>JAIXND010000762.1:1826062-1852421 GCA_023646645.1 Varanus salvator macromaculatus
GGAAGGAAGGAAGGAAGGAAGGAAGGAAGGAAGGAAGGAAGGAAGGAAGGATAGTTGTAGGTAGGTGCCATAACCAGATTACTTGTGCCCTCAGGCAATTCGGTACAACAGTCCTTCTGGTTCCCTGGTTTTCATTTCCATAGATCAGGTGACACAGATAAGCCTTCCAAAGACCTATAAAACAGCTCTGACCACTTAAACACTCACCACCAGTGGTTGGCTTCTTCACCACAACAGGCCCACTATATGACTCAGGAAGGTCAGTCCTAGACCAACATGCACCTGCCTGATGTACTCAATCCTCCATCCTGCCCAGAATTCTCTTGTCCCAACACCTCAAGCAGTAAACCAGGCATGCGACATGAAGCTGTGTGTTGCATCTGGGCCAGATTTGAAATGACCCAGGCAGTTATCATGGGGCCAGCTGCAGCCCCTTCCATCACTGTATTGTGAGCCGCCCCAAGGCTTGTGGCAAGGGGCGGCTTATAAATTTCTAAATAAATAAATAAATATACCAACATCCAAATCACCCATTTGGTGAAGAATCAGGGCTGGACTTCCCAGTGCAACTCATGAGCAAGTCCTGACAGCAGAGCCTAGCCCAAGCCAGTCTTGCCTTCTTTTGTGCTGTTACTTAAAATAAGATCATGGCATCCGGTCCTCTCACTTCCTGGCAAATAGATGGGGAAGAAATGGAGGTAGTGACAGATTTTATTTTCCTGGGCTCCAAGATCACCGCAGACGGGGACTGCAGCCAAGAAATTAAAAGACGCTTGCTCCTGGGGAGGAAAGCTATGGCAAATCTAGACAGCATACTAAAAAGCAGAGACATCACCCTGCCGACAAAAGTGCATATAGTCAAGGCTATGGTTTTCCCAGTTGCAATGTATATCTGTGAAAGCTGGACCATAAGGAAGGCCGAGCGCAAAAGGATTGAGGCCTTTGAATTGTGGTGCTGGAGGACACTCCTGTGAGTCCCTTGGACCGCAAGGTGATGAAACCGGTCAGTCCTAGAGGAGATCAGCCCTGACTGCTCTTTAGAAGGCCAGATAGTGAAGATGAAACTCAAATACTTTGGCCACCTAATGAGAAGGAAGGACTCCCTGGAGAAGAGCCTAATGCTGGGAGCAAGAGATGGCAAAAGAAGAAGGAAGGGCAGAGGATGGGGTGGCTGGATGGGGTCCCTGGGGTGGTGGGTGTGGGCTTAGGTGGACCCTGGGGGATGGTGGAGGACAGGAAGGCCTGGAGGAATGTTGTCCATGGGGTCGTGATGGATCAGACATGACTTCGCAACTAACAACAACAAATTAAAACAAAACAAAATAAAGTTGAAGCCCTTTGTGCCCAAAACAAGAGGAGGAAAGAGCAGAGAGGATTAGGTCAAAGGCTCCTTGTGTCACAGGTGCAAATCACACGGGCACCGATTTGCAGCCCACGGGCGATGCACAAGCAGGGCACAGGTGCAAAAGTGCCCTAGTGAGCAGCAACTCGTGGGCCTGCACATACTGCCTGTCATGCTGGAAGCAGAGTAGAACCACCAGCGCTCTTGGCCAAGCATCCCCCCGATCCTACTGTAAAGCCATCTGAATGTCTGGCCTTCAAGATGCATGCAAAAAGAACGGCCAGTTTCAGTCAATTACGGTAATAAAAATGGGCCGAAAATATTCTCATCCTGCTACACTGATCAAATTCAATATTTGCAAGGATTGGCTCACTGAGAGGGCCTCACTTCCCTGTGATATGGCTGTGAAGATGGGGAGTCAATCAGAAATGGAAAGGTATCATTGGTAATTCAGTATGAATGCATAACATATGCAAATTGTTAGTAGAATGCAATTCTGGTGTGGAGCATTGTGTACAGTTCTGAGCTCCACATTAAAGGAAGGATATAGCCAGGTTGGGATTGGTGCAGCGTAGGGCCATAAGGATGGTGGTTGCATTGCAGGGGAAGCCATATGAGGTGAGACTGAGGGAGCTGGGCCTCTTCAGCCTGGAGAAGAGGAGACTCTAGGGTATGAAATGGGCTTTCATGGGAGGTGGATTAGATGAGGACTGGACATGCACATGGTAGGCATGTCGTGAGCAGAGCCACCTGGAGCCGGGGGTCAGACTAGATGGCCCGGGAGACCCCTTCTGACTTGCTCTGTTTCTATATGAGTCATGCAAAGTGAACAAACAGACCTAAACCTAAACTAAGAGGAAACTGTTGAATATAATGCTGCATAGCCAAATTCTGACTTCCAAAGAACTGCTGAGTAAGTGACCAGAAAACTCAACCAGCTAGTAGGGAATTCTCGTCACCTCTGTCAGGTCAAGTTTCTCTATGTGTTGTGGTCTGAAACTTGAGACGACCCTACTTGTCTCCTTGATCTGCTTCCTTGCCTGCCTGTTGGCCTTCCCATCAAACTTCTCTGCCTCGGAATGTCCTCTTTTGTTTTCCCTTTGCTTTTAAGGGACTTTGCTTGACCTGAACTCCTGGCAGTATCCACATGTTAGAGTGACAGCTCACAGTGCTTCAGTAACCAGCTGATCTTTTCATCTAATCAAAAGAATGCTCCAAATTGGGAGAAAAGGGGGTAGCTGGCAATAGCAATGCTAGTCAAGATCTGCACTGAGTTGAAGAATGCATGCATCTAGGGTCTTGACCTTGAAGTCACTTTTGCTAAAACAACAAAGTTATCTTTGAGAAAAGGTGAGGAGAGAAGCTACCTCCAAGAGGTCAAGCCAAGTCAAACTCGTTGACAATCTAAGACAAACATCCTAGTCAGTGGAGACACATTTCAGGAGAGGTAGACAATAAAGTCATAACAATACTAACTTGTATTAAACCAAAAGCTATGTGCAGTTACTACCTATTCAATATGGTTAATAAGAAATTAGGATTTTGCTGATAGAAGACCCTTTAGGCGATCACAATAGAAAATATATTTCCAGTTATATTTCAGTTATATATTTTAAAAACTGAATGACTATATCTGTTCTTTCAGTTTATCTGTGTTGTGACAGCAAAGAGTTTAGTGCATTTCCCAATGGCTGGCTAAACATATAAATTCAAAATAAACCCTAGACAAAATGACAGGTGATGGAGAACTTTGGTCCAGGGGACCAGGAATGGATGGAACAGTCTGATTCTGGTTTGATTCAGTTTCATTTAATTTTGTAATTAAGTCCATCTCATCCTTTTGCACATTAATGTGTGATGGGGATGATGACCTAAAAATCCTAAAATCCACTCTAATGTTCTTTTTAAAACCCAACTGTTGCCTACACAAACATTTGGACACATACCTTCTTGCTTTACAAATAACAGCTGGCAAGCCCAATCCGTCAAACTGGCAATGCTGGACCCTTCCATCTGGATTGTTTTATTGGAAAATAATTTTCTCTTCAAGGGGTTGCTAGTGTGGGAGCTCACAGGACTTTCCTAGAGCGCGCACAATGCAAAGTCCTATCCCAGGAAACTGCCAATCAAACAGCTTTTCCCAGTAAGCACAAGGGGAAGGCTTCTGCTACCATTTTTGGGCTTGGGCTGGTAGACAATGTGGTTGCAGCAAATGTAGTGCCTTAAGGGCAAAATTTGTACCTTAAACACAGAAAATGACAGATGTACAAGGCAGACCCTGCGCAGAAGGTGATCCAGAGGCTTAGCTCCTTTAAGTGTCCTCGCCACTGAACTCTTTGCCACAGTCTCCCAGCCGTCTGCACCATTTACCCTAATCTATCCTGGATGTAACCACAACATCTCGCGCTGAAACTGCGTGCAACTTCTCTAGATGGAGATGGACTTTTGCAACTAACTTCTCCTGGGCCTCCATCGCCCTGACTCCATGCCAACTGTCCTCCGCTTGAAGGTCTCTCCAATTTCCAGGCCAGGTCTGTTCTGGAGCTAACGAACCATCAGAAGCACGAAGGAGACCTTGAAATTGCACCTGGATAACAGGCTGAGCCAAACTTATAGGCCACCTGGTCACAGTCCTCCACATGACGGTGAGCTGTAGAATACATATTTCCGCTTGATTTTTCCCTTCCCAACTGACAAACTGAGGACTGTCACGAAACAGTCCATTGAAGGAGGCTGCCCCACACATGCTTATGCATAACCCCTATAGAACTCAGCAATGTTTACTGCTGAATAAACATGGGTAGACTCAAGCTGCATGTGTGAACTCCGCAAGAGCTGGCTGAATGAACTTCCTGTTGATGGTCTTTGATTTTTGCACTGAGAAAAATCCATTGCACTTTCAGTACACAATGAGGCATCTGTGCCTCCGTGTATTTGCCATGCCGTTCAATCATGGAGGGATGGAGGAGAGCAGGGAAGTACCAGTCTTTCTGCCACCTGCAAGGTATTTTGACGGAGAGAGGAAAGGGGGCTGGGGGCTGGGTGCAGGATTCAGAGGGTTAACCTGCAAGACTACCATCAGAAAGCGGAGAGCAGAGTATGGTGGGGAAATTAGTCAGTGGAGAAATGACAGAGAGCTTCCTACACATGCTGTTCTGTCAGGCTGCACAGCGGCTTCTGCTTCAGAGGTAATTACATAGATTTTCTGTCTTGTACTTGCAAAAACACAGCCTAGCACTCCAGCACCGCTGGTTGCTCAGTGCTCCAGGGCTCCAGCTGCATGGGGCTCGGAAATGTTTACACAATTTCTTTTTTAAGATTTCCACTTTCAGAAGAGAAACCCAGTAAAGGATCCAACTGCAAGGGGAGACTCCCCTTGGAAGGCCAATCAAACTTCCAGAGAGACCTACCACTAGGAAGAACGCTAGTCGTCATTCCTTGAAGGCTTGCTGCTTTGAAGGGTTCTTTTTCAGAGAGGCCTTTTTAATGCTATTATTTAAGAGGGTTTTTTAAAGATGTGAAGTGAGCCCCCCAATTTCTGATTTCAGATAGGTACAAATGGCAAATGGCAATGATCTTAGCTCTTCCCTACACCCCAAATCAATATTTTTTCTAATATTATCAGTTGAAACATTTCTTATTTTCTCTGGGATGGAAGGTAAAAGAAATATAGCAAACATATTCGTATATAATATTAGAATATATAGAGATATAGATGGATGGATGGATGGATGGATGGATGGATGGATGGTTTCATGAAAAATTCTATGTTCATTAGCATCTCCAGATCTTGTATTTATTTATTTAAACTTTTTATATGGTGTCCCAATACTAAAAGTCTCTGGAGGGCTTACAAAAAACAAAACAAAAAAACACAGCAACCATATACAACAAACACCACACAACACACTGCATCCAATAAATGATGATAAAAAAGGATAAAACCAATTAACTGTTAAAATATAGGGAAAATAGAAAGGTCTTCACCTGACACTGAAAAGTATAAAGTGATGATGCCAGTCGATCCTCCCTGGGAGCATGTTCCACAGTCAGGGCACCACCACTGAAAAGGCCCTTCTCTGGTTAGCTACTCTCCTAATGCCCTTCAAAGAGGGCTCCCAGAGAACCTCTGCCTCAGATCTCAAGGGGTGGGCAGGCACATAGGGAATGGGGTAGTTTGTATATTCCTAAGTATCCTCATGGCTGCAAGTATCGAGGCATCCAAGAGAAGCACCAAAGGGTAGGCTTCCCACTGGAAGAGAGAACCTGAAAGACTCAGGGTGACTTTAATATGCATGGTGTTTTTAGCATGATGGAAGCAAGATTTCCTAGAGCAGGTGGCAAAACCACCAAGCCTGAATAACATTCTGAAAAGCAACTGTTTGCACCCACATTTCCCCCCATCGCCACTTACAATCCAGTGAAAAGCTCTATGTCCACCTTTGGACATGCTCCATCCTATTTTTCCAAGCCTCCCACTTAGCTAGAAGCATCGGAAATGATGTTGCACTGAGCCTGAGCTTTCTCATCTATCCCTGCCTTGTCAGGAATGGCTCCCCAGAGTTTTCAGCTCTGCCTGGAGACACTAGCAACTGACACTGGGGCCTTCTGCATGCAGATGTGTGCTCCATCACCACAGCATGGCCCCTCCAAAGATTATAGGCTTTAAAGGAAAGCTACCCCTGTCATTGTTCCTACTGGGGGGTGTGGGGGGGAGTCATAGAAACAGAGCAAGTCAGAAGGGGCCTCCTGGGCCATCTAGTCTGCCCCCTGGCTCCAGGTGGCTCTGTTCATGACATGCCCACCATGTGCATGTCTAGCCTGTCTGTAGTGTGGCTGACGCTCCTTCCCAATGAAAGCAATCACTCCGGTTGATAGTACAAATGTCTTTATTCTGCACAGTATTACAATTGCAGTCACATAAGCTAAGAAGTTGTCCTCTTGTTCTAAACACGTGCAACTTACACTGGGTTTATGAGCCCTTCGGGGCATACCTTGTAAAGCTGGGGCGCTATGACCCCTTTCCCTGCATTGATCATCCAGTCTTGATTCTAGCTGTCCCAATCTGCACATGTGCCTGCGAGAATCCCCGAAAGTTACTTCCCCATCATCTCCTAAGTTCCCACATTCCATATTGGCAACTTGTGATACTGTTTCCCCATCAGCACCCAAATTGGTCTCTTGATGCTCCTTTGTTTTGACTTCTCCCTGAATCTCCTTATCTAGTTTATCGTGATTCCCTTCGTCTGTGCAGCTGGTGAGTACAGATTGTTCTGCTGGCACCAGAAATAGCTCTTCATCAACACTCTGGTTCTCATGGGAAGTTTCCTCCACTTGTGCACACATCCAGGACTTCTGATTTCAGGCGCACAACACTATCCTTGAACACTCTCACCGATGGGGCTTCAACCCTCTCCTGTGGAAGCCCATTCCATACTCAAGGGGTCCTAACTGTCGGGAAGTGCTTCCTGGCATCCAAATTGAACCTTGGTTGCCTGAGCTTGGCTCTGTTGGAGCACATCCTGCCCTCCTCTGCAGGGGAGAACAGGTCTCGACCAACCTCCATGTGACACCCCCTCACATACCTGTATGTCGCCAACAGATCCCCTTGGAGTCTCCTCTTCTCCAGGCTGAAGAGATCCAGTTCCCTCAGTCTCGCCTCATATGGCTTTCCCTGCAATCCAGCCACCAACCTTGTGGCCCTATGCTACATGGACTCTAACCTGGCTATTTCCTTCCTGTAATGTGGAGCCCAGAACTGAACACAATACTCCAGTTGAAGGTGCACCACAGTGGTATAGAGAGGCAGTAATACCACTCCTGATCTAGAAGCCACACTTGGCTATGCAACCAAGGGTGGCGTTTGCTCTCTTGACCATCAGATCACACTGCTGACTCATGTTTAGCCTGCAGTCGACCAGCACCCTGAGGTCCCTTTCACAAGTGCTGCTTTCCAGCCACTTGTCCCCTAACCTGTACTTATGACACCCATTCCCATTCCCCAAGTGCAAGACCTTGCACTTATCCACATTGAAGGCCATCCTGTTGTCAACCAGTCACATCTAGTCATTAGAAAGTAATTGGCTTAGGAAAGGTGATTGCCTTGGGCCACAACAGTTGACAGAGACTTGTAATGCAGGTTTTTTTTAATAGAGAAGTAAAATATTAAGAAAATATGGAAATAGAAGAAATATGAGAAAACTCTCAATATTCAGTATACAGTGGAGGGGGAACTGCCATCGGTAGGCTGCCCATAGCATGGATATGTATCTGAGGTAAAGAATGCATGACCAGCACTGGTTCAGTCTCATCTGGAGACCCATGTCCAGTTCTGGGCACCACGGCCGAAGAAAGGTGCAAATGAGCCAGGAAGGGTTCAGAGAAAGGCAACAAGGATGATCTAGGGACTGGAGACAAAACCCTGTGAGGAGAGGTTGAAATAACAGAATGTTTAGCCATATGAGAAGAGATATGATAGCACTCCATAAGTACTTGAAAGGCTGTCCTATAGAGGAACGGCACGGTCGCTTCTTGATCATTCCAGCATGCAGAACATGGAATCATGGGCTCAAGTTACAGGAAGCCAGATTCCACCTGGATATCAGGAAAAACTTCCTGACCATTAGGGCTGGAGGCATTCAAGATGCAACTGGACAGCCATCTGACAGGGATGGTTTAACTTGGAGTCCTGCAATAGCAGGGTTGGACCTGATGACCCTTCGACCCCTCCCAACTCTAATATTCTGTGATTCTGTGCTGCACACACCATGAATCTACTTGTTCTAATCCTCCATTCAGTACAGAACCTCCCTGATCACCATTCATTTACCCAAACCCTCCAATGTGATGCCTTCTCCTATTAACTCCCAAGTATGGTTCCTTATGAATATCCCAAGTTATCCATTCAACGTTTAAAGGCCGTATTAAAATAATGCAGGCAGTTTGGGCTTGAAAACCTTCAGAGGGGAATCACACCTCTCCTCTCTTTCATCAAGGGTTTCCTGGTTTATGCAAATGGCTTCATTTTTTTTCCAGAAAACTGTGGGTATGATACCTTCCCCCCTTGATACATCTCACAACATGTGAGGTACTGGAAGACGGAACTGGAAGCCAGTTCGGTGGACAGGAGTCACCATGCTGGAGTTGTAATTTGAACCCTCACCTCATTCCAGTATTTGCAAAACTGGGTCACCAAGATCCCATCACTCTCCTGTGTTGAATTAGAATATGTCCAAGTACACAATATTATTCCTCTGGATACCTTATAATCTGCAGAGGTTCTCAGAATAGTAATCCATGTGGAGAGTGTTCTCCAAAAGTCCAGCCAGGGAAGCACTGCACAAGACTGGTCTGGGGAACCCCTGCCCTCCCAGTACCCTCCCCATTGACCCTTCTCTCTGAGGAAGATGTGTGCTGGACCAGAAGTTCCTTAGTCCTGGTATAGGACACCAGAACTACCATGCTATTGCTTCTGAACATGCTCTTTGCCCTCCGTGCAACCATTGCCATTCACCTGCCAAGACTGGATCTTAGCGGAGCTGCACCGGTGCCCCTGCATGTGACAAGAAGTGATATTTTGGCTTCCAGACAAGCAGAGATCAGGCAACACTAAGCGGCCATCCCATCCAAATCTGGTCCTCAAAAGCAGATGCCTCTCTGTGGGACTTCAGCTCAAGCAACGTATTGCTCAGGCACAGCCCAAATGAGCATCGGCTCATCCACCTCTAGTGATTGTGGCACCAGTCACTCATCTCCGAGCCAATATCCCTGACACATGGTTCTGGGGAAAAGTGGAGCAGAGTTAGATCTTAGCCGCTAGCTGTAGAATAATTGGGAAAGCACACAAAATGCTACAATTATCTTCATTTTATGAAGTCTCTCAAGTCAACTATTTTAAGGCAGCCTTGAGTCTCTTGTTCCCTTGTAATATATTCCTAGCAAATGAATATGACCCTATTCAGCTGCACTTTTACATTATATACATTAAATTATGTCTCCCTTTTGGATTTTGAATGAAAAAAGGTTAGTTTAAGGGTGGTCTCGTAACTTCCTGGTGGACAATTAGCATCGCCTAGCCCATCAACACAATTGTCACTAATTGGCTCACAAGCTGTAGTTTGATAGCATAAGTGTCATTATGATCTCTGGTACCATGAAACCTCCACCAGGTTAGACAGAAAGGACTTTTTGGATTCTGAATAGTTTTCATTATTTTATTTTTTTTTTGATAGGGAGCTATCATCTCTGAAACACCAACTTAAGAAAAAGAAAACCAACACCAGTAAAAACTACAGAACCTTCTGGCTATTGGACAGTATAAAACTGAAATGAAATAATAAAATAAAATAAAAACAGTCAAGAATAAGCCATACGGTATAGATGTTTTGATGCGCCACTTCTAAAAGGGACATGGTAGGGATATCTTAGAGTTAAGGAAGGGGTGCGAAACAGTAGATGGATGAGCAGAGCAACATGACATCTTCTTTATGAAGGAAACCTTAAAAGATGGACACTTTTCAGTTCAGAAAAGAAACTGAGAGGTGAGTGAGGGTACATGAAGGAGAAGCATCAAGTAAATTATACTTTCAATTATGAGACTAACTCATGGGGAAGACATCTCTAATACAGCATCTTAGAAAGAGAGGTGAACAGATGGAGGCAGCAGGGGCAAGGGGGTAGCTCAGTAGAAGCAAGATGCCTACCCTAGTGACAGAACTGACCTAGTGACTCTTTTGCAGGAAGACTGTTTATCCCATTTCCACCTTATTCTCATTTCCTCCCTTACATCTGCATGAAAGTAAAACCATGTTCTTTCAAAAAGGAATAGGTGACAACACACTCTGCCTCTCTCAGTCATGAGCTCCCAGCACCTTGCTGACCAAACCCATTGGTATTTCTCCTTCTCTCCTAACTTTTGAGTGCACCAAGCAAGCAAATGACCAGCTAGCACTTCTTCAGCACAGTGTCTGGAATTCACTGCAGCAAGAAACTCCCATGGCCACCAGTTTGAATGGCTTTCAGAGGGAATTGGGCAAATTCTTGAAGGCTTTCAAGATCTGCCAGTCTGTGTAAATATATGTTTCCTCCAGTCCCAGTGGAAATAGGCCTGCATGTGCCAGTTGCTTGGGAACATGTCTGGGAGTCTTCTATGGCATTCTTGTTCTGTTTGTGGGTTTTCTTTGGCATTTGGCTGGCCACTGTGGGAACCGAAGGGGATGCTTGGTCTGATCCAACAGGACTATTATATTCACCAGTTCAAGACATGCCCCTGGGTATCAAATGCTCTGGAACAAAAATTGGATGATACGACTCCCCTCACATGTGAGCTTTGCATTGGTATCTGGTTGCCTCCTGCCCAAACAAAATGTTGGTTGAAAAAGTTATTTGGCCTAATCCAGCACGGCTTCCTATGCAAGGCTAGAAACTGCATGCAATTGATAGGAAAATGTTGGGAAGTTCAAAACAATATGGCAATAAAATATCTTCTTTCCTAGGAGAATTGAAAATTGGCATTCTTTTCCTTTAGGTTTTTACATAATATTGCAGAATTCTGCATGATTAGTTTTGTTGTTTTTCCCTAGAAAGACATCGGAGTAAACTCATGAATTGAGAAGGCCAATTCCAGCATGCTTTGAGATGAAATAAACAGCATTCAAGGCACAATGGCATTCATAAAATGTACAGAAATTTAAGGGGATTTTTTCCTGCAGTCGTACTCCCAGCTTTGCTCCTCTCTTTTAAACCTTCATAATCAGATGAGCTGTAATGCTATCTAAACAAGTATACGCATAAAGAAACAAACCCAGATCAATAGCAATAATTTGACATACACACACCATTCTCTGGGAAAACATCAATAGTGAAAAGGCAGAGTAAAGCTAGCTGGGGAAAAATAGACTCTCTAGAATGTGTTGGCAGAAGATTAAATAACCACATGTCAGACGGAAGAAGGGGATATTCAATGAAAGTGAATATATATTGGTGATGCACTGGTAGTTGGAGCAAAATCTTTCAGAATCCATCATACAAAAATGAAATGAAATTGAAAAAATTTGTAAAATAATCAAATGATGAAATAAAACACCCTTCCTTTCCTGCCATTCAATTATTCTTTTAATTGGATGCCTGCTTTCAAAATGTATACTGCCTTTACTCTCTTTCAAATTAAGGCAATTGTAAATCAAGGAATGAGAAAATTATGTACAATGTGCCATGACTTGTGATAAACTGCTTTTCAGGTTTGCTTTTATTTATTTGTATGTTTTATTTAAAGCTTTTATATCCTGCCCTTTACAGTGTCTTAGGGTGGTAACCTGGATGTACCCAGCCAATACCTTCTGGAGCAAACATAGACTTGGGCAGTGAGGTCTGTACATTTCTGAGTGTAAAAAACAAAACAAAAACATGTGTTTGACTTCATGTATATATCTGAAAAAGAATGTGCATTTAAATTTTGTACTTTTGAAAAATGTGCTTTAACCCATGGGGAGAAAAAGGCATACATTTCAACGGATGCATGCAATTGCTGGTTATTTATTTTTTATTTATTTATCACAAACATTTGTATCCCATCCTTCCAACAAGTGCTCAGGGTGGCTTACATAATATAAAATTAGAATAATACAATAATAAAATCACAGTAATGAAAACAATATAAAACAGAACATCATAAACTAAAAAGAAAAAGGAAGGAAAAGAATAGAAAATGCGATTGTGAGGAAGGTAAAAAGGAAGGCACAAAATAAAATCTTAAAACATCTAAAACCCTTGATTATTAAAATGATGGTTGAATAAAAAGGTCTTTACCTGGCGCCAGAAGGAGTATAACGTCGGCACCAGGTGGACTTCTCTGAGAAGCGCATTCCATAGTCTGGGCTCCACTGCTTAGAGTTGAAATGGATGGATATTCATGAAAAAAGAAATAGAGCTCCCAGTCTGATATAGATCAAAGTCAGAGTGAGCCTCAAGATGGAAGTTGGATAACTTAAGCCAGGACAGGTTGTGTTGTTGTAGTTTTTGTTCTGGTTTTTCCCCGATGCACAGATCCCTAACAATAAAGCATGCTTTTCTTTCAGGGTGCTGCCCCTTTCCTTTATGACCACATCTCTGGGTGGTTCCTAAATACCTTATACTCATTTGCCTTGCAGGATGGTGGAATGTTAATCCAATATTTATTTATTTATTTATTTATTATTTATTTTACAAATTTATATGCTGCCCCTTGCAAACAAGCAATACCAAATAAACCAACACCTTTGACCTTAGTGCAGGAGCAGAAGGTGAGAGCTACGAGTCATTCACTGAAGCACCTGAAGAATAAGCTGGTGGTCATTGGCAATTCAGAACGATCAGCTTTCTGAACCCCAGAAAGACTTGGAATGGCTCATTTCCAGATTGAAAACTGTCCCATTCCAGAAATAAGAAATTCTATTTGTTTCAGGATATTTTTAACTCAGAACAATGATAGGTAAAGTCCCATGGTAAACAACTTTAATGAGAAAACGAGTCCAAGATGGGTGGGGATTTTTAAAAAAAAGAAATTCTGAAGACACTATCAAACAACTCCAACAAGGAAAAAGGGTAGAAGCAAACAGAAGAAGCCTACATAACTTCACAAAAAGCTTAGAGAGGATCTGAAAACAAAAAAGGACACACTTGTTTGTTTGTCTGATTGATTTGTATCCTGCCTGTTAACAGAGATGTTTGATGTATAGGAAGTGGAAGGAAGGCCCGGCTACAAAGGAAGAATAAAGTCAGGTAGCACAGAACTGCAGGAAAGCTGCCAGGAAGGCTAAAGATAGGAATGAACTGAGGTTAATGAGGGATGCTAAAAGCAACAACCAAAAGAGCCTTCTTCCAATACGTCCAAAGTAAAGGACAGTGCAAAGAAATGGGGCTCAGCTAGTCAAAGCGGATGGCAAAATGGTAACAGATGACAAAGGAAAAGCAGAAATGCTCAACTCCTACTTTGTCCCAGTCTTCTCCCAAAAGAAGATCTATGACCTTCCTGTTGAATGGGAAGTGCAAGCTGAAGAAGCAGGATGGCAGCCCAGGATTCAAAGGCAAATGGTCAAGGATCCTCTAATTGGGTAGAAGGTGTTCAGGTCCCCTTGGCCTGATGAACTCCATCCTAGAGTCAAAACGGAATTGGAGGAAGAAGTCTCTGAACCACTGCCTATTATCTTTGAGAAATTATGGAAGACAGCGGGAGTGCCATATGACTGGAGAAGGGCTAATGTTCCCCCCAACTTCAAGGAAGAGAAACGTGGAAACAATTGACCAGTCAGTATAACATCAGTCCCTGGGGAAATTCTGGAGCACCTTATAAAGTGGTTGGTCTACAATCACCTGGAAAACAATGCAGTAATTACTAGAAACCAACATGGATTTGACAAGAACAAATTCTGCCAGACTATTTTATTTTATTTTATTTTATTTTATTTTATTTTTTATTTATTTTTGGTTAATTGGTTAGCCTTCCTGATGGAGTGTGGGCATGCTGTAGACATAATCTATCTTGACTTCAGCAAGGCTTCAACAAAGTGTTCCATGATATTCTGATTAACAAACTGGTTAAAAATGGGTAGATGTAGCGATGATTAGGTGGATCTACAATAGGCTAGCAAATTGAACTCAAAGAGTGTTCATCAATGGCAGCTTCTTAGACTGGAGAGAAATAACAAGTTTGGACTGCAGGATTCAGTCCTGGAGCCAGTGTTCTTCAATATTTTTATTAATATGAGAAAGTGCAGGAAACAACTATCAGATTCACAGTTGATACAAAACTGGGTGGGATAGCTAATACCCTGGAAGACAGAAAGAAGAATCAAGGCGATCTGGATAGGTTGGAATGCTGAGTTGAAAATCACAGAATGAAATTCTATAGGAACAAACGCCAAGTTATGTACCTAGGAAAAAGAAACCAAGTGCATTGTTACAAGATGGGGAATACTTGGTTGAACAATACTGCAAGTAGGAAGGATCTTGGATCTTGGGTCTTGGAATTGGGAAGATCTGGGAACATCACAAACTGAATATGAGAAATATCACCTCCAAATCCTGTGAAGTACCAGTTCCCCTTTACTCAGCACTGATCAGGCCTCATCTGGAGTACTCTGTCCTCTTCCAGGTACCATGGCTGAAGAAAGATGCAGACAAGCTGGAAAGGGTTCAGAGGAGGGCAACGAGGATGGTGCAGAGATGGGAAACAAAGCCCTGGGAGGAGAGATGGGAAGAACTGGGCATGTTCAGCCTTGAGAAGAGAAGCCTGAGAGGAGATATGACAGCACTCCATAATGACTTGAAAGGCTGTCACAAAGAGGAAGGGCAGGATCTCTTCTCAACCATCGCAGAGAGCAGGACACAGAGTAATAGGCTCACATTCCTGGAAGCAAGACTCCAGCTAGAGAGCAGGAAAAATGTCCTGCCTATTAGAGTAGTAGAAACAATGGAACCAATGAGCTAGGGAGGTGGTGGGCGCTCCCATATTTGAGGCATCCAAGATGCAACTGGATAGCTATCTGAGAGGGATGGTTTCAGTGAGAGTCCTGCACTGAGCAGAACCCTGGACCTGATGACCCTCTGGCCCCTTCCAATTCATCTAATTTTCTGATTCCATGATTCTTTCTTCCAAATTATTCCCTTGGTGAAACTAAGGGCAGAATCCTTCCAATGTGTGAGCCCCAAAGATCCATTGTATGAGCAGGAGATCCCTCAAAGTTGACTGCCACCATAAAACAATACCTCAAGACTCCAAGATGATGTTACAAACACTGATACATTCAAAGCAGTATTGCCAGCATGAAACGAAAAATCAGATCTGAGAAAACAATTGGCACATCCTTATGCTTGATATCAACATATAGTTTTATTTACCATAACTCTGACAGCTCAGAGTCATAGCCAAATATATAATTATGTCATCCACACCTAAATTCTCTGCAGGGTGGCAACAATGGAGATGCGAGTGTTGCACTAATTGTCTATTTCCTTGGACTGGAGTTACTAGACACTTCTGGTGTTTTGCTTTGCTTTTTTCCTCTAAGCTTTATTTACACATATTTGCAAGTTGAACATAAGGGGCGGCTTACAGCATTGACTTCAACAGATGTCCCAAAGTTCACTGCTCCAAACCCAGATCTCTCGGGAGACAAGTGGGACCCCTCAGTGTCACAGTTCCCAGACATGGCCAGCTGACTCTGCGTTTGCCCAGCTCACCAGCCCAGTCTTCAGATCATTTCTAATCACTGCACCTCGATAAGGAAATTGCAAAATCAGAAAACTGGCAGAAAAAGCAACCCAGATAATGATGTGGAGAAAATCTTATATGAGGAAAAGGTGCCATGTGTGATGACGGATTATAGCTTAGGTGGAATGCAAATATTAGGAGGAAATGCAAGCATATAAAACTGCACAACGTGGAGAAAGTGGGCACACAGGTGGCTTTTTGTCCTCTCCATCATACTCCCAGAATTAAGGATCACCCCAGGGAGCTGATTGGTGGGAGAACCAAGGAATATAAAAGGAAGTACCTCTTCACACAGTCCATAGCAGAACCATGGAATTCTTTAACAGAAAACGTCAGGGTGGCCACCAGTGTGTAAGGCCCTACAGCGGGGAAGCAGAGGGCCTAGCTGTCAATGGCTGCTAATCCTGGTAGCTATATGTTGTGCCCAGTAGCAGAGGCAGGATGCCTTTATATCCCACTTGCTCTGGAAAGCAAGCCAAAGGATGCTACTGTGCTCAGATGGGTTTAGGACAGCCAGCCAGTTGCCCATGATGGGAATAGAAGGCTGGGCTAGATTTGGTCAGATTCAGCTTGACTCCTGTAATTTATATAGATGAGAGAGAGAGAGAGAGGATGGAGATATATAGGTCAAGCCTGGATCTGTAGATTTGCAATAACTACCAACCTATTTCTAATCTCTCCTTCCTGGGCAAGGTGTTGGAGCAGGTAGAGGCTGGGAAGCTTCAGGCACTCTTGGAGTTATCCTGCTAGGAACAGGGCCTTTCCTGCTGCTGCCCCCCATATTTGGAATGCTCTCCACAAGGCCATTTGCCTGGCACCTTCTCTATACTCTTTTCAGCACCAGGAGAAGACATACCTTTTCAAAAAACATGTTGATGCCACTGAACCAATGCTTGCATTTTATTAGTATTTTACTTGTATTGTATTTTAACTGATATTACATATTTAGGAATCATTGATGGTTTTAGTTTCAGTCAGTTTTTATGGTTTTTAATTTCTCTTTGTGAGCAGCCTAGGTGGCATACAAATGTTTTAAATAAATAATAAATAAATACACAAAAACACAGAGAGAGCACAAGCTTTCGTAGCCTTCAGCTTTTACATATTAGCGCATCATTTTGCATGGTTATAACTGTGCTTTTCCCCAAGAAAGTGATGAAATGAAACTGATGAACTGATTCCAGCTGAAATCAGCGACTCTGATAGCACCCCGGCATCCATCGGCACTTGGTCTCCCCCAGTTTGGCTCCTCTTCTCTCCTCCTATAAGCACATCAAATGGGAACTCCTTTCAAGGGGACCACCATACCAGCAGATGAATATGGATGCCCAGCAAGAATGGTGTCTATTCTTGCCCTGCAAGAATTCTTGCCCAACAATGCGGTCTATGGGCAATTAAGGATGCCAGACACATGAAATCTCTAGGGTATTGAGTGGGCTCCCATGGGAGGTGGTTGAGGCCCCATGGGTGAGAGTGTTCAAGGACAGGCTGGACATGCACATGGTGGGCATGTCATGAGCGGAGCTGGCTGGAGTCTGGGGTCAGACCAGATGGCTCAGAAGGCCCCTTCTGACTCGTTCTGTTTCTATGAAAGCCCTGCACATGGAGGTCTGCACATGTGTAGGGAGGTCTCTCTCTGTTCAGAGAAGCATTTGAAGATCTGAGGGTTGGGCTGGCACCACCAACACCAATGGGCCAGCAGACACTAACGCATTTCCTTTGCATGCATTAGTTCAGAGGTAGATGCTAACCTGTGAAGCTTTACCTCTCATTTTCTACCAATCCAGGTGAGGCAGTGGCTGTACTGAACCGGTGCCTGGCCGAGGTAATGGACTGGATGATGGCCAATAAACTGAAGCTCAATCCAGACAAGACGGAGGTCCTGTTGGTTGGTGGATCGGGCTTCGGGGAAGGTGAATTGAACTTAGTCCTGAATGGGGTTGCACTCCCTCTTAGGGAGAAGGTCCGCAGCTTGGGAGTGCTCCTCGACCCAGAGCTTTCTTTGGAAGCTCAGGTGACAGCAGTGGCGAGGAGCGCTTTCTTTCAGCTTCGGCTGATCTATCAGCTGTGCCTTACCTGGAGAATGACTGCCTAGCAACAGTGATACATGAGTTGGTGACTTCCCAACTTGACTTCTGCAATGCTCTCTACGTGGGGCTGCCCTTGAAAATGGTCCGGATACTTCAACTGGTTCAAAATAATGCTGCCAGGTTGCTGATGGGGACTGGACGTTATGCTCATATGACCCCAGTTCTCCGTCAGCTACACTGGTTCCCGATTGAAGTCCAGGCCCAATTCAAGGTGTTGGTTATGACCTATAAAGCCCTGAACGGCTTGGACCCCGCTTACCTGAAGGAGCGCTTACGTCTGTACTCGCCTGCCCGCCCCTTGAGATCAGTGGGAGAGGCCCTTCTCTGAGAACCCTCTGTGAAGGAAATTAGGAGGGTGAGTACCCGGAGGAGGGCTTTCTCTACGGTGGTGCCCAACCTATGGAACGCGCTCCCCAGAGAGGTCTGCCTGGCGCCGTCGTTATATGTTTTCCGGCGCCAGGCGAAGAACTTTTTATTCAAACACTATTTTAATTGTTAATATTATTTATTAGTTTTAATGTTTGGCCAGGGCGACTCAAATTATTTTTATATTTATTAATATTGAATTGTTAATTTTGAATTATTTTTTATGTATGTGAGCTGCCCCGAGCGATGGGGCAGCACAGAAGTGTGCTAAATAAATAAAATAAATAAACAAGATCTCTTCATATAATCCAAGCAGGCTAGAGCAGAGCAAAGCAAGTTGATCCATTCAAGCTATGCAGGTCTACATCTGTTTGTTACTTGGACCGGAGTAATTATTACTCTGCTTATTTCTCTGGAAGTCCTACATACGCTGCCTGAAGCTCCTTAGGGAATAGGTGCCCAGGAAACATATTACCTAAATAACTTAGCAAAGGTGCTTAGTTTAGCTTTATTTATGCAGCTTACAGGCTTCGGCTTTTGCTGGAACAAAAAAAAAAATATGTTTTTGATTATTTAGCACAAAGTATACACAACTCACTATATGTTCTCCCTCTTCCTCTGGATCCCAAAGCTTTGCCTTTTTGTGCGTGAATGTGCTCATAAGCATATTTATGCACCTCCAGAGAATTTATAGGCATAATGTAAATATTAATCCAGAGAAAAGAATTCCTTGCATTGGCTGCAGTTTGCTGAAATAATCTACATATGCATGCCTATTTTGATGTTCGGGAAGTCTCTGAGGCACACAGTAAACAGACCTCGTGCTCCTGATGCTGAATTTACCATGTTTGTGCCCGATGCATCGGAGATGTCTCTTTCAGGTTTATCCTTGTTAAAATAACTCACAAGTCACCACACTGTCAAGGTCAGGGGGAGATGTGGTCGATTGCCGACAGAAGTCTCCGAAAGACAAGCTAAACCCTCTAGAGTTTGTTCTAATTTGTTTTCCCAGGTTTCAAAACCCAACACATTTTTTCCAGTCATAAATCAGCAGCTTCGGGAAGCCTGCATTCAGCATGTGTGCTCGTCAGTAAATAGACAACTCACATCAGGATTGCTACCTGACTTCTCTAAGCTCACCTCTGCATTTTTATGCATTAGAGTTTGTGTGCGTGTGCACACACACACACACACACATACACACACACAAATAAAGCATTGAAATCTTACTGTAACCTCTTCTCTAGCAAAGTTGATGAAGTTTGCATGTGTAGGAAGGGCTGGGAATAGAGTCCTGAGATGATTTAAAGTGTCATGGGTGTCTTCCTTTAAATGTTGGTATGTTTCAGAAGGGCAAGGGGGTTAAGGAGGAGGATGAGTGAGTGAGGAGATTGGTGGGTGACTGGAGTGTGTGGATGGAGATTGGGAGCGTGAAAGGGGAGAGGAATGGATGCTTTCAGGCATTCAGCATTAGGGTAAGATCTCTGCTTTACAAATGTATTAGATTGCAGCTCCCAACATTCCTGATCATTGGTCATGCTGGGTCTTGGAAGCTGCAGTCCAAAACACATGAAGGCTTTTGGGAAACAGAATCCAAAAACATGTTTATTTAAGTATCAGCTTTCATTGTTCTTGGAGGAATGGAAATAAATCTTGCTAGTTCCTGGCTGTGCAAGTTGGACCATAAGCAAGGCTGAGCACTGAAGAATTGAGGCCTTTGAATTGTGGTGCTGGTGAAGACTCCTGTGAGTCCCTTGGACTGCAATGAGATCAAACCAGTCAGTCTTAGAGGAGATCAACCCTGACTGCTCTTTAGAAGGCCAGATCCTGAAGATGAAGCTCAAATACTTTGGCCACCTAATGAGAAGGAAAGACTCAAAGAACCTAATGCTATGAACAATTGATGGCAAAGAAGGGGATGGCAGAGGATGAGGTGGCTGGATGGAGTCACTGAAGCAGTTGGCGTTAGCCTAAGTGGACTCCAAGGGATGGTAGAGGACAGGAAGGCCTGGAGGAATGTTGTCCATGAGGTCATGAAGGGTCGGACACAACTTTGCAACTAGCAACAAGCAACTAGTTCCTGGATTGTATTGGCAGGTTGTTCTGCCCTGAACACTCTCTGAAGGGCTCTATTGACCTGTTCCACATTGGTGTTCTAAGTGTGAGGAGCAACCATGGTGCCACTTCTTGGCTTCTGATGAAGGACCTCTCTGCCCTCTCCTTGCTTGGAGAGAGAGATCTACTTAATCCTGTGGAACCTGGGAAACTGTTTCACCAGACCATGGACCATGGTCTTGATGTGACCCAGAGCATGGTCTGAAGGCACATAAAGCATCCATCAAGTTGAAGCTAAGCAGGCCTGGGGCTGGTCTGACCTTGGAGGTGAGACCCCTGGGAACCGCCTGTGGCCAGCTTGCATTCCACAATGGGAGAAAGTTGGGATATAAATATAATAAATAAATAAATATGCACAGCCTTCTTGCATATCATTGCTTTCTTTAAAGGGCTGATTATATTTCAGGCCATTTGCCATTGCTTTTGGAACAATGGCTGTTAGCTGCATTCATTGTTTTATTCTTAACTTGCTTGCTTTCACATTTATGTTGTGCATTGCTCTGGGTACTGTGAATAGCAGCATTGTGTATAAATGATACATTTTAATGATTATTCTTGGTAGCCTTTAAGAGGGGGGTGATATGAACCCAAAACTGTGACAGATTGCTCAAACACCAATTCCAAAATTAGCTTTAGAAAACAAGAATGCAGGGAGAATCAAACTTGGAAGGGGAATGTGTTGTGGTAGGTGTTATGGGAAGAACACATGAGCAGCAGTCCAAAGTGGGGCAATTAGGAGTCTTGGGCTGCAATGCATCCCCATGAGCTGCTCCCATATGTGGGACCAGGTGATCCTGCTTAGGATCACATGATGAGAAATCCCTGGACTTAGCATGAGAGGGAGAACCCAGGGTTGAAAGGGCTCAGTACTGCAGAACTTGAGGGACCTGTGTGGAATCCATTCATGGGCAGGGATTTATTTATTTATTTATTTATTTATTTATGCCTGTTTAAATCGATGGGCTGCTGAATAACCCAGTAGGGCTCTCTGAGCAGTGAACAACAATAAAATACAGGCCAACATTTCAGTTTATTTTATTTATTATTTATTAAAACACTTATATGCCGCCCCATCGCAACAAAGCCTTGGGGCGGCTTACAACATATGTATATATATAAAAATACAGTTCCTAGTTACAGGGGAAAAATAACTGCTGGAAGCACAACAAGCTCTCGCAGGCAACCAGTTGATAAAATCAGGCCTCAAAATACCTGGGACGGTTTTTGCCTGGGGTCAAAATGAAAGTAGTGACAGCACCTGGCAGACCTCTCCAGGAAGCCCGTTCCATAGGTGGGAGAGGGGGGCAGCCACTGAGAAGGCCCTTCTAATCTCCATACCTTTAACTTCCTTGTGGGATGGCTCTTTCAGAAGGACCTCATGCCCAGATCTCAATGGGTCGGTAGGTAGATATGGGAAAAGTAGGTCCTTCAAGTAACCAAATCCCAAGCCATTTAGGGCTTTATATAGGAAAAAACAAGGAATTTAGGTAAGACTTGGGCTTCCACTGGCAACCTATTCAATTTATATAGAATTGGTATTACATGGGCTCACAAAATAGGTGTTATATGGACTTTCTCCTCCTGCACTGGATGAAAGTTGATTGTGAGGAGCTCACCAGGAAAAGAGACCCACAAAACCACTGGCAGCAGCACCTGTCTCCCATGACACACGCCATTGCCCTTTGGGCTGGTGCACTGATGTGGAAGAAGGCTGCCAAGTGTGCAACCTTTCTCCTGTGGGCATTCGCAGACGCCCCTCTTGCCTTGGCTTGCAAGACTGGGCTAAGCACAAGAAGTAGCCTGTGAATGCTTGGAGGGATGGATTCTGACAGGGCTCCTCCCAGTCCTGCAGAACGGCTGCTCGGCAAGCCAAAGATCCCCGATTCAGTCCCTACCTGTTGTCTTCAGGTAGGGCTGGGAAGCCCTGCCTGAATCCCCAGAAAGCCCTGCTGACATTCAGCACTGACAATGCAGGACTAGATAGACTAAGGCTCTGATCTGACCTAAGTCACCTTCCGATGTCCCTTCTGTTAGAACAGGGAGCCTCAGAAGGTTCGCCCTTTGTCTTAAGGTTTCTGTCCATTTGGTCCTGAAGCCCAATGAGCCCCTGCTTGTTTCTCTGCTGGACTCCACCTTTACATTCCCTGCCTGTGAGACAGAAGGGGCTCAGGCAGAGAATCTCACCCTCTTTGCCTAAAGGTCCCTGCCATTTGATCAAACACTGATGAGCAGGGAAAAGGAGCTGTGCCTTTCCCAAGTGCGAAGAGAGCGCTGCCCACGGACAGCACGTAAGAGCATCAGATTTCTCCAGAACTCTTCCACAGTGACGTCTTCAAAACTCACAGGCAATGGGCGCTTCTTCCTGTCTCGGATTCTGCTATGAGGACTGACTTGCTGCAGCATTAGTGATGGCAGAATGTCATTCACATCCCAGGATGGGGAGGCAAGTTTATCATCCCTGTCTATCTCGCAGCTGTCTGCTAAATCATGCCCATTTTTGACATTCTGGGAGCCTCTTGCTGTGCACAGCAAAGGGAGTGTAAAGAAACGGATGAGGTCTGTTCGCCTCACAGGATATTTTAGGAAATTCCAAATGCTCCAGAATGTTGTTGAGTTACAAAGCCAGGGCTGAGCAGTCATGGGTTTTGCATGCCCAAAACCTTGCCATGTCATTCCAAGCCTCCATTTCATACACTTGATTTGTGTGTGTGTGTGTATTCCAGTTAACCAATTTAGAAGTTGTGTGAAGGAGCTGTAGGGTGAGATTTAAGTATCTGTGAAATGTACATGAATAACTAGGCATTCACTCTTGCATACTCAGGTTGGGTTTTAGTAATCCAAAGTTTTCTTTCCTAATGCCATTAATGCATAATATCCCACTCATGTAATCGAAGAATAATAGAATAGCAGAGTTGGAAGGGGCCATGAAGGCCATCGGGTCCAGACCCCTGCTGTTGAGGGACACCACGTCACACCATCCCACTCAGAGGGCTGTCCAGTTGCACCTTGAATGTCTCCAGTGTGGGAGGACCCACCACCTCTCTGGGCAGCTGGTTCCACTTTTGTGTTGCTCTGACAGTGAGGAAGTTTTCCCTGATGTCCAGCCTGAACCTGGGTTGTCTCAGTTTGATTTGATTATTCTGTGTCCTATACAGAAAGAAGAGATCCTGACCTTCCTCTTTGTGACAGCCGTTGAGGGACTTTGAGAGGAATATCATGCCCTCCCTTGGTCTTCTCTTCTCAAGGCTGAACATGCCTATTTCTCTCAGTCTCTCCTCATAAGGCAGAGTTTCCAAAGCTTGGATCATTTTTGTTAGCCTCCTCTAGATTCTTTCTAATTTGTCTGCATCTTTCTTAATTTTTGGTGCCGAGAACTGGACACAGCATTCTAGATGAGGTCTGACTAGTGAAGGGCATAGGGGACCTATTACATCTCATGATTTGAAAGTAAGACTTCTGCTAATGCATCCCAAAATAACATTTCCCCTTTTTGCAGCTGCATCACACTGTTGCCTCACAGTTAGCCTACTGTCCACAATAACTCCAAGGTCTTTTTTTTTCCTTTTTCAGTTCTGATGAGCCACATATTTCTCATCTTGTATCAATGATTCATTTTCCTAGTTGGAGGACGTGTCCCTTGTCCCTCTGTTGCTTTCAGCCCAGCATTCAAGTTTATCAAGATCACCCTTGATCTTCATTCAGTCTTCTAGGATGTCCACTATTCCACCCAGTTTTGCATCATCTGCATATTTCCCCGCCAACTCCCCAGACCTTTATCACCCTTTCCACATGCCATTGCAGATTTGAGCAATCATGGAAGGGCACAAAAAGCATTTCAGTGAGTGGCAAACTCATCACCAGTGGTGATGGAGCTCCTAGGAGTCTCAGTGGTTCTCAGGTTCCATATCCTCTCCTGCCAGGCCACAAAACAAGCACTGGTCTCATTCTGTCTGTCTTCATGACAGTGGCATGAGATGCTCTAATATTACTGTAAAGCCAGTCAGAATATGGGCATTGCTTCCTGCCCATATTCTGTGGCAGCAATCCCGAAATGCAGCCTTCTAGGTGTGTTGGATTTCATGAGCACCAGTGAACATAACCAAGGTTTGGGGTTCTGGGAGCTACATATAGTCAAAACATCCCACTCATGGAAGGCTGCTGTAAGCCCTTTTGGGCAAGTTTTAGGATCAGTCCCAGGTTCAGACAGCTTTCAATACCAGTGGTTACTGCATTGGGACTGCAAGAGGTGAAGGTTCTAATTCTATTCCTTCCTTGACCATGAAGTTCACTGCATGTCTTTGGGCCGGTCATTGGCTCCTACCTTAACCTACCTTACCAGGTTGGTTTGGGGACAAATTGGAGAGGAGGAGAACAGCATAGGCCACCTTGGGTTCTTGCAAGGAAATGGTGGGATACAAAAATAAGAAAAACAATGAACTTACCTACTGGGATAAAATTTCTCTCACTCTGGGTACCTTTCCTCAGTGTGGTGTAAGATGTTTCACTTGTCCAATTCCAGAAAGTGTGATAGGACACACAGGACTGCTGATTGCCTCCTCTGTCTGTTGGTTGCAATCTGTCCGGAGGTTGAAGAACCCTCTGAAGAGGGAGCAGGGCAAGGTGTCCAGCTGGATGGTTGTTTCTAACTGAAGATAGCAAGGGATGAACCTAGATCCCTCGCATGAACGTATGTCCCCACTGCCATGGAGACAAGCCTCTACCTGGCTGATCTCCCCATTGCTCAAACCAGCAAAACCACAATCTTACCAAGATTTTCTGTGTTCCCTTTCAAGGTGGTCTCAACTTGTGCCTGAATCAGAGAGCAAAACTAACATTCAGGTCCTTATCCTGGCCTGTGATGTGCACATTGGGTAAATTCAGGTTGGAAATGAGCCGAAATGAACTGTTCACACTTCCCGATGTGCCATACAATGGAAAGGGAAACTGCAAGCATAACACAGGAAGTCAGGGAAGCTGGGCAATGCATTCCCTTTATCCCAAGCAGCAGCAGAGTGGAGGAAAACAGGCAAACTGTATGCAAAAGAGAGGAAATTTGTCCAGGGGGGTTGCAGCTGGGTTGTGTTCCCCAACAGTTCCACTAGTGCTACAAATATCTCAGCCAAGGGGGTGGAGTGGCGACTAGGCAACAGCACTGTGAAATATCAATTGCCAATTTCAAATATTGAATTCCTATTTCACTGAAGGTCAAATTCCAACATGAATTCTTTGGTGAATATTTGGTAAATAGCAGCATATTCAGAGAATATCCAATCAATGTCTGACGTCAAGCTTTTTAGAAAAGATAAGGGAGAAGAACTTGGAGATGGGGAAGTGGATTTAGTTCAGCTCTGATAACAACAGCAAATGACAAATAAACGCTTAGCTGCAAGGTATGAAGTGGTACTGCTTGGCCAGGTTTATTCCTGATTGTTGAAAATGTGTTTGGCAAAATGTGAATCATATTCAAAATGACTTCAGAGTTCTATGAATCTGGCCCTTGAATTCTGCAATGTGCTGGATTTTCCCATGGCAGATGAGTTCTGCAGACTCTTTTGTTTAATTTCCAGAACATTATGCAAATGTAATCATATAAAATATTGCATTAAAACAAAACAAATGAACCCCAAATAAAAATGACGATTCCCTGACCATAAAGCAAAGGCTATGCATATGCATGAGAGGATTTGCAGATTTTTTCATGGGGGAGGCTGAAAAATTTTGGAAGGACTAATTTGTGCAAGTGGGAACTCGCACAAATGTGCACCAAGGTGTTTGTGCAAAATCTGGTGCCAGCAATGAGCAGGTGCTCGACGGAAGGCGTCTGACAATCTGCATGACTCAGATGGAACAGATTATATGGCATCTGCACCTTCCTGGGTTGGAAGCCGAGTAGTGTGTTTCACTCGGTAATTTTTCTCTTCTGTAGTATTATTTAGTTGCAGTTCTTGTGAGCAGGGCTTTTTTCCAGAGCTGAGTGAGGCCTGGTTTCAGTTAAGCCCTGCCTTAGCTGGTGGATTTTTATCTGAGCCGCATGTCTTCAGATTGAAGATGAGGGCTCGCATGGTCCTCCAAACACTGTGTAGGCAACTTGTCAAAACAAAGCCTCTGCAGACAGAGGGCTTCTCTTCTCTTCTCTTCTCTTCTCTTCTCTTCGCCTCGCCTCGCCTCGCCTCGCCTCGCCTCGCCTCGCCTCGCCTC
>JAIXND010000762.1:1865494-1924068 GCA_023646645.1 Varanus salvator macromaculatus
GGCTTGGCTTGGCTTGGCTTGGCTTGGCTTGGCTTGGCTTGGCTTGGAAGCCTACTCAAGCATGTGAACATTGATGTTTTAATCATTTGGGGTCCCATGTACTTTAGTTGGTTGTGCCTTTAGCAGGCTGAAGCTAAGCTTTTCTCCCTTTGGTCATAACCTGCAAAGCTGGGGAAGTATAATGCTGATGGTGGGGCTGGGGAGTCTGATCCTAATTTATTTTAGCCTGGACCCAACAACTAAGGCAAACAGCTTGGAGAAAGACTTCCCCCTGCTGTGATGTCCCATGGGTGGTACCAGCACATCCTCCTGAGAAAGCAAGCCCTCAAACCCATGGAAAGCAGAGTGAGCCTTGAAGCAAAGGTAGATATGCCTCAAATGAACACAGAGAGATTTAGGAGACAGGAAGAAAGACAAGTCAGCATTCTACGGAGACGAATTAATACCTTGGGATTAAACTGTGTGTGAAGGATAGGGGTGCTTCACACTAAAAATAGGCACAGGGCAATTTAGAAGCTAATCAGCCCTCTGTCACAGGCGAAATTAATAAGTTTTTTAAAAAGGTTTTAACAAGACATTAGCCCTCCAAGGAGCCTGGAAGTCCTGAGGAGCAAGAGGATACAGTATCAGGAGTTGTTATTAAACTTCTATTATTAGATCGGAGATGATTCACAACACTTGGTCAGGAATAGAGTGAGCTAAAGTTCAAAAGGATAGAAAGGCTGATCACCCACGATTGCTTTATCCAAGAGTGCAGGGAGGTCAGTTAGGAATGGAAGCAAGACCCTGACTGCATACCATTCCCAAACCTGGTGGCACCTGGACTTGAACCTGAGGAACTGGGACCTTCCCAACCCTCTGCCTTCAAGATCCGCTGCCTGCACACTTTTTGCTGTTGTCTTGTAATGATGACAGGATCAGATTGGCAAGTGCCAATCTTTGGTGAGTAGAGCCCACCCAAATCTCTGGGGCACTGAAGTCTACACACTTACCTCCCAACACAGGTACTCCGTAGGCCACCTGCAGGTGGTTTGGTAATGACCCAGATTCTTGGCTTCCCTTCCAGTTCATTAAAGCCAGTCTTTGGGTGCTGCGCTGCACTGTCCAAGGTGCTGAATTCAGACCTCCACAGCTTTCCTTTCCATTGTTTGCCTGCCTGTGGTCCTTTTCGCATTGAGATCTGCCTGTTCTCTCTGGATACAGTTGTGGTAAAATCTGTGGGTTTGGGTCTCTTCAAACAAACAAACAAACAAACAAAACAAACAAAACTGCTGCAACCTATTTCTGCATCTATCAGCAAACTTCATGTGAAAGAAAGATATTTTAATAATTCTTTGATATTTTTTCTGCACGTTACTTCAAAAATGTCATTTTTGTGTGTAACTTTTTAAAACTGATATGCTTAAGTCAGTTTTAAAAACTATGCATTTCCCCCCATAACCAAAAGCACATTTTCCCTTATTATTTATTTATTTATTTTACAAATTTGTATGCCGCCCCCTTGTGACCAAACATAGAAACAGAGCGAGTCAGAAGGGGCCTCCTGGGCCATCTAGTCTGACCTCCGGCACCAGCCGGCTCCGCTCATGACATGCCCACCATGTACATGTCCAGCCTATCCTTGAACACCCTCACCGATGGGGCCTCAACGACCTCCCGTGGAAGCCCATTCCACGCCCTCGGGGTCCTAACTGTCAGGAAGTGCTTCCTGGCATTCAAATTGAACCTTGGCTCCCTGAGCTTGGCTCCATTGGAGCGCGTCCTGCTTTCCTCTGCAGGGGAGAACAGGCCTCTCCCCATCTCCATGTGACACCCCTCACATACCTGTATGTTGCCAACATATCCCCTCTGAGTCTCCTCTTCTCCAGGCTGAAGAGACCCAGTTCCCTCAGTCTCGCCTCATACCCCATCCCCTGCAAACCAGCCACCATCCTTGTGGCCCTACGCTGCACTGACTCCAACCTGGCTATATCCTTTCTGTAATGAGGGGCCCAAAACTGAACACAATACTCCAGTTGCGGGCGCACCAGAGTCATGTAGAGTGGTAGTAATACCTCTCTTGATCTAGAAGCCACACTTCTGGCTATGCAACCAAGGGTGGCATTTGCCCTCTTGACCACCGCATCACACTGCTGACTCATGTTTAGCCTGCGGTCAACCAGTACCCCGAGGTCCCTTTCACAAGTGCTGCTCCCAGCCACTTGTCCCCTAACCTGTACTTATGACAGCTATTCCTATGCCCCAAGTGCAAGACCTTGCACTTCTCCACATTGAACGCCATCCTGTTGTCTCCTGCCCACTTCCATAGTCTGTCCAGATCCTTTTGGATCTGGTGTATCTGCTCCTCAGTTGTGGCCACTGCTCCAGTTTTAGTGTCGTCTGCGAATTTGATCAGCAGACTGTTCACCCCTTCTTCCATGTCGTTAATGAAAAGATTAAACAGGATCGGCCCCAGGACAGAGCCCTGGGGGACCCCGCTTGTCACTGGCTGCCATCCCGACGATTCCCCGCTAAGCCTCGGGGCAGCCTCGGGGCAGCTCACAACACATATTATGCACATATTTGTGCTCATTTTTAAATTGTCAAACTTGAGTTCAGCATCTAGGAAATTGGATTTCGATTTGAAATCCATCTTCATTCAGGGAGTATGAACTAAATATGTTCGTATCAAAATGCGAACTGGATAAAATTCTCAGCTCTCTGTAGCAATTAGACTTTTTCACTCCTACCCAGTTATTCTTCTGCACATCCCCTGATGGAGACAAGAGGATTTCAGCATCCTTTCTGATATTGCCAAAGACCTCAGGCTGTGGGGATGAACTCTCCAATTAAACATCTGTCTTAGGACATCTGTGGATTTCTTATGTTCTCATGCACATGCCCCCAAAGAAGACCACTACAAAGTATTCTTCCTGGTTTTCTTTGTGCTGTCTCTAGCTCCAATTATTCTGACCTAATTCTGACTGGGACACCATGTAATGTTGCTTTGCGTGGGGTCCAGCTTGTAGGGATGCTTGGTACCATTGAGCAGTCTGGTGTATCACAGGAGAAATATGAGCAACAGCATGTCTGGAATTGTCTGCTAATGGGGGTTGAGGGGATGGTTCAGTAATGAGAGAAAAGCAAACCAACTGCACATGCTCTGGGGCTTAGCTGTGCAACAGAAAGAAGAAGCAGGAGAGGAAAGGAGAGGAAATAGCAGCAGGGGAGTAAAACAATCCCGGAGCTTCATTTGTTGAGATCCTGCTGAAATTAAACCACCATCAGCAATGACCTCTCTGTCATTCCAGGGAAAGTCCCACAGCACTGCACAACACCACTACATATGATATGCATGGCTTCTGTTGTACACTTTCAACATCTTGTAAGTACTGGAATGTACAGCTGTTTACACTTGTCATAGTGTCAGGTAAACAAATGCTGGTTTTTTTCCCCACCCCGAGAGAGAGGGAGGGTTGGCACATTTTTGTGGTTTGCTTACTCTCAGGCTTTGCAATTCCATAGTAGCCTGTGGGAAATTTGGTCTGGCTGGTGTGCAACTTGAAAATGGCTCACTGCAGAGGGAGGAGAGCAACACCCAAGGAAGTGAGTTTCAACTCTGGCCAACTTCAGACTAAAGATCCCTGGTATGGAATCTGGGAATCATTTCTGCTTGCTTCACTTGACAGAAAAAAAAGGAAACTTTTTCAGCTTAGCAAGCTTGGTGATCCCAAATGATGCATCGTTTAAGAACGCCTGGTGTTTTTTATTGAAACGAAGTTTAGTTGTTGAACTTGTTTGATTTATGGAAATGCACATGCCATTTCTACTATTTGCAGGTTATAATGGTATGAATTGTCGTGAACCTCCAGGAGAGCTTTGGTGACTGGGTGGTGGTGATGTGCCATTAAGTGACCCCCAACTTGCCACAACCCTATAAACGAATGCCCCACAACACAACCTGTCTTTGATAGCCCTTTCCAACCCTTGCAAGCTCAAGGCAGTGGCTTCCTTTTGGAATGGATCCCTCTCCTCACTGGTCTTCTCTTCCTTCTCCTGCCCTTGACTTTCCCTATCATGACTGTCTTCTTCAGGGAGTCCTGCCTTTACATGATGTGCCCAAAGCATAGAAAATGGCATGAATAGTAAGGATATGCCAGTATTTTGTCACTGCCCTGTATGCCTTCAGATACAGGCTGGAAAAGGCATACCCTGCTCCCCACCCGAGAAAAGGAGAACATTATGTTGCACCAGTATTGCATCCACCGATGCAATGCGAACTCATGGGATGGCACAGAGATGCACTTCTAGCTCACTGAGGGACCCATACTCACAGGTTATACATGCACACACATGCTCACGCTCACATTGAAATCAAACACTGAGCAGTACTTTGGGAAATGGATACTTTTAGCAATTAAGCTGCTTTCCGCCGCCCCCCAACCACTTGAAACCCAACTTTTCCTCATGTAAATGACTCAGTATAAGCTGCAATTTTGCACTTTGCAGTTCTGGGTACTGGCTGGCTCCTGTGACCTTAATTATACCCAGGTAGTCCGTGCTGTGTTGCAGAAATACCAACGGGGAGAAAAATTATAGCAATTTTGTGCACAGTATACAAATCTAATATTCCTATCACCTCCCACTTCTCTGGAAGGTCGGAGGTTTTCTTCAGAATTGTGACTTTGGGTGAATAAGCACCAGCCCATCTTTCCCACACTGCATCTCTCCCACCCTCCGATATTAGAAGATGTATTCATTAGCACATATTCTATTTTTAGGATTGGGCAAAGAAAGAAAAAAAAATGTTGAAATGCATCTCATATGCCTTCTTAAAATAAAAATCATTCCTCCCAGATCTCAGCCATTTCAAGTAATGTTGGGACCCCATAAATTCTAATTTCTTTGGACAGATTTATAAATTCAGTAGGAAGAGGTGGGGATAGCTGCTTTTATTCAGCACAACCCTCCCTCTCTCCACTTTCTCCACACCAGGCATCATTTTACATATCTCTAGCATGTCCCCCACCTACTCCCCTTTTTCTAAGCTGAACAGTCCCAGCTGTTGAATCCACTCCTCGTAGAGGATCCGCTCTAGCCCCCTGATCATTTTTGTTGTCCTTTCCTGTACTTTTTCCAACTCAACTGTGCTCCTTTTCAGGTGACCAGAACTGAACACCATATTCCAAGTGCAGTCGCATCACATATTTGTATGGGGAAAGTAAATTTGGACCGTTCTGTTTTCTATTCCATTCCTAATTATGTCTACCGCAGAGTTTGCCTTCTTCACAGCAAGTGCACTCTGGGTTGACATTTTCATCAAGCTGATGACCCCTCCCCCAAGGTGTCTTTCTTGCTCAGTCGCTGCTAGCTGAAATCCCTCCCGTGCATATTTGAAGTTGGGATTATTCTGCCCCGGTATGCATTTCTGTACACTTGCTTATATTGAACCACATTCGCCATTTGGGTGGCCATTCTCCCAGCTTGGACAGATTCCTTCAGAGCTCCTCACAATCCCTTCTGGTTTTAACCACCCTACATAGTTCAGTGTCATCAGCAGCCTTGGCCACCTCACCACTTACTCCTAATCCCAAAGTAATGAATAGGTTGAAAAGCACTGATCCTAATACAGAAGCCTTTGGCACTCCTCTGGTTTCTTATTTCCATTGGGAGAAGTTGTCATTTATTCCCACCTCTGTCCTTTGTTCTTTAACCAGTTACTAATTCATAAGAGGACTTCCCCTTTTATTCCACAACTGCTTGGTTTGCTCAGGAGTGTTTGCTGAGGGACTTGGTCAAAAGCCTTTTGGAAGTCCAAGTAAACAACCTCTCCACAGTTTGTCCTCTCCAACGGGTTATCATGGCTTACTATAATTGCGTTACTTACTTCCTCCCTTCCTACACTTGGACATTCAGAAACTTTCTGTCCTTCATCCGCTAGGGATGATTTGACCCAGACTGGATGCTTCCCAGCTTCCCACTAGCAGGGCTCAGCGGAAAAGATGCTCTGACACCCTTTCATGCATGATTCCCTTCTGGTTCAACTGATGCCCACCCCTCCTGCCCAGACCCAACTTGTCCCAGAAGGTTCCCCAGTGCCCAGGCAGCATGGAGCCCCCCTCTGCACATCACCGTCTCATCCATCCATCCAGGCTCCTCATCTGCACCTGTCTAGCTGGCCTGCATGTGGAACCAGTAGAATTCTGGAGGAAGCCATCTTGGAGGTCCTGGAGTCCAACCTTCAGCCTAGCTACATAAATTTGGCTTCCAGACTACATTTCCCCACATCATTAGTACCAATATGGACCACGACCACTGATGCCACCACCATGCTATCTGCAAGGCTATCCAGATGCCACATAATATGCTCAGTCTTTGCACCAGCCAGGCGATTCATCATCCGGTTCACATGCCCCTTGCAGAGCCAGATATCTACCTTCCTAATCGCTCTTACCTCATCCCCCAGAGGTGGTATCCTCAGTGTAAGAGGATACACACTCGCCTTCCAAGGAATGGGTCCCTTCTAGGCAATCACCCTCCTTCCCTGAGACCACCTTTCTCCATGACTGCAGAGGAGCTGCCACCCAGGAGCTGGTCCCGGGGACCCATCATCCATCCGTCCTCCTCTTTGTGCTCCTCCAAGGTAGCACCTCGGCTTGAAGGGGATGAATAGGTTCCCTGAGAGTCAGGAGCTACTGGCACTGAGCACACACCCAGGACTCCCGTGCAGTTGGCAGGTAGCCATTCAAGAGGCACTTATGAATATGCCAGATGGACTCCTAACACCTCCCTTGGCTTTCTCCCTTCATATTTGACACGTGTGATTTATTCACCTGGAAAACCTAGGGGATTTATTTTATCAAGTGCCTTTATCCCACAAGAGAACCCTACAGTGGATTCTCCATTCTGTGGTTCCTTGCACCTTCCCCTCCGGACTAGTGGGAGGGGCAGTGACTCCTGCCCTCAACGCCTCACCCAGTTGCAGGATTCACCCTGTTGCTCAACCTGTTTGTGGGCTGAGATGTCACTGGGGCTAAGATGCTTCTTCATCCGTGGTGCTCCCCACACTCAGGAAGCCCACTCCTCACAAGCTTGTGATCTTATACAGCTCAAGGTGGGCCGGTCCCAAAAGTGTGATCATTCAGTTGTTGGTTTAGAAAAACTCAGTTCAAACCACACTGAACAGTGAATATTACCATTGCTTTTTGTTGCAACAAAATGATATCTCTTGATCCGGCACTGCAAACATATGTGCGCCTACCCAGAAGCAAGCACCCTTGCTATGAATGGGACCTACTTCCAAGTAAACATGTATAGGATTGTTGCCTGAGTCAGCTAAATTGATCTAACATTTGGATGGGAAAGGTTTGATAGGCCAATTAGAATAAAAGGCAACTTTATATACAGTGTTGAAAATGCTATAAATATTACCCAAATACTGCAAAACATTTGCTGGGTGCTACAGAAGAAGAAAATTGCAGGCATTTAAGTAAAAAGCACCTTACTCGCAATTCACTTGCATAAACCACAGTAATGCGTCTGGCTAGCAAAAGCTGCTGGGGAGCAGAAGTCAGGGGAAGGGGGAGAGACACCACCTGAGTTCAATAGCTACCCACTGATTGTAAGTGCAAGAAGGAAATCTCTAAACACTGCATTGAAATATAGGGTAATTTCCCTTTTATTAGAGTCCATGAACTCTGTTACGGTAATGGCAAGGCGATATTTACAGTGGAAATGACAGAATCTTCCAGATTTCTTTTCCGCACTGCTTTGCTTACTCCTTGATATGTACATCATTGAAAAGAATAATATGAATAACAACAAGAGATTGAGAGTTGCTATTACTATTATTATTTCTAAAGATGCAGATGTCTTCACAGATTTTACCCTCTTCCCGACACTTGTTTTCCTAGACACTAAACACAGTTTAAAACCTGCTCCACACTTTACTGCATGGAAGTGATAGACAGATGGTATTAAATGTGGCAAGAAAGGGGAAAGATAAATGCTATTTCTGTTGGGAATATTTCTACTCAAGGTGAGACCTTCCAACCCTGACGTAGCTCTCAAAATCCAGAAGCTCAGGCCTGCAAGCCTAATTCAGCAAACACAGAATCTGAGCTTGGTTCTCCAATGCTCACACATCTTTCCCTTTCCCCAGCACTTCCTACAAGCCAACCAGCAATCGTGTGGTTCCTCAGCTTTTGTGAATCCCCTCCATCAAATTCTAAAAGTCTGGCTAGCAGAGATGGTCATTTTGGTCATTTCAACACCCCCCCTCCTCACACACACACACCTTTGGCCCCATGGGTCATTAGACTATAGCTCCCTAAGAGCAAATATAGCCTCTTGAACTTTCCAAAAAATGGAATTCAGCTCTCAGACCAAAAGCAATCAACAGCTCAACTTTTAAGAAGTGATTGTATGATTAGCCTGGAAAACATTTCTGTAGCTCTCACCTACTCAGGGAATGAGGAGGCAGAAGCGGCTGGGAATGTAAACATTCATAGTATGCATCTCCTGGACCGATAGGAAAAGCAAAGGACAACCATTTTGTGCTATTTGCATTTTCTGAATGTTGTGGTGCATTTCTCCAGTTAAAACATGCATGCAAAATGCATATACTAAGAGAAGGAACATAGAATTCCTTGCAAAAATAAGTATATTTCAGGAAAGTCTCATCTGAATTTCCTATTGCTGACATAGTGTTGATGCGGTTACTTCTAAATATGTAGGTGCAGTCACTCAACCTGATATAAGCAGGGAGGGGCCCTTGCTTTTTCTGTGTGGTCTAAGGAAGTATGTGAAACTCATTTTGGTATGCTTTTGATTAGCATGCACTCAGCCCACGTCTTCTAGACCAAACATAGACTTTGATGCAGCCTGCAATCCAAGCGCTCACATGACAGACCCAAAAAGAAATTTATTTGCTAGCATGCATACATTAGAAAAATGCTAACTTCTGAAAATGCACACCAATATGCTTACATTTCAGAGATATGGGGGCATTCCATGCCAAGGAAAGGAAGGGAAAGGAGAAAAACCTGCATTCTAAAACAAGCTGGAATGAGTTTTGAGAGGGACTCCAGAGAACTGGATGCATTTGCTTTCTTCCAAGTCACACATCCATAGCATGAATCTGTCTGAACATTAAGAACTATGTCTTGTGCCAAATTTTCTCAATGGTGGCCTCATCTGGTGGAAGAGCCTTCTATTCCAATTATGCTTGCTCTTTTCCTTAAAATTGGGAATGGCTTACACAATTCACAGTAGTTCTCTTAGACTCTGTCAATGTGGAATGAATTGAATAATTTTGTATGGTCTTAGTTCTCCTTTTTCCAATCTTACATTCAGTTTGCCCCAGATGTCCAGATATTTTCCTTAAAAAATATTGTACATAGTTTTGTGCAATTTCTAACAGAGACTTTTCTGAATGCATTTTTGCCCAATGTATACACTTTTGCAACCAATTTTTCTCACATAATGCGTTTTGTCATTCTTTTCACACATGAAGTTGTGTGCACAATTGTCCCTAATATTTTTTATTCTTTGCTTGATTGCAGAATCCCATTGCAAAAATCCAAGAATTGTAAGCATCAAAGGACAACTGAGCCTCCGTTTGTGAATGAACTTAATTCTGCTGTTTTCTCTGCATAATGAGAACATTTCTCCTCCATTTATAGAACTAATGTAGCTGCCATACACTGTTCCATTCCTCTTGATACCTTTCTACATGAGGGTTGCCTACAAAAAGCAGTGCACCAATCGTATTAATAAATATCTCAGTGAAGGAGCACATGCTTGGAATACAGAATCACCAAAGCTGGAATCAACCGTCCATCTTTTTGCCTTGCCATAAGTTTCTTCAGCCTTAAGTAAGCACCCAGATCATACAAGCTCCAACACCTTGGCCCTAGAAATCTGAGTTCTCAACCTGAATAATTAAAAAAGAATATGCATATATGAGTGGAAGCCAACGTGGCTAACCAGGAAGAGGCGACACTTTTCCGACCTTACAAAAGACCTGGATGTCTATGACCTGGACTTATGTCTATGTCATAAGTTCCTCCCAGCCAGGAGTGGCTGCAGGTTTGTACAAGACGAGGTCAGGAAGAATAAGTTCCCCTGATTGACAGAAGAACCCTGGTCTCCTTAGCTGGGGGAGTGTTGTACAGTCCACAGTCTTGTCTCCACTTCAGGTGAGCATGGATGTTTCTCCCATCTCAGGAAGAGCATGAATACTGCCCTGCTTGGGTCTCTGCTTTCAAAGAGCTTCCTGAATGTCAAACCCCAGGGCCATGAGTCTAGTTTGACCATCTGGGGTGGGGGCATCCATGCTAAGGCGGCATGAAACTCCAGCTTACTGAAGCCAAGCAGGTCTGGGTACTTTGCATCATTTGCTGCTCATGAGGAGGAGGCGGAGCTGAGTCAGTGGCAGAATTCCTCGTACCCCAGCAGAACCTTGCCCCTCCCCTCTCCTCACTCATCCCCCCATCCTGGAGCATTTGCGAGTGCAGCTGGCGTGCCACAGCTGATAAAGGAAAGAGCCACGCCAGCTGCAAGGGCAGTGGGGTGGCATTCCATAGTCAGAGTCCAAGCTCTGATCTAAAACTCTTTTCCAAGATCCAAAACACTTTTCCAAGTTGCCACAGGAATTCTGCACTGTCCTATGGCTATCCAGACAGTGTCTGGTGGCAAAGGAATTGCAGACTAAACATCTCAAATCATTGCTGTTTTACATGTGCAATTGGTTATTTCATTTCTTCTTAAAAACAACAACTCTGGTTTCAATTCACTTTGGGCCACAAAGGAGTAATCGCAAAATTCAGCATCCAGTGAACTTGAAGAAAAGATAGATTGCAATCATTGTGGCGGCCTTCAAATGAAGCAGGTGTAGCTTTGCTCCTCTGGGATATGCCCTCCTTAGGGGAATGATGGAATTGTCAATATTCTAGCAGAAGCCAGAGAGAGGAGAATTGTACAAAAATGAGAAACAAACCACTGGGGAAATTTCCAGCAAACTTTTATGAACTTTCTCTGATTAGCATTGCATGAAGGGGGACCCATGCTAAGTTGCATACACTTGATGGAACTCGGTTTCTTATTTATATTTGGCTCCTATCCCACTTACTGTTCAAATGGTCGAAAGCAGTGCACCAGAATAAACTGCTCTTAATCCATATGTGGATGGGGCGCCTTTGCAACAGAAGCATGGAGGATTTATCACATGAGAAACTCACTCAGAAGTCAAAAAGTCTGCCTCTTGGCTGGCAGTCGATGGGTGCAGAGAAATAATGCAGCTTCTGCTACAAGTCCCCATCCTGGTTGCCTGTTCTAGTTGCCCGGATTGCATTTGCAAAAGCTGGGAGCTGACTCTGGCTCCTTGCATCTGGTGTCAATTGAAATAAAGCAAAAGACACACTCATTCGAGCTGCATAATTTAAAGAAGTAAGACAGTGTGCTAACATTTAGAACAAGCCAGCCATTATCCTTCAAAAACAGGTGGCAGATGGCATGAAATCATCCACGTCGGATCTCAGCGGCTCCGCAGCCACATTTGGGAGGGTAGTTCTCGTAATGACTATTTGCATATTCATACAGTGCAATGGGCACTTCTCGATTTTCCTGCACCTCATTCGAGGAAGGCGCCAAACTGGCTGCATGCAAACTCGGCTGTTTTATACACTTTTGGCATGGGTCAGGATGGAAGGTTTATTTTTTCCCCATCTCTCTGCCCAGACGTAGGAAAGTAAGAAGACCTCTGCTGAATGAGGCCAAATGAATGTCAGAAATTTCTCTTTCTCATCATGGTCACCCAGCACCCCAGCAGGGCTGAAAGCTACTAGCTCTCTGCTTCTATGACTCTATTACAAATGATATGCAATAGCATACTGCTTTTTAACATGGTGGCCCACAGCTATTCACAGTCAATATACCTCTCCTCCATGAGCTTGCCTGAACCTGTTTAAAAGGCTTCTAAGCTTTTGGCCACCATCATACTTGGAGACAATAAATCTGCAATTTACTTCTCTTTGTCATGAAAGAATCATCTGTTTCTCTGGTTGTTCTCAAGTTCCAGCACAGTCTTCTTCAGCCTGGTGCCTTCCAGATGTTTTGGGCTGTTGGTGTGCTTGTGTATATGTGTGTGTGTGTGTGAACCAGCCTGGAAGTTTCTGATTATTGGGAAGTATAAAAATGCAATAAATACATTAATGAAATTGAAGTGGAATTTCCAGGGTCCCTACCCATTGTCCTGCTGGCTGGGGCTGATGGGTGTCAGGGTGGGAATGAGTTCAAATGATCTGGAAGACACTATTTGGAGGAAAGGTTCTCTATCATGATGGGAGATGCTGAATAGATAGAACTTCTCCATCTTGCAATACCCTGTATGTTTGCCACCTACTCACAAGAGATTCTTAGGTCTAACTGTGGATTTTTCCCTAATTCTGGAGGATCTAGCAATGCTGTTAGACCTGCAAAGCTGGGAAAGACAGGAAGAGTTGACTAAAACTTGGAGTTAGAAACAAGAACAAAGCAAAAGACTTGAAGGCTCAGCTGTTCGTTCATTTGTAAGCCTCCTGGCAGTAAAAAGTGATGAAAATGGTTCACAGCTTCCTTCCTCAGGTGCCTCAATGGAGGGTGTTCTCCCTGCAGGCTTAGGGGACTGATTACCAACCATTCCACCAGGGGATATTACCCATCCAATTGCTGTACATAGAACTCTGCATTTGCAGAAAAAAATTGTTGTTGTTGTTAGTTGTGAATTTGCATCCAACCCATCATGACCCCATGGACAACATTCCTCCAGGACTTCCTGTCCCCCACCATCTCCTGGAGTCCGCTTAAGCTCACACCAACTGCTCCAGTGACCTCATCCAGCCACCTCATCCTCTGCTGTCCCCTTCTTCTTTTGCCATCTATTGTGCCCAGCATTAGACTCTTCTCCAGGGAGTCCTTCCTTCTCATTAGGGGGCCAAAGTATTTGAGTTTCATCTTCAGGATCTGGCCTTATAAAGAGCACTCAAGGTTGATCTCCTCTAAAACTGACCAGTTTGATCACCTTGCGGTCCAGGGGACTCACAGGAATCTCCTCCAGCACCACAATTCAAAGGCCTCAATACTTCAGCACTCAGCCTTCCTTATGGTCCAGCTTTCACAGCCATACATTGCAACTGGGAAAACCATAGCCTTGACTATATGCACTTTTGATGGCAGGGTGATGTCTCTGCTTTTTAGCATGCTGTCTAGATGTGCCATAGCTTTTCCTTTGCAGAAAAATACTTGGGCATAAATTTGACCACCCATTACTTATTCATTCTATCATTATCATTATTATTATTATTCACAATAGGGGCAAAAAAGAGCCAGCAAAGGCAAATGAGGGGTCAACCCAGAACATAAGCATTAAAGTCAGTCAACAAGCATCTTCCAAATAAAAGTGCAATTTGTGGGGATTTGCCTCCACAAATTATGCGTTATGCATGGACTTGGGAATTCAGGACTTGGGAGGAGCATGGGTGGATCCCACCCCAACCAGAAGTTCAGAAAAATATTCATCAGTATAGAGCTAAGCAGAACTCTTCTGAAGTTTTTACCTAACTCTTTACTGTAATAATGAGATGGGGTGGAAGATATCTTAAGACAGAGGAATATATCATAAGATATTCAACGGCACGCTCAGTTCAAGGAAATGTTCCTGAGTATTTAATCTCTTTCTACCTGAAGTGTAAATTCAATATTTTAAAAGCTGTTGAAGGGAGTGGGGTACAACATTCCAGCGGCAGGTCAAAGCCAAAATGAGGCCACAGCTGCACATTTTAGTGTGAGGGTGCAATCCAACCAAGACGAGTGAAAGCCCTTGAATGCGCACCATGGCCACCTTGATGTCCTCCCCCCCACAGTCACCTTCCTTCCCAGTGGCTTTCCCAGAATGGGGAGCAGCCATCGTGGTCCTTCCTGCACCAGCCATGAGTGGGCAAGGGAGAGAGACCAGCGCTTTCCTTCCTAGCGCTGAGGTCAGAGCACTGTTTTCCAGCATCCAAGCTATGGGGCCAGACTATAACTTCACCTTTCAACCAGTGTCTAGGAGCCATGGGTTCATATCACAGAACTCTTAATGCCAGTAACTAAGCCACAAGAAAGTTATCTCAACCTTCCATAATTTGAGGGGTGTGGGAATGGCACAAGCCAGGAAAACATCCGATGATTGGATTCGGGGGGCAAAGGAAGTGGATCTGGAAGGGCTGGAGGGAGGTCCCATATAGGCCATATTTGGCTGTAGACTTGAGATTTAACTCCTTTTGTTTATGCTCAAGGCAGAGGGTGCTTGTTTCAGACAAAGGTCTTCTGCTGCACAGCTACTTGACGTCCTTACTTTTGGGTTTTTTTCTCTGCTACAAGGACAACAAGGCAGTTTTCACTGGAAATGCCAGGAAACGCAAGCCTAGGAACTTATGTTCTGCCACTCCGCTATGCTCCCCATTCACACATCCCTTCTGAAACAACATAATGGTAAGTGTCCTTCCATCAGATTGCTTTCTATTCGTCCAACAGATACTTTTTGTTCAATTTCTGCACTACGTTGGCCAATATTTATCTGCAAGAGATGCTCTGAGAGTTCCGCTCAGCCAGAAGATATGATTGAATTCCATAACAAAGGCAGATCCATGACATAGACATCTGGATGGAAGTGGCCCTGCAGACACATTCCACAAAAAAGCCGTTGTGACACAGGCAGAACACAGCCATGCAAAAGTCTTTAATTGCAGTTTTAGATCGCTTCAGTAGCTTGAGGGGGTTCAAATCTGGTGCACCATAGAAACTTCTGTGGGGTGTGTTGTGGACAGATGGAGAGTCACGGGGGCCCAAATTGTAACAGCAGAGATGGAAGCACCCCAAACAGATCCATTATGGCAAAGCACTTTTAGACTTCAAAGAAATCCAGACGTTATTATTAGAACCTGTCAGTTCCATTCACATGCAAGAGGTGCATTAATTTCTTGTAATGCTTAGGAAATGTCTTTGAAAAATAAACAAAACGCCAAAGCTAATCTTTGTAAGAAAGGAAGACCCAGAAATCTTTGAGCTTGCCAAAACTTCCCCATATTACTTCTTTCAAGCACATTTTCTCCCACTTCCATTTCTTGGTTTTGATTTAGTTCTTGACTCATTTCAACAGGAAAACACTGTGAATTCTCACTTAGGAAATGCACATTTCTTGTGTATGTTTTTGAAGTGTGACTTCCCGCCCCCCTGCTTGAAATGTGATCACGTGTTCTGTCTGTGTTTGCAAGTATTCAGAGGTATTCAACTGGTTATGCTTGCATTCAGGATTGGAAAATGACATTATGGGGTTATGGGAAGCTAGATTTGGTAGAAGCCTGAAATATCTTGCCCTTTGAGTCGTTTCCCCCAGAATGCCCAACATCACCTGTCCCAAAGATGTCTTTCATCTTTGTGGCTTCAGACTGCCCAGAAGAACAGTGCCAGCTCTTGCTGGAAGTAGTGCCCAATAACAGAGTCCCTCTTGTGTCCTCAGAAAGCTTTTCCGAGGTCACGGTCCAGGTTCCACCATTTCCCATGGTTGGCTGGACAAGAGTTTACCACCCATAGAACCATGCTGTTATTTGTATATTACAGCTGAAATTCTTATATCAGCAAAACTCAGGTTGGTGTACATAAATGAAAGACACTGAAATAATTAAAACAGAAGCATAAAAATGACCTCAAAACAAAGAGATGGCAATTACAAAATGCAAATGAGCTGCAGAGTTCTTAACTTTCAAAGCAAGGTGAGGAATTGCAAATCTTTCCCTCCTTGTTGGGTGAAAATCCATGGGTTCTGCAGCTGCCCACACCCTCTACCCCTGGCTCCATCTCCTTTCCAGCCTCTGATCATTGTGTTGGTTTCCCAGCTTCTGTGAAGATTTGACCTCATGGTAAAGCATTGAAATGCCTTTCCTAGCGCTTAAAGTCCTTTAAAATGTAATGGTTTCCTCCCATCCTCCTTCCTTCCTTCTGCTATTTTAACCCCATCCCCTATTTCCTTTGGTCCCACCCCCTTTGTCTTCAGTTCGACCTACCCCCGGAGTGCAGACTCCAAAAACTTCTCTGAATTCCATTTCAAAGCTCATTCCAGCTCACCCCCAGAGAGTGAAGGGTTTCCCCTCTGCTTGCTTTTCTTTTCACAGAAAAATCCGTGTTAACTCCCATGCATATCATGCCAAGTGCAGGCACCTGTTGTACACGTCCTTGAAATGTGCACATTCTTCTCCCATTGATTATTTTGGTGCATTTCCCAAATCTGTACCTTCCTCAAAGACCTGCAGGATCAGGATCAAACCTGGTGCCTGCAAGAAATGGAACTGTTTGTCCTCCTCAAACAGTATGAACCTGGCCCATGAGTGTGAACCAGTCTTACAGGCTCATGACCGAGATAAAGACATTTATTTATTTATTTGGAATTTTTGTATGCTGTCCCATCGCATACGCCTTGGGATGGCTTCCAACATCATAAATAAATACATATAGAAATACATACATATAAACTCTGGATACATCCTGGCTATATATTTTAAAACCAATAAATAATGTCAACAATTATTAAAATATCGTTTAAATAAAAAGGTCTTGGCCTGGCGCCAAAAAACAAATAATGATGGCGCCAGGTAGACCTCTCTGGGGAGCGCATTCCATAAATACCTTTCTTGATCATATATGCACATTTTTCAAAAAAAGAAGTTTAGGAATTCCAAAGGGATTGAGAAGTTATGGGTGAGTCTGGAATCACCTAGAAAAAGTGCGTATTATCTGCCATTTGCATCCCACGGCAAGGTCTGCTTTGCAGGTGTGCCTTGCTTGCTGCTTTTAATTGGGCAACTCTAGGACACACTGTTTGGCTCGCTGTGGTTTCTGTGCTCTTGGGGCATTTGATGAAATATCGAGGCTGATGTTGCAGGAAAACAAAAGATATGCAGCATTTATCGGAGTCGGAAGTCCAGATTCTAAGTGCTCCCATCAGCCCTGGCCAGCCCTGGTCTCACTGTTGGCCAATCAGAAACAGCTGCTGCTGCACTGTTGTATTCCATTCGGTGTCTGGCTAGGTCTTAGACGCCTGAGTGCGCCTGAATCCAGTGCAACTCACTAGGTTAGATCCCAAAAGTAGATCCTGAGTTTCCAAGGTGAATCCTAGGAGCGCCTAACAGTAGTGGCAACTACACTGACCTATTGCATACTATTTTCCTGGTGTTACAGGGAAGTGTGCTGCTCTAATAGCATAATAATGCACCCTGGGGCATCCAAATCACACACACACACACACACAGGGGCGGGGGATGGGGAGGGAGAGCAAGAGCCAGAGAGCAAGAGTGATATATTTAATGAATGCATGCAAATTCTTTTTGACCCAATAAGGCACTTCATTCCTAACAACTCCTTCAGGAGACTACTTCTGAATGCATCAGTGCTAGAACTTCAATTCCCTTTTTTGCTTTTCAATCTCAATGTGTTAATGACTAATTTGTAGTCACCCACATTTGTATCTTTGACCTAAACTGCTCTCCTCCCTATGCCGAAGCCCTTTCTGATGTTGCAGACTCGATAGCATTCCCTCTCAGACTTATGCTTCTTGCTGAAATCCTTGCCGAGCTTTGTCTGAACCACGTTCTGACATCCCCATCTTTTGTTGAACTTTCTTTGGAAACAAAGGCACCTCCAAGGAGGAAGAAAGTGCCTTATTAAAAGCTGTCCATCAATGCTAGCCATTACTTTAGCAAGAAAGGTTGAGAAGAATGTCACCATCTTTTGCTGAAATGGCAAAAAGACTACTGAAAGTCAGGCCTGAGAGATACTCAAGGTCAGAAATTTGTGAAATAACGAATACTTTCAGTGCTATGGAAAAGAGGACATTGTATTTGAAGCTCGCCAATTATTGTAGACATTGGATCAAATTCTGCCTCTTGTGGTAGTTTAATTATCAACTTCAGGAAAGTCCTTGCATGGCTTCCTACTCACCGTGCAACCTATTTTTCTCTCTCTCTCACTCACACAATATATATCTAAGTATAGATACAGATACATATAGGGGACAAAGGGAATTACATTCATATCATCCTTGGGCAAAACAACTCACCCATTGACTTCTCCATCTTCTCTATTTGGATCGTACATATGTCAGGGGACACGGGACCCCCTCACCTCCCAGTGGTTTTCTATCATAGGTCCCATCAGGATCCCATGGAATTTAGTGCAATGTCAAGTGATTCAGAAGGAAAGGAATACACCTACAAACAGGTATTCACAGTATAAAAGCTTATCAGACCTGTAGGAGATCACCTCCTTCTCTGCATCAGGTCTTTATGAACACCTGGGGAGGAGCTGATGCCTTCAAGCTGGTGGGATACAAACTTGGAACTACTACTACTACTAAAATATTTCTATCCTACAACCAAAGCTCTCTGGATGATTTAAAATAATAATTACAAAGAAAACTGCTGGATTGGTCTAAAGCCTACAGAGCAAGGAGTTATACCTGATGTAATCCAGTTCTGGTGGAAAGTCAAAATCTGGGGGCACGGACTTATCAAAGAGAGACCTGATAGATCGCTCCAAATGGTACTGGGCTCCCCCACACTGGAGACATTCAAGGTGCAACTGGGCAGCCCTCTGAGTGGGGTGGTGCGAATTGGAAACCTGCAACAGCAGTGGGCTGGACCCGATGGCCTTCTGACCCCTGTCTACCCTACTGTTCTATGATTCTATGGAACCTCTGTTGAGTCCAGGGCCCAATTTCCTGTATGTCTGGCAAGAACAGCATAACTGTCAGCTGCTGTTGCTCCCCTGGCAACTATCATTCACTAGAGCCCCATTGTTCTACTTCATAGAAACATAGAAACAGAGTGAGTCAGACTCTAGATCTAGTCTAGAGATCTAGTCTAATCAGCTCCACTTATGACATGCCTACCATGTGCACATCCAGCCTATCCTTAAACACCCTCACCAATGGGGCTTCAACCACCTCCTATGGAAGCCCATTCCACACCCTTGGGGTCCTAACTGTCAGGAAGTACTTCCTGGCATGCAAATTGAAGCTTGGTTCCCTGAGTTTTGCCCCATTGGAACGCGTCCTGCCCTCCAATGCAGGGGAGAACAGGTCATGACGTACTTCTGCATGGCACCCCCTCACATACCTGTATGTTGCTATCAGGTTCCCTTTGAGTCTCCTCCTCTCAAATCTGAAAAGTCCCAGCTCCCTCAGTCTCTCCTCATATGGCTTCCCCTGCAAACCAGCTGCCATTCTAATGGCCCTTCACTGCACCGATTCCTTCAACTAAGTTCATTTCATTATTATGCAAATGTAAACCTAACAGCAAGTCGAAAGAGAAGCACACTTTTCTGGACAAGCATGGTTTTTCCAGAGGGAGGTTGCAGGCATAGCCAAGACCAGACTCACCGGATAGCAATAAAGTGTAATTACCATTCCAAAGGGAACATTAGCCAGACATCCCAAGGTCAATAACAAGCCAGGGTAGAAAAAACAGGAACAGCAGAAACAGCAGCAACTTTCTGGTAGTAAGTGGGAACTGATGCAAGTAATGCCACCAGAGCCCCATCCAGTGTTCAGAGGAAGCATGTTAGGGACATGTGAGGAATCCAGTGGGGAGTGAATGGGAATCCAGTGGATTTCCATTATTTGTTCCTCTGGATCCTGTTTTGCTAGTCCTTTGCTGGCAGCAGCTCCATGGTGAGAGTTGGGAGCCAACCTGTGCAAAACATGAAAAATTTGGTAAATTGTCTGCATTGCATAAATTTATGCAAATAACACAATTTCAGCAAATTTCTTTGGAGTTTTTGTGTGTTTATTTTCATTTTTGTTTTAGTATGCAAGCCTTCTTAGAGTTGGGGAGAGGACTTGAATTGAACCATTTGGAAGTGGTCAGGAAATCCATCAATCTCAAACAAGCCACCTCCTGCAGAACTGGGGCATCCCTCATCAGATGCCTTCCCTCCACAGACTGCCCAACTCAGTTCAGTGTAAATGTGAGCTTTCTTGGGATTGCTGAGAACTCTGAGAGTAAGATGCTGGTGGGAAGAACTTGAATAAAATGTTCCAAATCTTATTGGAATTAGCTGGATAGACTGAGTGAGTTTAAAACCTTTCATGGTGCAGCCACTTCATTTCCTTGAAGGAAAGGGTATCATTTTTATGGGACTTTCCCAGGGATGTTGGGGGTGGTGAGTAGCTTGTGAACTCTTTATTTTCCCCTGTTTCATCCCCAAAGCAGCTCTGCTCTTGGGTTTCTTGGAAAGCCCTCCAGAAGACAGCCTGAGCTTCCCCCTTTGGGATTTTTTCAGGACTGCTGCTTGCTGAGGGCCTAAAAGTGAGACAGACATTTTCTATTTCATTTGTTGTTGTTGAAAAGCTTTAAGACAAAAAGAAAATTGAGGAGGAGGAGGGGGAAGCTCCATTGAGAAATTGTAGGCTCTCCATGTCTACAATAGCTCTCTGTTGTCTCCTGAGAAAAGTTGGTGAAGACCTGCAACGCACTTAGACCAAGGATTCCTAACCCTTCTACTGCTATGCTTCATTGTGACCTTTGAGTCAAGATGACAAGGATATTCCATTCCAGGAGTGGATGGGGATGCCGTATGTGGCGAGACTGAGGGAACTGGGTCTCTTCAGCCTGGAGAAGAGGAGACTCAGGGGGGATCTCTTGGCAACATACAGGCATGTGAGGGGGTGTCACATGCAGATGGGGAGAGGCCTGTTCTCCCCTGCGGAGGAAGGCAGGACACGCTCCAACGGAGCAAAGCTCAGGGAACCCAGGTTCCATTTGGATGCCAGGAAGCACTTCCTGACAGTCAGGACCCTGAGGGCATGGAATGGGCTTCCACGGGAGGTCGTTGAGGCCCCATCGGTGAGGGTGCTCAAAGACAGGCTGGACATGCACATGGTGGGCATGTCGTGAGCGGAGCCGGCTGGTGCTGGAGGTCAGACTAGATGGCCCGGGAGGCCCCTTCTGACTCGCTCTGTTTCTATGTTTCTATGTGTGTGGGCTACATACCATTTGGCTAGTTACTCTGATGGATTCTGTAGGGGACACCTGGTCAGGGGCATAGCTATTGCCCATGTCCTAACCAGGGACTGCAGGTGACGCAGTGGTTGAAACCGCTGTGCTGCTGGACTGGTTGATCAAAAGGTCGCCGGTTTGAATCTGCCCAATGGGGTGAGTTCCCATTGCTTCATCCCAGCTCCTGCCAACCTTGCAGTTCAAAAGCATGCAAATGCAAGTAGAGAAAAAGGTACCACTTCCGTGGGCAGGTAACAGCGTTCGGTGCACTTCGGTATTTAGTCATGCTGGCCACGTGACCACGGAGACCATCTGCAGACAAACGTTGGCTCCCTCGGCCAGGAAACGGAGATGAGCACCACCCCCGAGAGTCAGGCATGACTGGACTTCATGTCGAGGGGAAACCTTTACCTTTACCTATGTCCTAACCACAAAGCTGCTGCAGGACTTGCCTGTCCAGTTTGGGTTCCTTCTGATGACGATGAGGACTTTCTCCTCCTTCCCTCTCCTCTTACTTGCCTTTCTTTTGTGGAATGATTCCCAAGCCCAGCCTTTGTGTGGCCAATTACCTGTTTCCCTGCTCTCTGGATTTCTTCCTTTTTGTCCCATTCTTTCTTCTTATATCCACATTCTTATTTTGGCATGTCCTCCCTCTCAATCTTTTCTGAGACTCAGAAATTCCTCCCCTTTTAATCCTTCCTCAATTCCTTTGCCTTCCTCATTTCTTCCTCCACTTGCATCTTCCATGTCATTTTCCTAAATCTTCATTCTGCTTTCCTCTGCTCCACTTCATTTTTCTTCCTGTGTTACCTCCACCCCTTCACAGAGCCCAGGAAAAGTTAAATAGTTGCTTTCTTTGGCTCACTCTCCCCTTGTCACTCCAATTGTCCATGGCTCTGGCTTATACTGGTCCCAAGGGAATCCAAAGCATATGCCGAGCCCAATGAACTCATCAATTCTAGACATATTCACTCTCAGCTAGGGATGTATAAGGCTTGCAATTATGGGATCAACTCCATAGCTGTTTCTGGTTTGGCACAGGTAGATTTCATTCCTTTTCTGAATTTTGTGTGTGTGTGTCCCCTGACATTTGCACAAATGTGGTCCTTTTTTAAAATTTAAAAAGGCCCCGTTTTTTAAAAGAATGGGCAATATTGCAGATTCAGCTATTTGATGTGTTTAGACTTGTCAGTTTCCTTGTGCACTTTGACTGTCGACCACAACACCTAACCAGATTGGGTGCTGTGCACGAAAACTGACATGGTGAGACTACATGTAGACTAATTTGCACATGGGTGCAAAAGACCAGGGGGAACTTACAGTAACTCCAAGGAGAAACCCATTTGCACAATTCAAAAGCACTAAAAAGGGAACACGCAAAGGAACCACCTTCTCCAAAGGGTGTAGACTTGGCATATTGACTCTGAGTATGAGCTAAAATAGCACTTGTCATGTCTTCTTTCCTTCTGACACTTTTCTGAGCCGGCAACAAGACCAGAGAGGGGAGTTATTGGCTCACTCCCTTTTGTAATGCCTTCTTAGAGTAGTCCCTCCTGTTGCTCAAAGCTCTCTCCTCTGCGCTGCCAGCCTTTCAATTTGTATGAAGTTAGAGATGGGGAGGGGACTGCAGGTGGCGCAGTGGTTTAAACCGCTGTGCCTCTGGGCTGGTTGATCGAAAGGTTGCCGGTTCGAATCTGCACACAAGGTGAGCTCCTGTGCTCCGTCCCAGCTCCTGCCAACCTTGCAGTTCGAAAGCATGCAAATGCAAGTAGATAAAAAGGTACCACTTCGGTGGGCAGGTAACAGCGTTCCGTGCACTTTGGTGTTTAGTCATGCCGGCCACATGGCCACGGAGACTGTCTGCGGACAAGCGCTGGCTCCCTCGGCTAGGAAACGGAGATGAGCACCGCCCCCTAGAGTCAGACATGACTGGACTAATGTCAAGAGGAGACCTTTACCTTAGAGATGGGGAAGTAAGTGGAAGGAACAGTTGCCTGACCATTAAATGTGTGCAGCTTTACCTCCATTTACTTCCCGTTTTCAGACCCAAACCCTTGCCAGATCCCACGGAGATGGACTGGTTACTGGCACACCTGGAGCGCCTGCCAGGGCATTCACAGCCTCCACTGAGCGTCCACGGGGATCTTCCTTGAGGGAGATTGAAATGTTTGGAAGGCTTCTCCATGGTTAGAATGTATGCAATGTTCTTGGATGCTTCTTAATGTGCACCTCGGAATAGAGAGTCAACCATTCTAATTTGTTCAGTGTTGATATTTCCCATTCTCTGCTGCTGAAATTGCCGTTCCTGCAAAATCCTGGAATGCAAAGTGACATAGTATATGAGCCAGGAATTAAGGTGACGGAATCATCAGACAAACTCAAAGTTACAGGAATTAGTTTCATAGGAATGCTGTTATTGCCTGTTAGCTGTTCAAACGCACACGGCAGCACAGCTTAAGTAACGTCTTGAGCTGTCCAAAAGGTAATTTGAGTCCTGCCAAGTCAAACAAGAATATGCTCTCAAATTCAGGAGCAAGAACTGCACAATTTGCTCAGCATCAATTCCATCACTGCATTAGCTTTGGGTTCCCTCCCACCCCAGAAATAGCCATCACCATCAATTAACGGAGTGACTCTTTGATTCATATTACTTCTTGACACATAGCGAATGGGACAGACTCACACAACTCAAATCATTTTCATTGTTCCCCAGATAGTCATAGAGTAAGCATAAACAGACCACACGTTGAAACATTGCTGCTACCCGTGGCCTCGCAGAATCAGACATTTCTATCACCTTGCTAACTGAGGAAGGAGTGCGATCAATACGTATGTATATTAATGCTCTGCCAGCCATCTCCTCGTGTGTATGGTTGTGGGGAATGGAGTCACAGTGGGGATAAAAGGTCATCTGTCGGGCATGTAAAGAGCCATTGTTCTCCAGCACTGATCGTGAAGGGTGCCCATGGCCAACGCCCTTGCAAGGCATTCTGATTTTCCTCCTCCTCCTCCTCCTCCTCCTCTGCCCTGGCCTCCTTGGCCTTGTGGTGTTTGTCGTTGCCCATTCTAAGACTTTGCCATGGCCTTTTTTCTCTCACCAGCAGAGTGTAATGTAGGAACAGGCAAAAGGGTCCATTCCACCATCCCTGTTAAAAGTCTACCTTGCTTTTCACCTCTTCCTTCCCCCTACCCATATCCTTTTCCTTGTGTGATGTTGCAAACCTTTGGAAAGGGACTGTCAAGCTTATTTGCAAACCTCCCCAGGAGATGCTTTGGTAGAGCAGTGGGAGAAAAACATGTGGAATAAAGAAACAGATCACTTCGTCTTTTGGACAAGGGTCATGGCAATGGAGAGCTTTGGGAGTGCTTGGAGGTTTTGATGGCTAGTTGCTACAGTGTCCTTCTATGTTGTCAGTTGTGGTGCTGTTGGAAGCTCCAAGGTCCAGATTGTGTGCGATTGGTTTATTTACTTCAGTTTAAGCAAGGGGACCCTGGGTTCATTTCAGGATTATGGCAATCTGGAAGGAGGGAGAGTCAAGAAAGCCTACATGTTCATCTTAAAATCCCAACTACTCCCACCAAAAGGGGTTAAAAAACCCCCAGGCACATCCACCATAGCAAAATGTGTTCACTAAAGTTTCATTCTCTGATAGCATTCTTTTCCTGACAGAGATCAATCAGATCCCTCTGGGAAATCCACAAGCAGGTCCCATGCACAGGGAAAAAAAATATGCCTGTTAGCAAGGGCAAATGATCCAAGAGGTCTTCTCCATTGCTGAAGCCACCATGAAAAATGAGCATTTGATTTTTTTCTTTGAAGACCTGGTGTGGATTGTTTCTGCTAACAGCCTATTTGTTTGGTGGCCATTCCCTTGCTGTTACCATTGTTTGATTAGTTTAATGGGATATCTGGTTGCTATTGTTGATATTCCATTGCATTCAATGGAATATCCTTTTGCTCTCTACTGTCCAATCGTTTGATTTTATTGTATTCCATCATGTCTTTACTTGCGAATTGCTTTGAGTTTTTGTTTGTTTTAGAGAAATGATGCAGAAGTATTGCAAAATACCTAAAACTTGTCCCAGGACATTGATCATGACTGGGTGTGCTACCAAGAAGGACCAGCCAGTGCATGGACAAGGCTCTCTCTTAATGCTCTCTTTGGTGTACTCAGCAGCTGCTCCATAGCTAACTTCAACAAATGAGTCCAAGTTATGACAAGTACTACAGAAATACCAAAGTGCTAAGGGTTGGCTTCTGATCATAATATATTCAGATATGAAAATATTCCTCAGGGTAGATGTGAAAATAGAATCTCCAAAAAGTTAATGCAACTTTTCTTAAAGAGATTGATTTGGGGAGCCTAATATATGGAATAATTTGAAAGCAGTAAAATGATAACAACAGCAGTGCTGAAAATCTACTATTAGAGAGGAGACAAAAAATAATAGGAAGTTCTGTATCTAATTGGCAGATGAGTGCAGACGGTATTCATTCCAGCAAAATCTTTGTAGCATTAAAAAAAGTGGGGAAGAATAGAGAAGACAATGCTATGGTTAAGCAAAAGATAATAAGGATCAGCAGAAGACATTCAGAAAGTTCAAAGGATATGTTAAGTGGGAGGACTGAGCAGATTAGGAGAGCAGATAAAGCAAGCAAGAAATAATTGCAGTGGAGATGCATGTTGAACCTGAAATAGGCCAAGACATTTCATGCCTACAGGGGAGTCAGATATTTACATAATAGACTTCTGGAACTGCATTGGTGTTAAGAGTGGGCCACATACCCACTAGCTTTGATTCCCAGATTGAAAATGGCCATTTAAGTGTGGTAGCCCCTCCCTCATTTAATTGTGCCAACGGTGACCTTATTATTTCCTCCAGCATTTGCTACCTGATTGCCATTGTTACCCCCATCTTAATTAGTCCTAGCCAGTCAGGGATCAGGCATTGAATGGAGCGATGTCACAACACCGCCTAACTATATGATGATGTCATTGAACATACATGAGAGCAAGTAGTGGTGATGGTTCTTTGAATAATCTCATATGAAATTCCATCTAACCCAATCAGGGATCACAGTCAATTGATGTTGGATAGAATTGCTTATATCAGCCTTCCCCAACCAGTGCCCATCAGATACTTTAGACTAGGAGATAAGGAGAGTGAGTACCCGGAGGAGGGCTTTCTCTGCGGTGGCGCCCCACCTTGGAATGCGCTCCCCAGAGAGGTTCGCCTGGCGCCGTCATTATTTGCTTTTCGGTGCCAGGCAAAGACCTTTTTACTTAAAAGTTATTTTAATTGTTAATTATAAATTGTTTTTATTGTATCTTAACTTGGTTATTCGAGATGGGCCAGTTTTAAATAGTTTTAATATATTCTTGTATTGTATTGTTGTGAGCCACCCTGAGGCTTTGCTGCAATGGGAGCGGCATACAAATGTTTTAAATAAATAAATAAATAAATAAATAACTCTCTCTCTCTCTCTCTCTCTCTCTCTCTCTCTCTCTCTCTCCCAGCATTCCTGAACACAGGTGATGCTGACTGGGAACTAAAGTCTAACTCTCTGGAAGGTACCAGGTGGTAGGAAGCCTCTCTGTGTGATAACATATCTGAGAATAAAGAGGATAAATATTAATTTGTACAAGAGGCAACAAAGAAATAGGAAGGAGAGGGATTTTAACATTTGTGAAAACCCGAAATTAGTTTACTCTAATTTCTAATCATGACTAAGCATGAGGATAAGAAACATTCTCAGTTCAGAACCCAATGTAAATTCTCAGGCATTTGGGTCAATAATAGTTGTGTGTTAAATTTCTGATTGAGATACCATCTTTCCCTTGGGTCTTTGAGAACAGGAGAAGAAGAAGATGCTGAAGAAAATGAAGAAGAATGGATTTGGAAGTGTAAATATGCATGGTACAAAATAAATCCTGAGAATCGTGCAAGGTGTTCTAAACATTGTGGAGTGGAGGGGTACAATGACCATGAAATTCATTGAGATGTTTTGGGGGGAAAGAATCCTCAGGCAATAAGATACATCAGAGCAAGTCTCCCGCATTTTTGTTTTCAGGAGTTCTCTTTGACATATATATATATTAAAAAATACAGTGTCAGGACAGCAGATGAACCAAGAAATGGGTAGGCAATGCTGGAAATGAATACCAGAGGTAAATCGGAATGGTGGGTTGTCCAGAAACTAAGACTAAGCCTGCGTAGTAGGTTGTCCATGCCCGAAGGAGCGTGGATGCTGAGGAGTCCAATCCCTTTGTACTGGTTCCTGCAATACATCTCCAGGGACCCCGGCAGCAGCATGTCTGAAGGGCTTCAGAGGTCCTCCAAAGAGTTCCCCTTGGGTGCACTGCCACCGAGCTGTCTGGGTCTCACTGCTGGACTTCTAGGTTGAGGCCCTGAACTCCTACCCAGCAGGAAAAGCATTCCTGAGGAGATGCAGTCACCCTCAACAGCTGAAATCCTCCCCTTATGCATTTGGAATTGGGTACCTGACTTCCAGACAGGTCTTAGTCCCAAGTTGTGATCCCGATGAATTTTGTAATTAATCATCTCATTGGTCAAACATTCAGTGTTCATAATTCACACTTCCATAGAGATCTTGGATCACAGCCTTATGAATGTATAATTGCTGAATACATGGTGAGCTTCGGAGAATACATTGTCTGCATCTAAATATGCCATCTCTGTGAATGCACCGAGCTTGTTGGATTAGACCCTGAACACCACCTGGGGTCCTCATTTTACTGAGACATGCATCTGGAACCCTCTGCGTCTGGTGCTACACCCTTGTTTCTGCAAGGAGAATTTGGCAGAGCCCTTAGTCTCACCTCCATATGGAATTAAGAAGTGCCAGTGAGTGAATATTACACAGAAAGTCCACATGAAAACAAACATCCAGTCAGGTAGGGATGTGTGTTGTGATGACATGTAGAGTCAATCCATTGTACTACCCCAAACCACTCCCAAGGTGCAGCTTGATGATGCTCACTGGGTGGGAGAGCAAATATCCTGGAAGTCATAAAGGAGAGTCAAGGTGACCTTGATAGGAGGAGAGCTGGGCTGAAAACAGCAGAATGGAACTCAGCAGGGGCAAATGCCTAGCTCTGCACCCAGGAGAAGGAAACCAAGTGCATCTTTCTGCTTGATGTATTGTTGAGTCAAAAATTCTCCAACTTGTTCTATGATATCGCACCCCTCAACTGTTAGAGGGAAAAGATGATGCGTTCCCCTGACCAGTGGGGACAACCAACATTTTCCCCCAGGAAAAGGAGGCGGAGGAGGAAGAAAAGGATCCGTAGGAGGAACAAGAAGAGCAGGAGTAGCTCCAGCTCCAGCTCCAGCACCAACCAACTTATGAAAGGATGTTACCTTCATAGATAGCATGATTTCTATACACTGGGGTGCCCCACACTTTAGACCCTGTGGTCTGCATGTCATTCTGGCTCTTAGGGTGCCAGGGATCGCACATAGGCATGCCCAACTGAGCAGACACACTCACAAAGACCCACAGTTCTTTGGGAGAGAATGTGGAGAAACTACATGCCAGGGAACATGGTGGCATGCTAAGGACTAAGGACAACTTATGGGCACAGTAGAAAATCTACTTGCCCCAAGCTGCAAGTTGTGCTTCCCTCCTATAGGGGCATCAAAGAGTAGGGTGGCCTGCCAGGCACACACTGGGCTTCTAACTCTGCAAGGGGGAGTGAAAGGGGGACAAAAAGGAGACCAGAGCGGCTGCTGCCTCCACTGATGATTATGATTACGTATCTTTCTGCGAATGCCTCCCAATTCCCAGCAACGGTAGCAAAAGGGCTGCCCCACTTTTGCAGCCTGGAAGTGGGTTGCAGCAGTAGGTCTGTGTTCTGGGCGGGGTTGCAGCTCCGATCCGTCTCTCCCACATCACCCAGTGTAGCCCTGAAGAGGCCCAGGAGGCCTCTAAGATGATTTTATGAACAATGCCAAGAGCATTTTTGTTTCTAGCATGCTTTTCAAACATTCGAAAATATGGTTGATGTAGCATGTAATGAGAAAAACAGCTATTTTAAATTCAAATTAATAGTCCCAGTCAATGTGGAGCTCAAACTGCAATGGTCTAGTGGGTGTGCATTACTTCGTACTTCGGTGTGTGAACAGTTTCTCCCACCCTTGTAAGATGCGCAGTCTAAGGCAGGCACTCTTTCCTTACCCGATCGAGTGGCTGCAGCACATGGGGGCCACCTTGCCGTCCCGCAGCGCATCTGCCGCACATGTAAGTAATGCATCTTTCGACTGCTCCATTCTTATTTTAAGGCATTTGTTGCCGAAAACTTTGCTGAGGGCTAGTCACTTAAAAGAGGGTTCGATGAATTCACAGAGAGAGTTGATGCAGCTTCTTGAGGACCTTTGGTTGTGCGCGTGTGCTCAGATGAGATTCCCAGGTGCGCATGAGAAACGGAGGGCTCTGGTGGGAATGATGCCTGAGGCTCAGAGGAGGGGGAGTTGATAGTTGTTCCAGTAGCATCTCAGAGTTCTCACTCCGATATTGGAGTTGTTGAGACTAGCGAGGCCCCGGCTGCCCAAACCCTCCTGGTGAGCCAGTTCTGGATCAAGCACTTCAAGGACAGCCACTGAGCCCCCTCCCACTCCTGATTGTGGGAAAAAAGCTGGTGGAGAACTGGCTGCGGAGGGTTTCTCAGGAGACTTGGATGCACGGGCCCATTGATGGACTTGCCGGCTGGCCAACTGGAGATTCAATGGGAGCAGCAGTGGGGTGCCCACGTCCACAGTGCACCCCCCGCCAGACACTGGCCCTGGAGGGTTCATAAGCAAAGCTTGGGGTGTCTGGGGTCAGAGTGAGAGGTTAACTTTCTAGCTGGAGTGTGTGTTTTGGAGCTTGTGAATACTTTGTAGCTGCATGAAATAAAGACTCTTTGAACAACTATTGAAGTGCTTGCCTTCGTTGGGAAGGAACACCTGGCTCATGACACCTTTGGACAAGACTGCCTTAATGTGTCTTCTCTTCCATCTTGCCACTGCCGTTGTCACCAGACACTTTACCTCCTTATCCTCTTTTTCATCCTTGTTATCATGACTCGTTTCAGAAAACTAGAAAGCATAGAAACAGAAACAGATTTAGTCAAAAGGGTCCTCCCAGACCATCTAGTCTGACCCCTGGCTCTAGCTTACTCCGCCCATGGCATGTCTACCATGTGCATGTCTAGCCTGTCCTTGAACACCCGCACCGATGGAGCCTCAACGACCTCTCGTGGAAGCCCATTCCACGCCCTCGGGTCCTGTCAGAAAGTATTTCCTGGCATCTAAATTGAACCTTGGTTCCTTGAGCTTGGCTCCATTGGAGCATGTCCTGCCCTCCTATGCAGGGGAGAACAAGTAACCTGCAATGCCCTTCCTTCTTATCCCCTGCTAGTTTCAAGCCAGACTGAGGGGTAGGTGAATGTGAACCCACAGTAGATGCCCAGCTGTGCTTACTTGAATGTCTGCCCAGGGTCGATCTATCACCGCCATGGCAGTGCTGCTGAGAGGAAGTGTGTGCTGGATTATGAGGCACAAGGAGGTCCTAGCAAGGAAGCTCAGTTGTTCCAACGTCTCACCTCACGGCTTTGCAGAGGGTCCTCGGTCTCTGTGGGAAACAGGAGATAAGACTAGATGGCCCTCTGTGCTTTCACATGGCATATGGGAACCCAGGGGTAAGGGTTGCATCTCCCATCCAGATGGTGCATGTGGAGCAGGGACATGCCAATAGGGCACTTGCCTGAGTAAGGTTACACTTCTAATGCCGGGTAATACGGTGAAAGGCGCCTGCTGCACTGGGTGCATCATGGGAAGGTGATTGCGCCCAGGGAAGGGCTGGGCTGGGTGAGGAAGGGCTGTCATGCATCATCCCTTTGCCAAGGGGGTTGACAAATTCATGGAGGACAACGCTACCAAGGGTTCTGTTGCTGTTGGCTCTGTGTCATCACCTTTTTCAGAGGCCATCTGCCTCATATTCCAGTTGTCAGGGAACATGGTCTGTGGGGTGCTATTGCACTCCGGGTTGTAGGTTCCCCTTGAGGAGCTGCTTGGCCACTGTGTGTACAGAATGCCGACCACGGCTGGCCCATCCATCAGGTTTCTTCTTATGTCGAGTGCATGAATTGCACGAGGACATCTTCAAGAAGAATCCCGGGAATCTCCAGGGGGGTTCCTGACAGTCAATGCCGAACTTGCTGGGCTGGATAAGGCAATGCCATGGCACATTGCAAGGCAGCTTCCGACATGAGCTGCCCTGTTTTGTCACAACGGCTTCTCCTCACAGCTACTGGGAGTCTCGTGTAATCATTTTCTTCATTAGCACTGTGTCCTGACTGGGCAAGTCAGTGAAAAGAGATATAATCAGTAAATATAGCTTATTAAATGTCCGGGTCAGGTGATCTGCCTGTCAGCAAAAGAGGGAAACATGCTTTTGTGCATAGTTGCTGAGTGTGCTGTCTGTTTTATCCCAGTGCGCACCTCAGCTGTACTGAGCATTTAATAAGCTCGGTAGTCAGTGTCCTTTTGGAAATGATTGAATTATGCCTGTTTTTTATGGTTCCATAAAAGCCTTTTTATTAATTTGGGGGATGCTGAAGCGCATCTTCTCATCTCTGGTCAATCCCCACCGAGCGATTAAATTATTCACGCTGCTTCCAATTGGCTTTGTTTATTGTGTCCACTTCATGATGGCTAAAAAGAAGTGCTGTTCAGGAGAAGAGGTGGAGAGAAAGAAACTGAGGGATGTTGCTCCTATACCGAGGCACCAAATGGTGCCATGCAATCTGGAACGCCTTCCCATGCCATCTAGAAGAACAATTGATGGTTTCACATGCACAGAGAGGAAAACTTGTGGGATCTTTCCCTCCAGCCATGAAGTTCTGACTTGTCTGAATCCTACCTCTTCCATGATAGGTAGAATTACACTATTTCAGATAAGTATATTTCAGAAGTTTTTTCACTAGGGAAAATCAGTGTGTGTATTTTGTTGTTGGAACAATGTCATATGACTTGTACATTCAAATAAAAGTGAGGAAAGATCAGCTTTCTCCAGGGAAACTTGGTCTCACCAAAAACAGTTCACTTCTCCTGACGCTTCTGGAAATGCACCCTTGGGCATTTTTCTTCAGAGGGAACCCAGAACTGATCCATCTAGGGAGTTTCAGAGAGCCTGATCAGTTTTGCAAAGGATCAGATTGTTAACTAAGAATGGGCAAGTATCCCTTTTTTATGTTAAAGGCCTGGTCACAGGAGCCATACTGGAGTTCTACCATCTGAAATCACTTCAGTCTAAATTACCCCATTAGAATAGACTTGCACTGTGATGAAACTCCTTTTGCCACCTGCTTGTTTCCCTACAAAGAAAGACACCCACTCCTGGGAGTGAATGCTATAACAAAAAGGGTACACACTTATGCACTCCTTGGCTACCTGCATAAGGTAAGACAAGCACTGCAGTGCATCACCTGGAGAAATTTCTCCAAAATGTCTCCCATAATTTCCAAATGTGATTGAATGAGGAAATGGCCCAACACTTGCACAAACCATGCTGAATTAACCAAGTCTCCAACTCAGGGCAGGCTCCAAGTTGCAAGGCAAAAGACCCATGAGGATCTCCATCTATCAGTGGAGCTACCTTTTCACCATGCCACTCCTCTTGCTCCTCTTCCTCATTATCGCTACCATCCATGTGCTTCCCAGGTCAAAAGCTAGTGAGCAAGTGGACAGCGGCACCTGCGGCTCCATCTTCTCATCACCACATTACCTGGGCCAGAGTGGTGGTCCAGGTTGTCAAAGATCCAGGTGGTCAAGGAGGCCATAATGGGGAAGAGGAGGGGACCTTCTCAGTGGGCCCTCTGCTGGACTGTGCCTATTGCAAGAGTCTCAAGTGAGTTTTCATTCCTAAGAATCCATCCTTTAGATTCCTCAGCAGACTGTCTCTACCTGACACCTAGTCCTTCAGAAGTAAAAACATGTGGCTACCTAGTAATGCTGAGCTCAGTTTCTCCATCCCCATCCATAGATTCTCAAAACTGTGTACCAGGTCCAAGACAAAAAGTGACACCAGGCAGAACAGCTGTGGCTATGCTAGCAACCCTTCAGATGATGAGATTTCCCCTTTCCTCAAAGTAAAGTTCCATCCAGTAAACAACTCCTCTGTTTGGAGAGTCCCCACCATCTCCTTCTTCGAGTTTCTCAAACAAACCATCGGAAAATCTACGAGGGTACAGAATGCCAGAGGCACTTTGGAGGACTTGTTTACTAAAAGAGACCCAGGTGGCATCCACAAATTAACTGTGCCTCATGATCCATGCAGGAAAAGTCAAGATCCTCTCAAAGGCACTGGGCAATGTGGCCTGGGGGAGCGTTCCAGCCCACCCCCAAATATGTCCATCCATCGTCCTTCCAATATGAAACCAACCTTCTTGGTTCTCCGAATGCAGAGAAATGCTTCTTATTCCATAGATACTAACCTGACCTGAAACAAGGAGATAGGCTTAGAGAAGAAAGTTCTTCTCCTTTAGACGTACGGCTGAGAGACTTTGAATAAGGTCAACATGGGCTAAACTGAGATTCCCAGATACCTCCCCTTACTTAAAACAAGGTGCTGTTCTTGTTCTGTGCCATTCAAATTCAAAATATGAATTTTCTGTAGAAACCAAAAGCTTGTGGGCAGGAAAACAGCAACAAGACCAAAATGGTAGGTTTGGAACTGTTGGGAATAAAAGAGGCAGTTGGTCTTGGCACAGCTTTTAGGGCCAGTGTGGCCACTGACTGTGCAAATGGAGAGGGTGATGCATGAGAAATGAAACTCCTAGACATAAAGATGGAAGATCTTAGAGGAGCTGCCTCCAGTGTTTAGGCAGACCTTGAGAATAAGCAGGATTTGGAAGTGCTGGCAGCAGAGGTAGAGGAGTCTGACCCATCCCTGACCCCATGATGTGGTGTTGGGAGAGCAGAGCTAGCCAACTGGAGGAGCTGCATATACCTGGAGGGCTTGTCCATCTCCAGATGGTCACACCCAGATGGGTGGGACCCATGATTACTGAATAAGCAGGTTCTCAGAAACATAGAGACAGAGCAAGCCAGAAGGTGTCTCCCAGGCCATCTAGTCTGACCTCTGACTCCAGATGGCTCCACTCATGACATGCCTACCATGTGCATGTCCAGCCTACCCTTGAACACTCTCACTTATGGGTCTTCAGCCACCTCCTGTGGAAGCCCATTCCATGCCCTAGGGGTCTTAAATGCTTCCTGGCATCCACTCTAAATCTTGGTTCTCTGAGCTTTGCTCCATTGGGATGTATCCTGCCTTCATCCCCAGGGGAAAAAAGGTCATGACCCACCTCCACGTGACACCCTCTCACATACCTGTATGTTGCTAACAGGTCCCCTCTGAGTCTCCTCCTCTCAAGTCTGAAAAGACCCACCCCCTCAGTCTCTCCTCCTATGGCTCACTGAAAACCAGCCACCATCCTAGTGGCCCTCATGGTGCCTAGAAATACACTTTAGTCTGGGTTCAACAAACTACTCTGTGCATGCTCAGGATCTCTTTCTTCACTGGCTATAGTTTGTTGGGTGTACCTTAGAAAGATAGAGCGTTTGCCAAATAACTCTTGGTCATTCTAGAAGGCAGAAGGAGGAAGCCTTGCTCCCAACCGGAACATGCAGAACAGCTGACATGTTTGCAACAATTTGGTTTGTGATTTCTCATGTTCTGAGTTCTTCATGACTAAGGACAAATTAGCGTACCATATGCAATGGCCATGGCTGACCTTCTGTACTGAGATATCATTCTGAATCACTGGCGTTCAGATCTGTGTGTTTTTGGCTCAGAGCTGCATTGTCAGAGGTTGGGTGCTTTAATTTCCCCGTAGCCTGCTTATGCCCAGTTACTGATATGACACCCTTCCTCCACAAGATTTCATATGAAAAACACATTCCATATATTTTTCAATTAATATTCAAATGTAAAGTTTATCAAATCCTCCCAAGACCAGATAACATTTTTGGAAGCCAGATTTCAGTGATACAGCTCATATACTTAGCAAGAAGCAGAGATAACCAAAAAATACCGCTTGTGTGAGGAAGCATATTTTATTTCTAATGTTCTAGAACTGTTTCTGACAATATTTTAGCTTACAGCTTTGCAGAAATAGCTTTAAAAACAATTGTAGGGTCTAAGAATGGGTCATAATGTTGACTCAGTTTGGTTTTGCTAAGTATCTGCACATAGTACAATTGGAATAGGTAATATTGAATTTTGCTGAACTGATGAATCGTGGGCCTCTGGTCATGGCAAAAAGTGCAGACAAGAGGGTGTGTGTGTGTGTGTGTGTGTGTGTGTATATAAATGGTGCTGGGAAACCCACTCAGTCTTCCTCACCGTCTTGATTGGCTTGAGGAGAAAGAGGTGGAAAGCTGACTTTAGGCCCATGAAATGCTGCGTTACCCCAAAGAATGACTCACACCTTCATCTTGGGAGGGCAAGGCATGAGTCGGATCAGCCATACATTTGAGCTTGTGCCTGGAGCCAAGACCCCAACCCTCTCAGATCTCCTGACACCTTATTCCTATAAGTATTGTCAAGGCAAACAGAAAAACTCAAGGAGATAGTTCTTGTTGTAGTAAGGAGCTCTTCCAATGGGATGTTCTCCTAGGTTTCCCTCGGGCCTGCAATGCCCAGTGGAATAAGCAATACATTGAGGACTTTGCCCATTGCAGATCCTTATTCAAACTGATAGAGTTGTTTTCCGGTAACACAATAATCTGCCTTGTGTCTTCGTGTTGGGGCCACAACATCTAAATCCACAATCCTGTTAGTCAGACCACCTGACACTTATCCCCACAAAAATGTTCACAGTGAACAAATCACCACAAGGAGATCATTTCTCTTTGCAGTAATGAACACGTGTGAAAGTCAGTTTGTTCAATAAGGCAAGTCACCTTTTCCCGGGGACTGTCAGATAAGCACATACAGATTCGCAGTGAGAAAGTTTGCCTCATCGGAACTCTTTTGACTTCCACTGAATCCCTCAGATATTTTGCCTGAGGGGAAGCCACCAAATTCACTTCATATCTCACATTAGGCAAAATCCAGTGACAACTTGGGGATGTGGAAAGCTCCCTTGAGAAATTTCACTGGTGGTATTGAAACTTATTTGGCTTTCCTCAAAACAGCTTTGATGGTTTGCCTGAGGAGAAAAGGTAGAAATAAGTCCAAGAGGATTCTGGCTTTGTTGACAACTGTAGTCAAGGAAGCTTTGAAGGGCAAGAAACCTTCCTTTGAAAATTGGAGACCTTACCAAAATAAAGATTAAGCATATTAGTTGACAAAAGGGCAATGCATCGTAGAGAATATGAAAGACACACAACAAACCATTGTGATTTACTTATATGAGAACTAGGAAAATGGCTTTAGACGCAATAGGGTTATTAGAAGTACTGACGAAGGGAAGAAATGAAAACAAGGGTGACTACATTATTCCATCACACTTCACTTTAGCAGAAACTGCTCAGACCTGAATTGCATTATGACAGAGATATTGGAAAAACTGAGTCCAATAGACACACCTGTCAGCTCCAGGATGTAAGCAGAACAAGATTACCAAGAGCAGAGGTGACAGAGGTGAATGAAGAACTTGGCAAGACATAACAGAAGCAGAGCATAGGAAGAAGCAATTATCTGTTACTAAAGGTATGGTAGGACCAGAGTTAGGTGGAATTCAAAATTAGAGTGAAAGCATTACAAGATTGATTACAAAACCCCCATCAAGAACATGAAACAGCCGTCAAATACCTGTGGCAAAAGCAGGACTAAGAATCCTTTAATAGAAGCTCCCTGTGGCTTCCAGCTGGTCTGCATGGTTGTATTGGTCTTAAAACTCCAAGCACCTACATATCTGATAACCATCGGAAAGTACCAACAAGATGGACCAGGCCACCCAGGAGAACCGCTTTGCTCTGCAGATCCTGACAGTTAAAAGGAATGATCCTGTGGCCCTCCAAATCATGATGAAGTTCCGTTCCCATCAACCACACCACTAATTGAAATCAAAGCACTGTCCAAAGTGGTTGTCCAGAACCTGTTGAAATCGGAGGATTATGGGCATCTTACTGGTGGCAGGAGTGTGAAGGTGAAGTCGGGTGAAGGTCCCTCCACCCCGTGAGGACAGGCTGAAGGACTGCCAAAAAGAAGACCCTCTCCACCTCAGTCTGGGAAAACTCAAGAAAAAAAGGCTTTTCCATGTCAGAGCTGGAACAGGCACAGTTCTTCCTTGGCTGTGTGGGTGGGGGGAAGACACTCCAAGATCTGAATGCCAACTCTGACCTTGAAGCACGTTTCCAACACTGGAAATGGACTCAAACTTCTTCCATGGCTGTGAAGACATTGTGAAGTAGCAGCAGGTTTCTGCCTTTAATTGACTGATAGGGTGAGGCTCCCTTGCAGACAGGCCGTTAAGGAAGAAAAAAGCAGAAGGAAATAAAAAGTTGAGAGTTTTCTAAATTGAGCAAAGCCTTGGTATCCCGTAATACGCAGTACAGGAACCAGTGAAACTTCAGAGCCCTAAATGACTTGGAGTCAGGGGTGAGTAAAAAAACCCTTTTGTTTGCCTGCATTTAGAAACATAGAAACAGAGCAAGTCAGAAGGGGCCTCCTGGGCCATCTAGTCTGACCTCTGGCATCAGTCGGCTCCGCTCATGACAGGCCCACCATGTGCATGTCCAGCCTGTCTTTGAACACCCTCACCGATGGGGCCTCAACGACCTCCCGTGGAAGCCCATTCCACACCCTCGGGGTCCTGACTGTCAGGAAATGCTTCCTGGCATCCAAATGGAGCCTGGGTTCCCTGAGCTTTGCTTCATTGGAGCGCATCCTGCCTTCCTCTGCAGGGGAGAACAGGCCTCTCCCCATCTCCATGTGACACCCCCTCACATACCTGTATGTTGCCAACATATCCCCTCTGAGTCTCCTCTTCTCCAAGCTGAAAAGACCCAGTTCCCTCAGTCTTGCCTCATATGGCATCCCCTGCAAACCAGCCACCATCCTTGTGGCCCTATGCTGCACTGACTCCAACCTGGCTACATCCTTTCTGTAATGAGAGGCCCAAAACTGAACACAGTACTCCAGCTGCGGGCGCACCAGAGTCGTGTAGAGTGGTAGTAATACCTCTCTCGATCTTGAAGCCACACTTCTGGCTATGCAACCAAGGGTAGCATTCGCCTTCTCTTCTCTTCTCTTCTCTTCTCTTCTCTTCTCTTCTCTTCTCTTCTCTTCTCTTCTCTTCTCGCCTCGCCTCGCCTCGCCTCGCCTCGCCTCGCCTCGCCTCGCCTCGCCTCGCCTCGCCTCGCCTCGCCTCGCCTCTCTGCATCCGAAGCAATGGTGAAAATTCAAGCAGACTGTGAAACTCAAAAAGTATTTTAAACGATGTGCAATAAAATGACAAATTTGATTCAATATACAGTCAATGCAAAGTGATGCACATTGAGGCTATATTTACAGATATATACTTACTTCATCTATACACTCGGATGTGGTTTGAATTAACTATCCAGAAAAGTGCTTGGGGTTTTGATGAATATGTTGACTGCTGGCAGTGAGAGCAAAACAGGCAGCTTCCACATTGACAATTATTATGAAATTGATTGAAAACAGGAGGATCACTGCCATAAAACCTTTGTATTAGCCTGTGATACAGCTCCATTTGGAATACTCTGTGTAATTCTCATTGTCCCACCTGAAAGTGTGTTGGAGGCTTATATTCATATTCCTTACAGGTGGAAAACAGCAAGAAAAAATGCAGACAAAATAAGCAGAAGAGCATTTAATGCAATGGCATGTTAAAATATTTCTGGGGTTAAGCATCAGTGAGGCTGTTGATCTATATCAATATATTACTGTGTGTTGCCAAGCTGCCTGGAGACATGTCGGCACTCTGATTTTGGAACAAGAACCAGAACAGCTAACACTTCCCCAACACAGAAAAGCTGAAGCCTTACAGAAAATGTAGGGACGATTGCGGCATGGGCCCAGGGGATATGATACAAGTGCGTAAGGTATGGGAGCTGCGGAGGAGGGCACTATCCAGTGGTGTGCCTGTAAACTCCCAAACTCAGAGGATTACTGGCATCCTAATCAAGGCAGAAGGATCCCAGAGGCAATGATTGTTCCCACCTTCTTTGCACTCTGCAAATCAGCCAGACAACTGGTGCTTCTCCCAAGGGAAGCAGAGGCAGCTGCAGTTTTCCCAGGATAGAAATATAGAAACAGAGCGAGGCAGAAGGGGCCTCCCGGGCCATCTAGTCTGACCTCTGGCTCCAGCCGGCTCTGCTCATGACATGCCCACCATGTGGATGCCCAGCCTATCCTTGCACACCATCACTGATGGGGCCTCAACGACCTCTCGTGGAAGCCCATTCCATACCCTCAGGGTTCTAACTATTAGGAAATGCTTCCTGGCATCCAAATGGAACCTTGGCTCCCTGAGCTTTGCTCCATTGGAGTGCATCCTGCCTTCCTCTGCAGGGGAGAACAGGTCTCTACCCATCTCCATGTGACACCCCCTCACATACCTGTATGTCGCCAACAGATCCCCTCTGAGTCTCCTCTTTCCAGGCTGAAGAGACCCAGTTCCCTCAGTCTCGCCTCATACCCCATCCCCTACAAACTGGACACGAACCTTGTGGCCCTATGCTGCACTGACTCTAACCTGCCTATATCCTTTCTGTAATGAGGGACCCAAAACTGAGCATAATGCTCCACCTGCAGGCGCACCAGAGTCGTGTAGAGTGGTAGTAATACCTCTCTTGATCTAGAAGCCACACTTCTGGCTATGCAACCAAGGGTGGCATTCACCCTTTTGACCACTGCATCACACTGCTGACTCACGTTCAGCCTGCATCTTGTCCTCCCCTTAGGATGCATCTTGTCCTCCCCGTCTTCCCCCCGGGAATGCTCTCTTCATCCTTCTTTCAAGTTTGGTCTTACCATGCCACTGATGTAGTTCTTTCCATGCTGCTGCTGCTGCTGGTTGTGGAGGAGGTGGTTGTTGTTCAGTCACAAAGTAGTGCCCCACTCTTATTGACCCCATGGACAATAGACCTCCAGGCTCTCCTGTCCTCTACCATCCCTTGGAGTCCACCCAAGCTCGCACCCACCACCCCGGGACCTCATCCAGCCACCTCATTCTCTGCCGTCCCCTTCTTCTTTTGACTTCAATCATTCCCAGCATCAGGGTCTTCTCCATTGAGTCCTTCCTTCTCATTAGGTGGCAAAGTATTTGAGTTTCATCTTCAGTATCTGGCCCTCTAAATGGCAGTCAGGGTTGATCTCTAGAATTGACTGGTTTGATTGCCTTGCACTCCAAGTTACTCTTGGGATTCTTCTCCAACACCTTCCTTACAGTCCAACTGTCTCAGCCATACATTACAACTGGGGAAACCATAGCTTTGACTATACAAACTTCTGTTGGCAGAGTGATGTCTCTGCTTTTTAGGATGCTGTCTAGATTTGCCATAGCTCTCCTCCCCAGGAGCAAGCGTCTTTTAATTTCTTTGCTGCAGTCACTGTCTCTGGTGATCTTGGAGCCCAAGAAAATAAAATCACGCACTACCTCCATTTCATCCCCATCTTTTTTCCAGGAATTGATAGGACCAGATGGCATGGTCTTAGTTTTATTAATGTTGCGTTTCAGGCCAACTTTTGTGTGGCAGGGCAAACGAGGATCTGAGCATGGATTCCAAGCTCTGAGATCAGGACTTTTTTCCAGCCTCAGAGCTAGAAGTCTGAGTCATTCCATGGCCCTTTAGATGCTATCTGATGGCTATAGGATTGGTCTTTTGGAGCCATCTTTACACCATTCTTCATAGTGTGGCAAGTCGAATCTGGGATCATCCGCTGGAATGTGCAGGGAATCCCTGACATCCCCAAAGTGGTTTCTTTCTCACACACTTTTGGAATTTGCTGCAGTGGTGTCAAGGAGTAGTGGGCATGATGGCTATATGGAAACTACATGAAGTTGGGTACTGAACACCAGTTCTTGGGAAAGGCACTGGGAGACAGCTGCTATGTTGTGGACTTCCTGTGAACCTCAGCACTAAGCTTGTAGGACACAGGAAAATGGACTAGATGGGCCGTTGCTTTGGTCTGCATATGATTAGAATCATCAAGTGCAGTTCTCATTGTTCACTCCAAGAATATAAGCAGCCAACGCCGGTGAAAGGCACATTGAGGGAGAGGCGAAGAACGCAACCTGTTTCATATCTACGCATGGCAAATCAATTTAATGTCTTCCATTATGACTTGAAAAGGGAAACTTACATGCGAACAATAAACTTTCATCTGGTTGACAACAGTTTTTAAAAAATGCACCGAAAGCAGGTTTCGCCTGTGTGACATACTTTATGACACTTATTAAAAAGACATACTTGTAAGTCAATTAACCTGCCCGATGGAACTTTTTAACTTGTTTTCTAATAGGGAAGGCAGCAAAAGGGCAAAGTGTTTCATTTTGGGTGTTCTCCCTCGATTCTTTTGTCCCTTTAAAATGAAGGGCATTGTTCATGTCTCTGGCCCTCACTAATCATTTCGATATGAAATATTTGCTGCCCAGTCGCCCACCAGCGCCAACGGCTGAGTATCATCCCAAGCTTTATAGATGCTGCCGTTTGCTATGGTAATTCATTAATTATAGTAATGATGACACCAGAAGATGAGGCCGTTAACATGATACATCTAGCTGGCTGTTCCAGAGAGTTTCTCGCCCATACACTGGAGGTAAGGTCACATGGGCCCCCCCTTCACCCCGAGAATCACAGCATTGGAAGGACAAAAAGGCCATTAGGTCTTTCCTGTGTGCCGTCAGGCAGCCAACCCTACGTGGGAACTTTCTCTCCCACTAGATCAGCGCTTGTTGCAGGGAGGTTGCTTCTGGAGGTGAGGGAGAAGGTACTTCTGCCAGTGCCCTGTGATACTTCCCCACAGCATGTGCTCTTCACAGAGCACAGCACACCGCTGAGCTATGGGAGCAGCTTGCCCAGAGCTCATCATGATGGCCACCTAGCACATCAGATGGCTTCAAAAGGGCATTGGGCCACTTCCTAGCACAGAAGACTTTCAATGGTGACCAGCCCTGGTGGCTAGAAGCTACCTCCAGGATCATAGGCAGTGTGTATGTGTGACCTGTTTCTGGGGAACATGCATGGGGGACTGCAGCTCAGCACATGTTTCTCAGCCACTGGGTGAAGAGGGCATGGAACCAGATGGATCTGTGCAGAATGGTACTCCTCATGCTTTTTCAGACAAGAGGGCATCATCTGTGTCCCATCTACGTTTCATGGATTGCTGGTGCCTTTTGTTCTTTTGTCCATTCATTGATGGAATCAGATATTGTGAAAATCTTTTCACAGCTCTTTGTGCACATTGGTAAACACCTAAAATGTGTATTTTCACACTTGGGTTTATGCACATTTTTGGCCTATTTTATGCATTTCCTATCACTGCATTTGCCTAATAGTGTGCTTAAAAGTGTGGAACATAATTTTTTTTAAAATGATCCACAACTTTACAGAACATGGGTGACTTGGATTACGCCACTCTGCTGAGGAATATGTGGGTAAGATTTTCTTTAAAATTCAAACATATTTAAACCTGTTGCAGATTTTTCTGACATTCATAAAAATCCCCCCTTCTGAGCTCTGTTAAATTCAAACATCCATAAATTTCCAGGGTAGATTTCCAGGTTATATATTCTGTCCTCTGAGAGCTGGAAGGATCTATATCCATTCCTTTATTGACTATTGCCTGGTTAAGGACATATTTATTCTCTTTCCATTCTGTACATACATATATCCACAATGAAGCTCTAGGCAGAAAATACGGGATATATGACACTGTTCATATTAATATGCACATGTGTGGGTACATGTGGTATACATGCCTGAGTATGTGCATTTGGGTTGGGCTGTGGGAATGCCCATTAAGTACTCTGCTAGCACCTGTGGGTTTTTCTTGCCTCCAAGCAAAATGCTGGGCTAGGTCTTGGGAGATGTGGATATACATCCCCACTTGGGCACTGAGTTCACTCAGGGACTTTGGACAAGTCCATCTTGGACTAACCCACCTCACAGCTTGTTCTATGAGATTACGATAGTGAGAGCAGGGTCCTGCGAGCTGTCTTTGGTTCCTGGGAGGAAAAAATGGTTCTATATAAATGTAATAACAGATAAGTTAAAAGCACTCCTTGCCACCAAGAGGAAGAGGAAGAGGAGGAGAAGCATAGAAACATAGAAACAGAGTGAATCAGAAGGGGCCTCGTGGGCCATCTAGTCTGACCTCCAGCACCAGCCGGCTCCACTCACAACATGCCCACCATGTGCATGTCCAGCCTATCCTTGAACAGCCTCTCTGATGGGGCCTCAACCACCTCCCGTGGAAGCCCATTCCATACCCTCGGGGTCCTAACTGTCAGGAAGTGCTTCCTGGCATCCAAATTGAACCTTGGCTCCCTGAGCTTTGCTCCATTGGAGCGTGTCCTGCCTTCCTCTGCAGGGGAGAACAGGCCTCTCCCCATCTCCATGTGACACCCCCTCACATACCTGTATGTTGCCAACATATCCCCTCTGAGTCTCCTCTTCTCCAGGCTGAAGAGACCCAGCTTCCTCAGTCTCACCTCATACAGCTTCCCCTGCAAACCGGCCACCAACCTTGCGGCCCTACGCTGCACTGACTCTAACCTGGCTATATCCTTCCTGTAATGAGGGGCCCAAAACACAATACTCCAGTTGCGGGTGCACCAGTCATATAGAGTGGCAGCAATACCTCTCTTGATCTAGAAGCCATGCTTCAGGCTATGCAACCAAGGGTGGCATTCGCCCTCTTGACCACTGCATCACACTGCTGACTCATGTTCAGCCTGCAGTCAACCAGTACCCTGAGGTCCCTTTCACAAGTGCTGCTCTCCAGCCACTTGTCACCTAACCTGTACTTATGACAGCTATTCTTATGCCCCAAGTGCAAGACCTTGCACTTATCCACATTGAATGCTATCCTGTTGTCTCCTGCCCACTTCCATAGTCTGTCCAGATCCTCTTGGATCTGGAGTACCTGCTCCTCAGTTGTGGCCACTGCCCCAGTTTTAGTATCATCTGTGAATTTGATCAGCAGACTGTTCACCCCTTCTTCCATGTCGTTAATGAAAAGATTAAACAGGATCGGCCCCAGGACAGAGCCCTGGGGGACCCCGCTTGTCCCTGGCCACCATCCCGATGATTCCCCACTAATGGTTACAAGGAGAAGGAGGGAAGGAGGAGGGAGGAGAAAGGGAAGGAATTATAGACCTTGTTGGCACGGGCAGGTAACAAGGGAAGCTTGGGAATGACAATGGAGAAATTGGGAGAATCCAATAGCTAGGGTCACATGACATGGCAAACAACCCTGCACTGTCTGCACAGCATGAGAATTTCCCCCAAACTTACTGGTCAGATAACCTGGTGGTTTCCATGGTGATGTTGCATGCATCCTCTTGGCTTTGTTGTCCCCCCCTCCCCCAGCAGCAAGCAGAATTCCATCCTTCCCCTATTTTTGCCCAATGGGCTGCTGCAGTCCTGAGATGGGCTCCCCCTGCCCACTCCCAAATGTACTTGCATGTCTGTGTTACCGGAATGAGCCAGGCAACAGCTGCGGCAAACCCGGGTGGACCCCAGACCCGAGCCAAAAGGAGCCTGAGACGAGACTTGGAGCCAAAACCAGCTTTATTCTAGTGCACTATAGAATAAAGGGAGACAAAAGGGGACATTCAGTCCAAAGCAGGGTCTCGAAAATTGCACCCCAGTACATGCGTTTGATACCCTAGGTAACCAATTTGGACACCTAATACACATCTAATGCATCGATACATCAATGTATGCACCCCTCCCGTGCTGGAGAAAGAGTCCTTTCTTCTGTCAGGACCAGGCATTTCCCACGTCTGTTTCTTATCTGCTCGAGATTCACACGGGCTCGCCATGTTCTCACTCCCTGCACATTTGCATCTTTCATGGCGGCTGCAACCAGTGTCCACTGTCCCTTTGATTACTGTATTCGAGGTCAGGCTGGTGGATTAGCTGTGGGTTACACCAAGTTCATTTTGTTCGTATCCGCCCTCCCTTCTGAGACGGTATAACTGTGGTGTTTTTACTATGGGGCCTTTCTCTGGCCAACTACTTTTGGGGCCTTCCTCTGGCCAATTACGTTTGGGGTGTTTTGGGGTGCTGCAATTGGTAACATCTGTGACACTTCCCAGCCACTCCACTCCCCACATATATATTTTTAATTGAATGAAAATGAACAGTTTCACCCCTATTTGCCATTTCTCCCTCTGTGCATATTTGTGCAGGGAGATGGACGCATTGCTTGGCCAATGGGAATAAAGCGAGCATGATGCTCCAGTTACTAGGGATCTGAGGGCAGTAGAGAATGAAGGCTAGAAGCAGCCACTTCTGCAGCTGCTCTTGCCAGTGGACTCTATGGTGTTTCCAAGGAAACAACAGTAACATGTAGATCTTGGGTTTGAATGATCACAGAAGACACAGCAAAGTATAGATGCTTGAGCAGATTCTCTCCATGGTTTCAGAAAATTAAGCCTGCTGAGCCAGAACTCCAGAACTAGATCTGCACAGCACAGGTCCCAGTGAGCCAAGTTCTGCCAAAGCACAGAGAGTGGGTGCTGCATGAATTCAAATGAATGTGTATATAATATTCTTTCACACCTTACTCATTCAACCTGGCCTGGTCTTGTGCATCAGAGAAATCAGCAACTGAGATAAATGAATTGGAGTCCATGAATCCAGCCCAGAGAAGCTACAGCAGAGTGGCTTTTTCCCAAGATTCACAGATTCTATGGATAGGTGGAGTAGATGTTTATATTGGGGGGGGGGGGGCTGTGTTCTGCAAAAGTCAACTTGCACAAGCACACACCTGAGCTAGTGTGCATTAGAGCCAATGTGTATCAGTGCACATTGCAAAGAGAATAAACATTCTTGTTGACACCTAAAGAAATCAGATTGTGTCAATGAGTAGATGATAGAATGAAAAATGCTGGCTGCTCATGAAATGCAGGTGGAATAATTTTGACCAGTGGAGGTGGGTTAGTGGATCCATTCAGGGTTGCAGTCAGAATTTCTGAGGTGCCAAAGGTATTTTGGGGCTAGGGCTCAGCACCATGGATAGAGTTCAGACTAAAACCCAGAGTGGTTACACTACCCCACTGACATTGAGCCAACCACCTCCACTGGATTGAACAAATTGCCCAGGCAGGACTACGGGACATTAATTCCCCATTTCCAACACGACAGACTTTCCAGCAATGCTTATCGTGATAAACGTTTGCTTCTCACCGAATACTTCTAGAAATACGTGGCACATTTGGAACATTTATTCCAGGCAGATATGTATCTTTCCAATGGAGAATGGGAGAACTCAGATGGCCAAGGCATCCCTATTTGGGAATGAACACTCTCCCAGTAATGCTTTTAGGTGCAGCACCTTCTCTAAAGACAAGTCTCCCAGAAAGAGAATCTGCATAATTTCTGATTTCTTCAAGCCAAGCAATAAAAGGAGATGGCTGTAAAGGAAGTGAGAGCTAAAGAAAGACATTAATAGGAGAAAAATGATCTCAAAAGAACACCTGCCAAAAAGACAATGAACTTAAGTATAACTGTGAAACAAGATGGATGTGAGAGCGAGGGAATATTCAGATCACAGTCAAGGCACATGTATGGGATGTAGAAAATGCACAAAGAGCATGGCTCGCTCCCCCTCCCCTCCCCAAGGTATTACAGGCCTGGGCAAAGATCTCCTTCTGCTACAGATGGAGAGAAATTTCATTCAAAGCTATCCTTTTCCAGAATCACTGAGCAAACTGGAATGCATGGATCCTTTGTTATTCGCCCTTCTCTGTATTTTGCAATGCATTTCTCAAAACAAAAACAAACATATTCGAATAATGTGCACATAGAAGTGCATCTCTTAGGCAAACTCGTGAACAAAAATGAGCAAAGCAGGAGAAAGGCATACCCCCGATGTGTTACTTCTCCACTGACATTTTTTTTAATACAAATAGATGCAGAAATGGGTGGAATTAAATGAGCACCATGAAAATGAGAGAATAAGAGAAAGTGAAGTGATCAGATCTGTCCATCTCTCTATTTTACCAACTGTTGTAGTGAGAAACTCTTTGTGCAAATTTCTCTCTCCCTCTCTCCCCTGCCTTTCTCTCCTCCCACCCCTGCCACCCAAGGGTCCCACACCAGGCAAATTCATTTCCAGCACGAAGAGGACCTGAATTCCGTAAGCCAAGAAACCCACTCATTCAGAAGCAAGCCCTATTGAATGAAAGTGGGAAGTGATTCTGATTCAAACATTTTCTTCGAAAAAAAATCTGGGAAAAACTGTCTGTGCACATGTGTGCAAAGTTAGAAGTCTCCTCTCTCTAGTATCATATGAAGAATCTATAACAAGAATTTAGTCTCCATGCCAGTTTCATTATCAAACCCTTGAGACTCTTGCAAATGTCTGAGCAGAGCTGAAACCAAACTTAGTCCATGGTATGAGCAATCCTTTTCTTGCAGAAATGCTCATCTATCATACCACCATAGTCATCAGTATCATCATATTTCTGGGATTTGTGCTCTTTGGAGACTTTAAATAAATAATAAGGAGCAGATGCTATGGATAAGGGGGGTGTACCTCCCACACAACCCCCAAAGGTCACGGTTTTGATTTTCCTGTAAGGGTGGCTGAGTTGGCCGTACGACAGGCAGAAATTCACGAGGAAGCATTTTTGCAACCACTGTATCCTCATGCTGGCGAAGTGCTGGACTCGCTGCATTTGTGCAGGCAGCTGTTAAGGAGATGGAAGCTTCAATTCACCCAGAAAGATCTGTGGGTCAAACCTGTCTCAAAATGAACTCCTGATCCAGGAGATGAATCCCATTAATTTTAGTTCGTGGGTGAGAGAAGGGAAGTGGGGCAGGATGCCGTTTTACTAAGGCCACTGTGGCAGTGGAGGTTTTGTGAGTGTACGATGATGGTACAAAGGAACTATCATCACTTTGCTCATTAACACTGTTTTATTTTTTGTTTCAATTTAAACAAGCCACTTAGGATACCAAGTTCCTTCTTACCTTCCTATCCTGTGCCCAAAGCAGAAGTCACCTCCACACTTCCTCAGTCCAGACCAATATCTCAAATGGGATGCAATGGAAACCCCAGGCAAAAAAAGCGTGCAGGGATGCCATTGCATTCTTCCCTGTGATGTGTGTGTTGCTGGTGGTGGTGATGGTAGAAATGTTCTTTGCAGAAGGTCAGCGAGCATCTTCCTTTGCTTTTCATTACAGGGGATATGAAACCTGCAGTGGCAGCACAGCAAACCCGAACAGAAGGAAACATAGTCTTTGAAAAGCAGAAAAGTGTGCCTAGGCTGAGTCTTTTCTATGAAAAATAAACTGGTGGGAGAATTTATCCTCTCACTGGAGAAACTTAATGACCACCTCCAGCCCATCACATAGGTTAGAAAATGTAGAAGGACCATTTGTGCACAGTGTTAATGCATGGAAACTCAGGCATCCCAGTTTCCTATGAACTTTGGTTCATCTAATAATTAATCCTTTAAAAGGTTAAAGGTAAAGGTTTCCCCTTGACATGAAGTCCAGTCATGCCTGACTCTAGGGGGCGGTGCTCATCTCCGTTTCCTAGCCGAGGGAGCCAGCGTTTGTCCGCAGACAGTCTCCGTGGTCATGCGGCCAGCATGACTAAACACCGAAGTGCACGGAACGCTGTTACCTGCCCACCGAAGTGGTACCATTTTATCTACCTGCATTTGCATGCTTTCGAACTGCAAGGTTGGCAGGAGCTGGGACGGCACATGGGAGCTCACTCCGTGTGCAGATTCGAACTGGCGACCTTTCGATCAACCAGCCCAGCAGCACAGCGGTTTAAACCACTGCGCCACCTGCAGTCCCTAATTAATCCTTTTAGAGGCCCATAAAATTCCAGTTCCCTACCAAGGGACTTTTGGAATAATTTCACTTTGGGTGGAACTTTGGTGGAAACTGGCATATGAATTTACACACTCTCTTGTGTCTGTAGAGGCAGCTGGAGAGACAGACAGACGAGAGAGAGAGAGAGAAAGAGAGAGAGAGAGAGAGAGAGAGAGGATGTGGGCAGTGGCCAACAGCTTCTCCAAGAGGTGACAGGCAACCTTAGTGGACAATTGTTGGGAAGGTGTTTCTCAGGAGGGTTCCAGTCCTAACTCGACCTGCAGTTTCCGGAGTGTCTATGCAGAAGTATTGATGCTTGACAGCTGTGCTACACAAGAAGCAAGCCCCAGAGTGTTCCGCTGTTGGGCCCTTTCAAGTGATAAGATGACACAACTGAGTAAGGAAGGATGTGACTCAGTAGACTTGGGGAAAGAAAAGGAACACTGGTGAGAAGAGAAAAAGGCTCTTTTAAAATGCATACAGAGCAACCCCTTTAAAAGGCATCCGAGCTCAAATGCTCCCCGGAGAGCTGAGGAGAGAAAAGCAGTTTTCAATAACTGTTTTTATCTTCAGGTTTTTCACTTTATCTCACTTTCTCCAGGGGTAGGAGTTGACCCCAAGAGGGGAATGGAATGTGATTTATTGCACTATATTTAAAGAAACAAAGTCTGTTTTTCAAAGCTATGTTGTCAGGCTGCAGGAATGTTACCTATTTTTCTCAGCCTCCTCCTCCTCCTCCTCATCCTTTGGTTATTCCGCATGACAGAAATGCAAAAGTGCAGGCCCGGTGGAGTCTGAGGGAAGCATCCTAAATTAGAAATGCACCTGTACTGTGTTGCATTTGATTGGACAGCACGGATGGGGGAGTAATTGGCCTGGTCTGCATTTTAACAAGAATGTGCATGATTTTGCACTTCCGAGCCAGTATGCAAAATATTATGACTCAGATAATGGACATCCATTCATCTCTAGTGTCCTTCAGCTCTTGGTTCTAGTAGTTTCATTGGCTCTTATCGTATTTTTTTGTTTGGAAACAAAAACAACAATATATTTCAATCCACTCATCTGTATGAAAGAAAAAATATTGCATAGCAATCCACCACCATGATTCATTTAGTTATTTTACACACACACACACACACACATACACACACCCCACTTTTTTCCTTTCAAGGAACTCAAGGCAGCTTACACAATTCCTCTCCTCTCCATCTTATCCTCACAACAACAACCATGTAAGGTAGGCTGGGCCAAGAGGCTGTGACTGGCCCAAAGTCACCCAGTTGGCTCCATGGCTGAGCGGGGACTAGAACCCAGGTCCTCTGAGTCCGATGCTCTTAACCACTACACCACACTGGCTGTCAATACCACAATGTTTCCACAAATCTCCACTTTTGCCACTGCAAAATTTGGAGTGGGAAGTCCTGTTTCCAATATTCAGAAACTGGTTTGGGAAGAGTCTACCTTTCTGCCCTTAAAATAGGTTCCTGGGGGCAAACAGCACAAGAAGGTAGCTTTTGCTGCATGCTTTCTAAAAGTAACTCGCCTAAAAGTAACTCGCTGTTTAAAACAGGACAAAAGGGCCATCCAATGAACGAGACAAGAAGAAAAGGCCATTTTGTTTTTATTAGTTCTATCCCACCATTTTTCCTGTCAAGGAACTTAAGGGGGTTGTAAGCTGTGCTGTTCTCCAGGTAGAAAGGAGGGTCTTCTTTCCTTTGACCAGGGTTTGTGGCCAAGACACAAGAGGAATCCCTGATATTGCCTGTATCTCTAAAAGTTTGAGTTCATGACCTGATATTTTGAGTCTTGATGCACAAGGGTGTATTCATGCCACATGGAAGCACCTGTCTCATGTGATAAACCATCCATCCCATGGCCATGCTTCCTTGCTCTCCCTCCTCCAAATGTCAAAGGAGGAATGCATAGAACTGTTAGTGCTGCTTTGAAACACATTTTCTCCTCCTCCTCCTCCTCCGCTGAAAACATCTCTCATTCTTTCTAGTCCATCTGTGAAGAAATGTGTGGAGTATGATAAATCCTCATCAAATGATGATCAAACTTAAATTCTTACCCATCTGTATGCTGTTTCCATCATGGAGGAGGCCATGTTTTAACTGACTGCCATGTAACCAGTAACAAGGAGGAGCCTATTGATAGAAATAGGGAGCTGAGACCACAAGGATTCAAATCTAGACCCTTAAAAGTTGAGCCCTCAAACATCTCTCACTGCATGAACTAATTTGGACTTTCTCCCACGATCACGTTCAGTTTGTTTTCATCTCAAGGTCCTCCTGTTATAGATAGGGAGAGATATGCAAATATACAAGATGATGACCATGACGATGATGATGATGAAACTAGCAAAATCCTCACCTATTTGGAAGTATTTTTTCTGTAGCATTGTATTAATCAAACAGGTTTGGACCTGACAACACACACTGGGAGCTAAATGTCAGATGCTTCAAATTTTCAAAAAGGAAAAATTGGTACGTATGCATAATAATAATCCTGTAAATAAATAAAATTTACTAATGGAAGTTCTGCTCATAAACCTGTTAGCTTTTCCCTGCCAGCCTTTTATACTTCCATCTAAAAGTGGATGTTTCAAGGCAACAGTTATCTCTGTTCTCATATAATGAGAAGTCTCTGTTCTTCTTTGTATTCAATCCACAACAAGGTTGAGGAAAATGGCAACTGGCATTTCAACTAAAACCGAAATGATAAATTTGTTAATTTTCCAGACATCATTTCTGACTAGATCAATTCATATGCCCTCAGATTATGATTGCCTTCATATAAGTTGAACTCGGGCGTTGACAACTTCCATAAACTCTCTGTCAATGAGAAATACCCGTTATGTGTAAAATTTAATGCTTAATACGGTTTTTATTTTACTGCCAAAGGGATCGGCATAGCTCGGATGATTTAAGCACTCAATGAGATTCAAGGGAAGCTTTATAGTAAAATGAAGAACAATTCCTGAATCTTCTTTGCAAATCCCATGTTTGCTAAGTGGAGTTGCTTCTTCCCTCTGATGGGGACCCTCGGAGGACTGGGAGCATTCAGAAGCCAAGGATGTACATTTAGTCCAGCTTCAAAAATGCAGAGGAACAACAGCTCCCATTGAGTGTGATGACTAATGGAGAGGATCTGGCACATGAGGGTTCCTTCCTATGGCAGCAAGGGCTTTCCCACAAGATTTCACCCAAGTCATCCTAATCCTCTCCGTCTTGATCTTCTCTGTAGAACAGGAACTGCAGTGGAATCCATCAATGCATCAAGACTGCAAAGCATGGTTGAAAATGTATGTTGGCAACATACAGGTATGTGAAGGGGTGTCACATGGAGATGGGTAGAGACCTGTCCTCCCCTGCAGAGGAAGGCAGGACGTGCTCAAACGGAGCAAAGCTCAGGGAACCCAGGTTCCATTTGGATTCCAGGAAGCACTTCCTGACAGTCAGGACCCCGAGGGTGTGGAATGGGCTTCCACGAGAGGTCGTTGAGGCCCCATTGGTGTGGGTGTTCAAGGATAGGCTGGATGTCCACATGGTAGGCATGTCATGAGCAGAGCCAGCTGGTGCCGGAGGTCAGACTAGATGGCCCGGGAGGTCCCTTCTGACTCGCTCTGTTTCTATGTTTCTAAAATGGCACGTGATCTGGAGCTAGTCCATGGATGTGTGCTCTCCCTTAACATCTGCATAGAGAAGTGACGATCACTGAGCTCATTCTTATGACCTGCCCCAGGTGGAGCTTTCATTTCACCTCCAGTCAAGGCTCACTCCCTAGTGAAGGGCTACATGGTTCCAGTTATGGTTTTCAGCCTCCAAAACCAGACTTGCCTCTGGTTTGGCAACCAAGAGTGGACATTCAGGCTACAGGAAACATGTGGATATCCCTGAAACAGAATCCATCCATAGGATTACTCTTTGCAAATATGATTTCTACTGCAGCTAACCCAAAATCCTGACATCATTGTGCTATCAGTTTCCCAATGCTCACCAACCAAATCAATGGAGTGAGGACAGGTAAATGCTTGATGGCAACCTTATCTGGCCAAATTTGACAGAAGGATTAAGTGTGGCTAAGATAGAGCGACATGTCCTAGAGCTTCCCTGAGGCAGTTTTTGTGAGTGACCTGATTTGTGTTCCCTGGGTCCAGATTTCAATAGGACCAACTTTGCTGATATGAGTGGACTTCTCCACCTCCTTCTCATGGCACTCCACCTCCCAGGCCCACTAAAATGCCATATAGAGGGTCACGAGACCCAAAAGTAGGGAGGGCTAGCCCAAACCCTTCTCAAGGAAGACAGATCATGGATCCAAGCCCACAAGTGTGTGTGTGCACTGGTTGTTCGAACCGTTGCTTTAGTGGGAGTCAGGAACACTTGTTGATGTGCCGCAAGTCACTTACTGGTAGATGTTGAACAATCCTTGATTTAATTCTGGTCTAGTAATGGAGTGGTCCTTGAGAATACAGAAGCTTTCGACTCCTCACACTTGGAGCATTGAAATAATAAAATATTAATACCATTTTTAAAAGAGAATCTTTGCTTTTGGGTCCAAGAATTGTCATTTGTGATGCTGATGAAGTTCTCTGGTCCCAGGCTCTTAATAGGAGTTTTCACTGTTTCTGATTCTTCTTCTTATGACCACAGGACCTGATGGAACAGTTCTGCTGAATAAACCCCCTGAATATTACAATCGTCGTCAGCTTGGAGGGTAGCAACAAGTAATTATGGAACTATCTCCTCACTGAAGCCCAACTTCCAGTGCCGATACTGTCAACCTTTTGGTGCTATGATACATTTTTTAGAAATCTATTTTCAGGCATTTGACAGTGTACCGTAATGTTTTTAATAGTTCCTGGGATTCTGTAGTGCTTATTAAAAATATACATGCACATATGTTTGTAAGATGCATATAAGGGGTTTCAAATCCTCTTAAAATATTACATTATTGTAGCTTTTAGTCTCTGGAAACTGCCCAGAGAGCTTTGGGTATTGGTTAGTACAGATATGTAATACATGAACTGAAATGAAACTTTACTCCAGAACAATCACACATTTCTTAATATATTGTGGAAAAATCTTGAGCTGCTGCACTTTCTGGTTCTGTGCAGTTACATTCACTGGACCAGACAGGAGAGATAAGAACCAAGTTGCACCAACCTCTTCCTGAATTGTGGGAATTTTCCTTCCTTCCTGGGCTTTGCATTTTATCAATATTTATTATTTGATTTATTTATTTATTTACAAATTTATATGCCGCCCCCTTGCAAAGAAGCCTCAGGGCAGCTAACAACAGTAAATAAATACATTATAAAAACCAACAATTACACTACTTAAAAACTGGCTCATCTCAAGATCGAACTATTATTTGTTTCATTTCTGTACTGCCCCAGAGTCAAATCTCTCTTGGCTGTTTACAGCAGAACTCAAAACAGACAACGAAGTACAATAAAACATCATAAAAGCAGAAAAACATTAAAAGGTTTAAAACCACTAAAATAGACAATAACAAAGAATGGCTCCATAAAATGCCAGGGATGGGCAATCCCCTCAAATCGTTAAAACCTGCTTTAAATTAATGTTATCCTGGTATATTTTATTTGCTTTCTGTAAACTGTTCTGAGAGCATTACACTAATTCAAACAACATAGAAATACTTATGAAATAAATAAGCCCCTGGGTGTCCAAGAAGGTCTTTAAAGGCCTCCGCATAAAGGCCCATTTTAACCTTTCTCTATGGTGGCGCCCAACCTATGGAATGCACTCCCCAGAGAGGTCCACCTGGCGCCGTCGTTATTTGTTTTTCGGTGCCAGGCAAAGACCTTTTTATTTACACGTTATTTTAATTGTTAGCATTATTTATTGGCTTTAATTTCAGGCGAGGGCGACTCAAATTATATTTATATTTATTCATATTGTATTATTTATTTATGTATGTGAGCCGCCCTGAGGCTTCAGCAATGGGGCGGCATAGACGTCTGCTAAATAAATAAATAAATAAACAAACAAACAAACCTGGCACTGGAAATATGACACATTTTTGCCAGGCTGCAGGGGAAATTGTTCCAAGGACAGGGGGCCACCACAGAGAAAGCCCTCCCCTTGTTTCCATCTCTGAAGTAGTTTCACTCTTGTTTCCAACTCCCTTCCCGGGAGTTGGCGCCCAGCGGAAGACCTCAAGGGCAGAGTGCAGTGCCCAGCATTACGACCTATGGCTTGCAGATTGGCTTTCCACCTGCTGCCCAATCTTGCCCTGACATATCCTTCCACTTCCTGGTATTAGGCTCCATTTCCACACAGAGAGAAAGACAATGGCATGGCAGAGAGAGGGGTCTACCATAAATTGCCGAAGCCCCCTCTTCTTCTTCTTCCATATTGTAGCAGTAACCAACCAGGAACAGTGACCCCGAGCCTCAAGCAGTGCTTAGGGGCACATTTTGCATGCCTTGGTGAAGTGGAACAGGACTTTCCATCCCCACCCAACCACCCATAGTAGTTCCTGTCCAGTTATGCCATCCCTTGAACTTAGCATATTTCATTTTTCCCCCCACCATTGTAAATTACATCTGTTTTGGATTCTCCATCAACAGATATTTATTATTTTTATTTATTAAAAGCTTTTGTATGCCATCCTATTATACAAGATCTCAGGATGGCTTACAATATTTAAAAACAATTAAAACAACACTCTCAATAAATAATAAAACAGAACATAACAATAAATACAAAACAAACAGAGCAACTAAACTTAAAAACTGTTAAATTTTAAAATACTGTTTAAATAAAAAGGCTTTGGCCTGGCGCCGAAAAGAGTATAAACTTGGCGCCAGGCGTGCCTCTCTGGGCAGTATATTCAATAATGCATACAATAATGCATTCAAGATATGCATTCTTACTCTAATTACTTTGCATTTATAGCCCACCCTTGTATTTCCTGCGAGGAATCTAAGGCAGCTCATGCGGTGCCATTTCATCCTCCCAACCACAAGCCTGTGAGGTAGGTTAGCGTGAGAGCGAGGGCCTGCCCAGTGAGCTGCACTGCCGAGTGGGATCCAGCCTCGGATCTGCCAGGCCCCGGTCCGTGACCAGCCACACTGACTCTGCGCTCATTTGCAGCAGCCTCTTCCTGAGGGAAAGAAGCCTGGCTCATTGAAGATCCTCCAGGCTCCAGCACATCCCAGCTCACCAACATGATGCTCATTTCAAGCCAAGAGTCCAGAGGAGAAAGGTCAAGGGTTCTGCATTCATTACCCAGAGAGAGAGAGGGAGGGAGGGAGAAAAATAGAGAACCATTATTATTATTAGATACTCGCATGTCGAACAAGGAATGACCTGCAAATGGCATGACTTTACAAGACGGCATCCTGGCAGAAACTTTTGCTAACACCTCCCGGTTGTGCACTTGCCGGAAACCCACTCTACATAAACAGAAAGGTCTTCAATCTGTCCGTTAATATTAATGCGGTCATTTGCTGGGTAACTCGAAATAACATGACGCACCCGGGACTTGCTTCGCTGACCTTCTTGGGGGGAACAATTCATTAAACGGTCACTCATTTAGACGGCTCTACATATTTGTGCAGCAATTAACATTTTAAGAACTTAACTCGCTATTTATTGCTCTCAAATAGAAATATGTGGCAAGGTTAGCTCAAGACCATTTTCCTCTTCATGATTCCATAAAAATAGGAGTAGGAAATGGAATTGGGAAGGGACATTTGGCTCTTACGCTCATCTCTCTGAGAAAGATTAGACTGATTTGAGACTCCCCTTCTTTGAAATAGTATTGGGCAAACCTGTCCATTTCAGTTCCTCTCGGTTTCTCGGTTTTTTAAACCTTGAATTCAGTTCATCTCAGACCTGGAGAATTTTTCTACTTTTAAATGTATTTGCCCAGAGCATTGAGGGTTTTTTTTTAAAGATTGCATGAAAATTCATAGCCCATTTAATGTCTGTTTCTCTGGATGTGGGCATTTTTGCATGATTCACACATTTCTGCAAACATTTTCCCCCTACAAATATCTATTAAAACATTTTCCTCAATACATGCACTATTGTACACATTTTTTAATTAAGTGGAGAACTCTATTGCAACATTCAGTTGTGTGAATTTCAGAGGATAATTGTGTGTGAAATTAGGTAAATTCCTATCAAAATGCAAACCAAACACATTTCCCTGAGGTAAATTTGCATTAAAGTGTGAACTGAAATAATTCCTACCTCATCTTCACTTTGAAACTGAAAAGTTGAGAATGGGGATCTGTCAGAAATCAGCCCCATTAGATTTTTTAAAATATGTATTTCATTTGCACATAACTTCTGGAAATTTCAAAAGGGAAACAGAGGAAGTATGTGAGAATGGAGATGGAAATTTCCCTTTGTCCCACCAGCCCTGTATTCTGTCTCACAAACAGTCCTTCTTGACCAACTGCTTCCATTTTTTTTCCTTTGTGTTTTCTGCTCCTGCCAAAGGAAGAAAAAGAAGAAAGAGATCATGGAAGCAAGACAATTTGAGATCACGGAAGCAGGCAATTTCTAGCTTTTCAAGAAGTGGACCTGAGGCAACCTCTTTTCTGACTTTTGAAGCTCATGTCAGAACCGGTATGACCAATGAGGGAAAACTTTTCATTGAGTGGCTTTCTCTGCAGCAGTATCTTTCAAACGTTCCTCAGCATTTTGTCGTGGGTGACAGCGTTTGGTGACAACTACTAGATACTATTATCCAAGCTAGATAGTTTGTAGAAAGGCTGAAGGGAATCTCTCTCTCTCTCTATATATATATATATAGAGAGAGAGAGAGAGAGTCCCCCTGGGGATAAGATAAAAGTTCTCTGTAAAATTGTGAGCTGGAGGCTAAAAGACAGAACATTTGGCAAGACCAGCAAGTCTTCTAAACATTGATGCAAGAGATGTTTGTTATGTCATTACCTGGGATACCATCAAAGCCATAATCATAGAATCATGGAGCACATTCATGGACATAAAGCCAACCTATGCCTTGATTGTGGTTCAAGATCCCTTAGAAAGTCGGGGGGGGGGGGATTCCTTAAAAAAGCCAGAGAATCCCAAAAAGACTGCACCTTGTATCCATGTCCTAGAAAGCCTGTACTTGAGTCTATGGAGAAGAATGTGATCCTACAGGTGTGTTTTCAGGGATCCTCTGAGGAAAGATGAAAATTCAAGAGGAACCTTAATGATACTGGCTATGCCTTTTGTCTATGTGTTTGCATGTGTCTTCGCTCTCTCTCTCTCTCTCCTGCTCCATACAGTCTGTGCCAATTTTCTTTCTCCCATGCTGCTTGGCTTTCTTCCCTTTCCTGCCTGCTGTCACTTTGTTCTTCTCCTATAATTCTGACCATGCAATGACCTGGTCATTGTCCTCTGTCCCATAGTTTCATATACCTTACACACACAGCATATAATGAGCTTCCCTTCCCTTCCCTTCCCTTCCCTTCCCTTCCCTTCCCTTCCCTTC
>JAIXND010000762.1:1938614-1954594 GCA_023646645.1 Varanus salvator macromaculatus
CGATGGGTCGGATGCGACTTCGCGACTAACAACAACAACAACACAGAAAGAGCCAGTGTAGATGGAAGAAACAGGAAATGGGGTGAAAAAAGCTGAAGAAATGAATGTGGAAGCAAGAACCAGAAGACAAGTGGAACTGAGACAGATACAACAGGGCTAGAGAGAGGAGATGCTGTACGCTTTTGACATGAAGGATTGTTGGGAAGGCATGGACATTAATGGCTTAGGTCCTGATTACCTAAAGGAGCGCCTGTGACCATATATGCCCTCCCTCCCCCTACGATCTGCAGCTGATGCCCTCCTCCAGGAACCGTCTGTGAGGGAAATAAGGAGGGTGAGCACCCAGAGGAGGGCTTTCTCTGCGGTGGTGCCCCACCTATGGAATGCACTCCCCAGAGAGGCTCGCCTGGCGCCATCATTATTTGTTTTTCGGCGCCAGGCGAAGACCTTTTTATTTAAGAAATATTTTAATTGTTAATTTTCTAATTGTTATATTTATATATTATTGTTATATTTATATATTTCTATTTTTATAGTAAGACTTTGAAATGGGCCAGTTTTTAGATAGTTTTTAGATACTGTATTGTTTTTTTTAATTGTATTTTTTGTTGCTGTTGTTGTTAGCCGCCCCGAGGCTTTTTGCGAGGGGGCAGCATACAAATATGTAAAATAAATAAATAAATAAATAAATTAAGGATGGGCAATTCAGTCTGTTTCTCCTTCTGCCACATTCAACCTTATAAATCCTATGTTTTTTTCTTTCCCAGATACAGAAAGCTTTGCCATTGTTGGTAAAATCTTACCAAAACCAATTTGAAACTAAATTCTCACTCATCCGCACCATCCAAATTCAAAAGGTGTGGCAATTCCAGCATGAGGGAACCATGGCAGTCCTGGCTGCTGTATGGCAGGCAAAGATGAAAAAAACTATCAAAGATAAAGGTGACGATCCTAATTCAGCATCATAAACATGATTAAAGATTAAAAAGAATGCAGGCATAGCCTTGGATCTGGATGGACAGACCTGTGTCTTTCGGTTTCTTCCACATTTTTAATTAAATCTTATGTTCTTTTTTGTTCCCTAATAGGGACAATTTTTGGAAAATCCTATCAAAACCTAACTGAAATGGAATCCACACTCATTCCTACTAGAGAGATCCTGTCTAGGATCCAGAGATCCAAGGGAACAGAGGTAAGACTGTGAAAAGGTAACTGTTCCTTCAAGAGTTGCACAGAATGAGAATTCTGTTATGTTAATGTAAGTGTATCAGCATGTCTCAAGGAGGCAGCAGTGGAAAGAATACATGAACACCACAATGTGATTTGAATTAAATAATCCTTTGGTTTGGAAGCTCATACCAATCCCTTGATTATGCATTTTATTTGAAGCTTGCTGTGGAGGGGTTGCCATGGATGGACCTAATGCCAGCCAGGCCAGGCTCTTGACCGCTGCCTACAGTTGGGTCGCAGATGGTTCCTACACAGGGACTCTGAGCCATGGAGACGTCTATGCCCAAAGCCACCATTGGAACAAACCCACCCCCTGGTGATGTGTGGAAATAATTGTTCCAATCTGTGGATCGTGGTGATGAATATTTCAATAAGAAAACTTGATCTAACATCTGGGTCTTAAAACATGTTCAAAAATAATTCTTATGTAACTCAAAGCCCATTATTTTAAACTCCCCCTGCCCCCCTCATCTCAGTATTTAGCAACATTATTTCTCATGTACTTTATATCATGTTCTGTATTAATGGCATAATTAGCTGGGGAAAATATTTAGTTGTCGCCTCATATTTATTTATGTTCTCAGGATCATGTAAAGTTCTGGAACATTAAAATTTAATTTGAAAGAAAGAGAGTTTTATTCATTTTTCAGCATAATGACCATTTCAACTTAGCTTCTAGGAATGATAAAATATTGTTTGAACATGCATTTCCATTTTTTTTCTTGGGACATTTTCCTTGGACTTCTAAAGAAAACTTAGCAATGTTTAGCTAGCGGAGTATTTGATGAAGAACTGTAGAGGTCTCTTATTCCTGGCACCCTGTCAGCTGGCATTCTGGGGCCTATTCATTATTTAGCAGTGAATTTGTTAATCGATTGATTGATTGGTTTGGGGAATATTTTACCCTGGGATTAATAGACATACATAGACTACAAAAGCAGCAGTAAAATTGCAACAACAATCCAAACATCTAGGTAGAGTAAATTTGGGGAAATTGTATCAGAATGCTAAAAAGACCTTGCAGTTAGAGTTCTGGATTGAATCAGACACAAACAATGTCGGACTATTATTGACAATGGAAACAGGGGTTGCCACTGGATTTCACCTAAAAGAAATTACTAGAGACAAGCTGAAACTTTTATAGAGGATTCAATTCACTTTTGTCATGGTGAAAGAAAACCTCCAACTTCTAGCATGGTTCTGACTGTCCAAGACTGAAGGGCACTGGGAAGATCAGGAGAACTATGCTGGTTCTCAGACCCATCTCATCCAGCAATCTGTTCAGTGGTCAACCCACCGCCTGTGGGAAGCGCAGGAGACAAATGCTGTCACCTCCTCCTGCCCATGTGCCAAGAGGGTGCTGAAGAGGAATGAGTTCAAATTTTGTTTTCGTTGAGTTTTGTTAAGGAACTACCAACATTATCAATGTGTTCCATATTCTGGACAAACAGAATTCAAGATTGTGGGTATGTTCAATGGGAGAGAAACCCATACCAATAGGCTTGGCTGCCCAGACCTCTGACTTTGAGAGCTGTACTCTCAAAAACCTGGGTTAGAACCATATTAACAATTAATTAGAGTTGCCACTTTTTTTTTTCTTACGTACTCTTCATTTGTGAATAGCTCCATAGCAGGCAAGCGCATCGTGGCCTTTCAATGCAGGGCTTGCTGTGCCCATTTAATTTTCCTGATGCAGATGGAGGTTCATTTAGTTTCAGCTCATTTTTATATAAAAGAATGTTCTAAAATGTGCAGTTTGCATTCAGGAGAAAGTAATTTGAGATGCTGCTGCTGGAATCCAGGAGCAAGTAATGTGGGCATATTTTCGCATCCATGCAGCAAACTTGCTAGCACATTGTGGGCCAAATCCAGGATTGTTGTTGTTAGTTGAAAAGTCATGTCCAACCCATTGTGACCCAATGGAGAACACTCCTCCAGGCCTTCCTGTCCTCCACCATCCCCCGGAGTCCGCCTAACATCACGCCCACTGCTTCAGTGACTCCATCTAGCCACCTCATGCTCTGCAGTCTCCTTCTTCTTTTGCATCAATTGTTCCCAGCATCAAGGTCTTCTCCAGTGAGTCCTTCCTTCTCATTAGGTGACCAAAGTATCTGAGCTTCATCTTCAGGATCTGGCCTTCTAAAGAGCAGTCAGGGTTGATCCCCCCAAGACTGACTGGTTTGATCTCCTTGCAGTCCAAGGGACTTGCAGGAGTCTCCTCCAGCACCACAATTCAAGGGCCTCAATTCTTCAGCGTTCAGCCTTCCTTATGGTCCAGCTTTCACAGCCATACATTGCAACAATCCAGGATTGGCCTTCTGCAAAAGGAACACCCCTTCAGCTGATTTTGGGGGTTCCCCTGGAGCGACACCCCCACTCACCCTGATACTGCTCCTATTGGCTCTGTTCACCCAGGCCTCTGTGTGTTCAGTGAAAGGCCAAAGAAGAAGCTACCTGCATCTGCAACCATGAGCTGCTAAGCCCCTCAGTGTAATGTAGAGGAATACACATATTTAGAACAGGTTGAGAGTCAGTTCCCCTTAAACGTCTTTGCTGAATTGCTGAAGAAAGACAGGCCTTAGCGTTCACCTTTCACATCTTATCTGAAAATATATAGGGCACTGGGAGAGGGGCTCACATTTGGGGATGTGAGAGGAAACTGGGTGATGGAGGGGAGAATAAAAATCCAATCTTTTTTGGGATGCATCTCCATGGATCCCATTTGGTCAGCTCTATTACAGACATGAACCAAGTTATGGTTGCTTGTGGAGTTTTTAAAAATGGACTGTTTAGGAATTTCTCTGTCTCCCTTGCAGTCTCTCTCTCTCTCTTTCTCCCCACCCCCTTGTGTGTGTGTGTGTGTGTGTGTGTGTGTGTGTTTAAAGTCACTGAAATCTCTGTGATAGCTTAGGTTAGAATCGGTTCAGCACAGGGTCACAAGAATGGTAGCCAGGTTGGGAGGGATACATATGAGGAGGGAACTGAGTCTTTTCAGCCTGGAGAAGAGGATACTCCAAGGGGATCTTTTAGTGACTCACAGGTATGTGAGAGGATGTCATGTGGAGGGGTCCATGACCAGTTCTTCCCTGCAGTGGAGGGCAAGACACGTTCCAATGGGGCAAAGCTCAAGGAATCAAGCTTCAGGTTGCATGTCAGAAAGTACTTCCTGATATTTAGGACCCCTAGGATATTGAATGGGCTTCCCAGGGAGGTGGTTGAGGCCCCATCAGGGAGGGTGTTCAAGGAAAGATTGGACAGCCCCATGTTGGGGATTACATGAAGGAAGCTGGCTAGAGCCAGGGGTCCGACTTAATGGCCCAGGAGGTCCCTTCTGACTTGCTTGTTTTTATATGTGGGTCTGTGCTCCATGATTACACAAGTTGCACAATGTGGTCCTGAATCTTGCATACATTTGAAATTTTATGTCAGAAAGTTCAGGTTGGCCAAGGTAGAGGGTGTACCTGTGCAGTGAAAGGACGATGCCTCCAAGCATCTTATGTCAAATGTTGCAACAGGAGCATCAACATCAACAACTCAAATCTAATGGGTCAGTCCCAATGTATGCAAATTGCTCAGTTCCCAATTCCAAATCTGTACAGACATTTTGAACCAGTTCATGGAAGCCAACCTCTCTCTCCTTTGACTCATTTCATTTTTGGCCATCCGGTCAGAAATGTGCTGAAAGTCTGTTGAGTTCAAATGGAACAAGTTTTCCAGTTCCAATGCAACATGATAGTTCTGAGTACCAAAGAACAGTCCAATCCAGCCATAAGGTGTTCATTATTTATATTGCTCTGTGCATTTTGCATCTATATCTATAATCTATAGATATATAGAAATGTGAATATGGATATATTATAAATGAACAACTCACTTCTGGAAGCAAAATCAGATACCATTTGGTTGGCAAAAGGTAATGACAGAGCTGGAAGTTCTGTGTGGCAAAACTCCTGTTTGCATCCATAATTTACCAAGTCTCCAAATGTCCTGAATGTGCTTGTAGGCATCCAAAAACCAAATGAAACTCTTGGAGTGATATATATCTACATCTATATGGATAGATGATAGATAGGTAGGTAGGTAGATATATCAATAATAGATGAAAATCAACCAGGAACAAATGGTTACACATTTAGTCCAAAATTGGTAGGTGATGCAGAGTTCAAGTAGGTTGTCATGATTCTCATGGATTGGATTACATCCCACCTCTTGTCAATTTTGGATGCTGAAGGATGTTTCTGTTGCCATGTGAAGCTGGTCCATATTTCTCTTGGAGCAAACCGTTCTGATAGAAGGACCAATTCACCTTGTTTATGGCACCAAAGCATGGATAACTTCTGCCAAAATCCAAACAAATCTAGGAGGGAATGATAAGGAGAAAGAAGGGAGTAGGATGGCAAGTGAGAACTTGTTTATCAGATTCAGAATGAACCATCTGTTGTTGAAGATTAGATCTTCAGCTTCCAATTTTCATTTGAATGTTATTGCTCATTTCTAGCCGGGTACTGAAACGTCACTTACCATTGCACTCAAGAGTTTAAATTAATGAGAAAAAAGAGAGAGGGAGAGTGAGGGAGGGAGGGAGGGAGGAAGGGAGGGAGGGAAAGAACAACTTGGATTAGAAATCTGTTGAAGGGGAAAATTATGTTCCCAACAAACCTAGCACAAATACCTTTATTTCTCTGAGGACCGATGTGGGCATGTTATGTCCACCAAACATAGTTCGCTTTTTGTGTCATTTTGTTCTGTTTCCTTTCTCCATTATCCATTGCTCATTGAACACATGGTCCTTGCTCACACTATAAGATTCTTGCTATTTCTAAGCAGGAGTTTTCTGACCCACCTTTGAAGTTTCCTTGCCAAAGTATTGCAACCTGACTTGCATCTGAGGCTATTTAGCAAGCACCCTGAATAATCCAGATGATCTTTTTGTCAAAACCCTTCCTTCACAGGCTGTGGGATAGCGTTCATGTTTCCAAGTTAGCGATGGATGAATTCTACCTTGGTTCAACGTGAAATCACCTCAGTCTTTCCTCAGTTTTAATTTTGGGGCATGTGTTCAGAGAAAGCTATAATTTGTTCCCCTAGTAATTCAACCCAGTTTTGTACTGTCAGGACATATAAGCTGACAAATACCTTGTGTGTGCCCATTATGTATGCATACTAAGCTGCACCTTTTTGCAGCTTGTTCACAACACACAAGTGCCACAACCATCAATGAGCTACACTGGGGTGTAAAGAAAAAAGCAAGACCTTTGGCTATCAGATGGCATACAAATTAATTCATAGAATCATAGAATAGTAGAGTTGGAAGGGGCCATGGAGGCCATTGGGTCCAACTCCCTGCTGCTGCCGCAGGACACCACGTTACACCATCCCATTCAGATGGCTGTCCAGTTTCACCTTGAATGTCTCCAGTGTGGGAGAGCCCTCCACCTCTCTGGGCAGCTGGTTCCACTGTCCTATTGCCCTGGCAGTGAGGAAGCTCTTCCTGATGTCCAGCCTGAATCTGGGCTGTTGCAACTTGAGTTGATTATTCCTTGTCCTAGACTGTGGTATCAGTGAGGCGATATCTTGACCTTACTCTTTGTGACAGCCTTTCATGTACTTGTAGAGTGCTATCATGTCCCCCTCAGTCTTCTCTTCTCAAGGCTAAATTGAATAAATACTAAATCAATCAATCAATCAATTTCATGTATGTGCTGAGACATCATCCCCAATTAACAGTATACAAACAATGCACCTACAGAAGCCCACTTACCATTTGGGACCACATATGAACTTTAGGAGAAAGGATGCTCAGTTCAATTGGTTATTTGCAGTAGTAGTCAGTCCTATTCAGAGTAGAACCTTTGAAATGAATAGGACCAGTCAGGCTAACACTGGATGTAAACCATTGAGTACAACTGCATGAGCTGGCCACATGAACATCATGAGTCAGACTAGGGTTGGAATGAAACACAGTGGAATCTATCCCTCAGGTATTCTTGGGCTTCCTCTCATATTCAACCTGGCCTTTGAGAATAAGCCAAGTTGGGAGGAAGTGCTGAACATTGGTAACCTTCTTCCACATCAGTGCAGCGGCACAAATGAAGCTGGCTGTGTGTCATGTGGAAGGGGAAAGCTGCATGCATAGTGTGTGGGGCCCAATTCCTGGAGAGCAACACACTTCCCTCTCGTGGGCAAATGAAAGTTGACACCATCACTAGGTGAACTTGAGGTCTCCAGAAATTCTGCCTCCCCTCTGACCCAAGAACCCTGCCTCTCTGAGCTCCTTGTTCTACCTGATCTTTTTCCCTGAAGGTGGGAATGTCTGAAAAATCCACCAAAGATCCTAAACAGTTTGGGTTTTTATGTATCTTAAATGCTGTGAGTTCCACAGCAGATTGGATGTTTCTGACTGTATGAATTTCGCAGACCACAGATCTCTAGACCTTTTAATGAACATTTTTTGAGGGGTGCACAAGATTTGTTCCAATGCACTTACATTAATTCACTTTAGCACTAATGTGTTTTTGCATCAGTGTGAATGTTTGCTATCTTGCACTTGCCCAAGTGAAACAAAATTCTCATACCCATTTCCCCACTCCAATTCCATCAATGAGCAGGTGACACATCCAAAGATGCCCGGCAACCTGTAAAACACAAATCACAAGTGTGTATCCCTACCTGTACTTTACCATTCCTCCATTGAACATTCATCTCTACTTTTGTTTGCCTTCAGAGTTTATTTAAAGTAAACATGTGTCACTGATTTAAAGGGAACAATGTGAACCCAAAGAGATGTGGGTGAGTTCAAGAATACACAGAGTCTCATTAAAGTTTGGAAAACATATGAGAGGGTGCAGAGTGAACTGATAATGTTCACAGGACATTACCTAAAGCAACATTACTAGCCATTCCTTTCCTCTAGCCTTGCTGAGGAACAACAGTGGAAAGGGGGTTTTGACCTCACTTGTATGGCTTCCCATAGGAATCTGGCTTCCCACCATAAGGAAAAGGATGCCAGACTAGATGGTCCTTCAGCATAATTCCATAGGACCTTCTTTGGCTTCTAACCGAACTAGCAAGAAAAAACATACACACAAAGAAGGCAGAATTCTCCTGTTCCAACATGTTTAAATAGGTCTAATTTTTTAAAAAAGTCAATCTTAAAGAAAATCAACCCTGACTGCCCTTTAGAGGGCCAGATACTGAAGATGAAACTCAAATACTTTGGCCCCCTAATGAGAAGGAAGGACTCCCTGGAGAAGAGTCTAATGATGGGAACAATAGATGGCAAAAGAAGAAGGGAGTGGCAGAGGATGAGGTGGCTGGATGGAGTCACTGAGGCAGTTGGTGTGAGCTTAAGTGGATTCCAGGTGATGGTGGAGGACAGGAAGGCCTGGAGGAATGTGGTCCATGGGGTTGTGATGGGTTGGGCACAACTTTGCGACTAAGCAAGAACAAAGAATGGCAAAGGGAACCATGAACTTACTGAAACTTTTTCCTTGTCTCGGTGCACTGCTCTTGGAAAATATGGAAAAAAGGCCAAGGCTGGGACATAGACAGCTCTCAAAACACCCACTCCTGAATTGCCTCAGCACATCCTTCCCCCGGAGCAGGCAAAAAGCAGGTATGGAGATGAGGCTAAGGAAAAGCTGCTTTCAGTGGTGTGGGGTGAGAGGAGCTTGCAGGAAGGAAAGGGGCTCTTCCCTCATGCACAGCTTTCCCCACCAGGGCTCCAGGATTAACCTGACCTCATGACAACTGTCTCTTTTCAGGGCAGGCAAATGTCTCCATCAGCAAAGCACGGAAAGGTCTCTGTACCTCTTGGCCTCTTTTGGGGGAATGGGGAGGCAGCAAGCTGTCCAGAGAGTCTCAACAGAATGGTTTTGATAGTTCCTTGCCTAAAAATCCACTTTCTGAGGCAAAGAATTTCTTTCTATATGTGGAATACTAAGATTCTGAGCCTGTAGGTAGGTTTAATTACCTGCTTATCTAACTAAAGCTACACCAATGGGCAGCCGTTTCCTTTGGAGTTCCGTTTATCTCCAGTATCAAATTAACTTCGGCAAAAGCCAATTAACTACTGTAAATTATTCCCCTTCAATTAAACATTAGACCCAAACAGAAGCAGTGAAGGGCTGTAACACACTAATTTGTCATCTGTATACTTATGAGAAGTCAAGAAGAAAAGTTTAATCCTATTTTTTCCCCTACTGGTGTGCATGTGCACGCACACGCGCGCATATATATATATATATATATATGAAGAAATGAGAAATTATCTGGAAAGAAGTGCAATAAAAAATAGGAACTGGGCTGACATAATTTTAACTTAATTTGTCAACACAGTAATACATCTCGCTATATTACTCCATTGACAAATCAATTACAGTTATAATGAAACTTTATACAATTTTACTCTTATTTAATTAGTTGCATCAATATGTTTCTTCTTTTTTTCTCCTTTCTTTGCATCTGCATCATTAATGCTTCAAAGTGTAAATTATTGAGTGAGGTTAATTATTAGCAGTGGTAACATACACAGTTTAAAGCCCCCAAAGAGAAATGCACAATGCACGATATTATAATGAATTCATCTTGCAGTCTTGTGTTGTTTTCGCTGGTGAGTCATTATTCTCTTAAATAATAAAAATGGTAAGAATAATGATCTATTGCATTGCTACAAATGATATGCATTCCACTGATGCATCTCTGATGATTAATATGGAAAGCGTGATATTTTTACACACACATACACACACAGAGAGTCATACATTCTTATTCATTCCTCCATTTCTCCCGTAGGTGTAAAGGTGAGATACTGATATAATACTACTTTGGTATCAAGCATAGTGAGTTGTTGCCAAGTTTGCCATTGCTAAATATATTTCACTCATTAAACTATATGGAATGGATAAAAATGGCAAATCAGAACAAACAGGCTGAATTTCAGTAACATAAGCTTGGATAAAATAATCGGGTGAAGGATTCCCCATACGCTGCCAGTCAGAGTGGACAGCTCTAGGCTGCAGGCACCAAATAGCTAACAAAGGATGGAGTAGTCTCATTTGTTCAGAGTTGCTTGGAGTGCAAGCCACTCTCATCCAACATCTCATTTTGGCACTTCCAAAGGAATGAAACACGGGGTGGGAGTGGAACCAGAGTTAGTTTGTTAGAAGTCCATATTCAGGAGTTACAGAGATTTTTATGCTGTAAATACATATGTTGGTTTGTATACACATCTTTCAGCTTCGTACGTCACCTAACAATGCATCCAGCATTTGTGTTATCCCTCCCCTGCTGTCTTCTTGGCCTTTCATGGTAAACCAGGAAGGCTTCGATACCATAGTTCCCAATTACATCTGAACTGGGAAATGATGCTTTCCAGGTTTAGAAGGAACCATGGTTTGCACTTGTGACCTTTGCTTTGCTTGTTCCAAACCAGTGCAGGGAGAGCACCAAGTGAGGTGGAAAAGAAGCACACATCTCAAGGACTTTTATGACCCTCTATTTTCCAAGGATGAAGACGAGCTTGGATGGAATACACTGGAGACATTAGCTTCCTTCCTCTTTGGCCTTCATTGGATAAAAGCTCTCCTCCTCTTTGGCATTCACTGTAGGAAGGTTGTCCCTTCGAGATACCTGTGGCCATGTAACCATGGCCCTACTTGGCTGCCTTGTCTCGTGGGTCCTACTTAAAGATGATGCAGAACATCTGGATTGTTGTGGCATGAAAAAGAAGGGAATAGGAAAGTGCCAATATAAGGATGGTCTCTGTGGGCACAAAACCCATGTACACCTTGGCCTATTAGCTTTATATATGGGAACCGGAAATGGGCTTCACTCCACTTGATTGTAGAAAACATGTTGCCATTCTGATGTGATCAAGGAAAAGGCCATAAACATAGAAACATAGAAACAGAGCGAGTCAGAAGGGGCCTCCTGGGCCATCTAGTCTGACCTCCGGCACCAGCCAGCTCCGCTCATGACATGCCCACCATGTGCATGTCCAGCCTGTCTTTGAACACCCTCACCGATGGGGCCTCAACGACCTCCTGTGGAAGCCCATTCCACGCCCTCGGGGTCCTAACTGTCAGGAAGTGCTTCCTGGCATCCAAATTGAACCTTGGCTCCCTGAGCCTTGCTCCGTTGGAGCGCGTCCTGCCTTCCTCTGCAGGGGAGAACAGGCCTCTCCCCATCTCCATGTGACACCCCCTCATATACGTGTATGTTGCCGACATATCCCCTCTGAGTCTCCTCTTCTCCAAGCTGAAGAGACCCAGTTCCCTCAGTCTTGCCTCATACGGCATCCCCTGCAAACCAGCCACCATCCTTGTGGCCCTACGCTGCACTGACTCCAACCTGGCTATATCCTTTCTGTAAACAATTCACCACTTTTGTAAACTCTCAGCCAGAGGGTTGGACAGAATATTAGACTAGATGAATCTCAGTCTGATCCAGTGAGGCAACCCTTAGGGTCTCGCAAGAACCCAAGAGGGAAGAAGGCATTTCTTAGTATTCATCTAGCAAACTCTACAATTTCTGTTGCTCATCGTAGTCATTTTACTTGGTCTGGAAGTCTTTAGAGACTCTCCTGGCATTTAGCAGACAATGAAAAATTGTTCTCTTCTTCAAACTCTGCAGTTTTAATATCTTGCCATTTAACTAAATCTGCCTGCTTTGAGATGAAAGAAGAAGAAGTGGATTGGATGGTAATTTGTCCAAAGTTCCCAGCCATTTTCAGAAAATACCAATTATGATGGGTACTCTCCAGCCAGGACCACTGAAAGGTACAAAGGGTCATAGAGCTTTTAAAAATGAGAAAGCATTATTAATTGGATGGTTATTCTGTAGCAGTGTGAAAACTGTTTTAAAAACTTGATGTTTGATTTTTTTCATTTGTTTGTAAATTTAAGATATTTATAACTCAGCTCCAAACTACAGTTCTTGAGATAGTTTGCAAAATCAATACAAAAGTTAAAAAAACAAAACAAAGCATGACTATAACCAGCAGCAAATTAAACTGACACTGGAAAACAATTGATTCATCAATTAAATACCAAACAATGTAAAACTAAAGATTGGGGCAGGGCTTGATTCTTAAACAAACCAAGAAACAGCAAGCAAATTGTTGTAGGAAAGCATTCCATAAACAGGGGACAGCTATAGAAACAACCCCGGCAGCAATCAATAATATGATTGGAAAAATTGCTGCCCACTGTTAACTGAAAAGCTGGAGTTGCCTCCTGGTACTCCGAGCAGAGCTGGCTGCAGGTTGTGGAGCACCCATTTGCTTGACCTACAGAGAGACAATTGTAAGTAGGGATGGCTTGACTGCACCTGTTGCAGCTTATCACCAGCACCGCCACTGCCTGCACAAGAGTCAGAGGGACAACAACAAGCCAGCTCAGTGAGGAATGGGAGGAACAACTCCAGACGGCTCCTATCCATGAGACCTTGCTTGGGTTTGGACCCATGGCAGATCCAATAGGCCTGCATTCAGTGCTGCTCCTGATTCCGAGATCCAAATGTGAAACTCACTGTTCCTAGTAGAATGGAAATTGGAAATCCATAAAAGGTGGAAGACAGAGCCAGGAGTTATGGGTTGGAGCTGCACCTCATATGCCACCCGGCAAAGTGGAGAGCTACTTTTGAGACCAAATGCCAAGGTTACATTCCTGTGGCATTATATCTTGCAGTATAATTCTTTTTTGGAATAAAATCTTGGAAAGTAAGAGGTTTTGATACAGGACAAAATATCATCTCTAGTCATACACAATGTTATACTCCATTCATCTCTATGCAGTGCTGTTACTTGCCCAAGACCTTCCATTTTTATCAGGGGCTACCATTCTCCATTTTGGGGGTACTCACATGCATATCTGTTTTCCTTCTCTCTCTCCCCCGCATCTCCCAAACACATTAAACACACACTCACACACTCTAGGCTAACACGCTGGCTCCCTCGGCTCGGAAACGGAGATGAGCACCGCCTCCAAGAGTCAGACATGACTGGACTTTAATGTCATGGGGAAACCTTTACCTTTTCATTGAGGAAGCTAAGCATTATATCTGAGCAACCCACTGGTCAAGCCAAACTCTGCTTCGCAGCCTCAGTTAGCAGGTTCACAAATCCATGTCTATCATCCGCTAACTTCAGTCCCAAATAATGGCTTGCACACATGAGTGAGTTCTCCAGATCTAACACAATGGACATATTTTCAGTCATATTTCAGGATGTCGCTTCAAACACCGCACTTTTCAACAAGCTCAATTCACCCTTTCAGCTACAGGTCCTCAAGAGCAGAGCAGCAGAGAGACACCATGTGCATGTGGAACCCAGCATCAGTGTGCTTCTGAAGGCACTGGCTGGCTGGCCATCTTGACAGCTTGCTCGGAGGAGAATGCCATATTTCAGCCAGATTCTTTTGCCATGCACAATGGCAGTTCCAGTTGCTTTCTTGAAAAGCCAGCTTGTCAACCGCCTTAATTCTTTGACATTTTAGGAAATGTCTGACAACCAGTTGGCTTGGTGAACTATGGCTCTTCAATTTCCATTAGAATGTCAAAAAAATGACAATAGCTGAAAGGTTAGGGCAAAACCTATTAGAAAAGAAAAGTTGAGGCAAATCGGGTGATCTCATTGAAGGAAATAAGGAAAGATTGGCTTCCTTTTGGGATTAAGTCTAATTAAGGTGAGCAAGCAGCTGCGCCTGTTTGGAATAACAATTGTGCTAGCATGTCACTTTTTTCTGCTTAGTTGAAATTTATATAGTTTGGGAATGGTGGATGTAAGAAAATTAGAGCTCATTTAGAATCTGTTGAAAGGACAGTGTGCCTTCATTATTAGTTTTGCATCTGAATTTTCCCGGGGCTGTCCTCTCACCGCTATAGGTAATGGATTTTTCCCCAGATGTAATTGGATGAGTTTAATTTTTTCTTTCATTACCTGTCTAGGAGCCCTCTGCCCCCTTTTCCCTTTGTGTTTTATTAGGACTGTAACCCCTATTTAAATAAAGGCTTTGACTGTGCTTATATATGTTCAATCAGCACTTTCTGATTGAATAGTTGTGGCTATGCTTTGGTATCACCTAACTTTTTTTTTAATCCACTAATTACATTTTAGCCATGGTTGTGTACGAGAGAACTGGGGAGAGACGGTGCTTGTTTTTATACCTTGAACTCTGGCTGATAGTGCATAGCTCCCAGGGGCAATGATTCTTCTAGAAACATAGGAACACAGCGAGTCAGAAGGGGCCTCCCGGGCCATCTAATCTGACCCCCGGCTCCAGCCAGCTCCACTCACGACATGCCCACCTTGTGCATGTCCAGCCTGTCTTTAAACACCCTCACCAATGGGGCCTCAACCACCTCTCATGGAAGCCCATTCCACACCCTCAGGGTCTTATAGAAAGATCCTGGAATTTTCTGTTGTGCAAACAGATCAGATGACCCCTGGGTTGGCTCCCTGTCCACCCTGGCATTAGTATGAACCACCAGTGCTAGTGAACTGAGCTTATGTGGATAATGTAGGAATCCGTGAATGGAGGGACCAGGTGATAGATGTGTGAAATGACAGTGACCATTCCACACAAATGTCAGTTAACGGCACTGAAAACTTTTTAGCTTTCTTTTGAATCCCTGAAGCTCCGTTTTCCTTATTTTTTTTCCCCTGGCAAAACTTCTGGGGCTGCTTAAGAAACTTTGGGGTTTTCCTTGACTGCATTGAGGGAGCGAACCTAGGTCCCTAGGTGATGTCTAATGGCTCATAAAGAAGCTGGATGCCCAGATCCAAGGTCAGAGAGACGACTGCAATTTCAGATGTTGGGGTTGGAGTTCTGCTCTCTGCTCTCCCCTACACCCTCACAGCTGGTAGAAAGAGAACCGCCAGCTGGTCTCCAAGGTCAGGAAACCTCTGCAACAGCACCCTCTCTCAAGGTTGGTGTCCAACCTTGGTCACGTAGGAAAGCGGAGTGCTGAAAAGCAGTAGGTGGGAGACAACTAGAAGGGGTTCAACTGGACCAGTGGGAGGTCACCCTGCTTGCAACAGGAGCAAAATGACCTTGGTATTCCAGTGAGCAGGTGTCAGCAGAGACTGGAGAGGCCAGCATGTGAGTTACCATAAGCATCCACATTCTCCTTCCCCTGCCTCTACCATTCTGTACATGGGCAGAAGAGCCAGTCCTGTGAGCACACAGGATGCAAGAACAGGGAGGGGAAGCTCACCTCTGCCACACCTCGCTTCTTTCAAAGGATGACCATTCAATTTCTTATGGTCATCATAATAGGCTAGTCTTCTGCCCCCTGGACTAGGCAGCCAAGCCTAAGTGTGCAGGGGCTCTGCTTTTGCAGTCCTTCTGTTGCAAGCAGGGCAGAAAAAGCATCAGAGACTGCATTTGCCTCTCTTGTCCTCGTTTGCAACCATTCTATTAGAAAGACCTCTGAGCCTGCCCTTTCTCCCAGGTATGGGGCACCATTTGCGAGTGCCAGTCTTCAGCACTAGGAGAGGGAATTTCTCCCAGAAGTATGCATGTTCTCCCACGCATTGCCCTCCAACACTGCTCTTTCCGTTTCCCCAGGGTTGGACTCCAATCTCAGGAGAGGGTGTTGCTACAGAATTTTCTGTAACACATCATGGTGGGAGCAGTGTGTGTGTGTGTGTTGGGGGATAATCTTATATTTTCAGACTCACCATTGAGAATATTAAAAATCATGAGGAAGGAAGGAAGGAAGGAAGGAAGGAAGGAAGGAAGGAAGGAAGG
>JAIXND010000762.1:1954604-1978707 GCA_023646645.1 Varanus salvator macromaculatus
AGGAAGGAAGGAAGGAAGGAAGGAAGGAAGGAAGGAAGGAAGGAAGGAAGGAAGGAAGGAAGGAAAAGGGTAATATATTGAAATTAGGAGACCTTTTGCACATATCCTCTTTAAAGTAAAAAATGCATTAGTAGTAGTGCTGGTGTGAATAGTAATATTAATTTAATCTGATTTAATTTCATTCCACACAGTAACTGAAGCTCTCCAGGAGACCCACCTTTCTAAGAAAACTTCCTTGCGATCAGGGTGCAGCATGGCCCTAACTTGCAGAGCTCTGTTCCCACTGGTTGACAAACTTCTCCAACACAGGAATCAATGAAGTTTCTGGATAAAATGTGCCGTACCATTGCGAGTAAGTGGCCCAGCACTTCAATGCATCTCCAGTGCACTGGCCATGCAGTTTGGGACTGAGCAAGCATTTCCCAGAAAGCCCGAATTCCAACTCCCCGCCAGGGTTGCTGAACACAGGGATTACACTTTGCATCTTCCATCTTGGGATCTGTTGTTCCCCTCAACCCCATTTGTTTGAAATGGTCATTGGAGATCAGGGTGGTGCATGAAAAATAGGACATTGGTTGGTAGAATAAGTGTGGCCACCTCACTTCTCAGGTCCGCCTAGCCGTATTTTCCTGCTGACTGATGTAATTTGAGTAGCTCTATTTGGCATTCCAGCTCCAATACGTTCCCATCCATCACATTATTACAAAATGACTAAACAGTGGGTGGTTATGAGAGATCACTATTGGAACAAGCTTACAGATAGGTTTTATTACTATCCCATTGTGCAAACAAACAGTCTATATCCCTCCATACATATTTATAAATCTGCAGTAGTTTTATCCTGAGTAATTCTAATGTGACAAGCAGCTTCAACCAGCTTCACTGCAACATCATCACTGCTAGAGGAGGAGGCAGCTTCTAGGGTGATGATACAATAAAGGAAGTTTTTTTCCTTCCCCAAAGCCAAAACCAATCAGGTGGCAGAAGGGCTGTGGTAATTTGCAGTTATTGGTTGTGAATGCGAACTCATCTGAGCAGGTGAGTTTTGGCTCAGTAGTCATGGAGCTCTAAAGTCCTCTGCATGGAAGAATCGGTCTTGACCACACCACCACAGAATTAAGAGCCCTGTTTGATACCAGCTCGTCAATTTGGTTATGCCCTTTCACAGCTCAAATTTCATGCACCACTTCTTTGAATATCATTCAAGAGGCACAAAAAGTCTTCTGACACCTTAAAGACTAAGAGATTTATGATGAAGTTGGCTTTGAGGAACTACAGTCCACTCTGTTAGGTGGATGGAGTCTGATCCTTAGTTAACATGGAAACATGGAGACAGGGAGACAAAGTGAGTCAGAAGGGGCCTCCCAGACCACCTAGTTTAACCTCTGGCTCCAGCCAGCTCATGTAGTATCCAAAATGTGCTTGTTCAATCTTTCCTTGAACACTCTCACTGATGGGGTGCCACCTCTTCTCATGGAAGCCCATTCCATACCCTAGGTGTCCTAACTGTCAAGAAGTCCTTCCTGACATCCAAGCTAAATCCAGGTTCCTTTTCCCCATTGGATCACATCCTTCCCTCCACTACAGGGCAGAACTGGCCATGTTCATCCACTATGTGACACCCCTTCACATTCCTGCATGTCACAATTAGATCCCCTCTGAGTCTCTTCTTCTCCATGCTGAAAAGACCCAGGTCCCTCAATCTCATCTCTTATGGCACCCCCCCCCAAAAAAAAATCTTACTACCATCCTGGAGACCCTGCACTGAAGTGGAGGAGCTGGTGATATTTAGACGGAAGTGACTAACCGAAAGTACAGACAGTAGAAATTCCATTCACAAAACAGTTGCTGCCGATAGCGGAGACAGCCTGACTTTGGTAGGCGAACGAATGCATGCAGCATTCTTCAAGTCCCAGCTTTGTGATCCTACGATCTCGAACCTGAGACTACAAAGGACAAGCATTGATCGTCTTGCTTTGTGTTGGTTTTATCATAGCCTGTCCAATGTTATTGTTATGTGCTTGTTCTGTGACAGACAAGTTTGTTTTCAAATCAATTGTTATTTGATATTTTAAAGGATATTCTGTACACCGTTCTGAGAGCTCATCTAACTGAGGGGTATAGAAATACCTTATAAATAAATAAATAAGTGTGGAAAAACCGTGCCAGTTTCCTTCTTTCCTGAGGTCACGACTGCTCTTTGGAGAGACAAAACAGAGGTACGGCTTCACCTCCCAATCAGCAGTACAGAATCTAGATGGCTGAAAATGGCCATCTGGATCGCAAGCAGTGGATGAGGCATGGCGCTGAGGTGCCCCACACTCTGTAATGGGGTTTGGGGTCGTATGAGCATTTGCCATGGGAATGACAGGATTCTGCCTGCAGTGTTACAAAAGAGGTCCATCTGGCATCAAGACATGGCCTGATAGAATGGAACCATGGCTTGTGTTGCGATTCAGCAACTTCCAAGGACAATCTTCCTCAAAAGTTCCTTTGTTCAAAAATGTCATTGTTCTGGGAGCTTGAAATGAACCCTGCTTCCAAAATATTTTTGAATGTTGTCATTTCTGCCCATGGATTTATGTCCATGTATCACTTTTGCTTAGAAACTGGACTTTTTGTCCTATAAAGAATGCAGAAGGCTTTGATGGCAGATGATGACAGATAACATATTGGAAGATGAGCCAAGAAATAACCCCCCGATGTTGTCGATGACATTATTAGGTTCTGCAATTCTATTGCCAGAGTAAATATGAGGACAGGGCTGACATTTGGGTCAGCTGTCGGGTCTTGTCCCCCTTTCTGAAGATTGACTATATGGATCCTCTTGTCCATGAGCAGCTGCTTTGGGTTGAGGGGGTTGTCCCTAAACAGGGAAATGCCATTGTCCTGAATGGGCCGTAGATCACCATTAGTGCATGCTGAGGTATGAGATGGATCAATTCCATAAAAGAAGCTGGGTTGAACAGGATGCAGAAGGCACTGGAAGGCTTTTATTCAGAAGGTCACCATAAATCAGATACATCACAACAAGGATTGTGGTATTGGCTACAGACAATGGATTTTCTGATGTGTCCTGGCCAGATTCTGGAAACAAGTGCTTGGTCTGTAGATTTTGAATGTAAGGCAATGCTTATCACACAGTAGTGCCCACAGCATTGGACCTAACCTCAAGGTGAAGGTCTTGTGAACATTGCGGAGGTTTTGGCGGAACTTCACAAAGGCCTCCTTTCCATGGGTCACATAATTTGACTTGCTGTTGAATTTTGCAAAAAGGCTTCACATCTGTTTTGTCCATGTGTGATATCAGGAAGAGGGTGACAAAAGAACTGGGCTTCTCAGCAGGGGTCCCACAACATGGAACTTTAGAGAGATTCAGCAGGGTCCCTTTTGCGAATTGTTCAACAGATACAATATCTAGCAGGACACTTTTTAGATGATGCTGTGGATGACGTTTCAGCATTGCTGTTTTTACTTTCTGCTGGTGATGTTTTTCTCATGTCATCTTCCTATAATAGTTTTTTGCTAATGAGCTATTAATGAATTGCAGATGGAGAATGAAGAGAGGAAATATTGACACAGACACCAGAGTTTGGTAACTGGGGCCTGTTCACAAAACCAGGATAATTTGCCCCTCCCAGAGGCTGCACATGCAAGTGTGGGAATATAGAAATGTAGAAACAGAGCGAGTCAGAAGGGGTCTCCCAGGCCATCTAGTCTGACCCCCAGCTCCAGCCGGCTCCGCTCACAACATGCCCATCATGTGCATGTCCAGCCTATCTTTGAACATCCTCACCGATGGGGCCTCAACCACCTCCCGTGGAAAATATAAATGTGGGGGGTTTATTTTTTAATTTTATTTCTTTAAAACTTTTGTACACCATCCACTACCAACGGTCTTGGGATGGTCTTACAATTACACAGTTTTCTGCTCTGTGTCATTGAATAGCTGCTTTATGGGTCAGTAACTCTGCCAGGGTTAGGAGGACACGTGAGCTCTTCCACCTGGAGCTCCACAACTCCAAGGTGGGCAGTGTCATGGCTGGTCTTCTCCATTCCTTCGAAGAAGCTTGAGACCACTCTTTAAACCAAAAGTTAGTACCATGTTAAAACTGTGCTTGCTTAGGAAAGAACTATAGAAACACAGTGAGTCAGAAGCAGCCTCCTGAGCCATCTATTCTGGCCCCTGGCTCCAACCAGCTCCACTCATGACATGCCTACCATGTGCATGGCCAGCCTATCCTTGAGCACCCTCACCGATGGGGCCTCAACCACCTCCTGTGGAAGCCCATTCCACACCCTGGGGGTTCTGACTGTCAGGAAGTACTTTCTGGCATCTAAACTGAACCTTGGCTGCATGTGCTTTGCCTGGTTGGCATGCATTCTGCCCTCCATCACAGGGGAAAACAGGTCACAACCCACCTCTGTCTGACACCCCCCCACACCCACATACCTGTATGTCACCAACAGATCCCCTCAGAGTATCCCCTTTTCCAGACTGAAAAGCCCCAGCTCCCTCAGGGAATTGCAGAAGTTAATAACAAAGGTAATGAGCAAAGTTAGAACACAGGCCATTGGGGAACTTTGGACTCATGATATGACATCAATGGTGAAGGGAAAGCCGCTCCCCGTTCCAGACCAAAGAGAGCTTCTCCACCTTCGAGATGGATCATGCTGCTTGGGTGTCCCGAGCTGTGCTTCTCCCTCCCAGCATTATCAGTCTCACCTGTGTTTCTTCACCAAAAGTCTTTATTATTGCACACAGGTCTCTGAACATAGACACAGAGAAATGTTGAACCCTCTCAGACATTCCTTACCCAAAACCTTTTTCATGAACCCTTCTGTATCTGTCTCTGTGGGGAGATACCTTCGCTTCTCCTGCTCTGTCCCCAGTTGGGTCACCCTGCAATGGTGATGTCTAGCTATTGAGTCCACCTCATCAGGGCCTGGGAATTCCCCATTGAAAATGCTACCCACTTCTAAATCTCCATCTCAAGATGCTGCTCCTCCTCATCCCTACAGCCAGGTGGACTGGTCTGCCCTCTGGCTATGGGTCAGCATGCAAATGCGATAAATAAATAAAATAATTTCTTCTGTAGGTGAGACCTGCAGAGTCTTGGGACCTTGTGCAGCAGCTAGGGCTGGGACCATTTCAACAACCTTCTAACTAAAAGAGTTTGAATAGTCCATCCCATGTGGATAAGTAACCTCCCAGGTGCATGTCTCACCATCAGAATCTGAACTGGCAGTCCCACCAAATGTGCATACGCGACATTGTGAGCAATCACCTAGAGCGTCTGACACTTTCCAGTTGATCCACCCTCTTAACCTGACCCTGCATGGTTGGACTGATGACTCTGGGTCTGCCCTCTCACCTATCAGCTAGCTCACTCAGCTTTCCCCCTGAACTTGTCCGCTTCTCAGTGAGGCTTTCCTCTGCGTCTGCTTCTCTTGCCATTTCAGCTGCAGGTTTTAATCCCTCAGAGTTAGAATCTAACTCAGGCTCTTTTAGCAAGAGAGGACCCAATCCCTACAGCCAAGGTCACCCCGAAGGGAAACCAGATCCTTGGGAATCACTGCCCATGATCTGCAGACCTCTGGACTTTAAACCAGATGTAAAGTTCACACACGCAAATGTGTGTGTTTCTCTTATTTCTTTTCACTTGTGTCCTGTGACTCTGCTCTGTTCAGTGCTTAGCACTGCCCACTGTAAAGTAAACTAGGAAGGATGCAGTGAGCACAGCAACAGTTGGCAAATCAGACGTGGTGGAGCTGGGGAAGTTTTAATTTAATAACACAAGGAGTCGTGCAATTGTTTTACTTTAAAAATAAGACTCCAAATCCAGATTCCCCACCCCTTGAGATACAAACACTGTTGACCATTTGTATCAAATCTTTGTTTAGCTCAAAGGACACATTCAATTTTGGAAAAGATCTTTGGTGTTGAGGCAAAAGCAAAATGGCAGGATCAAGGGACTGAAATTACTCAAAATACCAGCATATTTGATCCAAAATTGCTTTCATTCTTTTACAGCTCTTACTGTGTGTAACTTAGATAAAAGAGAGGTACTTCAATGTTTTAGAATGAGGGGAAAGCTTTTCCAGGCCAGGAAAATGCCACATGATTGGTGGTGAAGGAAACAGAGCAGGTGCCAGGGGAGAGAACAGGGCTACCTGGGAGATGCTGAAAAACTGACTTGGACCATGGACACAAGGTTCGTCACTCCTGCTTTAGGTGAGTAGGGCAAATCACCGATGTTCCTCTTGCATCTACTTTGGCCCTGAGACTTTAAAAGAGTTTGTCTTGTTGTATAATGTATGCTTTTGTGTGCGAGAGATTTGGAAAAGAGAAACATCAGAACCCTGTGAGTTCCTTTATATGGCTGCCGGTTTACAGCTTGGTGGGACACCAGATTCTTAGGCCTGTCTGTGAGAATCAGAAACAAAGTCTGCTTTAAAGAAGTAATCCCCTTTCTTTTGCCAAGACAAGGGATATAGTTCCCCTCCTCTGTGTTCCAGGCAGCTTTTCTTCAGATTTAAAGAAAACATGACTTCTCAGCATTTTTTCTCAGCTTGTAGTTTTAGTTAGTAGCTCTAAATTAGCAAATATAAAGAAATGATGACTGCAGAGGTTTTTTTCTTTTCTTTTTTCATATCTTCATGTATTTTTATCTTTCACTGCATTTAATTTGTATATATCAAGATTGCATTGTTACTGTTAGTCTCTTAATGGTTCTATGCAGCAAAGGAGTGTAGTCAACTTTGGCACTGTGGAAAAGCTTTTCTGAAGACTTTGCTTTTTGGGGCGGATGCTTGGCTTTCTCCAGACTCAAAGATGGCACTCACAGTGCGGAGAACATCTGTCCTGGATCAGGCATGGAAACCCCTTTTGAGCCCAGGAGCTATAGAGAATTAGGTTGGGAGTGGATGAATGGGTGCAGCAGCAGCTTCCGTACCGCTAGAGAACAAAATTGGACAGTGGCTTGTATAATGTGATTTATACTAATCTGTATGTGCATCTGTAAATTAGGGAGAGGTGATTATAATTTAAAAAGAATACAGTGTATCTGAACACGGGGTGGATGACTATGACCAGGTGACCAGTGCTTTTGAAGTGCTCTCCTGGCATAGGTAGGACACCGATTTTATGAATTAAAATTGAATTGCACAGTCAAATAGAGGACTGACCACTGGAGAAGGTGACACATGGCCATGCTAGGAGTAGACAGGTCTGAGATACTCAAAGGGCCTTATTCAAAGTTTGGATCTTCTTGGCGCAAGTTACTTACATGGAGCTTTGTGAGGTCCTGCAACCTCAGTTTCCACTGTTAAACTCCAAAGGTGAGGTGAGTGGGCACAGATTCAAAAGGGTGGGTTAAATAAATTAAGAGAAAGTGTGTGTGTGTGTGTGTGTGCATGCGCACATGCGCATCTGCATCTACATGTTTCAGTTTCAAGTTCTTGCTTCCAGTCACTATGCCTTGGGAGAGGAAATGTCAAGTTTTTAGAACGGGAGAAACTGCACCAAAGCTGGGAAAGCATGAAACTGTCTGCAGGTGTTGGTGAGACACAGGAAGGATTTCGTGACCCAGTGATGTGGTTGTTGTAGGTTCTACCAGGTCAGAAAGCAGGGGGTCTAAGGGGAGTCTCATAACTGATTGCTTCTCTACGCAAAATTAAACTCCTCCATATAAAGAACTAGAAAAGAGGGATGTGAAAAATCCATTTGGGGTAGCAATCTATTCGATTCTCTGGACTCAGTTTCCCAGACTCCCCCATGGCACAGTCTGCCATGTAGCTCCCCCAGGTCTGACTTCCATTCACTGAGCCCTCACTAGGAATCAAGCCCCACCTGATGCAGAAGCTCACCAGTAGCTCCCAGGGCGAAGAAGGATGGTAGCGGAGAATGGCACCTGACGTACCTGCCTACCTTACCCCTCTCCCGTGCCCCACAGCACCTGTTTGGGCAGCAGGAAAGACCGCTGGTCCCCATTTTTCCCATAGCACCAGAAGCCCCACCCTGCAGGGTCATTGCAGGAGGCTGACTGGGGCAAGATTCGGGGAAGAGAGAAGGAAGCATTTCTGCGGACCTTATGGTGACAAGTAAAGTGAGAGAGCCAGGCACTCACTCTGGGTATATGCCATTGGATTCCGAAATGGAGGAAATGGAGGGTGGTGGGGGCAGGACCCATGGACATGCCTTCCAGTGTCTGGAGTTTCCTAGGCTGGCCATGAGAGCAGACCTGTTTTGAAAGAGGCTGGAGGGGTCTCAAGAGAGAAGGGGAAGCAGGTGTGGGATTCAGTCCTTGATCCCATAAAAAGGCATTGAGAGAGATGAGTTGCCCAGTTGGAGGACCTGCACAGATCCCATTGGTTGGCCCTCCACCAGCAAGAACCACTCTGAGGAGGGAGGCATGGTGCTACTGAAAGGAAGGGATTGAGGAGAAATTTGCGGTGGAGGTGGGCATCACTCTCCTATCCTGCTCTCGGGTTTCCCATGGGTAGCTCACCTGCCATTGTATGAAGGGAATGTTGGACTTGGTAGCCAGCTACTCTGATCCGGCACAGCTTTTCTTCTATCTTTATGGTCTCATGACTGACCTGGACACTCGATATGACAGATGCTGTTGATTGACATTTGACCTGTTTTCTCTCTGTTATTCTCGAAAAGCTCTCAGCCTTGACCATTTTGGTACTTGCTTGTTTAAGAGCAAGGTGCTTATTGAGTCTGACCTTTGGAAAAATATCTTTAACTATAGCTTCCTGTGATGTCTTAGCCCAGAACCTTGTTTTAACCCTCAAATGTTTGCATCAATATCTTCCCCAAAACAGAGTGCCCCGGAAAGAACAATTTCGGCATAGAAGACCCCACAAGGGCTGCAAAGAAATAGAGGAAATAATATACAGCTTGTTTCCTTGTCTGCACACAATTCACTGCTAAAAACCACAGTTAACACAGACCATGGCTTCACATGACATGACAAGCCTCAGCGTTTTTTGTTCTGGTATTGTGCTCTACTGCCCAAACCCCTCTGCGATATGTCAGCACGGTAAACCTGGTCTTTAGAACGCAGCACTCTTCTGTTTATGGCATCTAAAGACCAACTCATTGTTGTTGTGTGCTTTCAAGACATTCATGACCTATGGTGACAGCCCTGTTCAGCTCTTCTAAGTTCAAGGCTGAGAGTTCCTTTATGAAATTGAATCATATCATATTTGGTTTTCCCTTTCTTCTTCTCCCTTTGACTTTTGATAGCAGCGACTTACCACACTTGCACACAACCCAACTTGTTGTTGTTAGTTGCGAAGTTGCGTCCGATCCATCGCGACCCCATGGACAACATACTGAAATACCACAACAGGGTTCAGATGACAAAGCTGATTAGCAATGGTAAAAATGGCTGGCTGGCTGGCATGGCTTGTTATGTTGTACAAACTAGCCACCGGGTTGCCAGTTCCCCTGTTGTATTACAATTCTCAAGAGATTCGTACCAAGCATGTATCTTAAAGAACACATCAATGCACATTTGTACAGGGAAAAATCCTACAACCTCCAGTTGCTCCAGCCTACTGTGCTGCCTGGTAAAAACTTAAATTTGTAGGATCTTAATGTTTCTATCTAAACATGCACAGGATCACACCATGGATAATTAACTGAGCAAGTTAGAACCCTCTCCAATCTCTCAGTTAAGAACAGAAAAGTGGTATGCAAGTACTCTCCAACATCCCAGTTTGAGATGAAATAACTAGCTGAACTGCAACAGGTTAGTCCATTTCTTGTGCACAGATGTATCTCTCCAGAGGCATTTAATTCTTGAAGGAATGGAAGGACAGCTTCCAAAGGACATCTCTAAGTTTCCAAGCTGCTCCTACAGTGGGAGGTGTGTTCCAATGAATTCAGAATATGCTAGGCTGGTGAAGGCTTATGCCCTCACTACCATTTGTAACAGTGAGTCACATAAGGTATTTATATTTTGTTTAAATAAGGTGACATTATGAGAGGGAAAAACTCACTGGAAAAGAAAATTGTGCTAGGGGAAATCTAAAACAGTAGAAGCAAAGGAAGATGTAATGTGAGATGGATGGATAAAGGCAACCATAGTCTTGAACTCAGAAGAGGTGAGCAGAGATGTCATGGACGGGAGATTTTTGAGGGCTTTCATTTGTAGGTTCCCTATAAATTGGAGACCACTTGACTGCACATAATAACAACAAAGAAGGTGGATTTTGCTATGTTTCTTTTTGAAGCTGCTGCCACAAAGCTTCATAGAATATGCACGCGTTGTGCTACTGTGGTTGCCATTAAGAGACCTCAACTTTTATTCCCCCCGCCGTTGATCAGATTTTGGTCTTCTGTGAGATGTCTGAACTTCCCCACATGTTTCCCCCTGAACATTTCTAGGTTGCAGTTCTGCAGAATGGAAACAGACAAATAGATCATGAAATTTAACCTTGTATTAAATAATGAAGAGCTAATGCATAATTACATCTGACCAGTTCACCCATCCCCGATCTCCTGGATCGTGTTAGCTGGTCTCCATTGTTACTTGGGCTAAAGGCTCTATCACTGAAAGCACGCCGTGCCTGTAGGACTCAGGAAGGATAAACAAAGTCTGGTGTGTAAAGGCTGGCTCAAAAGGCCATTCAGCAATATTCCTTGCAACTGAGGTTAATGTTGCATTGGGAAAGTTCAAGGAAGGGATATTAATACGTGCTTTCCCCCCCCTATGTAGTCCCTCGTATCTCATTAGCAATATCTTATCCCGTTAACACATTAGCGCCATTCCTTTGTTATTGTATTTGCATTCATATCGTATCAGGACATATTGCTCCCTAATACAATGTTACAGTCGTATCATATTAGCGACTCTCATATCAAATTAGAAGAAGCAGAGATTAAGAAGGCATTCTGATTCAATTAGCAAGGTGGCAGAATCCCGCTCTTTCCAAGTCACTTCCCCAAGTGGTCCTAAATGGCAACTTGATCAGATGATGAAGGGAAACCTTTTCGCTCATCACGGTTTTGTGTAGCCCACACATGAAGCTACTTTCTATTGCGTTATTTGGAAGCAGACTTGTGCTCCTAGAAGCATCTTGGGAGTGTGCCAGGAGAAGCAGGAGCTTTGTCTTCGAGGGGAAAAAAACCATTTTTCTCTGCAACTACAATGGCTGATTTCTGGGGTGAACTCAGTGAAATGGGAACAAGGGGGAAGCATGTGGGCCCCAGAGGGATCAAGGGTGCAATTGGGGCTTTCGAACTCCTTGGAGTTGCCTCTGACACTATAACAATTAAACTTGTTTTCTTCTGCATGTACATTTGTTCTACATTATTCAGTTCCAGCCTTACAAATAGACAAGTTTCCTACTGGAGAACAGATGGTAGCCACGCTTTTACATCGCTAGGCACTTAGAATGGGTGGAAGCCTCAATATCTGACCTGATTAGAAATTTAATTAGGGTAGGACTATTAAGAAGTATCATTTTGTCAAACTTTAGAACTGTGGCTACATTTTAAGATGGGTTTTCATGACTTTGGTCCCTGAATACTGCTTTGTTGGGCCTGAGCTGACACCAGCTCACTTGTGTTGTGCTGAACCAGCTCTTGGAATTCTGTGTCTAAGACAAATTATCACCTGCACTTTAAACAAGAACAAGGGCAAGGACATGGGGGAGACTAATACTAGCTGCACAAAAAGCACCCACAATCCAAGTGCTGGAGCGTGAGTTGCTCAGAACCAGTTAATTTTCAAAAACCATAATTTGTGTAAATTACAAACAAATTATGCTAGATTTACATTGGTTTTACATGCTTATTTGTTCAAATTTCATTAGTAGTTAAAACAATGTGTAAATTGCTGCCCATTGTAGAATCCCATGACCTCCACCAACCCAACCTGGTTTGCTTCCGTCAAGTTCAGACAGGTTTGGTATATCCCTACACAATTTGATCTGTACCATCTGTATGGATGGATGAATCTGTCACTTTCTTCTACACTTGAGTTTTAACGATCTCAAATTATATCTGGTAAGTTCCGTTCTGGTAAGTTCTCATCGGACAATGTACTGAAGAAAATCCTCACCCATCCACATTAACTCAATTCAATCAGTTCCTTCTGGGGATGACCATGAAGTACCCTCCAGCCACGTAGTTCTTAAAGACAAGGAACCCATCAGAAAGTAAGAAGTGGGAACACAGAAGTGGCATCAATGTGGTCAGATTCACAGGGACTGAAGTCCAGACCTTCAAGAGCTAAGTATTCATAGCCTTCAGCCTGAATGTTCAAATGAAGCACTCTTGTTTTCTCCTAAGTGCAGATTTTTAAAAATAAGTGAATACATCCCTAATATCCATTCCATTTAGGGAGAAAATCAGATATTTTGGTGTGTTCATATCAAAAGGCCAGACCAAACAAAAATTCTCATCCACCCTGACCTAAACTTTCTCTACCCTCCCCCAGTGGCCCCCTGTGGATGCTTCTCATATGGAGACAACCCTGCGGTGGTAGAGTCAGATGGACTGATGATCCTTGCAATGGTCCTTCTTTTCTGAGATGATTCCTTGTAGTTATCAGGTCCTACCTTTGAAGCATCCCATATGGGGAATCAAAGTATTACTATGAGTTATGACCTGTAAATATCCCACTTGTTAACCATGTAATGAATCTCTCGTCCTTCTGGATGGCTAGCTCATTTATACCTTCCCTTGTGTGTGTGTGTGTGGTATAATTTAAATGCATGCAATATAATCACTTCTCAGTCTTCTCCCTGCCTCCCTCCCTGCCTTGCTTGCCTTATTTGCTGCCTGGCTTAACATTCAGGAGTTTGCTCATTCAGCAAGATCTTTATTCATTTATATTGGGCTAGATTTTCAAAGTCTGTATGTAACAAGCTTCATGTACTAAGAAGATATTTCACAGGCTGAGGAGGTTAAAGTGTTCTATTGCTGGGCTTTGATAAAAACATTAGAGTCATCTGGTGCTCAGCTTTGGGTACTGCTAGCTGAAATGCTAGTGCTGAGGAATGCCTTCCTTAAAACCAGAAAGAAATGCCTGCTTTTGGCAATGGACACACTTCCACATGCATGGTAATCTGTCACATCCACCTCCTGTCCCTTCAAGGGTCTTGATGATAAAACTTGTCTGGTTTATCTACTGTGGGAATAGGGTATTCTGAGACCCTAACACTACATTTTCCCTGAAACTCGCTATGGGCTTCCCTTTACTGCTGCCAAATTTTACCAGCATCCAAGAAATTCCTCACCTGGAATATTGTGTCCAGTTCTGGAAATCAAAATTTAAGAAAGATGCAGGTAAATTAGAAAGGGTCCAGCAGAGGGCAACAAAAATGATCCAGGGTTTGGAAACACTTCCCAATGAGGAGAGACTAAGAGAACTGGGCATGTTCAGCCTTGAGAAGAGAAGACTGAGGGGGACATGATATCCCTCTAGAAGTACCTCAAAGGCTGTAACAAAGGGGAAAGTCAAGATCTCTTCTTGCTGATGCTGGAGTACAGGACATGGAATAATCAGTTCAAGCTGCGACAACCCAGATTCAGGCTGGGCATCAGGAAAAGTTTCTTGATTATCAGAGCAATACGACAATGGAACCAGCTGCCTGGAGAGGTGGCGGGCTCCACCACACTAGGGACATTCAAAAAGGAACTGGACAACTGTCTGAGTGGGATGGTGTAACACAGTGTCCTGCAACAGCATGGGGGAGGACTTGATGGCCTTCATGGGCCCTTCCATCTCTTCTATTCTATGATTCTATGAAATATAATCATTCTTTTATAAATGGCATGTGCATCTCACAACAGTGACAATGAGGGCCACCAAAGAATTTTTCTGTGATGGTGGGGCACTGTGTGTAGCTCTCAGAAGACTTTGGTTACAGCACATCTAGAATCCAGGAACTTCTTTGCTGGATCCTGACATGGCTGTTTGAGTCCAAAATGATTCTATGTCCACAAATCACTCCTGGAGCAAATACATTTGGCAAACTCTTACATGGGACATCAAGACAATGGACCCCATAGCAGCCTTCCCCTAGCTGGTCACCTTCAGAGGCATTTGGACCACAACTCCCAGAATTCCTCCCCAGCAGGGCCATTGACTGGGAATTCTGGGTGTGACACTGTGACAGTTCAAACATGGCCGAAAGACAGAAGGTTGGGATGGTTGCCTTATAGCATATCTAGGGATCTTGGATAATTTTGCAATAAATACAAATAAATTAAGATTTCTGCAAGTAGGACCTGAAGATTCTGCAGTGTGCTGGCCTTTTTGAAGTTGTGTAGATTCACTTTTCCTCTGGGAAGGAGGAGTTCTGTGAATGGCAACTACACCCCTTTTCACAAGATAAGCACAGATGTGTCTTCTTGGCTGGGTGGCATTTTATCTCTGCATCCAGTAGGTGATATTGGTATGGGAGGTTACATTGCAGAGTACCTTGCATGACCAGGCTGCAAGGTCACAATGTGGGGAGTTAGCCACTGTGTCACACGGTGGGCAAGAAGGTGAACGCCACCCTAGGACGCCTAGTCAGAAGTGTGGCTTCTAGATTGAGAGAGGTATTGCTGCCACTCTGTATGACTCTGGTGCACCTGCAGTTGGAGTATTGTGTTCAGTTCTGGGCCTCTCATTACAAGAAGGATGTAGCAAGGTTGGAATCGGTGCAGGGAAGGGCCACTAGGATGCTGGCCGGTTGGCAGGGAAAGCCATATGAGGAGAGTTTGAGGGAGTTGGGTGTTTTCAGGTATGAGAGAAGGAGACTCAGAGGGGACCTGTTAGTGACATACAGGTATTTATTTATTTATTTATTTATTTATTTAGAAGACTTCTATGCCACCCCATTCGCCGAAGCCTTGGGGTGGCTCACATTCATAAATAAATAATACAATATAATTAAATATAATTTGAGTTGCCTTGGCCAGAAATTAAAATAGATAAATAGCATTAACAGTTAAAATAACGTTTAAATAAAAAGGTCTTCACCTGGCACCAAAAAGCAAATAACGATGGCACCAGGCAGACCTCTCTGGGGAGCGCATTCCATAGATTGGGCACCACCGCAGAGAAAGCCCTCCTCTGAGTAATCACCGTCCTAATTTCCTTCATGGAGGGTTCTCGGAGAATGGCCTCTCCCGCTGATCTCAAGGGGCAGGCGGGCAAGTACGGACGTAAGCGCTCCTTCAGGTAAGCAGGGCCCAAGCCGTTCAGGGCTTTATAGGTCATAACCAACACCTTGAATTGGGCCCGGACTTCAATGGGGAGCCAGTGAAGCTGACGGGGAACTGGAGTCATGTGAACATAACACCCAGTCCCTGTCAGCAGCCTGCCAGCTCTATTTTGAACTAATTGAAGTATCCAGACCATCTTCAAGGGCAGCCCCATGTAGAGCACGTTACAGAAGTCAAGTCGGGAAGTCACCAACGCATGTGTCACTGTCACTAGGCAGTCATTCTCCAGGTAGAGGCACAGCTGATAGATCAGCCGAAGCTGAAAGAAAGCGCTCCTCACCACTGCTGTCACCTGAGCTTCCAGTAAAAGCTCTGGGTCGAGGATCACTCCCAAGCTACTCCCAAGCACTCTCAAGGTACGTGAGGGGGTGCCATGCAGAGGTGGGTCATAACCCTTTTTCACCTGCAGTGGAGGGCAGGACACATTCCAGCGAAACAATGCTGAGGGAACCAAGATTTAGGGTGGATGCCTGGATGTTCTTCCTGATAGTTAGGACCCCAAGGGCATAGAATGGACTCCACAGGAGGTGGATGAAGCCCCAACGTTAAGGGTGTTTAAGGATAGGCTAGACACGCACATGGTAGACATGTCATGAGTGGAGCTGGCTGGAGCAGGGGGTCAGACTAGATGGCCCAGCAGGCCCCTTCTATTTCTATGTTACCTCTCATTCATAAATAGCAGCTCTTCAGGAACTTAAGCAGTTCAATCACCTGCTACCCATTTCCCTGTTTCACTGGAGATGCTGAGACAGCTTTCCTCCAGAGGTGCTGGATTTGAATTAACCTCACCTCAGTGGTGGCTGGGAATGAGGAGAGTAGCAGTGTAGCACATCTGGAGGGCAGATTGAACTGGTGCCTCATTTTGGCCAGTGATTTGGCGTCATCTCTGAGCCATGGTCCCTACACAATCCAAACAGGTGTCCCCACTAAATCTTAGGGCAATGAATCCTTATATGTTAGCATTATCACTATATAATTATTTCCCATCATCAGAAGTTCAGATGGGGCAAAATGCAGCCATATTTCCCCTCCCCATATAGCTGCCCCCTTCTAAACTTAGAATCCTCAAGTGTTTCATTTGGTGCAGGTCTTCTAATCCTTTCAACAGGTTGACAATCCCTTTCTGAACTGTTTTGTATTTCTACACCGCTATTTTTGAAATCAGACATCTGGTTCTGTCGTAAGCACAAAGCAGTGGTGCAAAGGTTTCAGTACCTTAGAAAGACAGAAAAATGGCATTGTGATGCTCACTGATTTATTTTCATTCCTTCCCTGCCCTGATAGTTCATAATTTGCCGTTTTCACACTCCTGCCACACACAAAAGGAAATAAGTAACATATTGGCAGGTGCTGCTAAGACATTTTAATCAGAGATCAGATTAAAAGCATATGAACTTCCATGTTGGATCAGAGCAATGGCCCTTCTACATCAGAATTCTTTGTTCTGAAGGTCAGTCTATCAGATATGCAACAGAAACTTAAAAAACAGGGCATGACTGGGGCATTGTGAAGCCTGATCTTCACATCCAGCATGCTCAATGTGTAGCTCTATTGCATTTCTGCCAATTTAGAAAGAAGGTGAGAGAACTCCATGCCTAAACGTTGTGTAACAACAAAAATAGCAACACATTTTCTGTACTTAGGAAATGAGTAGGGATAAATGTTTTAATGAGGGCTCACTCAAAATAGCAATGGCGATTATGCTTTGCTCACATTGAAGAATAAGAAAAATGGCCACACATACCTACACGACGGGAGGGTTCCCAGAACATGTGTTCAGAGACAGGCTGGACATGCACATGGTGGGCATGTCATGAGCGGAGCCGGCTGGAGCCGGGGGTCAGACTAGATGGCCCAGCAGGTCCCTTCTGATTCGCTCTGTTTCTATGTTTCTAACATAAGAAGTCATCGTGGTTTCTTAGTACATTTGGTTTTTAGAGCCACAGTAAGAAACAGCAGGGACTGCAGGTGGCGCAGTGGTTTAAACTGCTGTGCTGCTGGGCTGGTTGATCGAAAGGTCGCCAGTTCGAATCTGCACACGGGGTGAGCTCCCGTGTGCTGTCCCAGCTCCTGCCAGCCTTGCAGTTCGAAAGCATGCAAATGCAAGTGGATGAAAAGGTACTACTTCAGTGGGCAGGTAACAGCGTTCCGTGCACTTCGGTGTCTAGTCATGCCGACCACATGACCACGGAGACTGTCTGCGGACAAACGCTGGCTCCCTCAGCTAGGAAACGGAGATGAGCACTGCCCCCTAGAGTCAGGCATGACTGGACTTAATGTCAAGGGGAAACCTTTACCTTTACCTTTTAAGAAACAGCAGTCTGCCTGATGGTTTCCACGCCTCACCATGGTTTTGCTGATTGTCTGAATGTAGTATCATGGTTTCCGTGGTCCTAGTTTGCAGCTAAAAAACAGTCCCCTGGAAGAGTGGCTGCTCCAGCCATCCAGCATGGGATTGCATTTCAGGCATGTCGGCTGATGGGATAGGACTGAGAAGAGGGTGGAAACCATGGTTGCATAGAAACCATTTGGTTGTCTGTCAGGCATCTCCAGGCAAAAAACCATGCACCATAGAAAGCACACAGAGTTGATTGTCATGAAGTGTGGACCCAGCCTAGGTGTGATTAGTAGAACCTTTAGCTTGGTCCTATGCCTTAGGAGAGGCATGTCAACCTATGAGGATGAGGAGTGGGGCTGTGGAAAAGCCAGCAGACTACCATGTTTGGTGACCTCTAAAATAGATGAGTGGAGATGTGGAGACCCAGGTAGGCCAAATCTGTGCTCAATACCTGTTACCGAGGTTCTGGGAAAGGGTTTGACCCTTTTTAGGGAAGTAGGAGACTTTGAATGGCTGAAGTTGATGCAACTGGGTTGAGAAATCCAAGAAATCCTTGTCAGATGATATTGTTCATGTTCAGAATTATCTGCCTTTTTATCCCCTCCCCTTTAAGTGGAAATACCAAGATTCTCAGTCTTCTGAGATCTTCAGGACTGCAGTCTCACCCCAAGGGTGTGAGGAAAAGGGGCAGGAAGGCAAAGCCCTCAGAGACTTGGAAACCAAGGCTGAGAAATTTGTGTTGGATCTGGGAGTGGACAAGAGTAGGAGAACTGACCTGACTAACTTTTAAAACTTCTTATCACTTCACCTATATGGTGTATCTCGCCATGGGGAAATGAACAATGAATGAGTTCTTACTTCCCCTCCCATTTCTCCTCCACAAGAAGTTTGAATCCCAAACACGTTTTCTTCCCCTGCTTCAGTCGCTGGATATTTCAGCCCGCAAGACAGAGAAAGAAAGATGTTTTGGCCAGGGAATGGGGCTTAATCATTTCACCTGTAACACACTGCCCAGTTTTCTTATAGATTTCCATTACCAAGTTGCTTTAATAATCTTTCTCCTGCACTCCCTCTTTCTCACACTTTCTGGGCTTTGGTTCCAGTTATGCCTTTGCCTTTTGATAGACTATAGATCTGTTTATCCTAGGTCATAAATCCTTACTAGCATGATCCACAATAGGTATTTTGGGACTTTGTCTTCTGGGCCCATCAAAGACTTTGGTGCTTCTCTTGATAATATTATCTCCTGCTCTTTTTAAAAAACTCTTTAGCAGAAACATTTTTCTCCAAAATTGAAATCTTTTTTCTTAAAGCTATAGATCTTCCCTTTGACCTTCTGATCTTCAAATATGAATACAGAGCACAGGTGAAGAAGGCCTGGTCCTCTTCTCTCTCTCTCTCTCTCTCTCTCTCTCTCTCTCTCTCTCTCTCTCTCTCTCTCTCTTTCTTCTGCTTGAGTTACTCGTTTGCAGAGTTTAGGAACTGCACTTTCAATATTTATTCCTGTAGGCAACCTTTGTTTGTTTTTCATTTAAGTGAGAAGATAAAGCATCAAGTTAAGGCAACATTAATGCTTATAAAGTAGGGATTACAAATGCATTTATACAGCTCGAATTTTCTCTGTACTATGAGGAATCAATGGTCCAGTTCTAAAAAGAGTTCGACACCAGTGTTCCTGAAAAAACCATTTCATAACCCCATGCTCTTTCTTTCATATATGGAATTGATTTTCCCAGGACTATTTACACTCAGGTTACATGTGTGGAAATTCCTATTTATTTCCTGGGGTCATGTGACATTTGCATGCAAGCTGCAGGATGCTGAAAGACAAACCTTTGCACTAGCACATGATATAATTTGCAAGATGCTGAAATTGGAAAGGATCTTGAAGACACAACCCCCATAAAAAAAAAAGTGAGAAAGCAGATATGGGGGGAATTACAATGGGATGGTTTTGTTTTAAAATGTTTTGAAGAAAACAACAGGACTGTAGAAAGAGGGCCTGAGATGTCAGATAAGCGTGTGGCCATTTATCTTGAAAATCCATGAATAGTGTCTTCAAAGCTTCATTTCAGGATATGGTTCCTTAGATAGCATACAAAGAAAGGTAATTAAAAGTTCAATTCTGTGCAGGTCTATTAAGAAGCCTCATAGAGTTCAATGAGGCTTACTTCTAGGTAATTGGGATTGTACCATAGAGAAATTGCACAGTATTTCTTTGTACCTATGTGAGTGAGAACTTAGTCGGTATCTTTTAGAGAAGTCAATAGATAGTTCTGATGCTCATAATAAAAACAAGGATTCCCCTGCCCCCACAGTGTGTGTGTGTGTGTGTGTGTGTGTGTGTTTGTGTGTGAAGCAGGTGGATGGCTTCATAAAAAGACCTCCCTGAAATAATTCATTGCTATGTCTTCTGGACTTCTACTGAATTTTATCTTAACAATAATTAGACATTACTTTGGTTGGAACCTCCAGGGTGGAACCTAAATAGAACATTTTAGAGTATGGTTGCACATCTGTAGAACTTTCCAAAAATTACAGATCAATGGAAAAATGGAAGTGAATTTGGATGGAATGAGGACATTTGTAGAATTATTTTCGGGGGTGGGAGGGGGGCGGTTCATCTGTTGACCTCTTTGCAGCAGGAACAAATGATCTGAATATCTTTGAAAATGGATACATTTTGCTTGAGGAAACAGGATGTAGAGAAAGTATCATTTTTGCTAATGAGCTCAACAGATGGTCATCAGGAGGAGTAAGAACATCAGAACATCAGAACAGTGTTGCTGGATTATACCAAGGGTCTATCTAATCAGCATCCCATTCACACAATAGTCCACAGGATCTCAATGCTGAGAGGTTTATTCCCTGAAAAATAAAATTCCTGTGGACACCCGGAAGCACCTTTGTGCCCAATTTTACCTAACATATGTATTTTGCAAGCATGGCCCTCTTTGTTCGGGGTTGGGAGGCAGGGGAATCTAAACTGTCCAGAAAAGTTTGGCTATTAACCAGTATAAACATGAAATAAATGATAAATATTAGCAGTGTTGTTTAATTGCTTTCTTTAAAGCTTAGCATATTACCATATCTAAGTGGTATTTGAATGCATTGTAATATGTGTGTATTTGCCAAAATGCATTAGTATATGTCATAATGCATCTATTAATACAAAAATGTATTAATCTATAAATACAGTATATGTTTGACTAAACACTTCCATACCACAGTTAAAAGAAATGTGAATATTGATGGATGATTACGTTTTCTTTGAGCACAAAAATAAGTAAGGTCACATTAAAAAAGTGAATTAAAAGAAATTCCCCTCCTTCCTTACCTTGAGACATTGCTAGGTCTGCCCTACATGGTTTTTTTAAATGCAGTCCACCATTAAAATCAACTAAGAAACTGTTATTAGTGACTATTGTGGTAGTGATCTCCATCAGAATGGAAGGACTGAACCAGATGGACAGACAGGTGGAAATAGAATATGATCGTTTTGGCTGTTGAATCTTCTGCAGTTCAGTTATTGGTGCCCTGACTTTTAATGTCATGAACGAGGGAGTGAGGGATTGTTCAAAAGAGTAAGATGTCAACCCAGTATGTCCGATGTCTTAAATAATTGATGTTTTTAATGTTAGATTGTAGAGAGAATAATAAACTGTGTTTAAAAAAAAGAGAGAGGGAGTGAGGGAGAATGTGGGAGTGCATGCGCTCATGTGTACTTTCTCCTCATATATATTTTTATTTATTTTCAAGTTTCTATTATTTTCTACAAATAAAATAAATGATCATTCAAAGGACATCGGAGATACTGGGTTATTATCTTATTCTTTCTACAGTTAAGGCACATTTCAGCCCTAAGTATAATCCCACTTCTCTAGCCATTGATAAAAGAAGTCCCAAGTTTAGTAATAAAATGTTTCTTCTTTTGCCTTGAGAGACATGTATATAATATAATATACTGCTATCATGAGTCTTACATGGGAGAGCTCATCTACCCATGGGGTCCATCCATTTGTGTACAGGGTTTTTGTCTTTTTTATGAGATGGCCAAGCCACTCCTCTACTCCTTTAAGGATTCTGTGACAATTGGACCAGCTTGTGGCCCTCCCTTTCTAAACAGGGGAAGACAAACACTGCAAAACCAGAGGGGCAAGCAAAGGTGCTCTATTTTGTTCAAGAAGGATTGGAAATACCCAATTTTCTTTGTACGGAGTGCTTGTAAACACTGAAATACGGTCAACCATGCCTACAATCCTTGGCCATGTGAAGGTTGCCAGCTCCCTCCCACAAGGATTCCTAAATGTCCGTTTGCTTGCTATGGTAATTTATGTCACTTTCCATTGTATTCTACACCTAATGCTCAGCTGGCTTTCTAATGTCAATTTCTTCACTCCTGCAGCCCCATTATCCTCTTTGGAAATGATGACAAGCACATTCTTTTCTCTCTTTTTTTGCAATTTTTTCCCACAGTCTCTGAGTCTCTAGTCATGTCTGAAACAGTTTATTTTGCTGAAAGAGAGAGAGGAGAATGCGGCAGCCCTGACACAATGGAATTCCAATATTTTATCATTCCATTGTCCACTTTAGAGATAAGGCTGCTTCCAGATTGTGACAGGCCTAGAGAGACCCAGGTTCAAGTGCCACATACAACAAAGAAGCTGATTGGTCTTGGGCGGATCACTGAGTTGGACCGAATTCAACAGAGATGCTCATCCACTTCCAAACTTGGAGAATTGCAGGCATCTTCAGTAGGGCAGGGACAGTGCAGAGGTGGTGGCCACCTCTGGACTTAACTTCATCTTCAGAGCTAGTAGACAGCCAATTCTGGCCATCCAGCTGTGGCACTTCAGAAAGGGAGGGAACGAGACTGAAGCACCACCAGCACATGCTGGGTCTCACAGGTGCTGTTCTCTCCCACCTTCTTCCCAGAATACTCCCTATTCCCCTTCTCCAAGGTTGCTCTTATGAGGCTGGATAACCAGCCAGTGTGGGGAAAGGATTTCTGCATTGGCTGTGGATGGGCAGGAGAAGGATCCAAACAAAAGCTCCTGGATTTAGGATCTTTTCCAGCCTTGGAACTGGGAACCTGGAAAATTCAGTGGCTCTGCAGGTGTCATGTAGGAACCATAGAATTGCTCTGTAAGTAACATGAGTTAGACATCAGTAACTAATGTTTAGTTTCTTGATATTAGTAACTAGCTTACTAAAGGAGTAACACCATTAAAATCAAGGGTTGTGTTAGCCTTTGACTAACTTTTGGCTCATCAATACCAGTGGTTTGTCTAAGTTTGGCTAAGCCTAAAACCAAGCCACAGTCTTTTAATCCAGCACCTGGCCTGGTTGTTGAGTGCTTAAAATTGGCAACTAATCTATTGTGCAGCACTAAAATCACATTTTGTGTCTTATTCTTGTTTTATTTTGTTATTACTACTACATTGCATTTATATCCCACCTTTAACCTAAGGCCTTTACATTACATTTATATCCCACCTTTCACTAGTTCTCCTCCACACCATTTTTATCCTCCCAGGAACAACATGGCAAGGTCAGTTAGGTCAAGAATCTGTGACTGGTCCTGAAGTTAAGCCGTGAGGTTCAAGGTTGAGTGGGGACTAGATCCTGGGTCTCCCACCTCCCCATCCTAGCCCTCTAATCATTCTAATAATGAGACTGGCTCTCAAAATATACGCATAGAAAATGTGTGCATTTGCACAAGTGCTCTCTCTCTCTCTGTGGGATGTATGCACACCCATTCCCCCAAAAAGCAAACAGAAACTCTTTGTATTGCAAGCCCATGCAAAACTGGGATGAAACCCATATGGCCTTCTATGCTCTCAGCACCATTCTTGCATTGGACAAATTTGTTGTGCATGCTAGAAGAGCAAGGGGGGTGTCCACCAATGTGTGGAGCATTTCAGGCTTTTTTCCATCCTTAATCTGGGGGACAAAAAAATGCATGTTAGATGCAAATTGTTTATCTCTCCCTTCCTACTAGCCACAAAACAGAAGCCACGAGGTTAATGGACTCCACCGGCATTCCAATAACAATAACCCTATTGACAATATGTTTTTTTCCATAACTGACAAAGACAATGAGTTGAATGGAATGTATCTGTGCTGTACCAGTTAAGTGATTCTGGTGATCCTGAGAGTTGCCAGCTGCACAACAATAATGCAGAGAAAGGAAACACACACACACACAAACAAATATGAGGGGTTTTGACTATCCACTCCATGGGTTTGCAAAAAGCATCTGTGCTTTCATGCAGACAAGGAAACACTTGACATGAAGTATGGCAATAATAACATGCATCTTGGGGTCAACAGAAAGAACACATTCTGGGAAATATCACTTGTGCTTAAGCCCAATCTCAGTATTCCAGAGCATGAAGTTCTAGAATTTGATGCTTCAGGTTGTGGGAAAAGGGCTGGAATCTTTTCTCCCAAGTAATGATCCTGGACAAAGAAGCTCCTGGAAGGGAAGGGAAGGGAAGGGAAGGGAAGGGAAGGGAAGGGAAGGG
>JAIXND010000762.1:1978717-1997487 GCA_023646645.1 Varanus salvator macromaculatus
GGAAGGGAAGGGAAGGGAAGGGAAGGGAAGGGAAGGGAAGGGAAGGGGGAACAAAACTCCTCCCACATCAGGAGAGGAAAAAAGCAAGGCAAAACCACTTCCTGTTGTGATAGATTTCTATCCCAACAGGGGACTGGTTCATTTTTCCATTTTTGTGTAGGAGGTTTCAGCCACTTTGCTTCTTTGTGCATAGTACAAGAACACTGGCTAAGTGTGATCCATGGCATGGAGCTTTCCTGCCACATATGGGCATGAGGGGCAAGGAACATGCATGCTGTCGCACAGGACCTTTTCCCAAGGTGTTGTCCTGCTGGGGTTGCGGGCTACGAGCCTCCTCATTGCAACCATGGGTCGGGGGAATCCGGGGCTGCTGGAAGAAAAAGGAACAATTGTTTGCATGACATTTTGCCCTCTCCTAATTCAACTTGGTAGTGGTCCTGTGATGTGCCCACCTCGATTGCTTATATGACAGCTGAACACACACACACAGCATCAGGGATGGCCTTCCCACTCGGGAGAAGGCTCTGCTGAGTCTGATTCTAAATAGGCCTGCTTGCGGCAATGCTGTACCTTCGTTCAAGTCTGGGATGGAGTCCCTTTCTGCTGGACTGCCTTGAATTTCTGGCTCAAGCGGAGCATGTCAGAAGCCTGAACTCTGGGGGTTGACACGGTTGTTGTATACACACTGAGGCATGCTCCATCTTTCAGCCCAAGGGCAAAAGGGCAATCCATGGTGCTGAGCTAGGTTGGGCACCATTGGGAACCACCTAAAAGTTCAGAACCCCCAGAGCTTTTGGCATTCCTCCCATCCCACTGGACTTCTTTGGAAGTGTGATGCTGGACCAGATGAGGTGGGCTCCAGGGAGTGAGCAACCAGCAGTGAGTTCAGGGTCTTGGACCAAGAAGAGCCAGAAGAGAATGGCCTTGCTAAGCATTCCATTTCAGTTTGCAACTTCCCTTGTTAATTGCATATAAAATTCAATTAAACCTCCCCCCAGCCACCTGGTGCATCTCGGCAAAAACCCTTTAAAATCCAGCCCATGCCAAACACCATTAACAATTAAAATACGATTTAAATAAAAAGGTCTTGGCCTGGCACCGAAAAACAAATAATGATGGCGCCAGGCAGACCTCTCTGGGGAGCGCATTCCATAATTGGGGCACCACTGCAGAGAAAGCCCTCCTCCGGGTATTCACCCTCCTAATCTCATTCACGGAGGATACCCGAAGGAGGGCCTCTGTTGCTGATCTCAAGGAGCATATATGGGCGCAAGCGCTCCTTTAGGTATTCAGGTCCCAGGCCGTTTAGGGCTTTATAGGTCATAACCAACACCTTGAATTGGGCCCGGACTTCAATCAGGAGCCAGTGGAGCTGATGGAGAACTGGGGTTATATGAGAACAATGCCCAGTCCCCATCAGCAACCTGGCAGCGCTATTCTGCACCAATTGAAGTATCCAGACCGTCTTCAAGGGTAGCCCCACGTAGAGCGTGTTGCAGAAATCTAATCGGGAAGTCACCAGCACATGTGTCACTGTGGACAATGACACAGTGGACTCAATAAATTGAATTGTCAATTTCTTTGTTGTAAGCCATCCAGAGATCCAAGTAATTGGACGGCTTACACATTTTATAAATAAATAAATAAAATAATAAAGTCAAAATGAATTTCAGGAAGGGATTTAGAAAACAGGACAGCTCAAAGGTTTCTCTTAAAAAGTGACAAATGGCCCAGTCCGACTGGAATGGTCAGAACCCTCTAAACTGGGATGATTTGGTGCATCCTATGCAGGATGAGGGAAACATCGAGGAAAAGCTGACCTCCAATGTCCTCTGAGTCTTCAACTCCACCAGGTGGTGGATTTCAACCATCTGGTTGAGGAATTTTGGAATGGGGGGTTGGGGATGCTGCAGAAGTTCTGGGATACCTCAGGTCTGGGCACCACCAGTTCCCTCCCTCCACAACCCTGCCTAAACCCCACCTTTGAGGTCGCTTTTAGCTAATGTGGGTCTAGAGATACGTCATTTCAAATGTGGGGACCCTGTTACAAGGCTGAGCAGATGTCCTGACCTCACTATGGCTGCTTAGATGCTTTGTAGGGCTGCTGTGTAAGATGCATTACATAGTAGTAAGTAGTAGTAGCAACAACAGCAACATTAATAACAAAAACGATGGTGATGATGATGCATCTCAAAGAATAATAAGTGCTTCTTAAGCTCAGAGGCTCATGGGATGCCGATTGTTCTTTGGTGCCTTATTCTCCCCACCATATAAATGTTCACTTTTAATTATGCTGATCTTGTGAAAAACAACGAAAACAAAGACTGCAATATGTCAGTTTTAAGAGCTATAGATAGCCAAAGCTCTCGGTTAATTATTATTATTTTTAAAAACAAAGCAAAACTGGGAGTTATTTTTAATTTGTAACAGAAGCCTGTGATAGCTAGCAACCAGCTGGATATAATCCTATTGCAAACTGCATTGCTAGCGGAAAAGAAAGATGTAAATTTATCCTTCAACTACTTAATAAGTGGGATTTTTTTATTTGTTATTTAAAAAAAAAACCCACCACATTTTTGGCATGAAAACAAAGAACAACCTTACTTTGTTCATGACTGATCTCGCTTTTTCTTTTAGTTATTGGATCTTGCTGGAAAGTGAAGATTACGGTGTTTAACTGTCTAATATATGCTGTGAAAGATTTCATTGATATTGTCATGGTGAATAGTTAGCTATTAAAAGTCTTTCATATTACATGCGTTCCAACACATTGTTACCAGAGACGGCTTTAGTGCAAGAATGCTTTGTTAGCAATCGGATAAGTTGATGGATGTCAGACAGAGAAGCTCTCTGTTTGGTGACAGATTGATATAGTTTTTAATAATATAGATTGCCAGCATATAAAGATGCACTTTTATGATCTGTAGAAAGAACTGCATCCTGCACCAATATTTGTTTGTTTGTTTTTAAGGAAAGGTATGGTAATTAATAATTATGAATGTAGCTTTAAAACAATCTGCATTGTCAGAGTGGCTTTCACAAAATATGTATTTGCTCTAATACTGCATTTGTCATTGTGGAAATATACATACTGAGAGAACTGTCAGCATGAAATATAAACTCATCGCAAAGTGTCGGAATAGAAATTATATAAAAAGCACCGAGCGTCTGCATAGTTCCCAGTTGTTTATGGAAACATGGTAAGAGATGGAAAAACCTACGACTGATATATTTATGTATTTTCAGGGGAGGAAGGTGGGATTCTGTTAACAAAAAAGAAGCTAAGGTTTTGTGCTATGGTTTAGCAAGAGAACTGGAAAATTATATTGGGATAAGCAGTGCTCAAAAAGTGGGGAAAAGATGGTCTAGCTGGGAGCAAAGGAAGAGGAAGAAGAAAAGGAAGAGGAGGTGGTGGCAGCAGTAGCAGAAGCAGGGTAACATCTTACATTTCCCCTGACTTTGAGCACTGGATGTAATTAGCCACTTCTACATTCAGGGAAAACTCTCGCCATCCTAAAGCCATTAGGAGATAAATGGTGAAGGCAGGAATTTCCCATGAATGGAGCAATGTGGAGAGAGGCTGATAATATTGCTGGAAAGCCACGATAAAAGTGGAAATTTCAGATATTTAGTTAAAAATTCAAGTTGCAGGAGAAGGTTAGTTGGTGAGATGAATCAGATGCCACCAAAGGACAGGGCATGGCAGACCAGCTGGTCCAAGGGAGAGCCACCTGGGGCCTTGGAGCCTCTGCTTCACCTCACATGGCCCTTGGCTTGCTTTGGACAGCCCTGTGCAAGAAACCAGTGAGCTGACCCTTCCCTTGCACCCTGTCCAGAAAGAGGAAGAGGAGATGGAAGTCTGTTGTGTGTGAGAAAGAGAGAGCAAGGCATGAAGGGGGAGGAAGGGTGACGGCATGCCCACCGTTGGCTCCTGCCAGTGTAGAACCCTGCAGTAGCTTACTCTCAAGGAGGAACAGTCATGAAGAAAGTAAGGCTGTTGACTCTAAGGTGACCTGGTCAGTGTGGAGGTAGAGTCTTCCAGACAGGTGGTATGGGCAAAGTGCTCAAGATGCCTTCCTGGCCCAGCTCAGCTCAATTATACAAATTGAACCTTTGACCTTGACCTCTGTGCTTCACGCACCTGAATAATTCAACACCCTGCATCCAGAATGAAAGTCAAGGGATAAATCATCAAGGGGTAAGACTGCCTTCTTTTCACAGGCATGGAATAGCACTGAAGAGAATTTAATAGCATGGTGGGACATTTATGTCCACTTCTTTGAATGGCTCCAGTTGCAGTAAAACTGTTTTGTTCTTCATGTATATTGCAAAGGAAAGGGTGTTCTTCATGTTATTTTTCTTGTGAGGCCTTTTATTCATTGGCCAGAAGACTGGCCACTGGCAATACAGAACTAAATAAATACTATATCAATGACATCAAATACTGCTGCAATCCTATCAGAAAATACCTTAAAATAAGTTCCATTTAATATGTGACTTACTTCTGAGTAGACATGCCTAAAAGTGCAGTGTAAAGGTGTAATCAGAGGTGGACCTACTTGGGAATATATTCCATTGAAGGATTTGCTTATATATAAACTTGAAAAACATGATCCACTGGAGGGGAAATGGCAACCCACACCTGTATCTTTGCCATGAAAAGCCCATGGACAGTACCAAAAGGCAAAAAGATATGACACTGGAAGATGAGCCCCTCAGGTCGGAAGGTGTCCAATATGCTACTGGGGAAGAGCGGAGGGCTAGTACCAGTAGCGCCAGAAAGAATGAAGCGACTGGGTCAAAGCCGAAAGGACACTCAGTTGCCGATGTATCTGGAGGTGAAAGGAAAGTCCGATGCTGCAAAGATCGATACTCCATAGGAACCTGGAATGTCAGATCCATGAATCAAGGCAAGCTGGATGTGGTCAAACAAGAGATGACAAGACTGAACATCGACATCTTAGGAATCAGTGAACTAAAATGGACAGGCATGGGTGAATTTAGTTCAGATGACCATCAGGTATACTACTGCAGGCAAGAATCCCTCAGAAGAAATGGAGTAGCCTTCATAGTCAATAAGAGTAGGAAAAGCAGTACTGGGATACAATCTCCAAAATGACAGAATGATCTCAGTTCGAATCCAAGGCAAACCATTCAACATCACAATAGTCCAAGTTTATGCCCCAACCACTGGTGCTGAAGAGGCTGAAGTTGACCGGTTCTATGAAGGCCTACAACACCTGCTAGAATTAACTCCAAAAAATGATGTCCTTATCATCATGGGGGATTGGAATGCTAAAGTGGGAAGCCAAAAGCTAACCGGAATAACAGGCAAGTTTGACCTTGGAGTACAAAATGAAGCAGGGCACAAGCTGGTTGAATTTTGTCAAGAGAATACGATGATCATAGCAAACACTGTTTTCCAACAACCCAAGAGATGACTACACATGGACATCACCAGACGGTCAGCACAGAAATCAGATTGACTATGTGCTCTGCAGCCAAAGATGGAGAAGCTGTATACAGTCAATAAAAACTAGACCAGGAGCTGACTGTGGCTCAGATCATGAGCTTCTCATTGCAAAATTTAGACTTAAGTTGAAGAAAGAAGGGAAAAGCATTAGGCCACTCAGGTATGACCTAAATCATATCCCTGATGAGGTGACAAATAGATTCAAGGAATTAGATCTGATAGACAGAGTACCTGGAGAACAATGGATGAAGGTTCGCAACATTGTACAAGAGGTAGCATCTAAAACCATCCCAAAGAAATGCAAGAAAGCAAAATGGCTGTCTGAGGAAGCTTTACAAAAAACTGAGGAAAGAAGGGAAGCGAAAGGCAAGGGAGAAAGAGAAAGATACAAACAATTGAATGCAGAATTCCAGAGAACAGCTAGAAGAGATAAGAATGTCTTCTTAAATGAACAGTGCAAAGAAATAGAAGAAAACAATAGAATAGGGAGGACCAGAGATCTCTTCAAGAAAATTGGAGATATGAAGGGAATGTTTCATGCGAAGATGGGCATGATAAAGGACCAAAATGGCAGGGACCCGGCAGAAGACATTAGGAATAGGTGGCAAGATTACACAGAAGAACTATATGTTCAGGCCTTCTTATAGGGGGTTAGCAGTCCTAGCTGCTGGAGAGAAAGCTGCCTCACTTCAACTGTCTGCAGACCCGTGGGTAGCCCTCCATAAATGGGAACATGAAATTTATTTTATTTATTTTATTTATTTACAAATTTATAGGCCGCCCCTTGCCACAAGCCTCGGGGCGGCTTACAACACAATAAAATTAAGTTAAACATTAAAACTTTAAAACTTTAAAACTGGCCCATCTCCAGGTATAATTTAAAACAAATACAATATAATAAAAAATAAATTAACATTTAAAATATAGCTTAAATAAAAAGGTCTTCGCCTGGCGCCGAAAAGCAAATAAATGACTCAAATGCTTCTCCAGATCTTGCTTGCTAGTTGCAAAATGGCGTCCAACCCTTGTCATCCCCATGGACAACATTCCTCCAGGCTCTCCTGTCCTCCACCATCCCCCGGAGTCCACTCAAGCTCACACCAACTGCCTCAGTAACTCCATCCAGCCACCTCATCCTCTGCCCTCACCTTCTTCTTTTGCCATCTATTGTTCCCAGCATCAGGGTCTTCTCCAGGGAGTCCTTCCTTCTCATTAGGTGGCCAAAGTATTTGAGTTTCATCTTCAGGATCTGGCCTTCTAAAGAGCAGTCAGAGTGTATCTCCTCTAGGACTGACCGGTTTGATCGCCTTGCGGTCCAAGGGACTCGCAGGGGTCTCCTCCAGCACCACAACTCAGAGGCCTCAATCCTTCAACGCTCAGCCTTCCTTATGGTCCAGCTTTCACAACCATACATTGCAACTGGGAAAACCATAGTCTTGACTATACACACTTTTGTTGGCAGGGTGATGTCTCTGCTTTTTACTATGCTGTCTAGATTTGCCATAGCTTTCCTCCCCAGGAGCAAGCGTCTTTTAATTTCTTGGCTGCAGTCCCCGTCTGCGGTGATCTTGGAGCCCAGGAAAATAAAATCTTCACTACCTCAATCTCTTCCCCATCCATTTGCCAAGAAGTGATAGGACGGGTTGCCATGATCTTGATGTCAGGAATCTCCAAATACATCTCAGAAGCTGCTTTAGGGGAAACTTTAGGGTGCCTGGAACACCCAGGAGAAATTCCACTCAGCTCAGAACACTCATGTGGTCTCCATCTCTGGAAGCTTGGGCAGAGCAGGATTCAGCTGGAGCACTGACTGCTTTCCAGATGAGGCCTGCCAATCAGACTGGAGACTGATTTTGTGCTGGAGCTTTATCAAAGGGCAGGCTTGCAATAGCGCTGGCTGTCCATGCGTAAGGGGCTCTCCTGACAAAGTGGCAGCCTAAAGATGAGTTAAGCAACTAGGCAAATTCAGCGACAGGACAAGTGGGCATGGACTTTGCTTTTGCAGCTCCTAGTCTGAAAGTGTAAACTGTAAAGCAGCAACTAAAATAAATCCACCTTCTTGTCCCAGTAAAATAAAATGAAAATAACATGTTTTTTGTTTTGTTGTGTTTCGTTGCAAAGTTGTGCCCGACCCAGCAAGATCCCATGGACAACATTCCCTCGGGTTCTCCTGTCCTTCACCATCCCTTGGAGTCCACCCAAGCCCACACCCACTGCCCCAGCAACTCCATCTCGCCACCTAAAAATCTATGTATGCACGCACATCCTAGGTTTCCAGGTGAGCATACACATGAATGCCAATTTAAGCCTTGGATGAAGGCAGAAGGCCAAAGGGAGTGTGGGGGCCATGCAGTGTATTGCACTGAGTGCCGCATGAATGACTATCAGCCAATTGCACAGACGTCCTGGCTGTGTGCTCAGTGCGATGAGCTCCTGGCTCTCAGGGAACCTACTTGTTCCATTGAAGCCAAGACTGCTGACCTGGAGAAGCAGAGAGAAGTAGACAGGCTGGATGACAGGGCCCCTGGGGACCAACTAGCACCCCGCTCCTGGGTGAGAGCTCCCATGGCAAAAGGGGGTCTTGGGAAAGGAGGGATCACCTGGAGAAAAAGGAAAGACCCAAGTCACAGATGGTGAGCACCTGTCCTCTTGCAATGAGGATCTGCTTCTGCTAGTGGGAGTCTCCATCACAAGATGCAGAGGCAGCTGTGTTTTTGATGGGCATGTAGACCGCTTGGCGATGTGCCTGCCAGGTTTGCAGGTTGTGGATATCTTGCACCATTTAGATGGCCTTATAGACAGTGCCTGGGTGGAGTCAGTAGCTGCAGCTCATGTTGGTACCAAGGACATGGGGAAATGTGGTTATGAGGTCCTGGGGACTAAATGTAGGTTTCTGGGTAGAAGGATCAACAAGGTGGCTTTCTCCGAAATGCTGTCTGTTCCCTTCACAGGGCAGCTCAGTGGCACAGCTAAAGAGACTCAGTGCATGGATAAGAAGGTGGTGGAGTGAGAAGGGCTCAGGTTTGTCAGGCAGTGGGGAACATTTTGGAATAAGGTGGGCCTGCACAGGAGAAACAAAATGGAATCAGACTGGTGCAATGCTAGGGACGTGTGAAAAATCCATTTTGGGTGGGAAATTATCAGATTCCGTGCACTCAGCCCCCTGGACTCCAGTCCACTTGTCCCTCATCCCAACCTCCTGAGCAAACTTAGCAGTCTTAGCAAGGCATGTGTGCGGAGGGGTGTCCTCTTAAGGCTTGGGAACTGGTTAAAGAACAGAAAGCAGAGAGTGGGGATCAGTGGGGATCTCTCCCAATGGAGGTCTGCAAGCAGTGGTCCCACAGGGCTCTGTCCTAGGACCACAAACCTCCAAGCTTCCCCGCAAATCTCATTTCTAATGGTAACCCTCAAAGGCTATGGGTCGTGTGGGCATGAGAATGGTCACGTGAATGTGGAAAGAGAGTGTGTTGACCAATTGCACACACACAGAAAATCAGTTGTGCCATGGCAAATGGCACTGGCAGGGTCCTGGGAAGACCCACCTTGGAGCCTGCCAATGGAAAGGATTCCAGCAGTGACATGTGTACGGTTCCCTTGCTTGGAGACTCAGGGGGGATTTATCCCAAGGGAACCCATTGGACACGTTCTGATCTCTGCAGTGGTTGGAGGAGCCATGACTGAAGTCTTTGCAGATTATACAATAATGGAGGTCTTGATGGTTCCATGGCCTACATGGCATAATCGGCCACATTGCAACGTTTTAAGTGCTTATTATCCAGCAAGAACGGAGCTAGTGGCAGCGAGGTTGCTGAATAGTTTCCCAAAATACATCAGTGCCTCATTGGATAAAGGCTGAACCCTCACAGAGTGAGCAATGGGGAATTAATACTTCACAACAAACCATTTATCTGACAAATTAGGCTTTATCGGCTCACCGGCAGATCATGATCCCCTCAGATTTATGAGCTGCCTGTAATGATCTGACAAACATCACTGTGCATTAAAAAAGCCGTCCTCACAACCAATGCTGGAGGCCTCGTGTTCAGGCTGCGAGTCGGCCACAATTGACCCTTTGATTTCAGTTTTGTTTTGTTTATATGGCTTTGGTTTTTCAGTTGTAGCTTTCGTTCATTTTAGTTTATTGGTTTTTTTTCCATGCCAGGGCTTCAAAATACTCAGAAATGGTTGCCGTGAGCCTGTGCCGTGCCGTTGTTCTTGTGTGCAGGTGTTTCAGGATGCCATGATTCGTGTTGTGGAAGGAATCGGGTTTGGAGTAAGGATCTGTCGGATTTCCTCAGTGCGGCTCTCCAGACTCCAGTCCGCTTTCTCTCTGCCTCAGGTCTGCCTCTTGCTGAGCATTCCTGTGGGGGGCTGGCAAATCGAAACAAACCTCCAAGGCTCCAATGCATACATGCCACCTGTGCCCCCAGGGTGCAAGTAAGCACTTTTTTTGGCACATGTAACGTGTGCACATTGCATAGTTGGTGCACTCTGAGCAAAGAAGATGCCACAGGTATTCCTGGGCATTCGCAGGCTCCATCTTGGCTCGGCTTACTTCCTGGCAAGAGCTGAGCATGTGGAAGAAATCTGGCGAGCTCAACAGAGCTGGAGCCCAGCCTGATCTTTCGTATCTCATTGTTGAAATAATACCATCCTGCCTTTCAGGCCAGAAAGGAACTGATAAAGTATGTATAATCTGAAGTCACTTGAAAGACATAATGCAAAATGACAAGAGGCTACAGGAGACACAAAGCCGAGGAAGTAAGCGAGCAAGGTAAAGAAGCGGATCATTTCAGAGGGGAGCAAAGGCCATCTGCAAGAGTAGGAGGAGATCACCAAAATGTATCTGACTTGGCTGGATGCCAAAATGAGAGCAGGAAAAAGAGCAGATGAGCTTCATATGGGAGGGCATTTATATATATTTATATCCCATTTTTTTCTTAGGAAGAACACCAAGCTGCTTATATAATGCTCTTCCTCCGCTCAAGTTTATCCTCACAGCAACAATCCTGTGAGGCAGCTTGGGCTGAGAGTCTGTGACTGGTGCAAAGTCACCCAGTTGGCTCCATGGCCAAGTGGAGACTAGAATCCAGGTCACCTGAGTCCCAGCCCCGTGATCCTAACCACTACACCACACTGTCCTTCCATTGCTCCAGTGTCACTGCCTAGAAAACCAGATTCGGCTGGAAGATTGGACAGGACAATAATTTCACTCGGTCTAAGGTAGCTTCCATATGTTCATAAGTCCTTCATTCCACTGCAGGGCCATATTGCTCATCTATGAACTTTATTGCCTTTCTCAATAAGTCAAGCTTCTATGGTCTGAGCTCCTGGACTCATCCTGCAACTTCATGTTTCATGTAACATCCTAGATCTCCAAGGAAAATTTGGCAGCTGCAGACATAGCAGCACTATTGAAGACTGGTTCATTTAATTCCCTACCATTTTAGGTCAAATAGGTGGATTCTACTTTCTAACCTTATATAGCTGATACTTTCTTTCTGAATCTAGGGAAGTGCCAAACACAGCTGATACCTCCCCCACCCCCTTTTATTCTTTGCTTAATTTCTTATGAAGTTATGAGCTGCTCTGTACTTAGCATACTCAATGCTATAGTCCTGGCATTATTGAGCTGTATTTTGGATTCTTGGGACTTTCTTGTTTTTTAAAGCAAACAAAAATATTATTTGGGAAGAAGGAAAGAGCTTCCTATTTTGAGCAATGGGAAATGAAGATATATGAAACAGGGAGTAGAGCTAAGGATTCATAAAGTTACACTAGGCTGAGCGTGAACTGTTTTTTATGGCTCCAAACCAGGTTAGTGTTTACCTTGACATCAAGATGAAACTGCGGTCTTAGGAGACGCAGGATGTGCGCATGTGTTCAGTCTTCAGTGCATTTAGTCATTTTCTTCATGGAAAAAACCCCAAACCCTCTTATGTATCAGGTGAAGCGGAGAGAATGCACATCTAAAAACAGGTGCATGATCTGATACTGGGCAGATGGCAAGTAAGGAAACTGTTGCGTTTTCATAATGTCCTTTCGGTGGGGGATCAGATGAGTATTAATTTCATGGACTCACCCCCTCCCCCATGTCATGTTGCTGGGCCATGAGAGCATCAGTCCCATTGGCATTTACATATATGAGATGATGGATGGGGTGCAGACCTTTCGGCCCTCCACCCCCCCTATTCCAACAAGACAGCTTGCTCTTAAAGGAAGCTGGTGCCGGAGGTCAGACTAGATGGCCCAGGAGACCCCTTCTGACTCGTTCTGTTTCTATGTTTCTATGTTTCTATGAAGCAGCCTGGCATTCTATTTAGTTATGGTCTCGGTCCCACATGCCCGCCAACCAGGCAAACACACAAGCAAGTACTGAGGTCAAGATGGGCGATGGCTCTCAAAGGCAGGCATGGATGTCCTGCAGTGTGGACCTCCAAGCCTTACTTGGGAGGGGGTAGCTTTTCCCAGGATGCTTCCCTGCAGTGTTGGGTCCAAGTTTTTGTGCACAAGGTGCAGCAAATCTACCTTCTCACCATCATCACCACCAGCTCCTCATGCTGTCTTCTTGCTCATGATTTCCAAAACTGCTTGTTTGGCATGAAGATGGGGGAAAGTAAGTTAAAGAAGGAAGGGAAGGGAAGGGGAGGGGAGGGGAGGGGAGGGGAGGGGAGGGGAGGTGGGGACCACAATTAAGTACTAGAGTGGTTGAACTGCTAGAGATCAAACAGAAAGGTAGAAGAAATTCATTTCAATCATCAAATCATCCAAAAATGCCCTTTTCATAACCCTGAACATGAATTTGAATGGGAAAACTGGCTTGTAGAGAATATTGGCAAATTCCCAAACTTGCATTTATGTTGTCATCTTCACAGCTTTATCCAAATAGGTAATTTTTGTAAAATGCACAGTGTTTCACATGCAAACAAGCCGTGTGTGATGGGGGGACACAAATGGGAGTGATCAGAACCAAGCTTTGGTTCTCATCTAAACTAAGCAGAACTACAATTCTGAAGCCAGAACTCAGCAACCACTGTGCTGATCTCCTCTCCTTGTGAGTTTCCCAGCTGCATCTGGTGCACCAATGATGAAATGTTAGACTAAGGTATTTCCGCAAATGTTTTCTTCTAACTGTACTGTTTATATCCTTTGCTGTGTGAATTGGATTCAGAAAATAAGAGAATAAAGCCCAGTTATTGATGCTTCTTCTGTCCTGCTAATTTCCTTTCCAACATTTATCTAAAAAGCCACCCCAAAGAGTTATGATCTATGATAGGAACATGCCATGGAGACCCTGGCCAAGGGTGGGAGGATAACCTGCAAAATCCAGCAACCATTTGGGTGTTCTCACATTGTGGTTGCTTATCAGTTGTGACAATGTGCCACAATTAATGATAGCAGAAATACCCATGTTTGATGCCATATGCATCATACTTAGTGATGATAGATTAGCAATCAAGGAAATTACAAGTAGCTCTGTAGTCTGAAATAGATTAAAAAAACAGACACACAAAGAGAATGTGCCACTGTTATTTTAGGGAAATTATTTGTGTTCTAGGCGGTGTGTGCATTTGGAGAGTAGCCAGAAACCTGAGTCTCACCTTGCTCAGCTCCTGTATTTCCAGCCAAGCCATGGAAGAATTAGATCCCACTCTGGCGCAAGGTCATGAAGACAGGAATTATGGAAAGGCTGCCCAGTTGTTCAGTGCAGCATAGTTAATTGGCAAACTGGAACCTAGAAGCTGCCTACTGCAGTCAGACTCTTGGTCCATTGAGCCCAGTGTGGCATGGACTTACAGCAGCTCCCCAGAAGTTCAGGAGTGAGTTTTTTCAGCCCTACCTGGAGAAGTCAGAGGCTGGATGGAAGACCTTGTAGGCAAAGCTTGTGCTGCATTACTGAGCTATGACCTTTCCAAGGAGCTCTACATGTTCTACAGCATGCAGCCTTCCTCGAGGGGTAGTGTTGGGGATGATCTTCATATTTATCATCCTGAGACCCTGGTGAAGGGCAGGATTGACATCTTTTAGTAACAAACAAACAAATAAATATTGCTGGCATGGTGTGCATGAAGTTCTTCTAGAAATAGCAATATTGGCAGAAAACCACTTTGATCCAGTTCTGCACTGGTCGTCATGAGAAAACTCTTCATCCCATAGAAAGAGCCACCCAATTGCACTCAATGGAACATTCTGAGCCCAATGCAAGTCTCTGCTCTGACATAGCAAAGGAAGGATTTTGAGGGAAGCAAGAGAGTTTCAATTAGCTAAGTCATATTTCTGAGGCTGGTTCAATGCATCATGTTGTCACACAGATATTTTAAGCTGAGGCTCCTTCCTGGAGAAAGGATTTCAGGGGAAACAAGCAGGCAAGCAGGCAGGAAGGCAGACAATGACAACGATGATGATATAAAAATCAACCAAAGTAGTAAGAAAATCCAAAAGATTCCATCTATTCTCTCCTTCATGTAGCACATAACTGTAAGGCAATGGACTTGCTTTTCTTTTGAAAACTTTTCAGCAATTGTCAGCATCTGCTTGATTTCATTTAGAATCATCTCAGAATGTATAAGCTTTCTCAATAGAGTTTTGCAAAAAAATAAAAAATAAAAACAAGCAAGCAAGATCATTTATTTTTCTGAAGGGAAAAAAGTCCCATTCATTATATGACTACAATATTGGCCCTAAAATGCAACATGAGAAGAGCTTAGTGAAATAATGCTCTATTTCTAATATACTCAAGCATTACATGGTCAACAAGTTTGTATTCTGAGCCACGTGATTACAGACTTGAGCAATGTCACCATTCAGTAGCTTGTTCTCTTTATTTCCCGGTGATCCTCTTATCCCAGAACTCTGTCTGGAAATACTCGGGGAGGAAAATGTAGGGCATTCCCTTTCCCTTGTGTTGGCTCTGTGGTGGGTATTTCTCCTGATAGAAAGGGAGGAAGGATTCCAGCCCAGGGGTCTAATTTGGCTAGATGTCTCAACAGTGGCTTTGCTGTGATGCTCCTCACTGCACAGAAGATCCAGGGGCCTATAAATTCAACACTCAAGCCTTGAGCATGTGGTACGAATAAGCCATCAGGGCTTCTTCATGGTAAGGGACATTGCAGCAAGTCAAACCTTCGACTTGCCTGCCCAATGAATCACACAATGCAGTTTATTTCTGATCAGAATTTCTCAGCTCACCCCCTTTTTGTGTCGGGCTGATGCCTCCCTCCCAAGTTATAGGGTGGCAGGAGTCATGCCCAGAGACGTCAGTTGTCATGCCTTCACTCATATGGAGTGTAGAAGAACAGATTTAAAACTGAACAACTTTTTGCAAAGCTGTTCAGTTGGCAGCTTTGCTGAACAGCTCTGCAACAGCCCATGTGATTGATGCTTGGTCCACTTGCTAGAAGTCAGATCGTGTTGCTTGTTTAGTCACAAAGTCATGCCCGGCCCATCACGACCCCTTGGACCACATGCCTCCTTCACCATCCCCTGGAGTCCACCCAAGCCCACACCCACTGCCCCAGTGACTCCATCCAGCCACCTCATCCTCTGCCGTCCCCTTCTCCTTTTGCCATCTATTGTTCCCAGCATCAGGGTCTTCTCCAGGGAGTCCTTCCTTCTCATTAGGTGGCCAAAGTATTTGAGTTTCATCTTCAGTATCTGGCCTTCTAAAGAGCAGCCAGGGTTGATCTCCTCTAGGACTGACTGGTTTGATCTCTTTGCAGTCCAAGGGACTCTCAGAACAAGCATTAACAGTGGAACTGGTGCTATTGATACCAGTTTTGCTCCAGCAATTGCATTTCTGTTGCCTTGAACGTTCAGTCTGCCCCTGGATGTGAGCCCGTGGTTTCTTATGAGCTGGTTGCCCTGTAGGAATTGTACCAAACTAGCAGGATATGAGCAAATTCTGAACAGTCAGAACATTGGAAGCAGGTGTATGTGGCATCCCTACCTGTGTGCTCTAAAATAAAATGTGGGGAGAAAATGACAGAGTAAGCTAGAGCCCATAAGCACTGCTATAAGCATAATGGGATACAGGTGTTAGATGCTAGCAATTAGGGGATTTGTCATGGAGTACTAATCAGGTTTTGTTGTTGCTGTTGTTGTTTGCTTCTTTGCAAGAACTTGGCAATAAAAATGCTGGAGGAGACACTGTGACAAGTTCCCAAATTTAGATCTCCATGTGTCTGTTCTCTCCAACAGTTGTTTTTCCTTCCTCAGAACAAGAGATATGCTCTACCAGGCTTAGAAAAGAGGGAGATGGGATAGCATACAGAAAGCAGAAAGTTGCATTCTCTGCTACCTCAGGGACCACGGCTGGGTGTCATGGGCTTAAGATACAGAGGAAACTATTTAGGATGGAGGATCTTTCTTAATGGGGATCTTTCAGCAGAAGCTGTTGGGGGTAGTCACTGAGGATTGGACTAGATGGTCTCAAGCCCAATTGATGCATTTATTTTGAGCATTGTGTGGTGGGATGTACCCAAAGGTGTTATTTCACCAGTAGAAGGGAAGTTCTGGTGGAATGATCATGCAGGGGACCCCAGAAGTACTTTTGGAGATGTGGCAGGAGGTACAGAAGAAGAGAGAGAGAAGTCTGGTCAGATGAGTGGAAGTCCAATGCATGAGGGATGGATTCAACTCAGCATTTCCCATTCCTCTCTAAGACAATCCAAACGCAGAAAGGCTACATACATTCCATCTCAAGCACAACTGGAAGAGCTCAAGGGTCACCTCTCTTAGCAGTGCCTGAGAGATTTTGAGGAAATTCAAACAGCTCTGCTAAAAGTACTAGCAAAATTATCTCTCCCCCAACACCTGCTCCCAAATTAGTCACCAGATTTCTTCTGAAGCATAATTAGAAGTGGATTCTATTTTTATCTCTTTCCAGAAGCAGCTGAGGGAAGGCAATGGAGTTTTGAAAAGGCCAGCAAAATTTCCTCTAGAGAGGGTCACTGGCTGCCCAGCCCCACCCCAGGTCTGGCATCCGGCTTGCATTTGTGCCTCTGACTACAGCATGATATGCAGAAATCAGCAGCTGAAGCTTTGACAGCACAGACTTAAAATGATCACTTGCCAGCACGTGTACATCAAGGTGCTGTTATGGGCCATCTCTAGAATCCAGTTGATATTCTATTTTCATGTGAAATGTTGCATTAAAAACAGAGAAACAGAATGCGTCAGAAGGGGTCTCCTGGACCATCTAGTCTGACCCCTGGATTCAACTGGTTCCGCTCATGACAACTGGTTCCGCTCATCCTTGAACACTCTCACTGATGGAGATTCGACCACCTCCCATGGAAGCCCGTTCCATACCCTTGGGGTCCTAACCATCAGGAAGTACTTCCTGGCATCCACCCTAAATCTTGGTTCAACGCTTTGCTCCACTGGAATGTGTCCTGCCCTCCACTGCAGGGGAAAGAAACAAATCAAAACAGAAAGAATGACACCACTGCCCAAAATGAATAGAAATGTTGGCCACCAATGTTGGCCACTTTGCTTGTTTGTACTGTGGCTGTGCCTCATTTCAGAAAGTGGATAGTCCTTGACACCGAGAGTCCCACCTAGACCCATTATCATGACAAAGAGAAGATTTCAAGATGCGATGCTTATTTAGCACTTAGAAAGCAAAGGCTGTGCTGACTTCTTTCAGTGATAAGGGGTCTTATCGCCAGTGTTGTTCATTTGGAAGACACCAGACCTGGAGGTAAGAGTGAAGATTTATGGACCATTGGCCCAATCAGTAATTTGGCTTTAGAAGCCAACAAGCCCGGCACACTAACCAGAAAGAACACGAGCTAATTAGAGCCCTTCCCTGCACCCCCATTGCATTCAGATGCTATGGAAATGGAAATACTTTCCCAATTGCACCTAGATGGGACAGAATTATTGACTTTGTCTTTGAAGTGCAAATTAGCTGAATGAAAACATACTTTAGACAGCAACACCGGAGCTTTCCTTACCATCTGATTTATTGTGCATTAAGTGTCTAGTAGGGAAAAACCTCCGCTTATCATGGATTTGTAATCCCCAGGTCCAATTATCCCACAGATGAAGGCTAAGCACCATCTGTAGTACAAAGCAATCAATAGCAGCCATTGCCTTCGAAATCCGTTCCTTCCACTCCTCCTTCACAACCCAAGTCCCAGGATCTTCCATAAATTGTTCGTTCATGGTTTAGCAGCCCCACTGCTTCTCAAAGCCAGACTTATGGACTCTGCTTAGGAAAATAAAAGGCTATAAACAAACCACTCGGTAGGCTAAACCCGCCGGTATTTTATAGCAAATGCAAACTCTTCTGGAAACTTCTAATCTCAATAATCGGCCTATACAAAAATAATAATCTCCAGCGAAAATAAATATGTTCTGACAGAAGGGAATAAATGGAAGTTTTATATAAGTACCAAAAAAAAAAAAAAAAAAGGAGGTGGAGTGTGTGTGTGTGTGTGTTTGTGTGTGTACCACATTATTAAAGGTCCATAGACTTTTATGCGATCTATTTAAATAAAGGGAAAAAATAGAAACCTGCACTGTTAAAGCAGAAACCAGGAAAAATGCTGTTAGGGTCTGAAGAATGCCAATCCAATGTGAAACTGTCCATAAAATGCACAATGTGTTATCATTACACAGCCCCATTTTGTTCCGAGGGCATTCCATACCCCTCATTATGCTGTTTATCCTCAGATTGTTGTGTCTGTCTGAAGAAAGCATTGACACTCCTTGTCACCCGGTGCCTCTAGCTGTGTCACCTCTGTGGAAAGTTTTCAAGAAGGCCACTCACAAAGGGAATTGGGGCACTGCTAACTCAGCCAGAGTTCAAGCCCTCTTTTCCCCCAAAGGAACCCTCCCATCATCCACAGAGTGAAATAGCCATTTCTCAGGCTGGACAACACGGAACGGTTCTGAACCATGGTTACATTTGATGTTTTCTGGCGATGTGCAAAGTCTGTAGGTAATTTCTGTTGGAATATTATGGAGGGGAACCACTACGCTGGGTCTGATCCTGCAGACTGGGTTGCATGTTCACTTCCTGAATGCTCAGAACCTCATGATTCAAGTTTGAAATCATTTGAACTGTTTCCATTGAAAAGGACAGTGTCGAAGTTGATAATGAAAGCTCCAATTAGTAGTGGGGATGTGTGAATTTGCAAAGTTCAACCATGTCAAAGCTTTCTGAATCCCATTTCCAAGTTTGGCTTAATTCATGCCCAATTCTGGTGTCCTTCTCCTCCTTCTCCTTTTCTGTTTTTGGAAGGAAGGAAGGAAGGAAGGAAGGAAGGAAGGAAGGAAGGAAGGAAGGAAG
>JAIXND010000762.1:2021069-2066481 GCA_023646645.1 Varanus salvator macromaculatus
ATCCAAGTGGATTTGATCCAAGTGGATCAAAATCCCAATCCAAGAGGACTAAGTGGATTAAGAGTTAAGATCCAAGTGGATTCGGGTAGGCAGGACACAACAGAGGCTGCAGGTCCACCCCTTGACCCAGAGCTGTCCCTGGAATCTCAGATGGCACCTGAGGGAAGGAATGCTTACCTTCAGCTGAGGCTGGTCCGTCAGCTGTGTCCTCACCTGGACAGGCAAGGCCCAGCAATGGTAATGCACGCATAGGTAACCTCCCATTTGGACCGTTGCAACTGGCTTGACATGGGATTGCTTTTGTAGATGGCCTGGATATTGCAATTGGTTCAAAACAGAGCTGCCAGATGGCTGATGGAGCCAACAAGGAAGGCCTTGGCAGTTATAAGATAAATAAATAAATATCTTAACCTGGCCTTATATCAGTAACACTTGCATTGACTTGCAACGGTGACCCACTCTCTGGTAACTTCCCAACTGAATTATTGTAACACACTCTACATGGGGCTGCCCTTGAAGACTGTTCGGCTACTTCAGGTGGTTCAGAATGGAGCTGCCGGGATGTTAACAGGGACCGGACTGATTTCACATATAATGCCAGTCCTCTATCAGTTACATTGTGTGCCAATTGAAGTCCAGGCCCAAGTTAAGGTGCTGGTGATGACCTATGAAGCCCTAAGTGGCTGGGGTCCAGGATACGTGAAGGAACGCCTCCTTCCCTATGTGCCTGCCCGCCCCTTGAGATCTGAGCCAGAGGTCCTGCTCTGGGAACCCTCTTTGAAGGAAGTTAGGACGGTAGCTTCCCAGAGAAGAGTCTTCTCCATGGTGGTACCCCAATTGTGGAACACGCTTCCCAGGGAGGTTCGCCTGGTGCCATCGCTGTATTCTTTTCGGCGTCAGGCAAAGACCTTTTCATTTTCCCTTTATTTTAATGTTTGTTTGATTTTAACTGGGGTTTTATTAGTTCAGATTGTCGGATGCTGTGGTGCTTTGCTCTACTCTACTCATTTTTTATTGCAAGCCATCCTGAGATACTAATGGTTAGAAAAGCTTTTAATTAATAAATAAACACTGGCAACCAATTGAAGTCTGAGCTTGATTTAAAATGCCAACGATCACATAAAAAGCATTGAATGATTTAGGGCCTGGTTATCTAAGGCAATGTCTCCTTCCATATGAACCTGCCCAGACCTTAAGATCATCTTCAGGGGTCCTCCTCCAGGAACCCTCCTTGTAAGAGGTGGGAAGGGCTAGTACTGGAAGCAGAGCCTTTTCTGCTATAGCCCCCTGATTATGGATCTCATTCCCCAGAGAGGTGTGCCTGGCACTGATGCTTTATTCATTCCTGTGCTGGGCCAAAACCTTTTTATTTACCCAGTTTTTTAATTGTTAATTTGTGCTTTAATTTTTATATCAAGTACTAGCGTTAAAGATTTTTTATCATGATATTAGGGTTAGGGGTTACAGGTTAGGGGACAAGTGGCTGGAGAACAGCACTTGTGAAAGGAACCTCGGGGTGCTGGTTGACTGCAGGCTGAACATGAGCCAGCAGTGTGATGCGGTGGTCAAGAGGGCGAATGCCACCCTTGGCTGCATAGCCAGAAGTGTGGCTTCTAGATCAAGAGAGGTATTACTGCCACTCTATAGGACTCTGGTGCACCTGCAGCTGGAGTATTGTGCTCAGTTCTGGGCCCCTCATTACAAGGGGTGTATAGCAGGGTTGGAACTGGTACAGTGAAGGGCCACTAGGAAGGTGGCTGGTATGCAGGGGAAGCCGAATGAGGAGAGACTGATGGAGCTTCGTCTTTTCAGCCTTGAGAGGAAGAGACTCAGAGGGGGCCTGTTAGTGACGTACAGGTATGCGAGGGGGTGCCATGCAGAGGTGGGTCATGGCCTCCCCCCCCCCCGCAGTGGAGGGCAGGATGCGTTCCAATGGAGCAAAGCTCAGGGAACCAAGATTCAGGGCGGATGCCAGGAAGTACTTCCTGATGGTTAGGACCCTGAGGGCATGGAATGGGCTTCCACGGGAGGTGGTTGAAGCCCCATCGGTGAGAGCGTTCAAGGATAGGCTGGACATGCGCATGGTAGACTTGTCATGGGTGGAGCCGGCTGGAGCTGGGGGTCAGAGTAGGTGGCCCAGGAAGCCCCTTCTGGCTTGCTCTGTTTCTCTGTTTCTAATATGATGGTTTTTTAATTATGCAAATACCTTGGAATTTTTAATGAAGGATGGTATATTAATTTTAAATTGAATGAATGAATGAGTGAGTGAGTGAGTGTGCAAAGTTCTCTCTTGATCTCACTCCCAGAAGGGTTCAGAGGCCAATCCCATGAGGACAGGCAAAGAGAAGATCCTCTTTAATGTGGTTCCCCTAAAAGCAGGGCATGGGATTTCTTGGAAGCCTCTAGCAGCCATCCCATAGCTTACAGCCCTCTAGGTCTGTCACCCCATAGGTTTGTCACTTGTCCATACTGTGTGCATTCCAGTTCACATGCAAGATGAATGAAAAAAAGTTTTTTGTGACAATGCTTGCTCAAAGGAGACTGAAAATCTTGGGAGAGTTCAGAGGAGGGCAACAAAGATGATGCAAGGTGTGGAAATAAAGTCTTATGGCAAGAGGCTGAAGGAATTGTGTATTTTCAGTTTTGAGAGGAGAAGACAGGGGAGAGAGGCATGATAGCACTACAAATATCTCAAAGGCTGTCACAAAGAAGAAGGAAAAGACCTCCTCTCACTCATCACAGAATGGAGGACACAGAACAATGAACTAAAACTATAGGACACCAAGTGCAGATTGGACCCAAGGAAGAATTTCCTCTCTGTCAGAGCAATGTGATGGTGGAACCGGCTGCCTAAAGAGGTGGTGTGCTCTTCCGCACTGGAGACTTTCAGGAAGAAGCGAGGCAGGTATCTGGGTGGGATGGTGTAACAGGCATCCTGTACCAGCAGACCTGGTGGCCTTCCTGGCCCCTTCTAACCCGATGATTCTGTGCTTCTATGAATCCATGTGTAAACGTTACGAGTCTGGATGCATAATGGGGAGCTGCAGAGCAGGGTAGCATGCAGCATACTTGGTAAATATGTATTACATCAATATCCTACTTTTCTTCCAAGGAGCCCGAGTCAGGGGTCATAGTTCTACACTTCTACATGTTATCCCCACAACAGCCTTGTAAGGGAAATTCGATTGAGGGTCTGTGACTGGCCCAAAGTCACCCCCTGACTTTCATGGCGTCGTGGCCACTTGATTCTGAATTTCCTCAGTGCACTTAACCACTACCCCACCTTTAAATAACAATTAATATGTGACACAACTCTGTTGCATCAGTTCCACAAGGACAGCTATTGCGAAGCATCCCCAGTTCAGGATGCACAGCTACCTGATGAGAAAAGAAGGCTCTGCAGTAGCTCCAGCTACAGCCCAATGCAAGATTAAGTGCTATTTGACCATGGAAGATAATGTGAATTTTGCATAGCTGCTGTCTTGAAAAGCTGGCGTGAACACTTCACTCTCATCTGCTTCTTTCCTAAGGTCATGAGAAAACTTGCAGAACCGCACAGCACTCTGTCATCAATGGATTTGATCGTAAGTCCTCCAGACCACTGATTCTTGGCTCAGAGTTCCTGATCTGAAAAACGAAAACTTTATGGGTTCAGAAAGGACAATTAGAAGTGTAAGTGCATTAAAGGCCCCCTTGCCCCTACCCCACGGTCAGATCATACTGATTAGCTGAACATCCATTTATTCAGTAGTGTAGGAAAATATCCACGAGCCCAGAAGGACAATGTCAGAGACACTTGCTCGTCAAGGCACAGTTCAGAAGCAAGTGTTGGGCATAATTACTCAGTGACATATGCCCTGTATCAGTAGGGGGAATGAAAATAAAGAAGGGACATTAATCAGAATGTTAATCAGTCAATGATGCAATAATAGCAATTTCACTCTACTTCGTTAGAACATCTCGCGTCCAGGAAAACATCCAGGTAGTCACCCGTTTTGCACAGATTATATCATGAAAAATGAGGTAATGAGTCACATTTGGCAGCTGGAGGGTTCCCCTGCACTGAAAAAAAGAAAGAGAAAAACTAATAAAAGGACACTAAATCTTGATATACTTATCGCATCAGGGCTGTCAGGAGGGAATAATCTTTTCTGCAAAAGTTTTGTTGATCTTGCATTGAACTGCAGTTACTTTTGGAGACAGTAAAGAAAGGAAGAGACTGGTAGCTTTCAAGACCACAAGTGAGGGCTGGCATCACTTTGCTTCATTTTTTGACCATGGTTAAGAGAACGGGAGCGCCTCTCAGGCTTATGCATAGTGACTTCCCCCTCCTGGTTCTCTTTCAGTTTGTGGCTTTCTCCTCCAGCAACCCATTCAAATCCTGCCACCAAACTGATTGCCCTCAAGCACTTCAGTCAGCTGGAGATTCACTTCTGGCCTTCATTCATGTTCCGCTTAACCATCAGCAAGGACAATCAAAGCATTTGGCCTACTCATGGGAGGGCTAGATATGGAAGAGACATGGGTTCAAAAACATCATCCTTCTACTGTCTCCTTCCACAGCTTTCTTGTGTTGAGCAGGATAGTCTGAATGAAGACTCTTGTGTATGACTGCAGGTGTCCACACAATTGGAACCCTATTTTACCTGGGGCCCCCATCACAGGAAGTCTTCTACTTGGGTTTAAGCAAACATTAGAAGGTTTCTTAAAACTCTCTTTTTCCATTTTTCATAATAACTTTTCATTTCCCAACCAAGAGGTTGAGGAACCTGTGACTTCCATAGTTCAACTGTACATTATCTGACAAACTAAATCCTTCTCTGAGCCCTAATCCTTCTCTCAATGAATTTCAAGGAGTGACCCCCAAGTCTGAGTGTTATGGAAGGAAAATGTCTCCCTCTCCACTTCCTTCACTCCATTTATAATTTTAGACACCTCCATTGTGTCTCGTGTCTTCTCTTAATCATGATTTTCTAAGCTGAACAGTCCCAGTTGTTGCAGCTGCTCCTCAGGGTTTCCAGCTGATCGGTGCCCTCCCACCATTTTCATGGAGTGTCTCAGCAGTTCAAGGTCTGCTGAGAGCAGGCACTCAGAGTTCCTTCTGTGCCAAGGCAGACTCACATCCGTGCCCCATTTGGGCAACATGCCCAAGTGGGGCTTTCTAAGGTGAGGGTGAGGCAGGATGAGGGTGATTTGGCAGGGCGGGATGCACCTGGGACTAACAGGAAACCGACAAATGAGGTGAAACAGCCACGAAACGGGCAAATGGTATTTTGGGATGAATTAATAAAGTATTCCTTCCAAATTGGGAGAAGTAATAGTTCCCCTATAAGCTTCACTAAGCAGACTTCCCCTGATTAAAATGTATTGCAAAATAAGATCGTAGAAACACAGAATAGCAGAGCTAGAAAGACCAAAAAGGACACTAGGTCCAGCCCCCTTCCCAGTGTGGAACTCCAGTTAACCATCCCTCCCAGATGGCTGGTCAGCGGCATCTTGAATGTCTCCAGTGTGGGAAAGTCCATGACCTGCCTGGGTTGTTCGCTTCATTGCCATGTTGCCCTAAGAGGTAGGAAGGGTTTTCATTCCTTTCTCTCTCACCCCCTTCCTTGAACTTCAGCCAGAATCTGCCTTCCCTTCTTTGCGCTGCAAATTTCTTTGGCTGCATTAATGGAAGGTCATGGAGTGGAGATGGAATGGGACTATTCACCACAGAACAATATCATGTGAGATGCTTTAGCTCTTTAGAGGTTATCTGGGAGAGAGGAAGATGAGTTTCAAAGTGCTTTGGGAACAATTTCCCAGCTTCCATACAAGTTAGTTTCAGGCTCACACTGAATGATGGCAGAAGGTTCTTTCCTGATTTAGGAACATAATCACTGTGCTTTGCTTTGCTTTGCTTTGCTCTGCTCTGCTCTGCTCTGCTCTGCTCTGCTCTGCTCTCTTCTCTTCTCTTCTCTTCTCTTCTCTTCTCTTCTCATCTGCTTTCTCAACATATTTCTTCTCTTAGAGCAACACACAAAATTTCTTGTTATTCTGAGAGTAATTCCTATTTAAATTATGCTCTATTTCTTTCTTCAGTGTGAGCCGTGGGCCTTTGGGTTAGGAGGAGCTCTTTCTACCACCCATTTATCAGGGAGTTAAATACCTCATGGAACAAAACCAACTAATTGTCCATTAGCCTCTTTGAATTGCTCACCTATTTACGGGTGTCTACTTTGTAAAGATTCCCTCATTATAATGAGCAGAAAAGCTCTTCTTCACACTTGAGCATGGTACTGTGAGTTCTGAAGGAATGAGCATTGAAACTCCGGGAAGCTTGGTTTAGATCAGGATATGTTAATCGAGTCATCCACAGCCAGTCTCTGTCTTGCCTAAGTGCTTGCAGTTTACAGGCATTGAGATTCCCACTGCTTTACGATGGAAGATTGGTTTGGGGTTGGACAGGGGACAAAAGGATAGCAAAGCACTGCCAGCTGCTCCCCTCCTTTTTATGGCTCCCCTTAGATAGATTCCATACTTCAAAACTTCTTCCAGGCTTGAAAGCGTGTGTTAGTATTTCAGGAAACACCGAAGCAATACAAAAGCAGAGAAAAACGGACTATGTCCACCAAGAAGTTCCTTGAGAAAGGCAAAAATGAGTGCATGGTTGTAGATAATTAGTAGAGTCCACTTACAGTCCTGCCCACATGGGGGGCGGCACTCACTGGGTACCACAGGATGAATATTAATCACATGGAAATGAAAATACAAAAATCTGATGGAGTTGGCAAAACAAACACGGGAGTAGATTCTTTCTTTATTTTTTTATTTGCACATTTTTATACAATGGTCCAAATGTCAATATGTACCTTAAGGGTTGGCAAGCTGACCATCACTGAACCTATCTGAAGAAATACTCATGGAGGACCAGTTAACACATTCACATTCAGAAATATGTGATAATAGCATAGACAGGTAAAGGTTTGGGCAGGCAGAATAACTTGCAGCTTGCCAATGCTAACAAGAATGAACTATTTTGGAGGCCTGTTAGTGCACCCCTCAAACACACACACACACAACCATTGACTTGTTCTTTCTGGTTCACACCACTTGAACATTCTCTTTGCATCCTCTTTTGTGTCCATCTAGTCTCCAATATGCCAAAAGCTGCAACGTGGACGTGTGTCAACAAAAAATGGATGGAACATGCTGTTTCCAGTCACTGCCACTTTTGTAATATTGACCCACTGCTGAATGCAAAAAGCTCTCTCCTTTCTGCATTAAGTTGTGAGACGTGGGAAATCTGTGTGGGAAATGTTTAAGACATTAAAACACATTTCCTATGTTAACATAGACTAACATTTAAAATGTATTTAAATCGGGCATGGATGGATCCTTTGAGGCTCAATTCATGTCACTCTTTCACATGTTGATTATTAAGTGCATGGCATCCCTCTTCTCTTCCCCACTCCCCCAAGGAAAACAAAACCCACGCACAATCCTTGCCAGGTGTTTTCTGCGTCGTTTTGTTTCTAAAAGTGTTTACGAGTCGGTACATAGAATTCTTTAACAAGTAAAGGGACGTGCTGCAGTTTTTTTCACATAGTAGTTCAAGTGCAGGGAGAGGTCCGCAGTTACATCTTCTGAGCACATTTGCAATGATCTGCGTATGCCTCCGAGAGAGGTGGGACAAGACGAACAGTGCATGGGAAAACAAGGTGGATGTTCTTATTAGATTTCCATGTAATGTCCTGTCTGTCATTTCCAAGGGCATGCGCAGCCCTGCTTTTGATATGTGCAGCAGCGCTAGACAGTTGGAGTCTAATTAGACTACAGTTGGACAACCATCTGTGAAAACCTAAGACATGTGCGTACACACACACACGCACACAGTGCCCCTCAAGCAACACTGTGAAAAGCATTACATTGCAGGCTCCAGTCCACACACTTGTCTAAGAGTTGTGGACCAGGTGCCGTTGCTTCAGAATTCGGTCTAAATGAAGCATGCATTCCGTGTGTGAGAGAGATCTTAAGAATGTGCATTTCTAAATGAATCGTAATGTAGGCAAGCCTATTTGACCAATTTTTGTTTTAAGTGAGACAACATTGGAGGTGTGAAAAACCAAAGGACAGCTGCATACCAATGGCGACATCCGTTCCAAGTCGTATGCATTAGGTCCTTTTGCCTTGGAGGACACAGTGAACAAATTCTTCAAGAATCCCTAAAGTTAATTCCTTTCCCTTCAGAAATGCTGTTTTGTTTGCCAAGTACAGAAATTCACAGTTACGTAACTCTTCTGTCCTATTGGGATCCTCCTGCAAGTTTCATTTCAGGCAAAATTCAGTTGCTACTGTAATGCCTCTTTTTAAAATGCCTTCTCTTCTGAGAAACATTGCTCTAACATCTTCTTCCAGGCCATTGATTCTATTCTGAACCCATTAAACAAAGAGAGAGAGAAAGAGAGAGAGAGAGAAAGGAAGAGAAAAAATATAAATCACATGAAGGAGGCATTGGCACAGAAGACGATGAACGGTTTAAGAGAAGCTCTTCGTGAATTAAAAAAAATGAGACTATTAGTCGAAGAGCCAAGTTGCCTCTTAATTTCTTATAATTTTTCACCTGCTTAGATATTTTTCCCTACATGAGATTGATGTGTGAGCTATCACTGTGTCATAGGTACCAAGTAATAATGGTACAATTATATACAATAATGAATCAATCTCTTTGGTAGCCGGTGCAGTTGCTGGAGGCATAGCATGCCCAGCAGCTCCTGGGAGGTCTGACATGTTGGTGTCCATCATGAGAAGGTTCTTTCTCGTCCACTGCACATGCAGTATCCCAGCTTTTGCTCAGATTAGTGCTTCTAGGCATGTGTAGGCCAAAATATGAGACGATCCCCCACCTCCCCCCAAAAGTGTACTTGGATCAGGCCCGTTCCCTGCTACCCTCCATCTTTTCAGCTTATCCTGGATGCATCTCTGGCTCTGATGATGAGGGCAATGCTGTAGGTTCATCTTCATACCAGCAACAGGAACGACCAATAAAAGGGGGTGGGGTGGGGAGGGGAGGGGAGAGGAGGGAGAAAAAGAAAAAAGGTTCACATGGAAGGTCACATGAGCACAACTAACCATAAAAAAGGCACACAATGGCCTTTGTGATGCCAAGCCACACAAGAGCCACCCTCAAGTTATGTGTGCACAAAAACGTCCATACATGGAATGAGATGACATATTAGAGGAAAACTCCTAGCCAGGATTGCACGGTCTACTTCCTCACTTTCTGAGTAAATGACAGATTCACCCAGGGTAAGTTTCCCCATCACTCGTTCCCTATGACAGCTAGAAAAGTAAGCTTGAGTTATTGAGGTATTCTGTATTTATATTCTGATATTTGACCTGATCTATACCGCACGGACTAATGGGTATAGGAGTGGATTGGAGTGGGTTAGATTTGGATTTTGCACTTCTCTGCATTTTGCAATGCAGTTCTTATCTGAACACAAACACAGACACACACAGACACACACACACACACAAATATATCATCTTTCTAGGTACATCACATTGAGAAATATGCATGGTAGGGGAAAAATGTAGAGGTATATTTTGCAAGAAGACACATTCAGGAACACATGCCGGTAACTGAATTGTTTTGCTTTGTTTTTGATAGAAAAAGTGGTGTTAGGAAGCACAGCAAATCAAGGTGGAATTGAGGAGGGAGGGGGCTTTTGAATGAACATACATGAAACTTTTACAGACTGTAAAGAGACTGATTTGGCCACCCTAGGTCAGGTCTACAAAGACATATATGATGACACAGAAGAGACTGACTTTCAGGGTTTACCACAGATCTATTCAAGTTGTTCTTTCCCAGTCTGGGCTAGCATTTGCAGGCATCATGTAATGGAAAGGGGGTAGAATGGAGAAGCTTGAAAGGGTCCACTGAAGTGTGGCAGTAAAAATTGGGTGTATAGGTGCAGCATGTTCAATAAATGGTCAAGAAACAAGTGAATGCTTGGCCATTTCATGGTGGTTCTCTGAGGAATGAGGATGTATGAGAAATGCATTTCTGTTTATTTCTGTTCAGGATTTAGTCAATTTGCAGCTTCCAGACTTAGAATACATTCAGGTTGAAGTCTGTGCATTTCTGATCTTACTCTGGAACTTGGGGACCATGTTTTTTTTTTTGGGGGGGGTGCATCTCTTTGTTAACCAGGCAGAAAAATGTACAAATTTGAAAATGTGCACAGATACACTTTAATGAATGGAAGAAGAATCTGACCTCTTCAAAGAGGAGCATGGCTGATGTGTACATTTGTAAATTAAACATATGCACTAAAATATGAATGGTTTTCAAAGGAAAGAAGACAAACAAACAAAAAGCTTACAATCAGAGACAGATTCAAAATGGAAAAAGAGCCGATATGGAATTCAGAGAATTTCGGTGAGCTCACAAATTTGCCAGATTACACATGTCAAACCAGGAATCCTGTGCCTTCAGAAGATTTACCCCATTGAGCTGCCATATGGGCAAGTCCTCTATTAAGTTGAGCATCCCAGTGCCTGAGAAAATAAGGCTTTGCACAGTCTTAGTCTGTAAAAAATGCCAGCCTTTTGTGTTTTTCTGAATAATTTGAATTCCTGCATTGCTCCCCAGATCCCTGGCATCAGCATCCGACTCATTGTGTCACTGGAACCCTCGTGTTAGTGCAACGTTTCTAGCACTAGGCCTCAACCCTTGACTTAAAACACCCCTAAAAGTTTTCTACCTTACAACTACAGTTAGTCCATTTAAAGGCCTCCTCTGGACCATTTTGATGTAGGGAGTAATGTTTGCTTTGTGGAATCAGGGATGAAAAGAAACAGAGCTTGTGGTTTATTGCATAGCCTAATGTCTCCAGCTAGCCAACTGTTGCATCATTTTCCAATCAATGAACACTTGAGTGCTAGCAGATTGCCTGAAGGTTGAGTGCACAAAATACAGTAGGTGCTTTATGTGGCTCAGTGAAGGGGATGTAACAGTCACAAAGAGGACAGTGAGAAGATAAGGCTGAAACAGATCAATGCAGAAGAATGACTTAGACTTGGCTCACATAAAGAAGACAGTGCTGTTACTCTATTATTGCCTTTTTAATGGGCAGGTACAATATATATTCTCCCACCCCAAAAATTAAAATAAGCAGGGGTCCAAAAGTGGCAAATTTGGTCACTTGTGGTGGCCTCGAGCCATAAACACATGCAAAGGTCAGAAGGATTGAGGCGGGAGGCTTAATTTGGAAGATTCTTAATTGTTCGATATTCTTAGCTATGCTCCTTCACTGATGATATCCTACCTTATGTTGCCCCATTGGTTTGGTAGCTCTTAGGTTCTCTGGCTTCACCCCTCATTTAAGCTCAGAGGAAGGTACCGACAGCAAGGAAGTATTTCGCAGAGATTTGTTCATGCCCAAATATGTTGCTTTGCCAGTTTTTGCAGAAGATGCCATTCCATGCTAGCATTTCCAGAGTGTAAGAAGTGCTGGTGGCTGCAGAACTGGACTATAGATGTTTAAGAGGAGACCCTATCCTCAAGGGGATCAAGGCCAACAGAAAGAGCAGAAGAGTCAACTTTCAGAAAGCCTGAGATGGCGTCAGCATTCTGCTGAGGCAACAGCTCTCGATAGCCCCTTCCACACTGCTCTGTCCAGACTTTGCCTCATTTGAAGTAACTTTACTTTGTCATCACATGTCTCTGAATGCAGTCAGCTTTTCCTAATTCTCTCCAATCCACCCATTAGTCTAAGAGATGCAGATTGGATGGATATCAGACTATGAATAATGAATGTCTCAATAATTCAATATTACTTTTCTGTCATAGGTAACTAGCAATAGGGAAACGTACCCTGGGTGAATCTGTCATTTACTCACAAAGTAAGGAATTAGATCATATGATTTTTTGACAGGACTTTTCCTCTGTGTCATGGTCCATGACTGAAAAGTCATTGCTTCTCCATGTAATGGGTTCCAAAGACAAATGCTTGAATGATTCCCTGGGCAATAAATGATCCCTGAACTCCTAAGTAACTATCAGTACATATTTTAGAAATATGCTTCCCACCTCTCCTTTTCCCACTGATTGAAAATGGGCATTTTCCCTGTTTTATATTATTTTGTTTCTTTCTTGTTTGGAAGACTTTGGAGAACCTCAACAAGCTTGGATATCACATCTCCACCCATTCCTAGCGGATAGGATTTTTTCTGCCATGCCTGCACAGCCAGCATCATAATTAAAACATTATTAATAAAACCCACATGGAGAATAAAACAAAAGAAAAAGAAAAAAAAACTGTCCAAAGTTCACTGTTAAAGAAGAAGGTATTTCACTTGTGGTGGAAAGTGGAGCCATTTGAAATTCTTCACCCACTTTGGGGGCAGAAAATCCAGATGGCATCTCCTCCCATTGGAAGACGAAGTGTCCAACAGTTTCCTAGGGATAATGGGCAGGATTCAGCACCATAAGTAAAGTATTCAGGGCAAAGCAGCGTATGGGGGAAATACATTATGGATACAGTATGGGAAATTGCAACATGTATGAGGATTATATACTATTTCAGGCAGGGTTAAGAAGCGTGCTCCTCCAGATGTTGTTGGACTCCAGTTCCCCTCAGCCACAGCCAGTCTCACAGAAGGTGAGAAACAATGAAAGTTGTACTTCAACAGTGTCTGAAGGTCTATATGTTTCCCTCCCTGATCTAAGGAATGACCAGGTCTTTTTTCATAGAAGAGGCAGGCAGAATGTTTGAGAGAAATAGAGATATGTGAGCAATTCATTTCAGCTCATTTTTCATTAAGCTTTACCTAGTTCAGACATTCCAGACGCAACACAGACTTGGATGCAATTGTCATCGAAGTCCATGTATTTCCAATCTTGTAATGTGAATCACAGATCAAAACCAATGTTTTCCACAGCCTGAGTGTACTGGGGGAAATGTGTGAATCGATATATGCTTGCGAAAAATGCACACAGATATCTTTTAATCAAAAGAGAAGAGTATACACATTTCAAAGATGAACACAACTGGTGCACACATTTGGCAAAATATACAGAAAAATATGCACCAGTGTTCCTGTGAAGAAAATACTAATACTAATACTAATAATACTAATAATAATAATAATTCCACCATTCACAGTTGGGTATAGACTCTGAAATAGCTTCACAAGAACTTCAGCAGTTTCCAATTCACAAATCCCTAAATGGAAATGAAGCACCAGTGTCTTGATTTAAAAGAATCAATGCAATAGAAAAATAGAAAGTCAGTATCACTTTGTCTAGAAGGTGAGGAATTCTTTAATGGCCTTCCATGTAATTCTCATTCTAAAATAGAAATCTAGCATGGTAGGGAAATTTATTTTTTAATGATGGGGAGCATCTGGTAATAAAACTGACCAGACCGGCCTTACATTTTTAATCCAGAAAATGGGATCAAAGGGCGGGGATACCTAGAATTATAGTGTGATGAATTCTGTTCATTTGTGAGCCGTTGGGTGGAAAAACCTAAAATCACAACTCTCCCTTCCTTCTCTCTCATTTCCCATTAGATGTGGGTGAGTGGGGGGATGGTGAACAATAAATTAGTCTAGTTAGAATTGTAGGAAAAGGCTTTTCGTTGTCAGCTGTGTCAATAAAGTGCAGGCATAACATCAGTTTCCCATTACACACATCATCCATGCTCATATATTACTCAGTATAATGGGAAAGAGGGACACTAGAAGCTGAAATGAAAAGAGAAATTGAAACACAACCAGCCAATAACAGCTGAGAGTGCGGGGAAAAATAAAGTTAAAATAAGCAGTGGCAACCAAGCCTTTAGTCAGCATTTCTGGAGATAAGTGGTTCGTGTCTCAAAAATATTCTACTCCTCAGACATTTCTTCTTCCAGCAAAACTCTAACTGCACTGCTCTCCTTTTAAATTAGGATTATTCTGAAGGGTTATCCTTCACCTTTCTGCAGAAGAAAAGGAAAACAGAATGCCCACCTGTGAGAGGCTGGAGATGGGGGCAGAGCTGTTCCACACAGCATCCAGGCCTTGTAGAGGTTGGCAAGGACAGCATTGTCTTGGATGTGCCGCAGGAAGAAAGCAAGGATTAAAAGTGCAAGCAAACTGATGCTTCTGGAGACAAAGAACAAACATGCAAACTACTGTTTTCCTTGCATGCAGATTTATGTCTCCAAATGCATGTGCTCCATTCAGAAGACACCAGTTGCATGTTGTGGCCAAGGATCACTTAAGGCATAGCCATCAAGCGAGCTGAAGCTGAGCTGGTATAGCCATGCTAGAGAGATTTCAAGTGGAAGTATATGAATGGGCCTTAGGTGAGAACCACTGAATTTCCTGCTGGCATTTCCAGGCGGAACAAACAGGCAAGGTACATATTCTGAGTCACAACCTTAATAACCATGAGAGGAGATGTACAATGAAATGTAACTTTGGAAGAAGCATCTGGGGCGTGAAATGTTCCAACTGCCTAAAGGTGAGGTTGTATGTAAGTTCAGAATGGGGGGAAGGGGGAATCCTATAGACTCATAGAATAGTAGAGCTGGAAGGGGCCATGAAGGCCATGGGGCCCAACCCCCTGCTGGTGCAGGACACCACGTCACACCATCCCACTCAGAGGGCTGTCCAGTTTCTTTCTGAATGTCTCCAGTGTGGGAGAGCCCACCACCTCTGGGCAGCTGGTTCCACTGTCATTTTGCTCTGAGCATATACCCCCAGCATTTCTCACCCAGCTATGAGGATTAATTTATTTATTGGCCAGGCATGCTCCCTGCACCCCCTTGGATGCAGACTGGAAGGTAGTGAGGTGTGCTAAAGAGTCCAAGACTCTCTCACAAGGGTGCAAGGAAGAACGGTCAAAGCTGAGACACCAGACTCAGGTGCATCCTCCATCTAGGAGGAATGGCCACCTCAGCAGAAGAGGATGCATATCCACGTATCTCGTGATGTGAGCAGACCCCTGTGTGAGAGTGGGTCAGTCATGGCACCCTGGTTAAGGAATCCAGAGAGGTGTGCCTGGGGGCATGATACACCTTTTGGCACCGGCCCACAATCTTTTTTATTTTCACAGCATTTTCAATTTTTAAAATTGTATAGTTTTAGCTCATTTCTTTTACAGGACACTAGGATTATTTGTTTCTTTAATCTATTTCCATTCCATTAATTTTATAATTATTTCTATTACATTATTTCTTTACATTTTTCCTTCTTATTAATGTGATTTTATTGGTTTTATCTTGCAGTAGTCTAAATGTGTCTGGTGGTGTTTGTTACGTTTTTCTTTTTAATAAATTGGAAACCATTCCGATAGTCATTGACTAAATAGGAATGGTATAGACATGTTTCAAATAAATAATTTCTTAAAAACTTAAATGATAATATAAATTCCAAGCCAACCTCTGGGAGCCTCACCCTCAAGACCAACAACAATGAGCTTTCCCCAATCGGGTGCACTTTGGACATTTTGGATCACAACCTCCATCAGCTGCAGGCAGAATAGGAGAAGGATGATGGAAGTTCCCATGCAGAACATCTGGAGGGGCCCAGTTTGCCTCCCCCAGTTGATGGTCATGGCCCTTTGCTGTCATGAGCTGATCCTTCCCTGCTTCCTTGGGTTCCAAAACTCAAAACAGGCCTTTGAAATGCAGTTTTTATTGAGACTCCACAGATAACAGAACCCTTTGAGCTCTAAATAGCCTTATACCAAAAGGGGAAACAGAAGCCAGTAGAAATGAATCCAAACTTCCCTGCAGTCCCTCCTTTCAGGAAAGCTTCTGTCCCCACCCTCAGGGTGGCTCTCATTGCAGGAGGTCAAGTCAGCATGAATGGTGAAGCCAAAAAACCTTCCTCCCTTTCCAAACTGGGTGGATTCCCTTTCCAAAACAGGGAACCAAGGTTCAATTTGGATGCCAGGAAGTCCTTCCTGACAGTTAGGACCCTGAGAGTATGAAATGGGCTTCCACAGGAGGTGGTTGAGGCCCCATCGATGAGGGTGTTCAAGGATAGGCTAGACATGCATATGGTAGACATGTTGTGAGTAGAGTCAGCTGGAGCCAGGGGTCAGACTAGATGGCCCGGGAGACCCCTCCTGACTCACTCTGTTTCTATGTTTCTGTTTCTTGCTTGGTCTGATAAACATCTTTACACACAGTTGAAGGAACTTCACAGACTTTGGGCCCCTCTTACTCCTCCTCCTCCTGTTCCTCCAACATGCTCAGTCCATCAGTGATGGGCTCCAACTACACTGCTAAACCAATCCGGGGCAGTGATACAGGGTCAGGTAGACCCATGAAGGGAAAGTTTTGGCTTATTTATAAAGCTCGCATACCCTTCATGTCAGTCAGTCTATGAATGTAGCAGCATCCACTTGCCAGGTCAAACATAATGCCATGTTCTCCTTCCACCAAATCCAGCAGATCCCCAGTCCTGTCAAGATGACTGTAATTTATATTATATTGATGGTAATGCTTATTCTGTATTGATTTTAAAGCTTATTCTATATAGTCTATTGATTTCAAAGCCTAGTCTATATTTATATTATATTGATTTTCAAGCTTATGACATAAGCTTGTCTTTGAGACTCTGCTCAGTCCTCATACTCTGAACCCCCAGAGTGTTGTAGCAAGGAAGGCTTGCAAAACAGAAATAGTGTTGGTTGACCTTTCCCTGAGTGGTGTTGGATTCACTTAAAATACATTCTCTGGGAAGAGGAGAGGCAAAGGAAGGAAATAAGAGTGAGGAAGGGGCTTAAAACAAGGATATGTGAAACCCCGAGGGAGAGTTTTCCTGATCTTAACAAAACTCGTTTGGGTTCCTTCAGCTTCCTCCAAATTGTACACTTGAGGGAGAACCTTCAAGTTTGGTTCAGGTATCATTTCGGTTGATGGAACACTTGCCTCCGCATCATTCTGCCCATACATTGAGATCTGCATGAGGCACTCTTCTCTTCTCTGGGCGCCCCCATCGAATAGGGTAAAGTAGGTGGCAACTGTGGAGAAAGCCCTTTTTTTTCTTACAATTGAGCCTTGTTATGGAATACTTACCCCAAGGAGATGGCCTGGCACCTACATTTTAATCTACTTGGTGCCAGGCAATGGCCGTTGTGTTTTCCCAGTCTTTGGACAAGTAAACAATATTTAAAAAGCTAACCATCTATGAATATTCTGCAGCCTCTTTGGGGATTTTCTTTTTGTCATTCTGTAATTGTACATTTTGTTGTTGCCTTGATATTAATGAGCCTCTTTGCTAAATAAAAGCAGGAGCTTAAGAGAGCTGGCCTAAGATATTTTGCAGTTTGAAGTGCATCAGAAAATGCCATATCTCCCTAATCCTACTCTGGGTACATAGTGTTGAAGGCCAGTCAACTTATTATGAGTGGTATCGTTTTGATATAAAGTTGGGCCACACTGACGTTTCATTTAAATCTGCACAATATGGAGACAGTATAGGCTGCTACTTTCATTAATGTTATCATGTGAGACCTCCAAACCATGCTGGGTGCCCATCTCCCTACTCTGCACCCCTCACACCCTCTCCTTGGAACTTCTAATGTCCAGTATTGGGGACTGGAGTCAAGTCAGAGGAGGGGAGTTTCAAGGGACTGGGAGCCTTTAGGTAGAGGCAGAGGCAGAGGAAGAGGAAGAGAAAGGGGAAGAGGAAGAGGAAGAGGCAAAGGCCTCTTCATTTTGATAATCTTAAATCCACGGGTGTCAATCCCATAGCTATACTCAGCTACCAAGCGAATGGGATATGGAAAATGTGAAGAGTTCCTTTAGGCTGCAGTGGTGTGATGATAACAGGCTTGTGGAGGGGCTTGTGGCTGGGAGTTACGTAGATCTACATCTCAAATTGCCAAAACTGGTCATGAATCTATGCCCTCCTCGCTTGGGAATATAAGTGGGATAACCCTAGGGATAACCTGCAGACTTTCTTTGAATGCACCTGACAGATAATGCCCCATAATGTAATTTATTTTCCCTGGCAATGCAGAAGTCGATACTAATAGATGAAACATCTAACAATTTGCTGCCTTCCTGTGACAACCTCCTTAACTCTTCCTCACACTAGGGCAATCCCTGTGAAACTGGTGACATGCATGGATGTGATGTTTTGTTAAATCTTATTAAACTTGGTTTGACTGGCTTACAGAGATCACCAAAGGATCCCCCCTCCCTCCTCAAAAAAAAATCTTTGTTGTTGTTGATCTTGTTTACTTATGAAAAAATTCAATAGGATTTTTATTTATTTTATTTAGTAAACTTTTATGCCACCCCATTCACTGAACCCTAGGGGCAGCTTACAACAATAAATAAATACATATAATCATATAAAAACAATATAATTGGAAATGCCCTGACCAAAGATATAAAATCAATAAATAAGCTAACAATTAAAATTTCTACTAAATTTCTACTAAATTTAGTAGGATTTCTACTAAAATGGTCAGGATTCATCTAGCAATGCACAGATTTGATTCATGAGTACTCAGAAAAAGTTCTCCAGAAATACTAGGATGGTAAAAAGATCTGGAGGCATGTATAATGGGGAGGAGCTAATGTACTACTCATGGGACTGATTGTTCATGTTTTTCAACTTTCAGGCTCTGAAATGTTGATGGGAATTTCCAGTATGGTGTTTACCTGAAAGGTAGTGAAGAGGGCAGAAGGTTAGAGAGGGGTTTAATTCCACATTGGAACGAAACTTAATAATAATAATACTAATAAAACAGGGCAACATCTTCCTTGATTTCCTAATAGTTTCGAAAGAAGGAGTAGTGATTACATAATAGCCCGTCAAATGGGTGCCTGATTAGTTTAGTCAATTGGGCATAAATTTCAGCTATTATTTGCAACAAAAAGATATAGAAGATGAATAGCACAGCTCCCTTATCATGCGCACTTATCAAACAAGCCACCCAACGAATCTCCCACTCTCTTTTGCTCCCCCAAGAACCTAGCGGGGAGTGAGGCAATGAGAGAAAGAGAAATCTAAAAATCAATGCTTAATTAATTATCCCATCTGATTTCTTCTGTTCCCCAATTGGAGGAATCTGAAAGAGGCCATTTCAATCTGCATATTTAAAAGTGAGATGAAGAGGGTTATGGGGGGTGGGGGGCAAAATGCTACGCGAGTGTTTTGTTTTCATTCCACTATTGAAGAGACAAAGAAATAAGTTCAGAAAAGGTAGCCATTTTTTCCCTCAAAGACGTACACTACCGCTATTATGAATTAGCTGGTTTTGAAACAAAAATCATCAGGAGAGAGAAGAATGCTCCCTATTCAGAGGAATCCGTACTCATCACCTAATATCTACCGTGGCTTCTCAAGCCAGTTTTTGGAAACTGCTGTCATGAGGTTTGGTCCTTCTCCTGACTAATTGTGCCACTTCAGAGTTGCTTTTCTCAGTGCTTTATTGTTACACTTCCTTTTTGTCAAAGATCTCTGGGTTCTCCCACAGGAAAATGTTGAGCCCTCCCCTTGATCTTTGTCCCTTTAAGAGGCTTTCTCCCTTGCCAGTTCAGAGGAGGGACACCGGCATTCTTTGCCTGACTTCACCCGTCCTGCAGCTGAATCTCCCTCCTGTGTTGTCTCCAGCAACTGGCAACACATCCTCAGGGGAGGGATGTCTACATCTGACAGACTACTCAGCTCTTGGGGCACACCCTGGGCAGACCCTGAACCCACCTCCCATTCTCCCACTGGCAGATCGGAGCTCTCGTCATCTTCCACTCCCAGTTTTCCTTGCTGGGCTATCTCTTCATTCCCGTGGGGTGGTTGGTCACCAGCCCCACCCTGCACTGCTTGAAACATGGACTTTCCCTGACCTTGATCTGATACTGTCATTCAATGACATTCCAAAACTCCTTCATCTTCACTGTCGGAACTCCATTTCCCATTGAATCTATCAAAAGACCGTGGCCCTTCTGGACGTTTTCCCCATGCGTGAGCACAACCACCACCTAGCGATGCCGCACTTGCTCTTCTGAGGAAAGCAAAAGCAAACATCTCAGAGGTACCACAAGGAGGCAGACTTCTGTCTTTTGAAAAGTGAAGTTGAATCTTCTTGAAATATTGGTCAGGACCAGAAGATCTGCATGCTTACAGAACATGGATTCCAGGACCAGGCTGTGCTTTGGGTCTGCTTTTGAATGAAACAAAGCCCTGCTCCCCACAGCACCCAAAAGATGCTCTGGGCATTCTTGTATTGTTCTTTGAACAGTGTACTTGCCTCACATCCTGAACTAGAAGTCTTGTGAATGCATGTTGAGCTTGTTAGAGGGCCATGATTCAGGAAACAAAATGTCCATGCTCCATAGACATATGGACCTTTGGATTATGGCAACAATTTGAAGAAGGATCAGCGACAATATTCAGAAGAGAGGGAGTTGCATTTCCCAAAATCAGTGATGGAATAAAGCAATCTGAACCAGTGGGTGGAAGGACAGTCAAAAGATGACTCATTTTCCTCTGCCACTACATTTCTCTTTTAACTACTCTTTGATGTAGATTGCAAGCCTTAGTTTCATCAACATCATCATCATCAGCAGCAGCAGCATTGCCAGATTCAAATATAAGTCGGCCATAACCACAGGCAATTCTTCTACTTCAGGAATGGCCTGTACTTCTAGAATGGGTTTTTACAGGGGTTCCCCAGGTCCTAATTTGCAAGTCTTCAAGGAAGATGTGAAGACTTTGCATGTCTTCACGTGCCCTTGGTTAATTTTTGGCTGCTCATTTTATTTAGAAGAACAATTTGCATTTTTAAAATGTATTATCTTGGTTTAACCTTCTGTGCCCTGTTGGGAGGTTCTGGTATCCCATCCTGACAAAATGCAATCTAACATTAAGTTTAAATAAATAGATAAATCATAGCTTATCACATTAAGTGGCTGGTGCATGCCTGCCATATTAGGGTCAACACAAAACCGCCACAGGAAAGGGATATTTCATAGAGGATTTGGTTTTAACTCAACCTTTAATGCCCTCTTTGAAGTCCTCAGAATACCGTTGTTTCATGAACTCAGCCTTTCCTTCACATATGCTTTGTTCTAGTATCTCCCACCCCATTCCTTTTACTCAACCCCATCTTTCTCTTCCTGCAGCTTTATCATTCTTCTCATCCTCTCCCAACTTTTTCCTCTTTTCTACCTCTTTCTACCTTCAGTCCACAAGAAAGATCTTGAAGTTCATGTTGTTCGCATGCTTTGAGTTCTCTTTTGCTCTCTGGGAGTGAGCAAGGGACACGGAAAGTAGTGACTAATACTGGAGCCATGAGCGCGGCTATGTTTTATTCATAAACCCTGTCCCTCCAGTGAAATTAAAAGCAAAGCAAAGGGTCGGATCTCTGAGCCCTCTTTCCTAGAGCCTGTAAACCAATAAAGGGCTTTATATTAGCTATCGATATCTATCTCTGACTTGGCTTAATAACATCTTATTCCCTGTTTTCACCAACCATCAATAATATTTCTGCCTGCCCGCTCAGGTCCCCATCTCGGCGTGCAATTGCATTATAAAGGTCTATCAGTCCAATTTGCTTCACATTCTTATTTTTGGAAAAGGCTGACTGGCTTTTGTAATGAGAGCAGCTGCCAAGAAATCTTGACAGAATTCGTGGCCCATCTGGCTTATAATCTCCATTCAATATCTCGGGAGCCTAAATTCCCCCAACCAACTGATAAGTCTCAGCATAGAGATAACTGAAGGCCGTAATCTGCAGTCTGATTTCTCATTAAGGATAGGAACATCTTGGCTAGTTGCTCATACTCCGGGTATCATGCTGGTGGGTGCATATGTGTGCGTATTTTAATAAGGTCCAAACTGTAATATCTTTTTCTTTCCTTTCCTTTTGAAAGACGACAACAGAAGAAACATGAAATGGCCCAAGTATCTGGCCTGGCTTTTGTCACACAGATGCACCTTAAAAGAAGGCCATTAACTAACGTGGAAATCGTTAGATGTTGGGATCAACCAATGTCTAACGCTTTATCATGCTTGCAAATGTTATTTGCTATGCAACATAGAGGGTCCTTCAACATTCAGGTGCTGGGGACAAATGACTGAGAATCATTGCTATTTCAGCAAATTCTCAGGGGCATTGGCTGCCTAAGCTTGGAAAAAGAACGCTGGGTGAGATAAAACTCTGGTCTGATCCATCACGCCCTCCCTTGCCAAGCATCTTTGCTTGAGGATGTGGCCACTTATTAATGCTCACATTTTCCATGCTTGCATTTGCATATTAATGCTTGTATTTTGCATTTTGTCATGTGGCTACTTATGAACATTTCCATTTTAACAACCTGACTTGGTCCATTTGGGTTATTGAGTTGGAAGTTCATCCAAGTTTGTGTTGGAAGGAGTTTCCCAGTGGTGTATGTCCTCACCCACAGTAAAGGATTTAGCTGAAAAACTGTTTACGCCATGCAATCTGTTCCGTACCTCTTTAACCTTGATGAAGCTGTAGTTTAGGTCAAGCCTTTTAGCAGACATGTTAGGGACCTGCAGCTAGAAATCCAACAAAGGGGTGAAAATGCAATGGTTTTTCTCAACTCAGCTCATGGGTTATGTTTTGACAGCCCTGCAGTGGCAGGCCACAATTTTCTTAACAAAAAAGCAAAAGACAAAAAACAAACAAAGGCTTCCGCATAACTGCAAATTATAGAGCAGAGGCCTGAATTTTGCAGAAATCTCGATCGGGCTGTTGGAAAATTCAGGGTGGCCAAGTTGGGGTGCATGCATACAGGGAGAGAAGAGGGTGCTTCTTACTGCTCACATTGAATATTACAAGAACAAACAACATCCCAAATCTAAGGAGTTGGCCCCTGTTTCTGCAAATTACCCTAGAAATATGAACTGAACTGGTGCAAATATCTCAAGCACGTCTGCAGAAGTTGAAAGAGCAAGTCTGACTTGGCCAACTTGGGAAATGTGCTAGATTCTACTGAGTTCAAATGGAATGAGTTTGCCAACAGTGCCCATCCCTACCTGCAGTCAGAGATATACCTGATGAACCAGGTGATGAAATGCAGCCAGAAACAACATCCATTTGCTTTATTGCTCATGTACTTTCTGCCCAAGCTTCTAGCAGACTTGTTACCTGTCTGTCCACCCTTTCATGCCAGCACAAAATACCCTGTATTTTTTCCTGCCAGGGGCTCTCTTTTCCCTTGGATATCCCTTCTTCTTCAAAACCTGCTAAATTGTAAACACAGTTCTCACAGCACCTTAGAAACATTCTTAGACCCTTTTGCATTAATACAAAGGGTTCTTTGGCATTCTTTGTTCACATTTCAGTTTCTGCCATTGAAGAGTAAAATGCCATCTTTATACTCAGGATACAGTTTTACCCTTCAGCTGCAAGCACTAGTTCATCTCAAAATGCCCTGCATCCATGTCATTGTCTTCTAGATATTTTGGATTGCAAATCCCATCAGCCCCATCAGCTCCTTTCATGGATGATAGGAGATACAGTCCAAAAATCTGGAGTACTCCACATTAGAAAAGGTTGCACTGAAGATGCTGGGAATGCGCAATCTATTTTCAAGGGTTGGGAATGTCTGATAGCACAGAGTCTCTCTTGAAGATTCACTATTAGAGTGGAATTTGGCATGCATTTTCAGACTAGATTTCTGCTATGCATTTTGGAACATCTGGATATCATTGGTGAGAAAAGAGAAAATCAACCAAGTGTATTGCAACACCTTACCCAAGCAAAGGTCCCTCAAGCATCCCTTGAAGCAGCCTTTCTATAGCATCTTTCCCTTTTTGTGTCTTTGGTGTGCAGCTCTCTCTCTTTCCCTCTCTCTCCAGCATGGAGGGACAGTTTCCCACTAGTTTCCTTAAGATGACAGGCATGCTTTTTACCATCTTCAAGGGGCAGGAGTATCTTTTAGAGTCTGCTTTTCTTCAGGAAGCTACTGGGGCACCTGCCCAATCTGCAAACTAGGAAACAAACATCTAGAAGACATATTTTCCTGCCTGCATCAGACATGATGGGCAGAAGGCATCCCAGTCTCCCCAATGATGGGGGATAAATTCCTGGGGTCCATCTATCAGACTCATCCTGTTCCACTGGCATCCTAAAATGGATGCTGCCTTGCACAACTGTTAGCGAGGTGTGTGTAGCAACACTGCCTAGCTCTGGAAACTGGAAAGTGTCAGCTCATTAGAATGTTAGCTGACTAACTCATTAGCACGCTCCTCATTAACTACTTGGCTCCATTTAGCACTCGGCTCATCTTCCTGCTTTGCCCTCTTGTGAGTCTCTTTCTCTTGCAGCAGAGCCAGTGGAATTGAGTTCATTACAGGCAGCGAAAGGTCAGGGAGCGAGAGCCTGTTCCCACCTTCCCTGGCCACAAACACCGAGATTCTTAGCAGCGCCTTTCCCTGCAGCCCCAAAGGGAACAATGAGCCAGAGTTTATCGACCACGTCCAACAGTTTATCAAAGGTTGGGCACTTTCTCATGGACCTTCCTGCTCTTTGGGTTGTTGTACTGCTTTGAACCATCAGCATCACCTTCAGCTTCAGCTTCACCATCACCAGTCTTAAGAGTGGTGGTAGCTGCTGTTGTAGGCTGGCCTTTGAGGATTGGTCTTTCCTGGTGGGAGGGAAATGAAATAAACAAAGGGTGTTGACACAGCCCCTCAGCCCCTTATATTCTTTCACGAATAAAGGATCAGAATCAACTATTTTTATAGGATGCTTTACATCGCAGGTGGTGGCTTGCACCACAGAAAGAAGGGTAGCAACCAGAAAGTTAACCTATCTCTAGTTTTCCTTCTCCCCTTGTGGTCTTCAACATCACACTCCAAGTGAATGTCTTTACTTTTTCAGATCCTCCACCAAAACCATCCAGTGTCCTTTCTAACTCAGATTCCCCTCAGCAGTTTCCTTACTGAGCCAGTCTGTGTACTCCGTGTGCTGGGGAGGGCAATAGACCAAAATTAAATTGAGGCAAGAAACCAAATGAAAACCATTAGCAAGCTTAAAAGTCAGTGGCTTTAACTGACTTTTTACTAAAAGTTTTGAAAAGCAGTGGTTCAATAGCTCTTGCAAGAATATGTGTAGGGGGAAACAGAATTTGAAATAGTTTTAGCATTTGCATATAAAAATGATCCTGGTATGGGGAAGCTGCAGGTTACCCATTTTGCCGACAGGGTTTTTCTACTTAGACCAATGGTGAAACAATTTCTTTCAGCCCATCTCAGTACTTTGGTAGAGAAGCTTCCCTGCTTCTCACTTTCTATTCAACTTCTTTTGGCCATAGAATTGGAATCTTTGCATCAATTCCTTCCCTGGCTGTTGTCTCCCTGTTCAACTGACAATGCTTCATTTGATGCCAAAAATGACATTTGTAAATACATCATATATCATCACATTGGTTTCAAGTATGCAAATGTGGATTTTTATCAGAAACTCTGTATACGAGATGGAGGGACAAGATTTAAACTGCCTCTGCATAGCTAGAACACAGACCATCACCACTCCCCCCCCCCCCCAAAAAAAAAAAGAAAGAAAAGAAAAAGACAGGACAATGTATTCTACAAAATGCTCCAGGCTGAAGATGGCTGAACATCTTTGTGAGCCTACAAACCCTTTGGGGCTTTCTAAGTTTGCCCATAAAACCTCTTGATCATAGAACAGAAAACTTGGAAGGGGTCATGGAGCCATCAGGTCCAAACCCCGCTGTTGCAGGACACCAAGTCACACCATCCCACTCAGATGGCTGTCCAGTTTCACCTCGAATGTCTCCAGTGTGGGAGAGCCCACCACCTCTCTGGGCAGCTGGTTCCACTTTTGTATTGTTCTGACAGTGAGGAAGCTTCTCCTGATGTCCAGCCTGAATCTGGGTTGTCGCAACTTGAATTGATTATTCCGTGTCCTGCACTCTGGCATTAGCAAGAAGAGATCTTGACCTTCCTCTTTGTGACAGCCTTTCAGGTACTTCTAGAGGGATATAATGTCCCCCTTCAGTCTTCTCTTCTCAAGGCTGAACATGCCCAGTTCTCCCAGCCTCTCCTCACAGGGCAGTGTTTCCAAACCCTGCATCATTTTTGCTGTCCTCCTCTGCACCCTTTCTTATTTCCCTGCATCTTTCTTAAACCTTGATGGCCAGAACTGGGCACAGTATTCCAGGTGAGTTCTGAGTAGCGATATCTTCTGTGCATACCTGACAGACATAAACATAAAACCTCAATGGCAAGCAAAAATATTTTAAAACATGTTAACAAGCAAACACAAGTTGTTATGATGGAGAACCACGTTCCTGGTATCCCCTTCCTTAATGAACATAAAAGCCTCACTTGTGGACAAAAGAGAAAAACTCTCTGCAAACCACAAAGAATGTAGAGAACATGTTTCTCCCACCAGGGAATCAAGGGATAGACTACACAGTCCATAATATCCAGCAAGTAATAAGAGTGTAATCTGCAGCTTTGCAGAAGCCTCGTATGGGGTGTGTTGTATTTCATTGGAGGCAAAGTCTATCTCTTGCCAAAATAAATCAAGCACCTTTTCTTTGGAAGAGTTGCAAGGTTGTTCTACCTCCTAGAACATCCCTTGCTGGGCAGTTTGCAAGCAAGGCATCAAGGCAACAGATGTGCCCTGAGGATTGCCTTCAACACCATAAGAGCATAAGCAGAGGAGCGATGGGAGAAGTTCTGGGATGATTAAGATCCACCGAGATGGCCTCACCATCATCCCAGGCCTGATCTATGTTCGGATTCATGATCAATGATCATTCCACACAATGGAGCGGCACAAATTGAGCAGCCATCAAACATGACGGCTGTTCAAATTCCCCATCAATGCATGCTACTTTCCTCATATGTGCAATTCTCAGCAGGGTGGAGGGTCTTTGTGCAACTCAGGAATTGACTGAAAATGAGAATATTGCACAAGTAAAATGCTAGCACAAGTCTGGCAGTTTGCGAACCTTTGTCACTGGGGGTGGGGCTCTGTGCTCACACTCACAATCCCATTTGGGCTTTGAGCAGGACATGCTTGGAAGTTCTGTGAGCCAATAGATGAAGCTCTCATAGATACCTCCAAAGGAGTCGTTCTAGATCAGCTTATCTAGTCCACCATCTTGGTTCCCACTGTGGCTAGGTGGATGCCCTCGGCAGCTGACATCGGGAGGAAAGCTGCATCCACCACTGGAGTTACTATATCAAGGCATCATGGTAGGAATGCTGGATGGACCAACAATGAGCTGAACTATTTTCAGATTTCTATGAATCTGATCCACGAGTTCCAACCAGGTTTTTTTTAGTTGTCCAGTTCCTATGAACCTACCAGTCACTTTTTAACCTTTCAGATTGTACAAATATTTAGTCATGCAAAGGATCAAGGAGGCCAACAAATCACCAATCTAAGATATGCATTTCCCCACATAGGCCAAAACATGAATGGGCAGATTTGAGTGGGGCTAGATCTGAACATCTTCCCTTTTTCCCATTTTTAGAAACAGTTCAGCAAATTTGCATTAACTATTGTGCATTGGTGCTGATCTGTATTAGTTGACAGGAATTTGCACAATTGTGGATTAGTGTACAAGAACAGGAGCACAAATGGAACAGCATTCTGCCCCTGGTCCCAAAAAGAGGAACTCCATCAGTGAGCAGAATGACAGACGCCTGACAATCCGCAAGAAACAGACAGAATGGGTTTAATAAACCCTAAACACCCCTGACTAGTAGCTTTATCTCCCGTGCGTTTGCCTTATATCCTTTTAAAGCTATCTGGCCATAAATGCATCTCATGGTGGCAAATTCCATATTTAACTTGGATTACCTAGAGCTCAGCTGCCTGAGAACATCTAACAAGTCTAGATAAATAGTCATTAATAGATCTTCTCCCACATGCAATTATAACTGAAGATAAATTTGAAATGGATGAGAATATATTTTCCACACACTTGATCTGGAAGAAAACAAAGTAGCAATGAAAACAGCAGAGAGGAGGGGAAAACATGCCCAAGAAGCAGGGTGAAAACTGCTGCTTCATTAATGGAAGAAACTGCAAAAAGGGTGTTTGGGGATTCATTAACTCAAAAAATAGCAGTCCACTCTGACGAGGTAGGTGAAATTTCTGACCTCATGGACTGTTCGGTATCAGAGTTCATCTTCTTCTTATTTGTTTGGAGCATTTGCCCCCCTCCTTTCTTTAAAGTTAGGAAGTAGGAATAGGAATTACCTTGGCTCACATGCCTTGGGCATCTTCTCTGCTGGTGAGGAAAGGGAGGGAGGGGAGAAAGAAAACAAAATTTACTCCTTGCCCAGAAGTAACCAACAGAGAAGGTAAATTCTCTTACAACTGTACAATAGCTTAAGGTCAATTGTATTCCCTCTCTGAAGGCTGTGAGCCTTTCCACAGAAGGTATTAAAATTCATAACACATGAAAATTAGGAGTTACTTCTGGAAGTAGTTTCTCCTTCCATAAGTACAAAATTTCACCGCTTACATTTAGCATTTAAAGGAAACCATCCAGATAATTAAAATTCCTATAAATGAAATGTCAGAGTTAAATGTTTCCCCCCCTTTTTAAAAAGTCCAATGCAAAACCTTTATTCTAAAATAACATGTTTTAAATACCTGATATCTTTGCAAGAGAGTGGAATAATTAAAGTTCACTAAATAAAATGGGACTATTGGTGTTCCTATTTCTTTGCTCAATGAATAACCTTTATGGAATTCTCTTTTTTTTCCCCTCACCATCTTAAAATTCAGCCATTATTTCTAACAGCAGTCCAGGAACTGTGAATATAGCCGGAGGGGGGCAGTAAGAAGAAATTACTTATATATAAAAAATGGAGAAAAATAATCATAATATAAAAAGCTTTAGCTCCAGGCCTCTTTTAAAATGCTCCTTTGTTTTCATTTGTGTGGCTGCATGCATGTGAAATGCAGAAGAGGGTGAGAAATTAAAATGGATGTTAAGAGCGACTAAAGATGAGAGCTGCTGTTTTACAGTAGGTAAAAATCTGAGAAGGAATTCTTCCTGGTTCAAATAAGGTCTCTGCCAGAACTGTGTTTGTTGGAATTAAGCAAACCAACACCTGCTCAGTCACAGCATCCTGTCAACAGCAGAGAAAGAACAAGACTGGCCTACCTTATAGGTTTGTTTTTAATGATTACTGACTTCGTGTTAGTGATTATAATTCATAGTTAATTCATTGTGCTTGTGTTTTCCTCTTCCCTGTTTTGTTGCATGTAAAGCAAATCCTATTATCACCAGACCATTCATCACTTCCAAGAAAAGAAAAAGGAGTGGGGGAGACATCTAACAATCCATCACAAGGAATTAGCACAGGCATTTGTGTTGTACTGAAAAAGGAGTCCTACATCTGTTGAAAGCAAGCAAAGTCTTTCAGGGCTTTAGGTAGCTCACTGTTGCAGGCTCAGCCTAGAACTGACAGAAGGAGAGATGTTGTTTCAGCAATGCATAGAGGCCCTCTGCAAGCTGGCTGGTTTGGACCTGCAACTAGGTCTGAGTTGCTGTATTGTTTCTTAAAAGATTGCTGCCTGATTCTGTAGTCCCTGGAGGCTGTGGTATATGGCCAGTGATGTGTGTCAGGATCTGGGCAGCTTCAAGACTCCTCCTCCTGGCCAAATGCCAGAGTAACAGCCCTGGAAATTGGTTCCAGGCTTTGCTGCAGCTGTCAGAGCCTTCATGAGCACTACCCGGGAGCTCTGAGGGTGCTTCCCTCCAGAAGCTGCCTCCACAACATTGGCCTCCAGTGTGCTGAAGCTCCCAGTTCCTCCACTAAGGTATTCCTGCCCTCATGCTGTCTCCTGGGCTCATGACCTCTGATTTGTTCTGTCTATGTTTTGCTCTTCTGAAATGCACTTTGTTTGGTTTCCTGTTCACTCCCAGTTTGTCCTTGATTTGCTCTGGATAATGACTTGGAATTGACTGGTGACTGGAATTTGGCTGTAAACCTCATCGACTATGTGACCCAGTGCCTCTCTCTAACATTCCACTACACACAACCCAGACCTTGCAATATCTGAGGAATCTGGTTTAGGGGTAAGAATCTTGTCAGATTTCCTCAGTTCAGCTGCCCAGACTCTGGTCTGCTTTCTTTCTGCCCTCAGTCTGCCTCACAGCAGGTGTCTGGCAGGAAGCAAATTCAAGTGGAGTTCTGCTTTTGCACATGGGACTTGTGGTCTTTCTGACCTTTTTGTCTACTTTGGACAAAGAATCACAAACTCCGCATGCTCTGCACAAAGGCATTGCCATAGCCTGATCCTCGGTTCCCTGATGAGCTGTCCATGACTCTGGGGTCTGGTAAGGCCATGTCCTCTGCCCTTGGAAGTTTTGGAAGAGAGGGCGATGGATTGCTGGATGACTTACTCCTGTCCTTTGTCTCCCTCTGAGCTGGTAGGGATACTGAAGCCAGAGAATATGACAAGTAGCCACCTATTAACACTAATCTATCAAGCCATACAGTGCAAGCTGCAAGGAAACCACAAGCACGTGTGTGCATTCAACAAGACGGCTCACAAAAGGACATTCAGGAGCACACACTGAGAGGGAAGGAACACCAGGGTTGTGACGATCCTCCCACCATCTGGCTACCTTCTGTTCATTGAACTTCTTGCCTGGCTTAGAAAGTGAGCAGAGCTGAGATTAAGTCCGCGAACATTTGCAGAGCTCCTGTTGAACACATGACACACAAATGAAACCCAGAAGTCATGAGCCCAGAAGTCAAAGAATGCCTCTTGCACACCTGAGCAGACTGTAGTGTGCAAGGGCAGGCATCCTCTCTACACTAAGTCAAGTGAATCTGATGGATTCCCCACACACACACTTTGCTTCTACATTCCTGGGCAACACCATACAAATGAAACTCAGAGTTTCTAGTCAATATGACTTGCACTTTTAAAAATGTCCCCATTACTACTATCTGTTAAGTGATATGTGGCTGACTTTTTTTTTTTTTTGGCAAGTAGCAGGACAGGTTGTGTCGTTAGTGGATAAGAGCAGAAAAGCAGGTGAATGTCTACCTTTCTATTGTCACATAGCTCCCTTTTCCCCAGGGCCAGATACTAGAGGTACAGGCACCCCCAAGTTCTCAGGGCCTTCCTACACCAATTACTGACTGATTGGTTTTAAATATTTCTTATCTCTTGCTTCAGTTGCACATACCCAGAACAAATTAAAACAGACTGTCAAGAAAGTAGCAATCAATGCAACCCAGATGAACAACAATAAAATATTAAAGTCATTGAATGTTTATAGTGGGAGACGCTACTAAAGACTCTTGAATCAGGCAGAATTAGGCAGTATGACAGTATTCCTCCATTTGGACTCACTGGGTCTGGATCCTCTTAAGAGTTAAGCCAAATGTTCTTTATTCAATGAATGGTTTTGATAGTGAGGCATCTGATGAAGATAGTTGGAAGCTCAGCTTGTCTCTGGAATGTCCTTGGCAAAGTCTGTAAGGACCAACACCTGGTATGAAACACCTGCGACAGGCACACATTTTCTGTGTTTGTACTTTACAAAATGAACCCGAACAAGTAACCTTGAGCATCTATCAAAGTTGATTTGCTATAGCCAAAACAATGTCACAGTCCACAACAGCACAGTGTATGAGCCGCCAACATGCACAGGTGGATTGAATTTCCATGTAGACCTGAAGCCGGGGAGGGTGCCCTGCACCTGCTTGTTCCATGGATCCTTGGCTGTCATGTCTTCTGGGCCTCCTGACAGGAGTAGGGGCATAGACTCAGCTTCTCTCAGGTATCAGGCCTTGCATTTTCTGCCACTGTTCTGTGTGCATCAATAACATTTTTGCACCTTCACATAAAGTTTGCTGATTGCCTCTGAATCCTCTAGTCAGAGAAACAAGCCCCTGCTTCTTGGCCATGCACTACTGAGCATGTGGCTGTTGATACAGTCTGAAGACAAACGTCCCCTGAAGTGCCCCGTGCTATCCAGAGCCCACTCTGTGAGACTCTTCCTTCCCTCATTTGGCAACCTTAATCTTTACTGTACCCCATCCACAACTTCTGTGCCTCTCTGAAGGATACTCGTAGTGATGCTAGTGCTTCCCCGGTGCCATGGGATTGTCACTGTGATTATTTTCCCACATGCCCCTGAGTAGTACCACCCAGAGCACTGTGGGAAATTCCAATGGCAGCTACCAGACTTCAAGACAAGCTCTGAAGTATGTTTTGTCAGGGAAACAACTTCCTGAATTTTTGACATGGTGAGTCTCAGCTTGCTTTTTTGTTGTTGTCTTCAGGAAGAGGTACCCAGTTGCAAAGGCCTCCATGGATCTTAGAAGTGTAGGAATTTAGTGAGTCAAAAGGGGTTTCCTGAGACATCCCTGGGTCCAGCCAGCTCTGAACCAGAAATCTGATTCTTTGAGTTTGGCCCTATTGGACTGCATCCTTTCCTCCACCACATGGGAGAACAGGTCACAACCCTCCACTGTGTGACACCCCTTCATATACCTATTCCACGGGAGGTCATTGAGGCCCCATCGGTCAGGGTGTTCAAAGACAGCTGGACATGCACATGGTGGGCATGTCATGAGTGGAGCTGGCTGGTGCCGGAGGTCAGACTAGATGGCCCGGGAGGCCCCTTCTGACTTGCTCTGTTTCTATATTTCTATTTGTCAGTATAAGATCTCCTCTGAGTCTGCACTTCTCCTGCCTGAAAAGTCCCGGTTCCCTCAATCTCATCTCATATGTCATCTCCCCACAATCCAGCTATTATCCTGGAGAACCTCATCTGAGTTGTCTTCTACTGTGGAACCTGTTTTCTGTAAACTGGTATGGAAAAAACTGCCACTGATCAGGCAAGTTTGACCAGTCACAAATGAAAAGAACTGGAAGCAGCTTAGACAGCCCATTGGTCTACTTAGCTGAATGTTCTTGATGCTCATGAGCTCATCCCAGAGTTTCAGGAAGGTCTCACCTGGGCATGTCAAGAAGCAAGCATTCACAGCAGGGGTGCACAACCAAGCAACAGACCCTCCCAGAATTAAATTGGCATAGCGCAGGATTGTAACAACACAGTGGGAAAACCACATGCTCCCTGGGAAACTCAGGCATTTAACTATCCATTTGTTGTATTTGTAGTCAGTATATTTTTCTAAAGAGCCCATGGTGCTTCTCCTTCCCACAATAATCCTGTGAGGGAGGATAGGCTGAGAGTCATTTATTGGCTTAATGGAACCCAACGAATCTCCAGGGTCTACTCTACACTCAGCCATGACGTTCATGGGGTGACCTGGGGCCAATCACTGGCTCTCAGCCTAACTGATGCCAAAGGAATGTTGTGAGGATCATAGAACAGCAGGGTTGGAACGGTCCAAGAAAGCCATAGGGTCCAACCCCCAGCAGTTGCAGGTCTCCAGTTTACACCATCCTACGGTTTCTATTGAATGCCTTGAATGGTTGAGCCCACTACCTCTCCGGGCAGCTGGTCCCACTGCTGCATTTCTCTGACAATGAGTGAGGAAGATTTTCCTGATGTCCAGCCTGAATCTGGGTTGTTGCTACTTGAAATGATTATTCCATGTCCTGCACTCTGCACTGTGAGGAGAGATCCTGGCCTTCCTCTTTGTTGCAGCCTTTGAGCTACTTATAGAGGGATATCATGTCTCCCCTCAGTTTACTTTTCTTAAGGTTGAACATGCCTGGTTATCTCAGCCTCTCCTCACAGGGTAGTGTTTTCAAACCCTGGATCATTATTATTGCTCTCCTTTGGACTCATTTCAATTTTTCTGCATCTTTCTTAAATCTTGGATCCCAGAACTGGACACGGTATTCTAGATCAGGACTGATCGGTGAAGGGTATCGGGGAAGTATTACTTCTAGTCAGTGCTTAAAAAAAAAAAAAGTGCCAGAACTCATGTCTTGGGGTCACACTTTTACACAATGGTTGCCGCCGGCAGTAAGCACTCAGCGCTTGACCACATGACTGATCCCAAGCCGAGCAGCATCCCAAGCTGAGCAGCGCCCTCACAATCACCGCCGACACGCAAGCGGCCTGCAGGCACTATGTTAATGATTTTTGTTGGTTGACCTGCTTTGCCCGACAGGGCGATGCACAATCACTTGGAAAAATCCGTCAAAAAAGGGTGCCAGAACGCCTTTCCGGTGCGTTCTATGGGGAAAAAAAGCCCTGCTTCTAGTAATTGGGAAGGAATAATTCTATTAATTCATCTCAAAATATCATTTGCCATTTTTGCAGCTGCATCACATTCTTGACTCATGTTTAGCCTGTTGTCCACAGTAACTCCAAGGTCTTTTCCTTTTCTGTTGAGCCACATATTCCCCATCTTGTACTGATGCATTTGGTTTCTTTTGCCTAAGTGGAGGACTTGACATTTGTCCCTATGGAATCTCATTCTCTTACTTTCAGCTCAGTGTTCAAGCTTATCAAGATGGCCTTGGATCTTCATTCTGTCTTCTAGTATGCACTCTTCCACCCACTTTTGCATCATCTGCAAATTTGATTGTCTTTCCTTGTACTTCCTCATCTAAATCATTAATAAAGATGTCGAGGAGCACTGGGCCCAGGACTGAACCCTGTGGCACCCCACTAGTAACTTCCATCCACTCTGCTTATCAGAATGCCATGTGGCAGTATGTTGAAAGCTTTGCTACAGTCAAGGTGGATTACGTCCACAGTGTTCCCTCTGTCTGTTTTGGTGGTTACCCAGTCAAAAAATGAGATTAAATTAGTCTGACAGGATTTATTTTTGACATATCCATGTTGGCTTCTATTATTCAATACATCTTCTTCAAGATGCTTGCAGATGGATTTTTTAATACTTTGCTCCAGAATTTTTCCAGGTACTGATGTCAGACTAAGTGGTTTGTAGTTCCCAGGTTCATCTCCCACCCCCCCGCTTTTTTTTTTTTTTTTTTGAAGATAGGGAAAATGTTAGCCCTTCTCCGGTCATCTGGCACTTCTCTTGTTTTCCAAGATTTATCAAAGATAATAGCCAGTGGTTCTGAAATTTCTTCCACTGGCTCTTTTCTGACTCTTTGATGGAATTCTTCAGGCCCTGGATATTTGAACATGTTTATTCCATATAATTATTTCTTGGCAATTTGTCTGTCAGTCTTGGGCTGCCATCTCTCACTTTCCACTTGCACTTCCTCTTGGTGGCAGATTTTCTTGTGGGAGAAGATTGAGGCAAGGTAGGAAATGACCCCCTCCATCTTTTCCTTGTCATCTGTTATCACTCCGCCATCCACTAAAAGTAGCTGCACACCTTCCTCTTTCACATGTGTTTTGTTCTGGATGTACCTGAAGAAGGCATTTTTGTTGTTCTTAGCATCCCTTGCTAGTCTTAGTTCATTTCCTGCTTTAGTCTTCCCAAAACTGTGCTTGCAATTCCTTGCTATTTGTTTCTATTCTATTTGCTTTGGTCCCTTGCAGGGAAAAGACAGGGTACATATCAAATAAATAAATATTTAGTATCAAGTCTCCACCATTCTAACCATTATGCCACACAGCCTCATTGGAATTAATGGGTGGGGTGCAATTTCACAGCCTGCATATACCTAGAATATTTTTATTATAACTCTAATTTTGCTGAGAAAATGGGACCTTCTCCTGAGCAATTAGGCTTAATTATACAGACAGCACTACCTCTCAAGAAATATTCCTGTCACAAAGCCCATTCCCAGCCCCCTACAAATATATTCCTCTACACAGAATGTGCAGAGACAAATCAAGGAAGAAGCAACATTAAAGCACAGATGTTCTTTCTTTCCAGGATGGTACACAGTGACAAAAAGGTTGCATTTGTATATGCAAGGAAATATAGAAACAGCGAGTCAGAAGGGGCCTCCTGGGCCATCTAGTCTGACCTCTGGCTCCAGCCGGTTTCACTCATGACACCCCTACCATGTGCATGTCCAACCCATCCTTAAACACCCTCAACATTGGAGCTTCAGCCACCTCCCGTGGAAGCCCATTCCACACCCTTGGGGTCCTGTCAGGAAGTACTTCCTGGCATCCACCCTAAATCTTGGTTCCCTGTGGTTCGCTCATTGGAACACGTCCTGCCCTCCACTGCAGGGCAAAAAAGGTCATGACCCTCCTCTGTGTGGCAACGCCTCACATACCCATCTCTATATATGTCTTTGAAGGAGCCTGTCTCCCAAGGAAACCACAAGTTGTAAAAAGGGATGCATGGAAGGGGAGAAGGATTTGATTAGCAGGGTCGGGGGAGTCTCCAGTGGAAAGATTCAAGGGCAGAGGCAGCAGGAAGCAAAGCATATGTGGACAAAGGCTTGGCTAAGCTGGGGTATCAGAAGCAATGAACCTTTATTTCTTCAAATGTGCATGGACAGAAGGGTGGTGGAGCAGATGGGCTTCCAGACAACAACCGGGGCTCAGAATGAATGATTAGGGCTCCATTCTCATGGTCCACCCACTGATAGCACTCCTGTTCCTTTGATTCCACTCACTGGGCCTTGTTTTCTTGCCTCCTTTGGAATGAAAGCACATCTCAAGCCACATCCATCGTCTGAAACACCGTTGTGGCATTGAGAACCACTTCGTGTTGCTTCTCAGTCAAAGTTGCCTCATATCCCTTGGGCATCCTGGCCCAGCGTGACACTGCAGTGTGGTAAGCGAGTGGCCGAAAGCAGCCCTTGTTCTCTGTTCTGACCCAGCAATGGAGAGCAATCCGAATGGCAGTGTATTTCTCTATTCCCATTCTCTGTGTGCCTTCAGCCCTTTTGTTCAGGAAAAGCCCAAAGGAACTGCTCCCGAGAACGCTCGCACATGAAAAAGGAATTAGCATCCATTCAGATTGTGAAAATTCAATGGATATGAAGGTCTCTTTGAGAGTTCAGCTCTGTTTGCGTTATTTATCTGCTGTCTCTATCAAACTGAAATATTCAAAATACTGATATGAAGGCTGCCGTGATCTGGTGTGTGTGTGTGTGTGTGTGTGTTAAGCAAATTAAAAATGCTTCTCTCACACACTATTTCAACCAGAGTGGATTTTCAAATAATTATGGCCAATACTTATTTGATATGTAAGCTTCCCCACATCTCTTTAGAGAAACTGTGATATATATATACCACCCCAAATGCATTTTATTGAGCCCCTAATTCAGAATGCAGTCTTTCTCTTTTTAGGCAGTTGGCATTGTTTCAGGCACCATCTGCGTTCAGTTGCCATCTTGAAAAAAATCCTTAGGGCTGTTCACAAAATAAGAACCCCCCTTGATTTATTTGTGGGGCAACAGTAAGTGGAACACTTCCCATGAAGCATTCTTTTCCCCATTTCCCTGGCAGTTTCCTGCCCCCAGGATGTACGCCACCTAGATGTAAGCAGGGATGAGATAAGGAGCTCATGGGATAAACAGGGATGGCCCTGCTCTGAGGTGGAGCAAGTAGCAGACTCAGGTGGTTGCTACCTGGAAGTGTAAGCAACATTTTAAAGGAGGAACCTGTGTGCTTTATAACCTGTGTCCTTCACCTTGGCCAGAAAATTGCCTTGGCTTGGCCTTGGAGATAAGATTCAGTAAACAACATGATGTTTCCTTCAATATAGGAAATGTTCCCTACTGTAGGACAGGGGATAATCCAATCAAGTTGCGGCAACCCAGATTCAGGTTGGACTTCAGGAAAAGCTTCCTGTTTCTATGTTTCTATGTTTCTGTTTCTATGTTTCCTCACTGTCAGAGCAATGCAACTGTGGAAGCAGCTGCCTGGAGAGCTGGGGAGCTCTCCCACACTGGAGACATTCAAGGAGAAACTGGGCAGCCCTCTGAGTGGGATGGTATAACGTGGTGTCCTGCAACAGCCAGGGGCTGGACCCAATGGCCTTCATGGCCCCTTCCAGCTCTACTATTCTATGATTCCATGAAGTAAGGAATGACCTTGCTTCTTCTGAAACAATCTTAGGTACTTTGCTCTCAAGTATACTTGAGAAAAGCAGAGAAATCACCCTGCCAACAAAAGTTCCTATAGTCAAGGCTATGGTTTTCCCAGTTGCAATGTATGGCTGTGAAAGCTGGACCATAAGGAAGGCTGAGCACCAAAGGATTGAGGCCTTTGAATTGTGGTGCTGGAGGAGACTCCTGCGAGTCCCTTGAATAGCAAGGCGATCAAACTGGTCAGTCCTAGAGGAGACCTGACTGCTCTTTTGAAGGCCAGATCCTGAAAATGAAACTCAAATACTTTGGCCACCTAATGAGAAGGAAGGACTCCCTGGAGAAGAGTCTAATGCTGGGAACAATAGATGGCAAAAGAAGAAGGGGGCGGCAGAGGATGAGGTGGCTGGATGGAGTCACTGAGGTGGTTGGTGTGAGCTTGAGTGGACTCTGGGGGATGGTGGAGGACAGGAGGGCCTGGAGGAATGTTGTCCATGGGGTCACAATGGGTCAGACGTGACTTCACTAATAACAACAACAACACTTGCAACACTAATCCCAAAAGGCTTTGTACCCATTGCCTTTTTCAGAAGTACAGCTGAATGGTCCCTCTGCTACGACGTCCTTTTCTGAAGATACAAAGCAATAGTTAGAGGCTTGTCCTTTCAGCAGTACCAGCCACTATTGCAACTGGGACAAGCCCCATGCTTCTAGCTGCACAGGCAGATGCACTGATAAATAATGTTAGGAATAAGGAATTTTAAGGAACTTATTCCAGGAGAGCTTTCAAGTTTGCCCAGGGGAAAGGAAAGGGGGGAAAAAATCCCTATATTAAATTTGTTTCCACTGCTGATGGTCATGTTTTTCTGAGCCTGTCTCCACAGGGAGAGAGCCTGTGTTTGTGGTTTATGGAACATGACATAGATATGATTACATTAGCGCTCCAATTGCAACCGCAACATCAAGAAAAGTTGTCAGGTTGCTGAAACACTGCAAACTGGACTGTTGTAAAAGCACTTAAACAATATTGATCTGCTTTTATTGGGGATGCAGACGGCTGCCACACCATAGTGAGTTCCAAGGAAAGAATGTGCTGGGGACTCCAAATCAAGGAAACGGATTGATATGAGCTGCTTTCAAATGAATTCTTGTTTTAAAGCCTGGGATAATTTTTTTGGAAACCAAGACGGTGCAGTGAAGGGAAGGATGTCTGGTTATGGAAGTCGGTAAATTCAGGTCAGCCATGGCTTCTGCACTATATCTGGGAAAATGTTTTAATATTCCTATCCTTCTGCAATGATGGAACAGCAAAAGATGCCACTGTGGAGCAGTGGAGCTATGTTCCATGATGCATTTAGAAGGTTCTAGTCTTAGTCCCTGGCCTCTTCAGTTGAAAGAATCAGGTGGTTGGTGATGGGGAACTGTTTTGGAAGAGGAAGCCTTTGGGGATGGGGAGAAATGTCTTCTCTTCCTTTAAAAAAAAAAAGATTTTTAAAGGGTTGGAGTACTTCTGGCTGTTTAGCAGAACCTGTGAGGAGCAGTGATGGCTATGCTCAAAAGTGTCTTCAGTAGACCCTAGGGTTGGAGATGTCCTTGGGTGGTGGATGAATGTTGGGTTTCAATAGGAATATTTCAGGAGCTGTCATTGTTGTTGCTAGGTGCGAAGTCACGTCCGACCCATCGAGACCCCTTTTTTGCAATTTCCCCAAACAGGTTCAGGACCACTGATAGCTGCTTTGAATTTCCAGCTGTAAGCCAAGTGGGTTTGGACCCAGCAGCCTCAGCTGGGGATGGGCAAAGAATCTATTTTGTGCACCAGATTCCCTGGTTTTGGCTTCCCGGAACCCACTCCAGTTTGCAGAGTCCAGAGTCTGAGTTCCTGGTAGGGGTGCAGATGCTTGTGGGATGCTCGCCAGGAGTTGAGCCCCCACGTTGTGCATTCAGTGCTCTTCTTCCAAGCCCCCAGAGGGGCAGCAAGTGAGGAAGAAGACTGGCTGTTTGGAATGGCTGCAGATAAAGGTGGCCAGTTGCACAATTGGGAGTCTGCAAGCATTCATGGACTTCCTCTTGGCTCAGCTTACTCTGAAGGGTCAAAACAAGCACAAGTGGAAGTCCCTGAATTCTGGAGGAATGGATTCCAAAAGAGTTATTTCCACTGTGGACCATCACATTCGTTTAATGTTGCAGCTTTGTGTTCCTGTACCAGATCATTTTTAAGGCAAAGTATGGACATATCATATAGACTATATCACACTGGTCCTATATCATCTACACTGGCTGCCAATTGAAGTCTGGGCTCAATATAAGGTGTTGGTAATGACCTATGAGGCCCTAAGTGGCTTGGGTCCTGGATACCTGAAGAAGCATCTTGTTTCCTATGTGCCTGCCTGCTCCTTGAGATCTGAGAAGGAGGTCCTTCTCCAGGAACTGTCTTTGAAGGAAATCAGGAGGGTAGCTACTCGGAGAAGGACCTTTTCAGCGGTGGCTGACCCTAACTCTAACGTTTTTTATTTTCCCATATTTTAACGATTAACTGGTTTCATTCTTGTTTTTGTCATTATTTATCAGATGCAGCATGCTGTTGTTGTTTTGTTGTTGTTTTTGTTCTTTGTAAGCCATCCAGAGACTTTCTAGTAATGGGATGGCATATATAATATTTAAATAAATATAAAGTCTTCCCCTTTTAGAAGTTGCACTCCATTCATGTATGCCCAGGAGTTGGGGCCAATGGCCCATGTAACATTTGGGTAGGGATATATGAACGTAGCAAAATTTGCCCTGTATTCATTGCATGGATTCTGAACTGTCTTTCCTTGCATAATCCAACTTCTGACAGAATCAGATCCCTTTCTAGGGATATTTGCAAGTGCTGCTTGCAAATACATTTCATGCAAATGCCATTCGTACCAAGACCCACATTGCACAAATCTGCCCCCCCTCAAGTGTAAACAAAATGCCGAGTTTATACTCCTTTCAGCACCAGGTCAAAACCTTTTTATTAATTGTTATTTTAAAAACTAATATTTTAATGGTCAACATTTTTATTTAACTTATTTGATCTATATTTTCTGGTTATTTGTTCTTTATTATATTGATATGGGTGTTTTGGTGTTTTTGTTTTAATGATTGTAAGCCTTCCAGAGATGCCATGCATAAGGGATGGCATATAAAAGTTTTAAATAAAAAAATAAAATAAAATAAAATAAAAAACAGTCTATAATTCTGTAGGATCCCTACGAACCTGAAAAGAAAAGGTGCCTGGAAATAACTGGAAAGAGCTGTTCTGCTGGGGACTCTTCAGTCCAGATTCATGGAAAACTGAAGACTTATGAGGATGCAGCTGATTTTTCCGGCATCCCTAGAGGAAGTACACATGACGTTGGGGGAGGGGGCAGTCACATGGCCTTACCTCTTCTTCTCTTTGCAGAGAAGCTGTTCACCAAGGATGTCTGAAGAATTTTCTGCTTCCCTTTGGAAAGGATTCCTAGGAATACATTGTGCTCTAAATACAAATAATTTACAGATAGCACTGACCCGACTAGCAGTGCAGAAAACTTTTTCTCTTGCAGGGATGTGGTCATTGCATGAAAAAGTACAAAGAACTGTTTTGCTAATGATAAACACATCCTCGCTCTCAATCCCACCGCCCACTCAACACACACTGCTCATGCATGCACACACATCGTTGTGTTTTTCAAAGGCTCTTGTGAATGCTTCCCATAGTCTGTGGAGACAATAAATTAGCCCTAAGGAAGGCTTAGATTTGGGTTATTGCCACTGAGCTGCTAATGCTGACAGCTAACAAACAGGGGAGACTGCAAAGAGTGCTGGAGATTTCTAATGTTATAGATTTTAACATAATTATCAATGCATTCCTTTCAGCTATTATGCCATTTTAATTGCACGGAGCTGATTTCTCTGTTTTTTATGGGGCTGTATCCGCATCGGGAAAATGAAAACACCAAATTGAAAATGAAAGAATTATGCTAAGGGTTCCTCTGAATTCCGGAACAGCATTTGCTGCTTTATATATGATTCATTCACCGGCTGGTGCCACCAGTTACTGTATAGCGATAGTTTGCCTTCCTGGTTTCTTTGTCTGAAAATACAGGGATTGTTCTGAATGTTTCCCTTCCCCATGGTGCCCTGTCTCCTGGGGATGAGAGCCCTTGCAGTATTTCGCTGCGGCCCCACCAGTATGACCATTGTTTTCTGAGGGTATTGAATGTGTACGGTCTGCTCACAGATGCAGCTGATTCCTGATAATCGTCACAACCTTATATGTTTTTGAATTTCTGTGTAGTGTAGCGAGTGCCATATTGCATCTAAGCTAGAAAGACGTAAGTTTAACTTATTGATGTGTAAATCGACAAAACTGGAGCCCACCAAAGTTCTTCTAATTCTGTTTCAAAGCTTTCTCCAGCTTGCATCTGTATCAGACGATGACCCTTGCTTTCACAGTTTCTTTCCACATGAAAATCCATACATCTTTTGTTGTGTGTTTTTCCAAACGTATGCATGAATAGTGTGGATGCACACATTCCTCTTGAATTAAGCATATTTGTATGCAGTTTCCAAAGTGTGTGTGTGTGTTTATTTGTTTAGTTAACGTCTATGCTGAAGCTCCATTAAAATGCAGTCTAAATTGCACCACAGTATAAAAGTACTGGAAAAAAAATTGTCATGCAAAAAAATCCCAGTAACTTGAGCAAGACAAAGCATGATAGAACCTGATGAAACAACTAGCAAAGCCCCCATCTATGCTCTGCAATAGAAAACAGTCTTAACTGGGTGCGAAAACAAATAGCAAGGATGGAACCAGGCGGGCATCAATAGGGAGCTCATTCCATAATGGGAGAGGGAGGCACCACTGAAAAGACCCTTCTCCTATACATGCACGTTTTTCATAAGCTGAACACATATGTTTGGGTTTGCAAATCACAGTGCAAGTTTAGAATTTATGGACTTTACTCACAAATAAATAAACCAGAACCAATGTCTTTCATATTCATGCTTTAAGGTTCAGCTCAGTATGATCCTCTGCTAAATGGCTTTGGGTGTTAGGAGCTTGGTTCCTTTGTCCACTGAATGCACATGGATACCTTCTGTTTATTGGACTTGGATAAGCAGGAAGTGTGCTGTGGACTGACTTAAGGATCATGTTGGGAGTTCCAGGATAGATTAATGGAAGTCCTTTACACAGAGCTATGGAACACACAGTGGAATTCAGCTCCACAAGATTCAATGAGGACCACCAATTTGAATGGCTGGAAAAGGAGACTGGAGAAAAGCCTGGTGGAGAAGGTGATCCATGGCTGCTTGTCCTGGTGGTCATATGCACTTCCTCCATCATCAGAGGCAGCAGCCAATGAACATTTGTTGCTGGGTAATGTGGGTGTGAGGGTGCTCATGACCGGCTTGAGGGATCCCAAGGGCAACTGGTTGGCTGCTGTATGAACAGAGGGCTGGGGTAGATGGTCCGATCCACCGTGGCTCTTCTTGTGTTCTCCTTAATAGTATTTACAGGTAATGAGTGAACCAACTCAGAAAAGGCAAGGCAAAAACCAAAAAGACCGCATTAATCCACAAGGTCTGGAGGAAAACAGCCACATTTCAAAGTCTAATGCAAAGAGCAGTGCTTGGATATATAAGGCAAGAGAGTTCTGTTTTTACGGGTAGAATGCAAAATATGAGACAAGAGCATGATGAAGATCTATGCTTACACCCCTCCAGCTGCCAGGAACCTCTCAGAAAACTGGGAATGAAGGGACTCCTGAAATGGTTTGGGGCATAGCAGTCTCAGCCATCAGTTCTGTATGAAAGTTCACTCTCACTGTAGTCATGATGCTGGATTAGCTCTTCCCCACACTGAGTACAGAATAAAAATGTTGCATTTTTGTCTTTTCCTCCCATTTTCGCATCCTCCTTTAGGGTTCTGAGCAGGACATGTATGCATGACTTTGCAAGCAGAAAGAAACTCTCATGCACTCCTACTCAGGAGAACAAAATAAGGAAATAACTTCAATGCCACTTCGACTCTGGGTGAGAAAGGGGTGTTGGGTGAAGGGTTCATACTGGAAAAACAATGAGAATGACAATGACGATGACACAGTATTATCTTGCCTCTTTGTGAAGCAATTAAGCTGCCCTCCATTTTTTAATCCCGAACTGATTTTAGGTTATTATGGGGTTAGCGCTTTCTCTGGGTTTTTGTGTGTGATTGTGTATAATCAGTTGAAGAAAAATGGTTAACCATTTAGAATTCAGGAATATTTGTTGAGTAAAGAGCTCAAGAGGTTTTACTCAGGAAGTCAGGCTATTATGTCAGACGGGGTGAGAAAATGTCCTCTCCCCCATTTAGAAACATAGAAACATAGAAACAGAGCGAGTCAGAAGGGGCCTCCCGGGCCATCTAGTCTGACCTCCGGCACCAGCCGGCTCTGCTCATGACATGCCCACCATGTGCATGTCCAGCCTGTCTTTGAACACCCTCACTGATGGGGCCTCAACAACCTCCCGTGGAAGCCCATTCCACGCCCTCGGGGTCCTGACTGTCAGGAAGTGCTTCCTGGCATCCAAATTGAACCTTGGCTCCCTGAGCTTTGCTCCATTGGAGTGCGTCCTGCCTTCCTCTGCAGGGGAGAACAGGCCTCTCCCCATCTCCATGTGACACCCCCTCACATACCTGTATGTTGCCAACATATCCCCTCTGAGTCTCCTCTACTCCAAGCTGAAGAGACCCAGTTCCCTCAGTCTTGCCTCATACGGCATCCCCTGCAAACCAGCCACCATCCTTGTGGCCCTACGCTGCACTGACTCCAACCTGGCTATATCCTTGCTGTAATGAGGGGCCCAAAACTGAACACAATACTCCAGTTGCGGGCGCACCAGAGTCGTGTACAGTGGTAGTAATACCTCTCTTGATCTAGAAGCCACACTTCTGGCTATGCAACCAAGGGTGGCATTCGCCCTCTTGACCACCGCATCACACTGCTGGCTCATGTTTAGCCTGTGGTCAACCAGTACCCCGAGGTCCCTTTCACAAGTGCTGCTCTCCAGCCACTTGTCACCTAACCTGTACTTATGACAGCTATTCTTATGCCCCAAGTGCAAGACCTTGCACTTATCCACATTGAACGCCATCCTGTTGTCTCCTGCCCACTTCCATAGTCTGTCCAGATCCTTTTGGATCTGGTGTATCTGCTCCTCAGTTGTGGCCACTGCTCCAGTTTTAGTGTCGTCTGTGAATTTGATCAGCAGACTGTTCACCCCTTCTTCCATGTCGTTAATGAAAAGATTAAACAGGATTGGCCCCAGGACAGAGCCCGCTTGTCACTGGCTGCCATCCCGACGATTCCCCGCTAATGGTTACAATCTGTGTCTGAGAACATGAAATTGTACATTCCTAGTAGTAGTTAAAACATTGTGAAATGTAGCAAAACACAATCAGAAGTATTTTCTTCATATTACAAGCATTCAGAATAAGAGGGAAGGGAAGGGAAGGGAAGGGAAGGGAAGGGAAGGGAAGGGAAG
>JAIXND010000762.1:2066491-2080260 GCA_023646645.1 Varanus salvator macromaculatus
GGGAAGGGAAGGGAAGGGAAGGGAAGGGAAGGGAAGGGGCTATTTAATGTGGCATCACATTTCATGTCTCATCTCTTCTGCAAAAGGTTTGGAGAGCACCAAGTGGCAACAATTTCCACACATGAAAACCCTGAGTACAAGATAAAAATACATTTGCCCTCGGTGGAATCCTGACACCCCAGTTTTCAAACATTGCTTGCCTGTGCTGCTTTCTCCCACCTTTTCTCTCAAAATGCAGGACCATGTGGGCTTCCTAGGTACTCACTGCTCAGCCCCACCTCCATTCAACTCAACGACCAAGGAATTTCAGCATGATTAATGGGATTGCAAAGAATGCCAAAGGAATTAATAATAATTAACTTCTTATTACTGAGTGCAACCAGAGATACAGATAACCCACCTGCCTTTCCCTTCACATGCAATTTCTTTCCTTTGCTTAAGCATATAATGAAAAGAAGCATCTTTCCACTTTGTGACTTCACAGCAACAGGCATGGTCCACTGTTTGGGGCTGTTTGTTCCTGTGGGAAGATGCATAATCAGGTGCCCACAACCTGGAATAAGGAGGCATGAGGTTGCTGGCATATGGAATAATTTGGGCTCCACTAAAGTGCTCACTTAAGAAGATAAGAACTTTGGCAAAGCTCTGCTGGATCACACCAAAGCTCCAACTAATCCAGTTCTCTGTACACATGGTAGCAAACTGGCTGTTCACAGCATCCCTCAAGCAGGAGAGGGGCAAGACCTTCACCTGTTCAAGCTCTCAGCAGCTGCTGTGCACAGGAGGTCACCTCTGGGGAAGGTGGAAGACCATCGGTTTTAGAAGCAATACACAATATTTCGCATGAAATTGGTGGGCACTGATACAGGAGGTGCTACATGATCAGCCTCTAAGAGGTACTGCAGGCTGCAAATAATCTAGAAACATAGAACATAGAAACTGAGCCAGTCGGAAGGGCCTCCCAGGTTATCTATTCTGACCCCCTGGCTCCAGCTGGCTCTGCTCACGACATGCCTATTATGTGCATGTCCCGCCTATCCTCGAAACCCTCACAGATGGGGCTCTAACCATCTCCCATGGAAACCCATTCCATACCCTTCCATACTTCCTGGCATCCAAATTGAGCCTTGGTTCCCTGAGCTTGGCTTCGTTGGAGCACATCCTGCCCTCTTCTGCAGTGGAGAACAGGTCCCTACCTACCTCCTTGTGACACCCCCTCACGTACCTGTATGTCATCAATAGATCCTCTCAGAGTCTCCTCTTCTCCAGGCTGAAAAGACCCAGTTCCTTCAGTCTCACCTCATATGGCTTTCCCTGCAATCCGGATGCCATCCTTGTATATGGATAGTGGCCGGATTAATATTTCCGTCGTTTTAGAGTGAGCCAAGTGATAGACAAGAATTTCATTCCATCTGTGTTTCCTATTTGCAGTGTTGCATAAAGACAAGGGCAAGAACAAAATTTTTCAGAAATGTTTTCCATTTCCCAAATTTGCATTCACATTCAGAAGTTTTCTGTGTGTGTCCAGGGTGTGCATTTGCACAAAACCCTCTTCATCTGCATTCTTATACTTTAACTATATGGAATATATATCAATGGTATTTAGGATGGGAAATGCATATTTAAAATGCATATTGTTCTCTATTAAGAAATGTATTTTCCCCCAACCTCCAAAAAGGTGGAGGGGGTAGGTGCCTGCATTTGGGTGCACATGACAGAAAAGGAACCTCAAGATGGAATTTGGAGAATTCACCCTGCACGACTTCCCATCCCAAGGGTAGGCTTCCAAATCCTGCACTGGAGGTAATCCACTGTTCAGATTACCTCCTCAGACATTTACACCTTTTCAAGAGGAAATGAGACCATCCTAAAATGAACTCCAGTGGTGCTAGTTGTGTGCAACGGACCAAGAGGAAAACCAATTTTCCTATCATGAATGGTGTTGTTAGTATGAATTGGCCTAGTTAAATCCTTTGACTTTTCCTGCATCAGTTATATTACTACCATTGGAGAGGGAGCAAACACACCCATACCTAGGGATGTAAAATCAGCGCTTGATGTTGCTGAGAATCTAAAATCCCAGTGTAAGCTTTGTTCTGTCGCATGTCCATAGCAGATTTCTTGTCCCAGGAAAACCCATGTATGCTTCCATGCATATTTTCTGAATGCATGCATCATATGTACACATTCTATAAAAGAAGCCATATTACTCTCATTACTTAAAGTGTGCTTGTGCACCTTTTTCCAAAGTACTATTTTTAACGTGACACATTTTGAATATTTTTATTGTGTTTATTTTTGGGTCTCCAAATCACACTGCAAACTTCAGAATGTGAGGACAGCACCCAATGGAGTGTTTCAGTCTGCACTGAGCTCCAGGCAATGCAAATTAGGTCATTTCTGGGCAAAATAATGAACTGACCTGGGTTCCTCATTACACAACCATGTGTGTACTCCAAAGATGCTGCCCTGTATTGAATGATCTCTGGACACTAACCCAAATACTTTACTTTACCTCCTGTGGGGTAATGGATTTTCCTTTTCTGAGATGAAGACACTTTTGAATCCCAGAGAAAGGGCCCACTGTACACATTTGGGCTTCTAAGCACTCCTGTTAAACCCTCAACAAGAAAAGCAACATGCAAAATATCTCCTTCCCTTTTTCCCCTCTGTGGAATGTGTGGTTAGAGAGAATCCCACACATAATCACTGATAAATGGTGTCTCCGTAAGGTTTGAGATCACCTCCATTCCATGGTGGTGGAAGTGATGCTTCTCCAAAGTCCCAAAGAATTGATGATAGAAAAGCAACTTCAGAGATGCCATCATCCTTGACCTCTGGTGTACCATCTTTCATTCTTTTTCAATGCATAGTATCCAGGGAACATAACTGATGAATACCCAGGGTTGACTGATCCAGATCATTAAAGCACCAGAGTGCAAAGCTTCAGGCTTTGCACTTTGTATCATTTTGGTAGTTTACCTGTCCCCTCACCTTACTAACAGGAAAGATGGAACTCTCTGTAAAAATCTTCTTGAGAGGTTTTGCCAATCTTAATGATTCTGGCTTCCTTTCCAATATTTATTTAATGTACTCATTGGTCAAGGTGCTCCCCATTTTGCTCCTCTTCTTCCTACTCTGAGGATTCCACATCAAGAATTTAACCTGACTTCACATTTATTCACAGCAAGTTACAGATGATGATGATGATGATAACGATGATGCTTAATTTATCTATGTTATTTCTATGCAACCCAATAGCCAAAGTTCTCTGGGAAGTTTTCTACAAGATGCTATTTGCATGCAGTATGTATTTGAAGTTGGTGTGAGCTTGAGTGGACTCCGGGGGATGGTGGAGGACAGGAGGGCCTGGAGGAATGGTGTCCATGGGGTCGCAATGGGTCGGATTCGACTTCGCGACTAACAACAACAACAACAACAAATGTATTTGAAAATGGCATTTCAAGCACAATGTATTGTGTTTTTTTAAACATCCAGGAAGTACAAAAATGTGTGAATACTTGGAGTTCCAGTCTGCACATTATCCCAGGAAATGTGGGTGAGGTGTCGCATTTGGTAAGCATCAAATTCCTCAAATACCCCTAGGATTTGGATACAATAAGAAGAGGCCATTGGATATGTCCAGTGGATCTAGTCTAGCCTTTCTGTCAAGAAATCTCAAGAATCCATAGAGAAGATTGAAAAGTGGGAGGTTTAGGGTAGATAAAAGGAAGCACTTCTTCACACAACATATAGTTAAACTGTAGGATTTGCTGCAACGGGAAGTGGTGATGGCCACCAATCTGGATGGCATTAAAAGGGGATTGGATAGATTCATGAGGGAGGAGCCAATCAGTGGCTACAAGTTTGCTGGGCAGATTCCCACCCCTAACTCAATTTCTTCACACATCATTATCTGCAGGTCAAGTTTGCACATTCTGTGCTTGCATGATTTGGACATTTGTCTGTATGAAAAATGTTCATAAATATGCATCCTTTTAAAAAATGCCAACAAACACATTTGAATCAATGGCAGAAGAATCTGTGCATTGCAAACTTCAGCACAACCAATACACACATTGGAGAAACATTGAAAACATGGATGCTTACCAGGAATAAATAAATGAATAGACAAATAATCACATATTGATATGAATGAAAGATGAAATGAGCTGAGCTGGAAGTTGCAGAACTTTGACAAGCTTTAGATTTTTTAAGAAACAGTTTTGCCTTTTTCGATCAGATCCAGTTCAGAAAATCAGGCCAGCGAGGAGAAGAATTGTTCCTGGAGAAGTGTTGAGACCCACCATACTCTGACATCCTCCAAGTCCAAGCAATAGCGTGTGCTTCCTTGTTGCTGTGATGTGCCATCGAATTGTTTCTGACCCTTCATAATGCCCTGTCCATGACAACCCTGCTCAATGCCTGTAAATTCCAAGCTTTGGTCTGTCCATCTCATATTTTCTCTTCCATTTCTTCTTCTTCCTCCAATTTTCCCAAGTCTTTTCCAGGGAGTGTTGCCTTCTCATGATGTGACAAAGTATGACATCTTCAGTTGTGTCATTTTTACTTCTAGGGAAAGTTCTGGCTTGACTTGACCTAGGACCCACTTGTGTGTCTTTCTGTCAGTCTAGGTTATCCACAAAGCTCTCCACCACCATGTTTCAAATGCATCATATTCTTCCTGCCAGCTTTCTTCAAATATCCCCAGATTATGATAGGGTTTCATGTGTTTGCCCGAAAACTTCTGGTATTATCTAAAGTCAGTGGAGCCACTAAGCCAGGGGTGTCCGACCTTTTGGCTCCTCTGGTCCACATTGGAGGAAGAAAAATGATCTTGGGGAGCATGTTAAATATACATGTGCTAAGGAATGCCAACAAGCCAAAAACAGTCTGTGCAGAATTTTTGTGATATCTACCAAAGAACAAACATGCATTGCTAGCAAAGCAATACTGCCTAGGAAGGCCCTGAAAATTATAGGTGGACTATAAATACATGTAAATAAATGAATAAATAAATTTTATGGGATGTCATGGTGCAAAGTTGCCATCGGTGAAGTTCACACTCTAGAAGCACGCAGTCGCGTCACTCAAAAAGTGCAGAATATCTCAATATTTGAAGATTACAGTTTCACACTGGGCTGCATCCGTAGCCCTCCTGAGCTGCATATGGTTCACGGGCCGCAGGTTCGACACCCCTGCACTAAGCCCTTGCTGTACTTGAGCTTGGTCTCCCTGCATCTAGGCAGAGTGGGTTGCGCTGCAGAGCTGGACTTAAAAATGAAGCAGAGTAGAACTGACCCATGCCACTTCAATCTTCTTCTATTTCCTTTGTGCAGAATCTGTCCCACGCATCTTAATGCAAAGTAGAAATATGTCAGGCCTTGTCTAGAAGGTCCAGACACACACCTAATTATATCACAGCAATTAATATCTTCAGATGAAATTGAATTGCTGGAGTTATTTTCTTTCTTTTTTCCTGTGTTCTTTTTTAAATTCCAGCCTCCCCCACTCCTCACACACAGAAACCATCCTTCTCCCTTTTAAATAAATATGTATAAATATACGAACTGCCAGCCACTGCATGGAAGAAAAATAGGAGGGGAACAAATGTCTCAGAGATAAGAGTTTCTTTTTAAATGATAATTTTTTTGTATATCTGGCTGTAAACTTCATCTCTGAAACTTTTCCCCCCTCCTATTATCATCCCCATACCTGGAGCCTATACAGACAGAACATTGGTTGAGTTTGACCTTTCTGAAATCATAAGCAATTCTTTCTCTTTGTCATGGTGATAATGGAATGGATCAGATACTTCCTGAAGACATTATAATAGAGTTCAACTGTCTATGTTGCACGCTAATGACAAATGTAAAATCCATCACTTCTCTACAGTTGGCTCAGGTAGAACAGAGGGAGAGAGAGAGAGAGAGAGAGAGAGAGAGAGAGTTTTCTCTACTACAGTCTGGTTTCTTCAGCATTGCCATGCTTCTGGCATAGGCCAGCTAATGTGCATGCTGCTGTCGGTTCTTCACTCATATTTTCCAGGTCACACTACTGGGGACAGATAGGAAGCCTTTTCAGATGATAAAAAACAAGCATTAATTGGAGAAACGTGTTTATGCTAGTTTTAATCCCATGCCAAAGGTGCACTGCACCTTCACCAGGCCAAGATTCTTCACAGCAAGAACACGAAATGAGAAGGTGACTTGCTGGTGCACATGGTAATCAAGTGCAAACGAGTCATGGCCCGTCAGGGATCCTGTGTGCTGAGCGTGGCAGGGCAGTGGTGATGAGTTGGGGCCTGGGAGGGCAGGAGGGGATCAGAGAGGGACAAAGAGCCTGTGGGTGAGTTAGTTAATTACCTGAGACAACAGCAGCAGTAGCCATCTCGAGATCAAGGTCCACTGAAGTTGATTGTTCCTATATGGACCTACCTGGATACTAAGGTCTATATGGGAGAATCCATCATGGCTTGTTCACATGCTTAGAGAGAAGTGAGAAGAAACCCAGGTAGGATCTCCTTGCTTGGAGTGCACCAGTTTTCAACTGTTCTGCCCAGGGACAAATTAGCTTGGCACCAATTGCAATGCCTTCTTGGCACCAGTCACCTGGTGCTCAACCTATTCATTTGCCCAGACATGTTCCGATGGGGGAAATTCCATCTGGTGAAATGTTTCTCTAGCAGCTTCTCTTCTATGTGGTTCTGGAAACAGTACAGTTGAGTGAAGTGGAAGGAGTCCTATATATGAACGGGTTCCTGAGATGGAATCAAGAATACACATCTGCTTCAGACTCATTCTATCAACCCATTCTTCCTTTAAGCTCTAAGACGTTAAAGAAATACACATGACAATGGAGTGCCCATAAATGACTTTGCGAGAGCATTGGTTGGAAATCAAGCTGCTGTTTAGAAAGCGGACATTATTAGTATTATTTTTTTAAGATGCGGTGATGGGATTGGGAATGAGGGACTAGCTCACCAAAGTCAACCTGGTGTGATTGTAATATGCCATTCAGTCTGGAATTAATCAGACTCCATCTAGGCAAGGGACCCCAGAAGGAGCTGTTTGTGTCGCTTCATTCCCTTAATCTGCAGCACAAACCCATTTCAGTAAATAATTTACATAGGTTTGCATTTGCTCAATTTGAAGAAATTGAGCAAACAGCACCATTCCTGGGAATTATGGCAAGGAGAGATCGAAGAAAAAAAATGTTGAGCTGACAATAGGGGACTAAGATGGAAAGAGAATGAAAGAAAGAAGGGAAGCACTTCCACATCGAAGAAAGGTCTTCTGGGGAAATTGGACAGAACTGTACATTCCATAAGCAAAAAGAGGCTCAAACTGGTTGTGGCCAAAATTAGGGAAGGGAGGTTTGCCCTCACTAAGCGCATTTAGTGTAGAAGCAGGGGAGGTGATGTACTTTTGTCAGGGGAAAAAAAAAGACATTCTGAACAGATTGGGAGTAACATGCTCTTCTTGAGGCGAAACATGCCTGCTTCTCTCAGTCTGTCCTCACAGGGCTTTGCTTCCAGGCCCTGGTTCATCCTCATTGCCCTCCTTTGGACCCTCTCCAATTCTTCTGCATCCTTTTTTAAACTGAGGTGTCCAGAACTGAATGCAGGACTCCAGGTGAGGTCTGACGAGTGCTGGGTATGGGGGGACTATTACTTCTCCTGATTCGGAAGAGATACTTCTATCCCTACCATCTGAAAGAGCATTTGCCCTTTTTGCAGCTGCATGACATTGTTGGCTCAGATTCAGCTTGTTGTTTGCAATGATTCCAAGGTCTGTATTCTTTTTCAGTTCTGTTGAGCCCCATATTCCCATCTTGCAGTGCTGTGTTTGCTTTCTTTTTCCTAGGGGAAGGACTTGCCATTTGTCCCTACCGAATTTCATTCTGCTGTTTTCAGCCCAACATTCTAACTTATGAAGAGCACCCTGTGTCATGCACACGCACTCTGATGAGATTCCCAAGAACGCATGAGACGTGGCCTGTTTTGGTGGGACTGATAGTTCAGACTCTGGGGATTATGTAGGGTTGGCTGAACCAGACAAAGCTTGGAGCTCAAACTTGAATGGGATTGTTGTGTGCGAGCGCTTGGATGAGATTCCCAGATGCGCATGAGAGATGGAGGGCTCTGGTGGGAATGGAGGCTCAGACTTGGAGGAGGGAGGGTGGAGAGCTGACCCAGCCCTGGCTCAGAGTTCTCACTCTGGTATTGGGGTTGGTGAGACAAGCAAGGCCCTGGCTGCCGAAACTCTCCAGGTGAGCCAGCCCAAGACAGCGCTGGAGCAAAGCATTTCAAGGACAGCCACTGAGCCCCCCCCCACTCCTGATGGTGGGAAAGAAGACAACAAAGAACAGGCTGGGAGAACTTGACATCCCTGGAGACAGGGATGCAAGGGCCCGATGATGCACTTGCTGGCTTGACCAATTAGAAACTCAGTGGAAAGAGCGTTTTTCTGCTGTCATCCTTTAGAGAAGATTTAATCTGAACTGGTTGCTTCCCAGTTCCAGTTGGCTTTCCCTCAGAGTTCCATTTAAAAGATGTCCTGCCACTTGTTAATGACATCTCCCAGCAACTGGCTCCACTTTGGTTGGAATGGAGCTAATCCCTTTTGAACAGGTGTTGCTTGTCCCAAAATAGTCCCCATTGCCAATGACATCTCAGTGATGCTCCCCATACCACAGCCTCTCTCATATGTTGACACCCCCAGTTGTGCCTGGCAAGCTGGCTCTGGGCATGGAAGAGGAAGCATTCCAGAGGAAGCCCCCTCGGAGCTCCTGAATTTCACTCCAGAAACCTTAGTTCAGCCTCCAGGACCTTGCAAAATATTTTCCAATGTTATTGCTACCAAAATGGACTGGCAGAACTCCATGTTTTAGGACTTGGGTTTATATATATTTGCCAGATTCACATAGAAATAGATACAGATTTCAAAAAACAACCAAAATTCTGTTGTGCGGCAATTTTTTCCAGAGTATTTTAATCCTTCTCAAGCAAATTGACAGGGGAAAAAATGCTTGAAAAACAATGATTTAAAAAGCTGAGAAATCAAGAGTTGAGCTTCTTGAGGTTACTGTACTTAGGAGATGTCCAAGGAATGGGCAGAAGTGTCTTTTTTCTCTATACAATTGTATCTTGGGCAATGTATAGCCATCCGCAGCTTGCCACTTTTCATTTAAAGCCCAGCTTACATCAAAAGGGCCTCCTACAGCTTCAGATGCCCAAGAGAGCAGGTAAATGTGACAAAAGGCAGAAGACACCCTAATTAATAACCAAATTGGCATTTTCTGTGCAGCCTGACTACCAATGTGCAACCCTGAAAACTTTGTCTTGTTTGAACTCAAAAGACTTTCAATACCTTTCTGACCTCATGAGAAAAGTGGGCCCAACTGGGGACAAGCATGTCCAGATCCTTTGAAATGGCTTAAAATATTTGCACAAATTCGGAGCTGAGAACTGTGCTGTTGTGGCACAATCAGTGTCCAAGGGGCTGACTCATTATGTGCAAGTCAGTCTCAATGAGCTCTTGACTAACCTTTTCCACGTGTGTGATGCAATATGGATGTGACTTGACGCTGGCTAGGGACAGGGTCTCCCAAAGCTGGGCAGATGTGAAAGGGGGATGAGTCTATGTTCACTTTATTCATTCCTCCAGGTTTCACTTCTTATTTTATTTTCTCTCTGGCCACATTTCTTTCCCCTTTGAAATGTAGAAAAATAAAACCATAGCAAGCAATCTTTCACACTTTTACAAAGAAAAATAAAAACCCAATCCATAGCTCTTTTGCACTTCCAGCCACTGTGAAATTCAGTTACTTTGAAAAATGGATTTTTTAGGTCATCTTATTGAAAGTTTTCTTTCTTTCTTTACCTAAGAAGAACAGCTTTCTCTATTTTCCTGGCCTGAAGCCTTTCAGCTGGTCCCCCCGATGGAACATCGCACGATCCCTCTGAACTGGGGGAAGCAAAGTGGTCCCTGTGGATGGCAGTGAGCCTCAGGATACCTTCTTGGCACCCATGAGTAAGCTCTTCTTCACTTACTTTTTCTCATTATTGTTAACAGACTGCCTTGCCGGCAACTGGAACCCTATCAAAGCACAGTGAAACCCCTTGAAAGGCCTTGCACAACTTGGAGCTGGGCGTGGGACTCAGAGACATTTTTAGGAAAAGAAGATGGCAGCTGGATGCAGCCTGAAGCCTTCCTCTGCAGCACATTCACCCACCAGGAAATAATTATGTATTTATTTATTTTTCGATTTATATCCTGCCTTTTCCTGCAAAGGGCTCAAGGCAGCTAACATAATTCTGCTCCTCCATCTTATCCCCACAACAACAACCCTGTGAGGTAGATTGGGCTGAGAGTCTGTGACTGGCCCAAAGTCACCCAGTTGGCTCCATGGCCGAGCGGGGACTAGAACCCAGATCACCTGAGTCCCAGTTCCATGCTCTTAACCACTACACCACACTGGCTCTCCAAAACAAGAAAACAATGGACATTGATTTATGTATTATTCATTTAATTATATTATTTTGTATCCCGTCCTTCATAGTGTCTCAGGGTGGCAAAGTGTTTAATTTGGAAGTGTTTGAATTGTTTGGGCTCATATGCCACCTCTGCACTCGCATAAGTAACCCATTTTGGGGTGGGTTACTTGTGAGTAGCCATGCCTCCCAGCAAGCCACTTTGTGAGGGTCTCTAAGGAAAACTGCTCAGGTTGGCAAATGTGCCCCCAGGCCAAGAAGAGGTGGGAGCAGGAGCGGGAGAAGATGGAGATGGAGATGGGGTAGCATTAGCAGAAGGAAGAGGAGGAAAACATGTCCATCCTTCCTCTCTTTAGTCCTCCTTTACAGTGACTTTCAGGCACACCTTGACAGTCTTTTGTGTGAGTGAGAACTGGACTGTTCTGCTGAACTAGAAGAGCACAAACTGATGACTGCTTCCTGATAGAAATGGGGTATAGTCCCATTCAGAGATTTGCAAGGGTGGGATCAGTGCTTTACTTGGCCCTAGAATAAATCAAGCTTGCAAGAGAAACTTCAGAACTTCAAGCTAGGGGTGGAAGGGCATTTTAATCTGCTCCCAAGGGAGGCTTAACTATTTAGTGTTGCTGCCCAACATCTGAGGACAGCACAAATATGGCCCTTTGGTGGCCATTCTCTGGTTGTAAAATTCCCTGTCAGGTATACACACATACGCACACACACACTCACACACATATACACACAGGCACGTCCCCTCTGCTGTCCTTCCACGAGCAGAACAAAATTCCCAAAAAGCAAAGAAAACCCTCCTAAATGGTCATTCACCTTTGTGTGTGTTTTTTAATTCATTTGCTTATCATTGATTTTATCCCTGATTGTAAGCTGCCTCAAATGCTATCTCCGTGGAAAGGTGGCATATACATTAAATAAATGAATAAATAAATAAATGTGACTGAGACCTACTGTTCCTCCCGGACCTAGCTGCGTTGGAGTATCACATCTCGGTCCACAATGAATGGGTGAAGGGGCTGGGTCTGATTAGGGTGCAGAAGAGAAGATTAAGACTGGAAAGTTAGGCATGGAAATGAACAGTAAGCAACAACTGGGGAAAAGACAGCAAACTGAAGAATCTGCAGGCCAGGTTCTTAGAAATTCAAAGTCATTTAAGTCCCTTGCAGATTTCTCTGACATCCTCAGGTAAGACCATAATTCATCAGAGGTGATAGCAACAAGGATGTGGAAGAACAATAATCCTTCAGTTTTTACTGTTTTCAGAAATTTGTGATGAGGCTCTCCATTAAGAGAATGTGAACAAATGCATACATTAGGAGAAATTGCATAAAAAAAATGTGTACGTTAGGGAAAATAGCTCTTCAAAATGCATATATTAGGGGAAATAGCTTGCGAAAAGTGTGTATAATAGGGGGAAATTACACTCATAAATGAATATATTAGCAAGAATGCATATAAAACATTCTTCGAACCCCAAACGCCTGCACAAGGCACACACAAAGACTGATGTGGGAATGAACTAGTTATAGGGATTTTCATCTGCAAAAGGAAGCCCAAAACAAATCAGGACCCATTGAAACACTGTTGGTTCTTCCACCTGGACCTGGGCAAGGATGGAGAAGAGCCTGATGCTGGGAACAATAGATGGCAAAAGAAGAAGGGGATGGCAGAGGATGAGGTGGCTGGATGGAGTCACTGGGGCAGTGGACGTGAGCTTGAGTGGACTCCAGGGGATGGTGGAGGACAGGAAGGCCTGGAGGAGTGTTGTTCATGGGGTCGCAATGGGTCAGACACGACTTCACTAACAACAACAACAACAACAACAACAACGTGTTTTATCTCGTTAGTATGTTTTGTGAATTGTAAGCCGCCTAGGAAGGCCTGGGCAGTTCTAAGCGGCCTATAAATACATGCATAGATAGACAGATAGATACTTTGATAGATACATGGATACATGGATAGATACTTTGGCCACCTAATGGGAAGGAAGGACTCCCTGGAGAAGACCCTGATGCTGGGAACAATTGAAGCAAAAGAAGAAGGGGACGGCAGAGGATGAGGTGGCTGGATGGAGTCACTGAAGCAGTCGGTGGGAGCTTGAGTTGACTCCAGGGGATGGTGGAGGACAGGAAGGCCTGGAGGAGTGTTGTCCATGGGGTTGTGATGGGTTGGATGCAACTTTGCTAAACAACAACAACAAATATTGTTGTGAGCCGCCCCGAGGCTTGTGGCAAGGGGCGGCCTATAAATTTCCAAATAAATAAATAAATAAATATTAAAATATCAGGAGAATAAAATCACACTCTTCCAGTGGACCCCTTCTTCCTATAGATAGCTCCATCTATCCCTCTGAAACTTTGCAGTTTCTTTACAGTGATATACCTTGAGGCGGCCTGTCTTTGTCAGAAGAAGTGCTTGCAAAGGAGTTAGGAGATTGTGCAGTTGTATTTCGGATGTCTTCACGATGTCGAGACTGCAGTCCCTTAACAGGCATTGTTCTGAAGCCTGGCAAAGGGGCAACTTCATTGCATTTGTGATCCTTAAATGCACACGCACATACACACACACGATGCTTTAGTCAGTTCCATAAAAAGTGAAATCAAACTATAAAAAGTAGCACACACATTTCTGCGCCTTTCCCCCCTGTATTTTCCAAATGTAAGTCCTTCTTGAAGGCCTATTACCTCTGCCTATGGTATCCAATTCTGACATATTAGTGGAGGGGGCTACCCCATTTTAATTTCCCATGAAATTCAAATATCAATCTCGATTGAGTCTGAGAAGAGGGTACTGAATCATACTGGGCCAAACTGATCCATTTTCTAAGCATTGAGTCATGTCCTGAATGAAATCTTAGGGTGGATGCAATCTAGCTTGTGACTGACAAAAATGGAAGTTCCAGAAAGTGTGTGAGGGAGATTGGTCCATCTCTGGGGAATGGCAAAATGGAGACAGATAGCCAACACATTAGCTGACCATGCAAATAACTCCTTTGCCTCCATCCCCATGGGGGGAAAACATAACAGGATTAGATCCATTCCATTGTGTTTCTTTAATTATCCAATGTCATGTACCAACAGAGTATAAAATGATACCCTGTAACACTTTGTGACATGTGATAACTATGATAAATTACAACCACAATGAAAGCTTTCATTGGAGGAGAGAGAGAGAGGAAAAGGGGAAGAAGAGGAAGAGGAGTAGGAGTAGGAGGGGAGAGAGAGAGAGAGAGAGAGAGAGAGAGAGAGAGAGAGAGAGAGAG
>JAIXND010000762.1:2080270-2102937 GCA_023646645.1 Varanus salvator macromaculatus
AGAAAGAGAAAGAGAAAGAGAAAGAGAAAGAGAAAGAGAAAGAGAAAGAGGAAGAGTTTTTGGGAAGTTCTATTTTTATGTTTTGGAAGATCAAGTATTTTGATCATTCCATGGATATTTCGGATTAATTGATAACCTTGTATCTCATGTTTAGTAACAGGATGCTAGCAAAAAATCTTTTCTGACATTTATCTTAACAAGATTTAAAAAGAAAATCGCATGAATAGCATCTTTGTTTATCTCTCAGCTACTGTCAAACTGATAATCTTACTATGTTCTCCCACTCTTTTTTATTGTTTTTTAATACTTGGGTTAAGTGATCTCATTAATGCAAGACAGGTATCAATTCACCTCAGTGTCAACACATCTTGGATGGGGAAGAAAGAAAAAAAGTGTGTTCTCTCAAAATCTGCACCAGCCCCTGTGTTTTGGAACGGATATGTGATAGCTGGAAGTGAACTTCCCTAGACCTTTTTCTGATTGATTAATTTGCTGTGAGCCTAAAGGGTTCGTGTTTGATGGCTATTATGCCACCTTTGTGTGACAGAACCCAGTGACTGACAGGGTGCCAGACATGGAATGGAGAAAGTTTGCAAAGCAAACTTCCTGTCTGAAGTTGGATCTAACTGAGTCCAACTCAAAATAGGCCCACCATTACCAATCCCAATGCTGGAATTAAGACTTCCCCGCCAGTCTTCCTTGCCCAACAAACAAAACAGACTTGAAGAAGCTTGAAGAAGCGGGATGAAAAAAGAGTTAGTGGGAAAGGTTCACAGGCAGAAATGCTGTTGGGATTGTTTGCTGGACAAGTGTCCTGCTTGGGTCACAGTGCTTGGCATTTCCAGGCAGGAATGGAAGGAACTCTTGGCTTGTGGGTAGAAAGAATTGACTATTGCTAAAAAGAGATCAGCGCAAAAGCTGGCCTAATTCTGGGAATGGAATGGATTTTGTCATCCACACTTAAAGAGTCATAATAGATAAGAAATCATTCAATCATGTCTTTCCCAGGAATTGGGTAAGTGGTCTTGCAAGACCAAAGAATAGAGGCAGGAAAGGCACACATTACCTGGGACAGGGTTCAAAGCCACTTCCAGATCAAGTGAAGTACAGTGGAACCTTGGTTTACGAACTTAATCCGTTCCAGAACTCTGGTCGTGACCCAAATTGGTCATGAGCCAAGTCAAATTTCCCCATAAGATTCAATGTAAATAAGGTTAATCTGTTCTGTAACTATTTTTGTTTTAATCGCAAAGATTTGAAGCAAACTGACAAAGAGCAACAAAAATTGCAGCTACCCCCTCAGCATGATTGTATTGTGAGCCGCCCCGAGGCTGTGGCAAGGAGTGGCATATAAATATTTAAATAAATAAATAAATAAATAAAAATAAATGATCGCAGCCATCTCCCCACATCCCCAGCACGATCAGGGCCATCCCCCCGTCCCCCAGCACAACCGTGAACGTGCCTGTGCAGGGAAGGCAGGTGAGATCACGATCGTCACCCAATGTGGAGTTCGCGACCGGATGCAATTTTTTTCTGAAATTTCTGTTCGCAACCCAATTTGGGCGTGAACTGAGGCAATCGTGAGCCGAGGTAGCACTGCACTAGTTTCCCACTATTTAGCACTGCTTAGGTCTCATCTTAAGTACTGTGCCCAGTTCTGGGTACCACAGTTGTAGCCAAACTAGAAAAAAGATGATGATGATGATGATGATGATGATGATGATGATGATGGTGATGATTTACATGAAGGCTTGTGGTGTGTGTGTGTGTGTGAGAGAGAGAGAGAGAGAGAGAGAGACAGGCAGACAGACAGGCAGACAGACAGACAGACAGACAGACAGACAGACAGAGAGGTACCTCTATATGTTAGATGTTACATTACCAGTTCCAGAGTAACCTTAAGAATGTTCCTCATAGGTACAACAGGAGCTCAGAATTGCCGCTCAAAATTTCCTCGCTCAAAATGCATACGAGTTAACACCTAGCTGCACAATCCTTGCAGTTAAATCTAGCTATACACACAAACCGGGAAGGCAGAAACGTAAGGGGACAATCCTATGCCTGTTTAGATAGAAAAATAGACTATTTTTTATTTTTTTTTAAGTATTATGGTTCCCAACTACCTACCCTCTAGGCAGCCATGTTGGCCTCTTCCTAACCCTGCAACCATGCGTAGGGAAACACTTCCTTCACTAGGCAATCCAACCCAGGGTTGGGATGAACCTTTTTGCTACTCAACCCTCCAGAATCTGCAGACTTCCTCTTATCCTTGACCTAGTCCGGGAAAGTGAGTTGAGCCAGGAGCAAGTTTGCCAACACTTCCAGACCCCTGGTTGTGTGACCAGCAACCTTCCCCATCAGGAGGTGCTGCAGGATGTGAAAGGGCAGGTGGGTCATCCCCCATTCCCAGCAAGCAACCTTCTTCCCTGCCACCCACCACCAGTGCGATGGGGCTACAGCAAGCATCATTCCTGGCAACCAACCTTCTTCCCCACTCGCTTCTACCGGTGGGGGTGGATGAGGAAGAAGGGCACTGCTTGCGCCATGTGCATTGGTTCCTTGTGAGCCCCCTGCAAATGTTGGGCATGCCAGGTAGTTGGACTCTGGGCTGCAGCAAAGTGATTCCAGGAAGCTGAGACCAGGGAATCCAATGGATTTTCTGCACAAAACAGATCCCTCACACATCCCTAATCTTATCTCTGAGGTTTCTCATCTTTAACAAATGTTTAGCTTTCAGGACCTAAGGTGTTCCCTTCATTATACTTCCAGGTTCCCCAAGCTGACCTTTTTCTGCTGCCCCTAATTCTGTTAGAATGCTTTTAAGCCTCCTAGTAGCTTAGCATGAGATGGACATCAACACCAGAGTAAGGCTAAAAGGACATTTCATGCAGAAGGGTTGTTAATATTTACTAAAGAGGTTTTAGAAGGCTAGTTAGCAGGATGCTTCTACTAGTCTCTTGATGACTTCCTTGACCTCAAGCCAAACTTCTGTTCCAGTGAAATGCATTCATTCACTCTTAGGACCAGTCTTTGGGTTTGGCCTACTAGTGGCACTAAAGCTCCTCCTGGTATCCTTTGGGCTGCTTGAATAATTTATCTGGGGGTGTTGTTGTTTTTTAATATAATTCGGCTTACTCTTGTTAAGGACATGGGACAGGCTACAACTGGCAATCTTCTTCTGTGTCAGGTGCATCAGAACAAAAGCCGCTGCAGCTGGTGCACCTGGTGTAGCAGTCATGTTGAGGTCCATTCCTGCTGCTCCTCATGCAACCAACCTTCGTCTGCATCACGTTCAGCAGCTTAAATGTCTACCAGATGTGGCATGGAAGACGGATGCTTCAGGGATTGTCAGGGGGATGGTCAGGGGGCTGCACTCCTGGAAAGCCCTGCACGGCCAATAGGAGCTTCCCTCTTCCATGCCACATCCGCAGCATCGGGGGCTTGACACCTGGCAAGCACTCCATGGATGATGTGGACACTGACCAGGAACAGCAAAGCAGACAAGAGTCTGAGAAGCTGAGACACGGGACTCAGATGGATCCCTGCTCCCAGATGGATTCTTCATACCTCCCTATACTTCCTCTACCTCCGCTGCACTAACTCCCTAAGAGTCTCCCAGAGAGAAGGAATGACTTGATATTCAAGCATCCCCTCCAGTGTTGACTTTCTCCTCAGCTTTCTCCTGGTCCTAAAACCCCTCATAGAGTCATAGAATACTAGAGTTGGAAGGGGCCATGCAGGCCATCAGGTCCAGCCCCCACCCCCCTTCTTCCTCTTGGACTACCATAGATTGACTTCCTCTATTCAGGCCTTTGACACTAACAAACAAAGCTTCAATCCTCCTGAATTGCAAAGTTTAGCAAAAGAAGGGGCCACACAAAGGCAACATTGCAGAGCCGTGATGGCTGCACATGGAATATCCTTTGTTCAGAGGCACGCTTAGGATTACACTTCTACAGAAGCGAATGGAATATCACTTGAAAGACTGCCTTTTTCTGTCCTGGTCTTGAGATCTTTGTGAGCAACTCTTTGTCCAGCCAGCCCTACCTTCAGAGAACCATTTGGTGGCAAGAAGAAGAAGGAAGGGTCCTTCTCAGTGGCCGCTTGCAGGCCGTGGGACTTCTCAATGGAGATAAACAAGTTCTGCTCCCCCACTGCTCTACTTCGACTAGCAGGTGAAGGCCTTTTTATCCAAACAGGTACGATTGTGAGCTGCCTTAAGAGAAAGGTGCAATACAAATCAAATCAATAAACATGCAATTTCGCCTTTCTGCTCTTGGCTCTGGCAATACATGAACTAGGGACACAGATGAACAAAAACCACAATGAAAATTGTTTTTATGAACAGTTGCAAACAGCACAGAGAGCTTCAACTAGTGAGTGGGAAGCATGGACATGATAAAGATAATGATTTCAGTGTGGACAGTCTCTGGCAACTGATCCTGAAAAACAAGCAAATTGCCCGATGCACATTGTGAGTTTAGTCAAATCATTTCAAAACACTGCTGTGTTCAGAAGGTTTACGTATGAGTACTTCTGCCTTTATTCATGCTCTTTCCCCAAAATTGAGGACTGTGGCTTAAAAAGGCAATCGTTATTTTGTAATTTTGCAATGCAGACCAGGGAGGATGGGACTTTCAAGCAAATTGTTCTATTTATAAAATGTTTGGAATAATTGTGAATTGATTTTTTTAAAAAAGACCTCAACATGAGGACAGGATAATACTCCTATTAAGACTAACCAAAGAGGTCCAAATAGTTTTGTAGACCTATTCTTCAAGTTGCAATGGGTTCTGCTAATTGTGTGTTCTGTTATTTGGATGCCAGGAAGAGCTTCCTGACCTTTAGGACCCCGAGGGCGTGGAATGGGCTTCCACGGGAGGTGGTGGAAGCCTCATTGGTGAGGGTGTTCGAAGACAGGCTGGACATGCACATGGTGGGCATGTCATGAGTGGAGCCAGCCGGAGCCAGGGGTCAGACTAGATGGCCTGGGAGACCCACTTCTGACTCACTCTGTTTTATGTTTATGTTTTATGTTTATGCGGGGGGTGGGGGTTAATGAAATTTGTACTTCATTGTTGGTATTGTTTTATGTTTTCTGTTGTGAGCCGCCCCGAGGCTTTGTTGCTATGGGGCGGCATAAAAATGTTTTAAGTAAATGTTAAAACTAGCAAAGAAAAGTGTGCATGTGTGTGTGTGTGTGTGCGTGTGTGTGTGTGTGTGTGTGAGAGAGAGAGAGAGAGAGAGAGAGAGAGAGAGAGAGAGAGTCAGGACATGTAGAATTTAGATAATTTCAGGCATGCATAAAATTTCATTCAAAATTAGAAATAAATTTTATAATTAATGGCAGCATGAACAATGGGAACATGACAGCCATATGGAAGGGGGCAATATTTCAAATTGTTTGTATCCCCCTGCCCATGAATGATGATTGGACCCTGTGGCCTGGCAGTGAAATTCCAAAACTAATTCCCACTGTTTATGATTTGGTTTACTTCTGTGTAAACCTGCATAAGGAAACAACATTCCAACACTTATTTTAGCTATTCTAAGTACTTAATATAGGAAGAACAATCCAGTCCCACCTTAGAGGGTTGTGGGATGAGTGAGATAATGTATGTAAAGTATGTTGAGTGTTTTTGGGTTAACTAATTATTGGCCACATTGTTCCATGCTGGACCACAGCCTGCAATAAAAAGTTACACAATAGTACTTTCCCAGTGTCCTCGGAAAATGTTGGCATCCCATTTGCATGGGTGACAAGATTTCATAACGTGAAGACACAGCGATGGCAGGCAGCCAGAAAGGGATGGATCGGATAAGGGTGAGATGCGCCACCATGAGACTTTCAATTGGAGCTGTGAATTGCTCAAAAGACCAGAAAGTTGACCAGAAAGGATATTGCAAGATACAAAGGCCCAGATATGAAATACCATTGCTGTGAGGTTCATTTCTTGATCTTATTGCATCAGTTCAGCAGAGAAAATGCAGTGCACACGAAAGTCAGAGAGCACCCACCATTTATTATTGCTGCCCCCGAGCTTTCGGCGAGATCTGATTCTAGTCACAATAAACTGTAAGCTGTTGATTTGCTTGTGGCAGCTTTTATGAGCCAGGAGCTAAAGTTGCGGGTGGAATCCAAACCTGCATCTGATTCATAATTGATCACTTTAAAATAAATTAATTGAGAGGAGGTAATGAATAGCAGATGTTCTAATTCATTCGCATTCATATTTTTAAAATGGATTGCTTACAAATCACCAAGCCTTCTAGACTCTACTGCATCCCTCGTGTCATCAGTAAGAAGGATTCTGCTGCCAGATTCGGTTCAAGCTGAATTCTAGAGCAAGCAGTCCAATTTGCACCTTCTGGACTCATTTCTGGATCATTTCATGAAGATTTCAGAAGGGTCCATTTTCAGAGTTAGTGCCTTCCCTACATAAGCTGTGTTGTGAGCCGCCCCAAGGCTTTGTTGCAATGGGGGCGGCATACAAATGTTTTAAATAAATAAATAAGCCATCCAAAAAGATGCCAACAAGAATTTTTGGGAGGATCTGTCTGGTTCTGTCTCCTAATTACAGATATACAATGTGGGGTAGTGCTCATCTTAGAGACCATCTAGGGTCTAAGAGGCCACCTAGTCCAGCCTCCTGCTGTGATGTAGAGTGAATGATCTCCAAGCTTCCCCATCTGTCTATAAGCCAATGGCATCTGTCCTTGAGAGATCAGCCAATGCAAAAAAGCAGGGTCTACTGGGCTCAGTAACAGTGGTGGTCATCTCTTTGTATGCCGCTGTTGCCACGGACAGTCACTTCTGCCTTCTGGGATCCATTCCAAGTTACATTCTCATCTGGCTGGAAAATAGAAACAGTCTCAATCATGGCACCTGACTTATGCTGAGGTATACGAGGTGTGTCCAGAAAGAAATGAGAATGAAGTCCCTTCGCTCAAGAAGGGCTCCGTGAAGGGAGAAGCTGGCCAAGGTGACTTGGGGTGGGGTGCCAGGTATGTGTTAGAACCCTGATCAGTTGCATTCCAGCCCCATCAGAGTCGAGACTTTCTCTTTTGCGGCACCCTCTTCAAGTGCCTCTTATTAAGAATAATGCTAGTGAGTTTGGAGCAGCGGTACATGATAAAATTGGGTGAAATTGGGCAAAAGTGCACCAGAAACTTTGGAAATGGGGAGGAAAGCTTAGGGGGAAGTTGCGCTGTCATCTGCACAAGTGTACTGATGGCACAAGTTGAGAGTGGCTCAACTTGGATCCTTCATCATGACAACACACCGAGTCACAGTGCTTCAGCTGTCAGCAAGTTTTGGGCTGTCATGGTGCATCCCACCCACCCGACAGCCCCAGTTAGGCTCCTTGTAAGTTTTTCATGCTCCCAAAGAGGAAGACTTGTTTGAAAGGACACCATTTTGGTCGTGTGGATAATGTCCAAAGGGCCACTGCTCAGGTTCTGAACACCATCTCACTTGAAGACTTCCAGGGATGCTATGAAGAAGGGAAAAACCACTGGGAGCATTGTGTACACTCACAATGCATATTCTTTGAAGGAGACAATGTTCTATTGTAAACATTTTCAATATAATCATTTCTAAAATATCATTCTCGTTTCTGGACATACCTCGTGTATGAGTGCAGCTCTATTCACTTATCCCAAGCATTCAACAGCATTTGATAGTGTAGGATACAATATTCTCCTAGGCTGCCTTACTAAGTTGGGTCTACAGTGAGTCTAGTTCTTCCGATCCTATCAGTCCCTCCCAGTCCAGTGGTGCTGGAAGACTTCACTCTGTAGCATTTCTCTTCCAGTGTACATCAGTGCAGAAAGGGTGTGGAGTGGGGCACTGGACAATTCAAAGCGGATTGGTGGAAGAAACTGAGAAGGCGTTCAGGCCCCTCTATGGTTTGTTGGCAGCTTTTATGGATGCTAAGTGAGTCAATGTACCACTTCAGATATGTTAGAGCTGACTTCAGTTTCAGAATTTATGTTACCTTGAACAGAACTAGAAGATGCAACCTGGTCAGGAAAACTGGTTTATGGGGATTTCCAGGTTTGTAGACACTTGTTGGGTTAATCAAATGATGCCACAGATGTGGTTGCACAGCTCTGTGAATGGAGATCCCTGGCTGAATTCAACTGTAAGTTTGACCTGTCAATCACAAAGGTATATTCCCCAGCAACCTCCCCACAGCCCTGTTCTCCTGCTGTAATTCTCTTTACATGGACAGGATGGGGAAGAAAGTCGCATTCGTGCATTTATTTACCTTGCAGATACTGCTGTCTTTGCCTCCAAATCCCAGAAAAGGGGTCCTTTGCTGTTCTGAAGCATTGGGACTGGCTTTGGAGAGATTCAGGGGTCCTTTGCTTTCGACAAATGCCCAATGCCAGTTTGCAATTCCTTTGAGTCCAATGCATACTTCTACTAAAAATAAGCTTAAATACAGTGGTACCTTGGCTCACAAACTCAATCCGTTCCACCCAAATTGGTTGTGAGCCAAGTCACATTTCCCCATAAGGTTAAATGTAAATAAGGTTAATCCATTATGTAATTTATTTATTTTTTTATCACAGGGAAGATGAGCATGATCGCAGGCACGCTGGGGGGGAGATGGGAGCAATAGTGGGTGCACTTGAGGGGGAGATGGGCGCGATCACAGGCACACTCATGCAGGAAAGATGGGCGCAAACTCTGCCATCTCCCTCCCCCCAGCAAGATCAGGATCACACCTGTCTTCCCTGCATGAGCACACCTGCGATTGTGGCCATCTCCCCACTTGGGGTGGGGTGGGGAGATGGCCGCAATCACGGTCGCTGCCCAATGTGGAGTTCTAGACCTGAGTCAAAATTTTTATGAAATTTTTGTTTGCGACCTGAGATGTTTGTGAGCAGGGGTGTCTGTGCAGAGCATGGATTAAATAAAAGCCTGGCTAATGTAGAAACAAAGTCATATTACAGGTAAATCCTTATGGAAGTGACACCAATGAAAAATAGGCACTTTCATTCATCTAGTAAACCAGATGGACCCATGCCCTGATCATGCAAGGCAATTCATGGGTTCTGTTGGAATTCCACTATGGTCAACTACTCCAAGACTCATTGGAGAAGGTGGTCATCCTAGAGAAAGCCAAAGGCAGAAGAAGAATATCAAATACGAGAAGGATGGATTCTATAAAGGAAGTTCCAGCTGTGAATGTCCAAAGCTAAGCAGGGCTGTCACAGATAGGACATTTTGGAGGACTTCATTCAAAGAAGCACCATAAGTTGGAGATGACTTGATGACACCTAGCAAGAACTACTCCATCCTTGTACTTACTGCTTATGTGCCGGAATGGATCAAGAAATTCCATCGCGTTCTGCCACTCTATTTAAATTCACTTTTCCTGCTAATTCACCCTATAGTGTATACACAAGTCACAATGGGAAATGAATTATGGGGACTCTTAGCCCAGGAGAATGGATCAGGTAAACAAGTTCTCAGGGGCATCTGCACTGATATTCCATGTACGGTCAACTGTGTTGTCAGCTGAGAATGGTGTTCTTGCTGAGAAGGCCTCCGGGACTACACCACACTAAAATATCCACTAGACAACTGGAAGGATCTTGTTCTCAGTTTGAAAACACAGCACTCAAATGAATAGCCGGAGATTACAGATCTGTATTCACTTGAGGGTGTTGTTATAGTGTAGTTAAACCGAAATAAATTGCACACTTTTAAACTTGAAAGTTTCCTGGTGGGAATACTTGACTGTAGAAACATGTTCTAAATATTGGAGTAAACGGTAGGGTAGGACCCTTGTGGAAATCATTCCTCAGCTGTGGAAAATGAGCCATTGTTCTTTAAATATTGAATGGCTTTCCAAATGACAATTCAGCAATACAGAATGTCATTTCCTTTATTATTATTATTACAGCCAGCATAAAGCAAGCAAAGGAAGAAATGGAATATGATGCAGAATCCCTTCCCAAGCCATGCCTGATTTGCACCTTTATGGTGCTTGTAGCCCCAATGCCTGCCCTGAGAACCACATGCATGGGCTGAATCTATCACACAAGTATATAGCATGTGAGACCCACAACCACATGGGGGTGGGGGTGCTTGATTGTGTGGACTTTCCTGCAGAATCCTCACGGCACCAGGAGGAAGCATGCTGCTTCCATAGGAAAGGGCTCTGCTATGGGCACAACCCATGTGATTGTGGGTGTTTAAATTAGCACTGCATGCAAAATGTATCAGTGTTCCTTCAGCCATTCTGTGTGTGTGTGTGTGTGTGTGTGTGTTTCCCTCTGTGTGTGGACTGGAAACAATGCCCTGTGAGGAGAGGTGGAAAGAACTGGGCATGTTTAGCCTGGAGAAGAGAAGACTGAGGGAAGATAGGATAGTACCCTTCATGTACTTGAAAGGGTACCGCAACTTGGAAGGCCAGGATCTGTTCTCAACCATTCCCAAATGTAGGATGCAGAGATGCAGGTTCAAGTTACAGGAAGCCAGGTTCTGGCAGAACATCAGGAAGAACTTCCTGGCTGTTAGAGCAGTATGGCAATGAACCCATGGCCTAGGAAACTCTTCCACGCTGTAGGCATTCAAGATGCACCTGGACAGTCCTCCGAGAGGGATGTTGAACTTGGAGTCCTACTCAGACAAGGGGTTTGAACCCAATGACCCTCTGGCCCCTTCCAACTCTATGATTCTATGTTATTCTATTGTCATGTGGCAACCTCAGAGATGTTCCTTCTGATAATTGCAGAGAAGGCAAAGAGACCTAAGAGATGAAGCAGTCCCCCAGGTAATAGTGCCACGAGAGGTAACAACCAGCACTGCACTTTATAGCTGGAAAGAAGCCAGCGCAACCAATGCAACGCGCAAGGTCATGTTACGATCCTGTTACTTGATCCTGGCCAAATTCTTGGTAGTCTGCACAAACAGAAGTGGTGGTTTTCAAGCACAAACCTACATAATTGACCTTTGCTCCAGTCTGCTAAAGCTTAGCAAGTCCGGGGCTGGGAAGTGCCTGGATGGCAAATACCTGGGGAATTCAATGGGTAGTTTGTGTTGAGTTAGGTTTTTTTATGGGAGTCGGAGGGAATAAAGAGGGATTGACAGGTTAGAATAGAAACATAGATGTCATCTCCAAACAGGAGCAAGCAGCAGTTCTTCAGAATAACAGAAGCAGTAGTTCCTCTGCAGAATAAGAGACTCAAAGTTCCTGTTAGAGTAATACAGCAATGGAACCAATGGCCTGGGGAGGTGGCGGGCTCTCCCAGCATGGAAGCATTCAAGATGCAGCTGGGCAGCCATCTGAGAGGGATGGTTCAACCTGGAGCCCTGCACTGAGCAGGACTCCAGGTTGGACCTGATGGCCTTCTGGCCCCTTCGAGCTCTACTATTCTATGATTCCGAAGGTGTGCGTGCACACATGCACAATATCCTGTTGAAACATCTTCGGGGTGGCCCCAAAGAAAATCACTAGAGATCATTCCCACCTGGAGCCCATAGCAGCCATTTTCCTGGGTTGGCAAACCAACGTACGTAGCCAAGGGGTGGCAAGTACCCCTGTGATTCCCCCCTTAACATCATGTGTAAAGCTGGAAATGCATGCACCGTATTGCACAATGCCATGATACGCTTTTCGCTTTCTGTTCCCCCACGAAATGACTTTGACTGATCATTGTCCGATATCAGAATGAGTCATCCACACCCCACTTCTGGCTTCCGGCCAGTTGGGGACAGCCAGTCCCTGAGATGTTCAGCCTGGATAAGATCATGAGCGAGCTGTCATGTCATCTCGGCTGGGCTCCCAGTGGGCCTCTTGCCTCCGAGCTGATGTAATGCTTTCTGGCTCAATGTGAACATTTCTCTTTTGCGCTCTGTCTGCGTATGTATATGTAGTCACTTTATTACCAGAGAGAAAGATAACCCATTTCTAATCCATCTACCCCAATACCTCAAGAAAGCAAGGCAATAACAATTATCTGTGGCCTTACATTTTCTCCTTTCTCTGAATAGCTCATGTACAGTAATGAATTGTAACAGCTCCTTCGTGTGGACTTCTCTCCCATATAATTAATGTCCTAAGATATTCTATTTACTGGTGAAGTCGTTTGAATGAAGAAGTGATTACTCGAAGTAAACAGAGCAGCTAACCGCATTTCACAAACAAAGAAGACAGCAGTTCCTATAAAAGGAAGCCCTCCGGGACAGAGCTTGCTCAGGTGTTTCTTTCTGCCTGCACCCTGTTCTCCTCTTTGAGTTTTATATTTATTATATTCAAGTCATTGATAAACACAAGAAAGCCACATTTGTGATTTGTCATGGACAGAATGCAAATATGCAGCTGTTTCGTGCATCCCTGCTTTCCTTCTAATTCGACTGTTTTTGAAATGGGTGCCAAACCTTGATAGGGGCCTTGATACTCTCACGGATGTCCTTTATATTCTTTTTCTGCATCCTGAAGTTCTTGTGGTTGTTTAAAGATCTGCATGGACATTTGCACCATGTTTTTAAAATGCATTTTCTCTTAAAATACATAATTTAATTTTAGGTATATTTGGAACTTTGAAATTTTTTTTCAAAAAGTAAATAATTAGAACTTTCAGGAAGTCAAGGTGAGTGGATGCATATAGAATACTTATAGAATTATAGAATTTATAATAGAATTCATAATTCAAGCTTATAGAATTTATTTCACTTCATTTTCATCCCTGAATCAAGCATCACTTTTATTTTGTTTAAAATATGTGTAATTGTATTATTATTATTTATGATTTAAAACTTTTCTATACTGTCCGCTACCAAATAGTCTCATGATGTTCCAAAGGGCACACTTTTCCCCAAAATGCACACAAATGCACAATGCACAAAACATGAATATGCAAAAGTTTGTGTGCATGGAAGGTGAAGACTAAATCATATTTGCACAATGTTTGCACTTTTGAACTTGGATGCAAGTTTGAGAAATTGTGCATCTGGCATTCAGTGTTCTGAAAGGGGCTTCTTCATATGATTTGTGAAAGGGGAAAACCATTTTTTCTCAGTATTTTAACAGTTAACTTTTTAATCTTTATTTTTAATCTTGCATTTTATCCTATGCCACCGCTATACCTCTGTGCTGATTTGGTTGCAATTGCTGTGGTTTTATTCTCTCACTTTGTTGTTCATGTGTTTTTAACTTTTATTAACTGTCCAGACAGCCTCAGCTATTGGGCGGTAGAAAAATGAAATCAATCAATCAGTCAATCCCTATGAGAAAGCCAGTTTTCAGTGCCCGGGTACTGAGTTCCAAGCTAAACATTAGTCTGAGAGGGGCTAATCATTCCTGATTGTGTAAGATTTTACAGAACACATATCCCTTAAGCTTTGTTATCCAGAACAGCTCCTGAAACTGTTCTGGTTGTTTGTACATTCGGAGGTTGGAACAAGTTGAAAGAGAAAGTAAAAACTAATAGTTCTATTTGTTCATACAACAAACTCGATGCTACTATTTGATCTCGGCTGGTTGGGACAAATACTGAACTGAAGCTCCTGCACATAATAGCAAACCCTGTTAGTTAAGTACATTTCTCCCCAATGTGGACCTGAGAACCTAAGCGCCCCCCTCTCCACATTTATTTATTTATTATTAAATTTAACAATAAAACACAATGGAATAAGACATAGCATCCTAGTCAAATTCTTAACCAATCAACAATACAACCCATATTGAAACAGTCAAACCTTAAAACTTTGGGAAAATAAAATGGTTTTAGCCTGGTGCTGAAAAGAATAAAGTGACAGTGCCAGGTCAACCTCTCTGGGGAGTATATTCCAGAATTGGGGCACCACTGCAGAGAAGGCCCTTCCCTGGGTAGTCACCCTCCTAATCTCCTTCAAGGAGGGCTCCTGGAGAAGGGTCTCTGCCCCAGATCTTAAGGGGTGGGCAGGCACCTATGGAAGGGGACACTCCTTCAGGTAACCAGGCCCTAAGCCACATCCAGCACTTTGATTCCATAGTTTGGACTTCCATTGCCCCAGGAAACATGGACAAGAGTCAGGAATGATCCATTTGAGGGTACTCAATTGAGCAGGGCTGGCTTGGTGCTACATCCAAACGCAGCTGTTGAGCATTTCTACAGGAGGCTGTGAATGCACTGTATCCCCATGTGGTTGTGACACAGAACTGGGATTCAGGCATTTCATGAAGAACATTTTCCTTCTTGCTTTTCCACTATACAATCCTTAGGTGGCACTGTGATGCAGAATTACAGCAGAAATAGACAAGAGGAAGCCGTGTTCTTTCACTTTCAAAAAGCAAATGTTGAGTTTTCCCTGCTGTAGCAAGAACTCATTGAAAGTGCGGGTTAGACACACAAGTGAAAGTGGATCTTCATGATGCTGCGTAAAGAATTTGCGAACACCCGAGAGAAAGCCCACAGTACATGTAGAAAAGCCAGTGTTGCAATTTTTCCCCTGATTAAGCCAATCACACAGTACATGGAAAGATATGCAATACTGAAGAGAATAAGGATAAGCAACAGAAAACTGATCAGCATGTTGATGGGAAACGCGAAGCATGTGAAATAGCAAGCTGGTTAGCACTTTGAAAGGAGAACTTATGCATGATTGAAGAAGGAAGTGAAAACAAAACTGCCAATATCAAACTTCTCTGGGAATGTGCAGATCAGCAAAACTCAAGGTTGCCAAAGTTCCCTGAATCTTGAAGCCTTTTCAAACTCAAGTCTCTATCAGATAATAAGCACTTGTGGTGTATTTCTTCATTATCACATAAAAATTGTGCTTATTTCCACGCATATTTAACCCTCATGGCATGCATTAGTTGTGTGCAGTTTTGAAACATGCACTTTCTTCTCGCACAAGTAAAATGTATTTGTGCCGATTTTTCTATAAATGTAAATGCTTATTCTGAAACAGGCATATTTTCAAATATATGCATGATGTTCAATATATTCCTTTTGACCCAATAATCATATTGCAGGCTCCATATTGTACTGGCTTTGACCATCTGAGTCTTCGCTCAGCCCTGAGGTTGCAAATTGAATAAAATCCTAACAAAAAAGAATAAAAAATTTCTCATAGAACCTCTATATGACCCCTATACAAATTTCTGGCCCGGGAGGCCCCTTCTGACTTGCTCTGTTTCTCTGTTTCTATGTTTCTGGTGCATCTAGAGATGGAATATTATCTACAGTTAGTACACTTAAGAATTAAGAATTCTGTAATGTTAGAAAAGATGCAGAAAAGGGGCAATCCAGATGTTCCTGGGGCTGAAGAAACTACTGGATCATGAAATGTTACAACTGTTGGGATTGCTCCTTATGAACAGACACACATGGAAAGACAGAATAGAGATGTACAGAATTGGGCATGATGGTGGAGATAATATTCCTTAATACTTCAAGCTGGTGCTTCTCCACACTATGGAGTTAAACTATGAAATTCACTTTGACAGGATGCAGTGATGGCCACCATTTTGGATGGTTTTAAAGGGGCACTGGACAAATTCATGGGGTATGAAGCTATCAGTGGTGACTAGTCCTCATGGGTCTATGCTACTTCTAGTATCAGAGGCAGTCTACCCATATAACTAGTTGCTGGGGAATGCACCCTGCTTGCGGGTTCCCTGTGGACAGCTGTTTGGCCAGTGTGCAAACAGAACATTGTAACAGAGTGGCCTTCTTCTCTCAGTCCGGATAGCTTTTCTCCTGTTCTTATGCTACAGTGTTTATTTGAATGAACCATGGAATCTGTGGAAATTCCCTATCTGGTTTTGCAAATAAATTTCTTAAACATTCAATACTACCTTTCAGTGAAACTAAAAAGAATGACTTGTGCATGTTGTTATGTCAATTTAATTTGCAGCCTTCCAGGAGAGGGATGCCACAGGACTCACAAGATTATGGTGGTTTTATTATCTTTTGTTGTATTTTTGCATTAGTTACTTTTACTGGTATGATTTTTGAAATGTTGTTTTGATTAATGCACTATCATGCCCAAGAACAACATGATTGCATGCTTTTTCAGAAAGGCAGTTTCGGATGCATGCCCACACCCGTATCAGAAGTAGTCTCCAAAAGCTTGAGCTGTACAAGCACATTACATCAAATCTGGCAATTTGATGACTTGGGTTTGTAAAGGACAAATACTTGTTCAGGACTTGCCTCCTTGCACATGTAATTTACATCATTCAAACCAATGCCAGGAGCTGGATCCGCAAGAGGAATGTCATTCCACAAAAGAAAGGGACCTTCTATGAAGAGGCAGGGTTCTCCTCATGGAAGGTTCCTCTGCCAGACCTCTGGGAATTCCTGACACCAGACACCATCCCATTCATTGAAATTTTCTAACTCTCTGGGCAGCATTTTCATGGAGGAGGAGGAAGGAGCACTTGAGCAACTTCACATTCAAAGGTGCAGTTGGGTCAACTTAAATCTGGACCTCACCCCACAAGAAAGAATCTTTACATGGTGGGGCAGTGCAAAACCTGGCATAGAGTTGTTGTTAGTCACGAAGTTGTGTCCAACCCATCACAACCCCATGGACAACAATCCTCCAGGTCTTCCACACCAGTGGTATCATCTGCCTATCTGAGGTTGCTGATATTTCTCCTGGCAATCTTAATTCCAACTGGTGATTCATCTAGCCCTGCCTTTCTCATGATGTGCTCTGCATATGAGTTAAATAGGCAGGGCGACAGTATACAGCCTTGCCAAACTCCTTTCTCAATTTTGAACCAATCTGTGGTTCCATATCCAATTCTCACTGTTGCTTCTTGACCCACATATAATTTGCACAAGAGACAAATAAGATGGTCTGGTACTCCCATCCCTTTAAGAACTTGCCACAATTTGTTGTGATCCACACAATCAAAGTCTTCACAATCACAATCAATGAAGCAGAAGTAGATGTTTTTCTGGAACTCCTAGCTTTCTCCATGACCCAATGTATGTTGGCAATTTGATCTCTAGTTCTTCTCCCTCTTCGAAATCCTGCCTGTACTTCTGATAGTTCTCGGTCCACATACTGCTGGAGCCTAGCTTGTAGGATTTTGAGCATCACTTTGCTAGCATGTGAAATGAGTGCAGTGGTGCGGTAGTTTGAACATTCTTTGGCATTGCCCTTCTTGGGGATCGGAATGTAAACTGACCTTTTCCAATCCTGTGGCCACTGTTGAGTTTTCCAAGTTTGCTGGCATATTGAGTGTAGCACTTTTACTGCATCGTCTTTTAGGATTTTGAATAGCTCAGCTGGAATGCTGTCGCGTCCACTAGCTTTGTTGTTGCTCAGACTTCCTAAGGCCCATTTGACTTCACATTCCAGGATGTCTGGCTCGAGGTCAGTGACCACCCCATTGTGGTTATCAGGGATGTTAAGCTCTTTCTTGTATAGTTCTTCTGTGTAATCTTGCCACCTCTTCTTAATCTCTTCTGCCTCTGTTAGGTCCCTGCCATTTTGGTCCTTTATCATGCCCATCTTTGCATGAAACGTTCCCTTCATATCTCCAATTTTCTTGAAGGGATCTCTGGTCCTCCCTATTCTATTGTTTTCTTCTATTTCTTTGCACTGTTCATTTAGGAAGGCATTCTTATCTCTTCTAGCTGTTCTCTGGAATTCTGCATTCAATTGTTTGTATCTTTCTCTTTCTCCCTTGCCTTTCGCTTCCCTTCTTTCCTCAGCTATTTGTAAAGCTTCCTCAGACAGCCATTTTGCTTTCTTGCATTTCTTTTTCTTTGGAATGGTTTTAGTTGCTACCTCTTGTACAATGTTGCGAACCTCCGCCCTTAATTCTTCAGGCACTCTGTCTATCAGATCTAATTCCTTAAATCTATTTTTCACTTCTACTGTATATTCATCAGAAATATGATTTAGGTCATGCCTGAGTGACCTAGTGCTTTTCCCTACTTTCTTCAATGTCAGCCTAAATTTTGCAACATGAAACATAGAAACAAAGGGAGTCAGAAGGGGTCGCCTGAGTCATCTAGTCTGACCCCCGGCTCCAGCCGGCTCTGCTCACGACATGGCATGGAGTACCACTGCACAAATACCTATTCTGCACCCTGGATTACTTTTAGTGCTCCATAGCTACTCTGGTGGAAGGGGTCTCCCCCATCAAGCCCTCTGATTCTTTTCCATAATTCTTTTCCATATTACACTGGCAGTGACTTGATCTGGTGCAAGTCTAACCAGCATGAAGATTTCCATTAGGAAAACTGGCCATCATTTACATTTAAAAATGGGGGGAATGGCACAAATTGTAGGGCAGAGGTCCAGTTTGCTTGCACTTTTGAAGCCATCAATCCTCTCAGCACTGGAACACCAACACAGGTGTCCACTCGAGATGCCTTTCAAATTTGTGCATGTGTAGAAAGGGATGTGTGCCCCATCGGGGTTATGGTGAGGGAAAACAATACAGGAAGACAGAGGGCAGTGGAGTGACTGGCAGGTTCCCCTTGTAAACCTGTGCTGACACCATTTACCATTTTCTGTGATCTGGAGGAAGGCAAGAACAGGAGAGAAAGTGGCCATTATTCCAATCCTGCATACTTTGAAGCAGGTGATATTCTCCAGCACTACTGCTGCCCCAAGTCCCATACATTTTGATCAAGTGATGTCTATATCAGTACACTTTGTGAATAGTCTACTAGGAGAACATTACTTTCCTTGGACAATTTGGAGGAGGAGGAGGAAGAAAGGGAGGGAACAAGGGAGCAAGGGAGGGAGGGAGGAGGAAGAAGGAAGGAGTAGAAACTAGGACATCCATGACCTCTTAAGGAATCATTCCATACTGCATGATTTGCACTAGACAATCTATCAGATCCTTTTGAAGACTGCAATTCTGACCAAGAGAGACAGAAAACATCTCACGTATTAAAGCTGCCAAATGTACGGTTCCGCTTGTTCCACAGGGCAGCAGCTGCACCAGCTGTGCCAAATATGAATCCTCCCTCCGGCTGAGATCGTGGGAGACCTGCTGAGATCGTCTCAGCTGGAAGCCACCTTTGGCGCCTATTACGATGCTGCAGCTGTGTTAATAATCTTTGGTGACTCCTTTGTTTCCCATTTTGAGGCTAGAATGTGCAATCTGTACAGGATATGAGCTTACGTCTAAATCCCCCAGGATGAATGTTCTGTATCTTAATAAATTATTTGTGGAATATAAAACCGTGTTATAAATTAAGGCCTCCGTTCTTCTGATGTGTGTGTATCTTGGAGAATGCCAAACAGCTTTCTGGAGGGCTCATATATTTTGTATGCTTTTCGTTTGTATTCCTCCAAATGCAACCCTCAGATTCTAGATGTTGACCTTGGAAACAGTGGAGGCAGATCACTGCAGAACTGAGACAGAGGCCTTTCGGTCAGCAGAATATGTTTGACTCTTTGAATTCCTTGTAAAATGGCATACCTGGGATAGTGACAGTGAATGCATCAACTCCGATTTCACTTTAAAGATGGGTAAACTCTCTAAATCTGGTTTAGGGTCATTCTTTCCAAGCTTGTGGACTCACAGAAAAAAAGTTTAGCTTTTTCATTCAGAGTTGTCTGAAATCTCAGAAAATTTGAGCTGCTCTAGATGTTTTCCTGTTGGCTCCCTCCTATCTCCAGTCCTCTCTCCAGATGACCTCCTCCATGAGAGTCCCCTTCACTAGTACAAGGGAAGGGAAGGGTTCCAAGGAGGTCCCCATGAGGCTCAACACAGCCTTCCCTAACAAGGGAACTGTACCATTGCATTAGAGCAAATGATGTTGGTCTATGGGAGACTATGTTGTGATCTGTGTGCAAGACGAGAATCCAATTCAAGTTATCTTTGCTCATGCATGGTTCTGCAATCAATTCTGCATTAAGCTTGTGCAATCGTTTGTGTAACTGGTTGTACATTACATTTGTGAACCAGTTGAACAAGCACTTACACAACTGGTAGCAGAACAGAAGCAGTCAGTGGAATTTGTAGAATCACATCATTCTGTAAAACCCTGGGATTTGTCCAAGTATTTTGACTACCACTGTGCAGTCATCATGGTAGATGATCAAGAAGCTTAGGAGTTCTTTCCAAAACAGCTAGAAAGACCCAGGATTGAGAATACCAGCTCACTCAGAGGAGGTACCCAAGGCAAAGTTCTCTGGGCATTACAATCAGTCTGTCTTTGAGCCATTGTTGCTCAGTCGCAAAGCCGTGTCTGACTCTCCATGACCCCATGGACAACATTCCTCCAGGTTCTCCTATTCTCCACCATCCCTTGGAGTCCACCCAACCCCACACCCATCTTTTCAGTGACCCCATCGAGTCACCTCAAACTCTGCCATCTCCTTCTCCTTCTGCCTTCCATTTTGAGCCATTATTAAAATACAATTTAAAGATGCAAAGTGACAAAGTCTCCGAATGTCAAAGTATCTTTTTCAAAGACTAATATGCATGCAGAGATCTTGTTCTTTCATTGGCCCGGGCTATTTTGGACCTTCTCCAGTTTTGGTTGAAAACCATTACTAATCTCAACAATTTTATTATCTATTTCTGTATTTGTACACTGATGTACAGTCTTTCTGCCAATAAGTTTGGTCCCAGCCAGACTGACTTCAGGGGCCTCGCAGTTGCTGCTCTCTGCCAGCAGCAAGCTTGCAGAATGCTAAATGCAGGTTCCCTCCCTCCAGGGAGCCAAAGGGCTGCTAATCCAAGCTGGCCATCCAGTAAAGGAGGCCCAACAGACTCAGCCATCTTCACCTGCTCCATCAGTCTGGCGTGGTGGAGGAAGGGGAGCCAGCTGTCTTGCTGAATCTAAGCAGGTCTGAATTTGCCCAGGGAGATCACCAGGGAAAACCCAAGCTCCATTATTGAAGAAAGGCAGAATGCATATTAATAAACAATTAGCAAACAGAGAGAGAGAGAGAGAGAGAGAGAGAGAGAGAGAGAGAGAGAGAGAAAGGTGCTAATTTAAATAATGCTCCATTAGGTATGTGCAAGAAATCCATCCATGGGTGAGAATTCAATGGATTTTGCTCCCTGGAATCTAGTCCAATTTACAGAGTCTGAGTCCCTGCAGAGTGTGCCTCACATCCATGGGGCACATGGAAGGAGCAGGATGCCACACACTGAAGAAGCAGCATCTGCTCACACAGCAGAAGAAGCTAAGACAACTGTAACTTGTGCTGAAGAAGGTCGCTCTCAGAGCATGTGTTCATGAGTGGCCACCAGGAAAGCAGCTGCCCCCTGACCACTGCAGCTGGGACAGAAGAAGGTCATCAGCTGTGCAACCTGGGCTCCGGGAGTGTTGGTGGACTTCCTCTTGGCTCAACTTCCTTTGGAAGACCCAGCCAACCACAAGAGGAAGCCCACAAGTGCTTGGAGAGATGGATTCCAACAAGGTTTGTCCCAGTCCTAAGATCTCTGTTTCCCTCTCTCCTCCTGTGTGTGTGCATGGAGAGCGGGTGGGGAGAGGGCATCTTTGGAAGATATAGCAAGTGAGAAGCCAGTGGAGGACTTCCCTCACATCAGATAGGGGCTATCTGGCAAGGGGCGGCATAGAAATGTGTCAAATAAATAAATAAATAAATAATCAGATACTGGACTTCACTCTGACTGTCATGACTGTCCTATGTTCATGACTGTCCTATGACTCAGGCTGCAGCACAGTGGTGGGCACCTGCTCTGCATGCAGAAGGCCTCACGTTCCATATCTGAAATACCCAGGTAGGGTGAGGAAAGAATCCTGCCTGAAACCCTAGACAGCAGCTGCCAGTCAGTGTCAACAATATGGAGCTAGATGGATCAATGATCTTCCTCAATATTTGACAATATACCATATTACCAGGCCACCCCTGAGAAAGCAAGTCCTTTCAGGCAAAGTCTTTGCAAGAGGGTGAGAGCAGCTCAGAGGAAAATGGATTCTGCAGCTAGTCCCCTCTCCCATTCCCTTCTCAAAGCCCAGTTCACTTTTGTTTTTTTTAAGGGGAAAGTATTCCCACTAGAAAGGGACTGCAGGTGGCGCAGTGGTTTAAACTGCTGGGCTGCTGGGCTGGTTGATCGGAAGGTCGCCGGTTCAAATCTGCACACGGGGTGAGTTCCCGTTGCTCTGTCCCAGCTCCTGCCAACCTTGCAGTTTGAAAGCATGCAAATGCAAGTAGATACAAAGGCACCACTTCGGTGGGCAGGTAACAGCGTTCCGTGCACTTTGGTGTTTAGTCATGCCAGCCACATGCCCACGGAGACTGTCTGCGGACAAACGCTGGCTCCCTTGGCTAGGAAACGGATATGAGCACTGCCCCCGAGAGTCAGGCATGACTGGACGTAATGTCAAGGGGAAACCTTTACCTTTACCTTTATTCCCACTAGGGGATTCATGGACATTGGCAACTCTGTTCCATCCAAATTTGGCTGAATGCCAGGAACTTTTCTTTTCTTTCCTTTGTCCACCCACTGATGGAATTAAATTTTGCACAAATGCATTCAGACACATTTGTGCCAAGTCAATGTTGCCCAGGTTCATGGTCCCCAAAACGTGTACATCCCTCCAAAATATGCAGATTCCAAGAAAATGTGTGCTTTTCACTTTTTTGTCTGTGAAGAAATTGAACATTTTTGGTTGTTGGTATTTTCATTATGATACATATAGTTCCATGACTGAGAAAGAGAGAGAGAGAGAGAGAGAGAGAGAGAGAGAGAGAGAGAGAGAGA
>JAIXND010000762.1:2102947-2114458 GCA_023646645.1 Varanus salvator macromaculatus
AGAGAGAGAGAGAGAGAGAGAGAGAGAGAGAGAGAGAGAGAGAGAGAGAGACTTTAAGTCTGCAAATCCACAGAATCGGTGAAACTTGGGGGAAGTCCAACATAAGTATGCTGATGAAGGGTGGAACAGCAGGAAGACAAATGGCCATTTGAGGCAGAACGCTTTGCTTCATTTTTGATCTGTGTGCCATGTTGCATTTCAACTCTCCACATATTTATTTTGTTATAGTTACATCCATTTTGAAGACACCGAACCAAGAGACGTAAAACACACACACTTCTTTCTTTGCAAATGTTGCATGTTTCATTTTCTCCCACACAGAATTTCTGAAAAGCGCAAGGAGAAGGAATGGAACTCCTACCTGGGAATATTCTTAGCAGACTGGAAGCCTTCCCACTCCCCGTTTTCTGACCTGTCTGGAGCCTGGAATGAAAATTTGCTCTGTGAACATCTAACACAAAACAATAAATGGCCATTACACAGCAAGCAAGTAAAATGAGGTATTGATGGCATGTTTTATATGCACCAGAAATATAACTCCATCAGCTCCAGTTATATTTAGGTTTCAAATCTTCCCACCTTCTGTTGTTTACCCAGCAGTATTGAGAACCTCGTTAAAAAAGAAGAAACTGAGAATTATCTAAGCTTTAAAAGGAGGTTTTACAAGATGCCGTGGGGGACAGGGAGGGGGGAATCTCACCATTTCTCTCTCTTGTATCAAAATGGAAAGAATTCATAATCCACCCTGTTAATCATTGTTGGGTCAATGCATATTCTACCTATAAGACATCTCCCCGTATTTTATCTACGCCCCGGCAGCATCTTTCCCTGTGTCCCACAAGCAGCTTTTTGAGGCCTGTAGAGAACTAGCGTATAAGGACCAGTTCACACAGCCCCAAACATCCCAGTTGACAGTAAGGGCTGCAGCTGGCACCAACACAGCTGCCCCTCCTAGCCTTGCTAGTACAAGCTCACACATATATCATCTAACAGGACTTGAATGTTGGTGGGAGGCAGGAAAGGAATTTCAGTTCACTGCCATTTACTTGTTTCATCCTCTTTGCTAATGAGAATTAGATGTCCAAAGTTCGGTGGCTGTGAATGCCTCTTCTGGCTTTCTTGGCTTCAGTGCCATCAAATGCTCACATGCTGGTACAGCTCTGGAAAGAAGGAATACAGATGTTGCTGTGAAAAACTCTCCCTTGTACCTCTTTGCCAGACGATGCCAGAGGTGGCGGGAAGCAGACATAGGGTAGTTTTGGCCACACTTGGGCTGGAAGGTGATTCTCAATGGCAGGGTGGAATAGCTGTGACAACCTCCAGCTGCTAAGCCATTCAGATTTTTGTTGCAGATACAGAGTCTCGGAGGATGAGTTCTGAATCAATAATCCTCTATCCATTAGTTGTTATTGTTGTAAAGTTGCAAAGTCATTCCCGACTCTTTGCAACCCCATGGACAATATTCCTCCAGGTTCTCCTGTCCTCCCCATCCCCTGGAGTCCACCCAAGCCCACACCCACCTCTCCCGTGACCCCATCCAGCCACCTCAACCTCTGCCGTCCCCTTCTCCTTTTGCCTTCAGTCGTTTCCAGCATCAGGTTCTCTATCCATTACTAGTCATTTGCAAAGCATCCTTACAGACCTTTGCATGCTGGAAAGGTCTGTAAATAAGCAGACACCCTTCTTGTTTGCCTCCACACTCTCTACTGTAGCCAAAGCTTACCTTTAGGGACAGGATTGTGGTTTAAGTCTTTAAAGCTATTACTCAGGCCTTCATTTGCTCTGAAGTCTTACCAGGAGGAAGCTGGAAAAAGCTGCTCCCAGATATAGAGAGGTGAATTTAAGAAGGTTCTTGGAGTTAACAGAAGCCTTTAGCTTCCAAGTTTCTCCCACATCTCCAAGATTACTGCTGCTGGCAGGGGGGTAGGCAGGGAGGATTAACTTGTGAGGAATGGGGTCAATCAGTCATATATGTCTCACAAAAAAGGGGGAAAAGGTCACCAACAACAAAAGGGCAAGAAAGGTCAAGAATTTGCATCATTTTATAAGAATAGATGCAAATTTAGACATAAATATGATCAAAAAATGTGTCTCACCCAAATGGCGTAGGCTGTGGCCAGGTGGCTTGTGTCTACCCAGCCTACTGATGGGTAACTTCAGGGCCTGGCTTTCCTCCATGGCTCCTTATCCTCAGACAGGATGGTGAAGGATGCATTCAAATAGCAACTTGCTACACATGCTGCTTGGGCTCCTACACGTGATGCAGCAGAAGGCTGCTCATACTGGACTTTCCAGGATTGGAGCGCCATGTGAAGGCTACACAAACAGTGTCCCTCCTGCACCCCAACTGCTGCAGCCTTTGCACTACTGTGCCTGCCTCAGATGAAGCCTGTCAGTTGTGCAGCCTTTGTTCTGCAAGCATTCATGGATTCAGGGGCCCAAGAGGGAGTCCAGAAATACAAGAGGAATGTATTCCGCTAGGGTTCTTCCTCTCAACCATAATCAAAATCATGAAGAGAACGGGGAGTAGTCTAAATCTCAGCAGTCAGAGATTTGACCATGACAATGGGCTGAGTCTGTGCCCCCACTTTCAGATCCCCATGCCCAGCTGGGCGGGGGGTATAATCTGGAGTGTGTCCTACTTCATGTATTGGACTGATGAATATTGGGACAGTTCCATGATTGTCATGGAGTTCATGAAATCCCAAACCATTCCAGATAGGCTGTTCTCAAGATGGATATTAATTCCCCCCAGGACCAACAGCTTGAGGGACCTCAATACTGGAGGCAGCCTCCATCAGCTCAGGTAGGGGAAACCTTGGGCCAATGTATTCCCATTCTATCCTGCTGATCCAGCATCACCTGGAAGTGATGCACAGAGGGAGAGATGAAAACCCTATAGTCCAAAGCAAGCCCTCTCCCTGACTCTAACCTGATGCTGTAGTGTGCATCCCATCACCCCAACTGGAAGAGGTTGGTCCCTTGCTGGTCACCCACTCATGAGAAATCAGGTGCATTATTCATAATTAAATTGTGGATGAGGGAGGTCTTATTCGGCATTTTGATCAGCATCTGGAAGCTGAAGGGGAAGGGGTAGTTCTTCCACCAATTCTTCAGTTTTGAGGAGGGTCAGAGCTCAGTTCTCTTGTTGGTTGTCTGAGCAGCATTCCCCTTATCCAGCTAGCCCTCCCCCAATCCCTACCCATCACAAATTGGCCCTGTTCCAGGTCCCCCCACTTGCTTCCTCCCCAGTACAGATCCAGGCCCTGTGAAGGGGAACAAGTCCTCTCACAGATTGTGAGAACACACAACCAGCTGAGATGTTAAGAGTAGCCGCTGCCCTTGGCAGCAGCTCTCCCAAGAGTTGACCCCTTTGGTTTCCTCCCCTTCAGGGATGTCACACCAGGGACTTGCGACCCTCTTTGTTCCAGCACATGTGAAGGTGTTTCTGAGATGCCATCTCATTCTGGCAGTTCAGAGAACCCTTTGCAGAAGCTGGAGAAGAAAAGGGCTGTTCCAAATCCAAAGGAGGAAATTTACCCATCTCTATGGATAATGTGTAACCACTTCATGAGCTCATCTGTGAGCTGACTGGCCCCGTGAGACTATGGTGTTGAGGTCAGGACTCCTGAGTTCTCCTGCCCCGGCCTTGTATATGCCTGTAACATAAGAAGTCCCACAGTGTATCACGCAATGAGTCCATCTAATTTACGGGAAGTTGCTCTGTTTATGCTGCCATATTCTGAGAAATGCTGGACCCTTCAGTCTGAGAGGCGCAGATCGGACCATTATCTGTAGTAATTCACAAAGATCACACATCTGTGCATCCTTTGTCAGATGAACCTCATGTCACATTCATACTGACCTGGGGGGAAGTTCAGCATGGCGAACTCCAGCCTGCAGCTGGCCTGCTGAAGAAGTAAGCTTCCAGCCTGGATTAGGTCCATGTGGCCACCCATGAGAATAATGTCAGGGCGGTTTGCATACAACTATAAGCTGTGCCCGGGGGCTCCTGGGACTGAGCTTACTCACTGTGGGATGAGCGTCCTAGGTGGGCCAGGTGCTGTTTTTGGTCCATCCTCAATTTCAGGAAGAGAAAGTGTGTTCTTAGCTCAACCCCAGCTCAAAGACCGCTAAACTGCTTGGCATCTGGGTGCATCAAGGACACAGAATGAGCCTTATTCTTGTTATTATTTTCAGTCCTGGTGGATCTAAAGAAGTCAGGTTATGTAGCATGTCCCATAATTAAATGCCAGCCTCTGAGGGGAGCAGAGCAGCTCTTGCTCCCTGGCACACTCCTCTGATTAGGTCAGTAGAGGTTTAGGCAGCTGGCAGGGCTTCTCCTGGGAGAGAGATTTCTTCCGTTCGCATTTTAGTGCAAAACTGCTCTATTTCACATCTTCAAAACCACATGAAAACCAAAACTCAATTACACATCCAAGTGCGTCCAATATCTATGTTGATGAAAATGCATGTTATTTGAAAAACCATACATATTAAGCTAAATATTTTTTTTTTCAAACCAGCTGGCAAATGTGTGTATTTTTGAAACTTCTAAAAGAAATTTCTTAACAAACCCCTCAATATTAGGGATATATATTAAGAATGGAAAGGAAAAAAGGAAGGAGGGAGGGACAGGGTGAAGGTGAGGGTGAAGTTTCTCCTAGTCGAAGATTTCATCCTGAATTACCGTATTTTTTGCTCTATAAGACTCACTTTTTCCCCCCACAAAAGTAAGGGGAAATGTCTGTGCGTCTTATAGAGCGAATATGTGTGTGCAGTAAGTCTGTCAGATGTGCAGCCCATGGGGAAGCGATGGGGAATGTGCCTGTGATTATGTGCCCATTGGATTCAGAGTATTTTTTTTTCTTGTTTTCCTCCTCTAAAAACTAGGTGCGTCTTATGGTCAGGTGCGTCTTATAGAGCGAAAAATACGGTACTTGAATTTTATTTCCATATGACCAAGTATAAACAAGGAAGATAAAGTTATGTAACTGGACAACATCCCCTTCCATGACTCCAGTTTATTTAGGACAGGGGAAAACTTCATTTTTAAAGTTTCACTCAATTAAGGGTGTGAAGCACTGGAAAAGCTATGCATAGAAAAAGCTATGTTTTCTGCTCAACAAACTTTCAACACCTTTCCAACCTGGTGGCCAAAAGTGGTCCATGTTGGGGGGAAAATATTTGTACAAATTTGGAGCTGAGAACTGCACATTTTTAGTGTATTTCACCCAAATTGTGATTTGAGCAGGGCCAATTATTCAATTTGATTGGAGTTGTTGTTGCTTCAGCATTTTCACACGAGAAGCATCGAGGCCTCTTTCTCTCAGTGTATATGCCAACACTCCACCTCGGCCACCATGAGTTTTCTAACTGTTCATTTTGGATCTGTACAAGTGAAATCCTCAGCTCCACCGTTTGTGAAAAGGGTGGAGCAGAAGCCCCAAATTTGTCCAAATTTTTAGGCTGAAAATGATGTCAACAATGACAATGACAACAACAACAACAGCAATGATCCATTTTAAAAACAACTCCATATGCTGACTTAAGTTGTACCAGCAGGGCAGACTTGATGGAATGGAGTCTAGGCCCTGTCCAGAGAATCATCAGAATTTTACCTCCTCTCCACCACTGGATTCCTCACACATCATAACCCCGGTGGTGTTGCTAATAGGAAATAGTTTCTTTGTCCCACAGAACTCAAGTGGGAGTGAGATTCTTCCTCCATCCAAACTTGAATTCTCTTTTAGCCAGCACTGAATCTAAAACCTTCGACACTATTTCACCCAGAAGGAAGAGGTTTCAGAATAGTGGGAAAGGGAGAAACCTATATTCCCTTTCCATTTTCCTGGAATCTCCACCATAGCCTTCTATGAACAATGTTACAAAAGTCCCGTCACACTCCAACCGGAACTCTGAATATGACTGCTTCTGTTCGAGGGTACAGATCGGAGTTTGCAATCCATATTCTTGGTCTTGAGGCAGATGCATTACTGAACTGCACTAAACTTCCCACGCTTCGCTCTGCAATGCTTCTCTCCCTTTCCATATAATTTCTTTATCTTTATTGCTCTCTGTGTGGTTGTCTTGTAGAGGTGCCAGAAAAGGCTTCCATGGTTCTGCTCTGCCCAGAAGAAATAAACTTAGATCTAAAAAGTGTTTTATAGGCAAAATAAATTATAAGTGAGTCTTGCAGACAGTTGCTCAGCAAATTGATTTCTGTGTACAAATGTCCTTTCCTTGATTTGTTGATAAAAATTTAATGTTCTGCATGTAAAAACTATTTAAACACACTACAAAGATGTGAGCAATTAATTCCAAGAATGGTTCATTCTCCCTATTTCTTCCTTTTATCACTTACAGTCATGGGTGTGGGGAATTTCTAGCATAATACTGCAAATAGGTCAGGTATATAACAACTAAAATAAACTAAACCAAACCAGACTCAAAAAAGACTGTTTAACAGTTAAAAACATACATTTGTAAGTGACAAAGTCAAGGATATTCATTTCACAGTGCGTGACTTTTTATTTTATGGGGAAATATGGAAGGAGCTCACACTGGCACTGAAGGGACAATGTTCTGTAAAAGATGCCGTACATTCTAAAGGAGGCAGCCTGTGCAGAATTGGCCCTCCGCCTTGACTCTTACTGAGTCCAGCAATCAACTTTCTTCTTTTGATGCCAGACTGCATTACCACCTCTGTTAACCCACTGTGATCCCAGAGGTTGGTTGCCCTTGTGGCTAACAAACAAAGAGATCTTGCATTGATCCCAACAAAAGGGAGGCCACTGGAAAGTTGTGTCACCTACAGCTGAAAGTTTGCTGAGGTATTTCAGTGCAGGCGAGTTTTCAGCTTCCAGTTGTTCACCTCTTTCATTTTACTCCGTGTGATAAGGCAACGGTGCAGTGGATCGCTCTGCTTATGATCCACGCTGGTGGTGTTGGCAGGTACAGGTGGGGAAAAGGGCAGTGTGAGCTGTATCACAAAGGACACAACTGGCTGACTATGGACGCTCCCACCCACCCAATCATGGGAACCATATTCTTCAAGACAAGTGTGGCAAATAGACCAGTTCGGAAAGGCTGAGGTTATTGAGAAGATATGTAAGACTTTTCTTTAGCCATTTGCCATAACCTTTCTGTATGTGCTATCAGACCATGAGATATTGAGGCCCTCTGCCCTCACAGCAAGCAAGAGCAAATTGGCATGGTAGAAGTAACTAGTGGTTGCCGCTATCATTAAAGGTAGTCATTCCAACTTGTAGGGTTGGCCTTATGTCCCCAGAATTTTATTTATTTATTTATTAACAATTTTGTTCCCTCTTGGCTTACAACTCAAGATTATTAACCCAATGTTGGGCACCCTAGGCTTCCTGCACAATGTTTTGGCCTATAACCTCCATGATCATGGGCTAGAACAGAAGGGAGGTTGGACCAAAACACCCGGAGAACCAAAAGTGTCGCACGATTGCCATAATCCCTTCCCAACCTTGTCACAGTCACTTGTCTTCTTCCACATGATATCCCTCTACAGGTAGAGGAAGCACACTAATCCTTCCTTTTATCCATCCCTGTTACATGGTCCACTACTGGGACATGTGGTGCCGGATTGAGGAACAACAGGAATCTGGAAAAGGTTTGCCTTTGAACTTGGAAATGACCAGTCTATTCTGCAGCTGTTCAGAAAAGTAGCCAGCACCGGGAATTTCTGGCCAGTGAGGGCGGGATTTCACCCATGTCTATGGTAGACCTGGATGAAGAAGGGGGAATGCAATTAAAAGGCAGAGAAAATTCAAGATAAAAAACGATGGTTATTTATTTACTTGCTCTTTGGTCAGGTCATCTCAACATCTCTCCAGGAGCAAGTCAAAACTGGTCCAATGCTTCCAATTCAGCCTGCTTTATAAAACTAAAGTGACTCACTCAGTGGGGCTTTCAAGCAATCCTTTGCTCAATTGCATCCCATTACTCTCAATTATGCTCCTCAGCCTGTTCTAAGCAGTCCCTCCCTTTGGTATTCACACTCTTAAGAGTATCCTTCTCCATGAACTTTCCTCAGACTCCCTGAGATTTGTGTCCCTGCTCCTCATACCCAAACATTTGAACACAGTGTGGGATGGTGCCAAGGAAGTTTTCGTGGAGTTCCATTCAGGGAACAAGGTTGAGTTGACATTTCTCACCCAGCTCTCCCATTTTATTATCAGTGCTTAATTGATCATGGTAGAGAGGCTGTTATAGTGAAGAAGTGGAAGGTGTTACCTACTGGAGCATTTCAGCAAATTTGCTTAAGCTGTTTCTGTTTACTGCACTGCCCAATTCTGTCCCATCGTACATTAAGGGGAACAGGGCAAGGATTAGTAACAGCTTGTTCACCAACATCCCCCCACCCCCACCCCCATCCGTGTGCGTGTGTGTGTGTGTGTGTGTGTGTGTTCTGACCACTTTATATTTATGGCAAGCGACTCATTAAGTTTAAATGGGCAGAAGCTGTAATTTCCATGGCATCTCTTCTGTCAGCTATTATTTTGTTAAGTGGTAAAAAGGGGAAAAACACAACACAAATGTGTTTTGATGGTTTGTGGAAACGGAGCAGAAAGAGGGGAATGTAGCAGCCAATCAATGCCGGCGAGGTCAAGCCACCACACTGCAGCACGGGTTGGAAAAGCAATTTGCTGGCAGGCTTTTTCTCGAGGTAATGTGGCATGTCCCAGAAGGAAGGGCATTCCGCTGCACAGCCCCTGCCCCCACCGTCATCTCAGTTGCATCTGAGTTCGGAGGCACCCGCACTCTTTCTGAATTCAGCACAAAGACGACTGCACTCCACTTAAATGCAACCAAAACAGACAGGGGGGCATAAGGTTCTTGCTGCACCTTAGTAGGAGAGGACATGCTGTGATGCCCAAGACATTGGAGTCTCCCGAAAAAGAATTCAGGTACCAAGCTGGGAAAATAGGTCGGGCCTTACCTTAGAATAGGAGAAGAGGCAGATTGTATGTCCATCTCACCGCTGTCATTTCTGGCTCATACAACTTGCAAGCATGCCTGGTTTGCAACGTAAGAAATGGTTGCAAACATGAGCACTTGCCCACAGAAATGTTTGCCAGTGGCCAGACATTTGTGCACCTTTCCCATGTTAAGGTTCTGTGAATTTTGTAATTTGCACAGATTTGCCCATAGACTGGACCAGCCTTGTTTCAGTCTGTTTAGGGAAGTTGCACTAATTCACACTGGATCGTCGTTCAATTTGTGTGATTTTCCCCTTTGCGCAGAGTAGACAGCAATTCCAGACTCAGGAAGCAACAGGGCATGGAAGAAAGGACGAGACAGTGTACAGAGAATCCTTGCCATCTTGAATATCACTCCCCTCTCCAGCCCGAATCTTGTGTAGCATTCTCCTCTCGTAGTAGCCAAACCACCATTGGCTTGCTCATGCTCACAGACAGCTGGTAGACCAGGGCTTCCTGCATTTATTTATTTATTTATTTATTTATTAAAACATTTATATGTTGCCCCATTGCAACAAAGCCTCGGGGCAGCTTACAACAATATAAAAACAATAATACAATTAAAATCCTATCTATTTAACCTCCCCCCCCCCCCGGTGCATCTCGGCCAACCTAAAATACAATCATAAACAATAACCCAATCAACAGAATTAATAAACCTAATTAAACTTTAAGTAAACAAGCCAACAACTAACAAGACATAAACACATAAATACAGAACAGAACCATAAACCAAATAAACAAACTAACGATTAAAATACGACTTAAATAAAAAGGTCTTTGCCTGGCGCCAAAAAACAGATAACGACAGCGGCAGGCGAACCTCTCCAGGGAGCGCATTCCATAGTTGGGGCGCCACCGCCAAAAAAGCCCTCCTCCGGGTGCTCACCCACTTGATCTCCCTCACCGAGGGTTCCCGGAGGAGGGCCGCCGTTGCAGATCTTAAAGGGCGGGAGGGCATGTAAGGGTGTAAGCGGTCCGTTATGCATCATGAATTGCTGGTAGTACTGAGCATGTGAAGAAGAAGCTCGGCCCTGCCAAATACGGTATTATGTAACTGGAGATGTAGGAGGAGGCAGACCGCTCTGATGCGTCAAGTTTACCAGTGTGGGTTGCTCACCAAGCCTCAACGGGCATCATCTGAGAACCAAAGCAAATTGGGAAAAGAGGGAGACAACGTCGCACAGGGAGAGGTGGAGGCAGAAGTGGAATTTTCACTCTGTGATGAGACGATGGACGAAACAGACAGACCAAGCAAGCAGCATCGCTACTCCGTTCCTTTGGCCCTCAAGCATCATGAGCCGCCCTGCTGGAGCGGAGTCAGAACGGTGCAAAAAGGGAGAAAAGGAAAGGCCCAATTCAGTTCAGAGTCAGCTCTTCACATGGGTAGAAGCTACTTCCCCTTCTCACAGAAAATCACCACTTATTTATTTATTTATTTATTTAGCGCTTTTGTATGCCATCCTATTATACAAGATCTCAGGACGGCTTACTTTGATTTCTGGTGTTTGTAAAGCTGTTGAGCTGCAATACAAGACTAGGCTTTTTCAAGGTTGCCTTGTGGGAAAGTGAGAAGGGAGAGAGAAGTCTGCATGAGTTTTCTTTTTCCCACACAATATGTAAGTCTGGCCCATATTGGTCCAAACATGTCCAAACATCCAAAAGTCCAAACATGAGTGTCCAAATGTGAAAGTGCCCACTGAAAATGTTCACAAACTGAGAAGTTTCAACTACATTCATCATTGTTCCAGAATCCCAGTTCCACATGTCCATTTTTCCTCATTTACATGAACTTCCTCAGTATCTGAATTACCCCGCTTTGGTCTATGGAGCGCCTCTTCCCCTACATGCCCTCACGCCCCTCAAGATCTGTGGGAGAGGCTCTGCTCCGGGAGCCCTCTTTAAAGGAGATAAAAAGAACTACCTGGCAGGGCCTTCTCTGCAGTGACTCCCAGTTATGGAATGCACTCCCTGGAGAGGTGCACCTGGCACCGAGTTTATACTCTTTTCAGCGCCAGGTTTGTTGTTGTTGTTGTTGTTAGTCGCGAAGTCGAGTCCGACCCATCGCGACCCCATGGACAACATTCCTCCAGGCCCTCCTGTCCTCCACCATCCCCCGGAGTCCACTCAAGCTCACACCAACCGCCTCTGTGACTCCATCCAGCCACCTCATCCTCTGCCGTCCCCTTCTTCTTTTGCCATCTATTGTTCCCAGCATTAGACTCTTCTCTAGGGAGTCCTTCCTTCTCATTAGGTGGCCAAAGTATTTGAGTTTCACCTTCAGGATCTGGCCTTCTAAAGAGCAGTCAGGGTTGATCTCCTCTAGGACTGACCGGTTTGATCGCCTTGCGGTCCAAGGGACTCACAGGAGTCTCCTCCAGCACCACAACTCAAAGGCCTCAATCCTTTTGCGCTCAGCCTTCCTTATTGTCCAGCTTTCACAGCCATACATTGCAACTGGGAAAACCATAGCCTTGACTATACGCACTTTTGTTGGCAG
>JAIXND010000762.1:2124458-2147516 GCA_023646645.1 Varanus salvator macromaculatus
CCAGGCAAATCCCTTTTTTATTTTCCCACTATTTTAATGTATAAGTGATTTTAAGTGGGGTTTCAGTATATTAACTGTTGGGTGCTGTGTGTTTGTTTTATTCTACTCATTTATTGTAAGGTGACTCAAGATGTTTGTAGTGGACAGGTTAGAAAGCATTTGAGGAAGGGAGGGAGGGAGGGAAGAAATCAATCAATCAACCAACCTGGAGTATCCTCTTTCACCAAGACAATCAAGGAGTTTTTTGGAAAATGAAAAGAGCTTGGATGAAGACTGGTTGGGGCAAGGAAATATTTCATTCATTTTCTGCAGGCTGCACAATCCCCAGGTAAAGAGGTAGGTCTGCACTGATGCCTCAGACTGCACAAGGACTCACTCACTCCACCTGGGCACTGAATATGGCCCTGACTGTCCTGCCCTTGAACCAACGCTCCTAAGAATCCTTTCTGCACAGGGCAAGGTCCATGCGCTAATGGTCATGGATCTCCGAGTGGGCAGGAAGGAACTTGGAACAGTCTGTCCTGCAGTCAGTCTCAGGGACAATGTTGTCATGGCAAGAAGAAGCAGTATTTTCCCCAGTATTGAATCACAAGTTGGAATTATGAATTGCCGGGAGAAATATCAAACACCTCAGATATGCAGATGATACCACTCTCATGGCAGAAAGTGAAGAGGAACTAAAGAGCCTCTTGATGCAGGTGAAGGAAGAGAGCACAAAAGTTGGCTTGAAACTCAACATTAAGAAAACGAAGATCAGGGCACCCGGTCCTCTCACTTCCTGTCAAATAGATGGGGAAGAAATTGAGATAGTGACAGATTTTATTTTCCTGGGCTCCAAGATCACCGCAGACAGGGACTGCAGCCAAGAAATTAAAAGACGCTTGCTCCTGGGGAGGAAAGCTATGGCAAATCTAGACAGCATAGTAAAAAGCAGAGACATCACCCTGCCAACAAAAGTGCATTATAGTCAAGGCTATGGTTCTCCCAGTTGCTATGTATGGCTGTGAGAGTTGGACCATAATGAAGGCTGAGTGCCAAAGGATTGAGGCCTTTGAATTGTGGTGCTGGAGGAGACTCCTGCGAGTCCCTTGGACCGGAAGGCGATCAAACCGGTCAGACCTAGAGATCAACCCTGACTTCTCTTCAGAAGGCCAGATCCTGAAGATGAAACTCAAATACTTTGGCCACCTAATGAGAAGGAAGGACTCCCTGGAGAAGAGTCTGATGCTGGGAACAATAGATGGCAAAAGAAGAAGGGGACAGCAGAGGATGAGGTGGCTGGATGGAGTCACTGGAGCAGTTGGTGTGAGCTTAAGTGAACTCTGGGGGATGGTGGAGGACAGGAAGGCCTGGAGGAGTGTTGTCCATGGGTTCGCGATGGGTTGGACGTGACTTCGTGACTAACAACAACAACAAGAAAGCAGTGCAGGGTGGAGCCTTCCTGCAATGCTTCCCATTCTATTTTCTTGCATCACTAACTTTCTTGCTGAGCCCACTGTCAACAGACTGCAGATGGAGGGTGATACACCCAGAGAGAATGAAACCTTCTGGTGAAGTGGAGGAGAGCTCTGCGCATTTTGGAATGCCATTTTTCCATTGAAATGCACAAAAGGATACCTATAGTGTAGGAATTTGCACATCAAAATTGAATGTGCAAAGGGTAGAGAATTGGACTGGGCCTCGTGAGATCTGGGTTCCAGTTCTCAGTCCACCATGAAGCTCACTGGGAGATTTTGGGCCAGCCACTATCTGAGAGCCCTACCTCACAAGGTTGTGCTGAGGACAGCCTGGAGAGAATGAAAACTGTATAAGTTGCCTTCAGTTTCCCACAAAAGAGGGGAAAATGTGAGATATGCATGCAATTGTTGTTGTTGATGATGATGCAATAAGAAGAATAACAGTGAAATTAATCTGCAGAGATGGACCTTTCAATCAAGTAAAATGGTTTGCACAAATGTGCCCACTAAGGGAAAGTATGGACAAAAATATATGGATTAGGGGAAATGCATATGTATATGCATTATAATATTCATGCAGATATTAACAGAAATACTGTATATACCTAACCTGTTGCTTTTTGTAAGCCGTCCAGAGACTTTTAGTGTTGGATGGCATATAAATACTTTAAATAAATTAATTTTAAAAATAAACCTTAGAAAAAGCAGGAAGGAAGGAATTTATAGTTCAAAAAAAAAAAAAAAAAGGCCAAACATAGAAACAGAACTCAACATACTGCTCCATCCGTGATCATGCATGGATGACCAGTGATGGAAATTCCCAGTGCATGTCTACTGGAAGTGTCTCCTTGCCTCATTCATTCCACATGGAAATGATGGATCAGGGGAAAGGTATCACCTGATCTGACCCACAGCCGTGAGGCAATGGCAGAAATAACAATTAGGTGCTGTCCATACCAGCTGCGTCAGTGAGGGAAAACTGACATTTGATTAATATATTACATTTCACTTCAGGGGCAAAAGAAGAAGATGGCAAAGAAAAGTGCAAGAGGAACCCTCTGCAAAGGTCGTTTCGTCTCACTGATAACCTGATATACAGCAGATAAAAAGTTTCAGCCTGATTTCATGCCTGTCATAGCTCCTATATCACTCTGCGTTTATGGAATATTTCAAAGTTGCAGATGTTCATTTCCACCTCAGATGGATCTCAGGCGGGCTCTGCGCTTGATAACGGAATGCCTTATGAAAAAGGAACCAGCAGGAAAACATTTAACCTATTCTGAGCAAATTGTGTTGGCTGGCAGTCAAATATAATATTGATCTGCAAACATCACTCTCACCTTATAGATGTGTCACGGCCTCCTAGGCAGGCCTATCACCCTGACCTTCGTTCACTATATGTTTCTGATTTTTTTAAAAAGAAAATATCAGAGTTTATCAAGCTGTTCCCCAGCTCGCTCCTTTAGCTTAAATTGGGAGGGGGGGAGTGGGAGTGTCAGGAGGCTCAAGAGAAGAGAGAACACCCGGCATGGCTTGAAAATTTGGAATAGAGGCTGAAAAGGACCAGAGCTGGCAAAATCCATAGGGTCCCTGAGACCAGGGAATGGTCATGATTCTGTTCCTTTCTCATTTGCTTGTTTCTTAACATGTTTCTCTGTTAAGTTGATCTGAACAAATTGTGTTGCTTGGAATCAAATATATTATTGATCTTCAAACATCACTCTTACTTCATAAATGTCGGGAATCCAAGGCCGACTAATCTTACTGAACATCTTATATTACCCGCCCTCTCTCTTATAAGAAAAATCAAGACTTGCGAAGCCCTTTCTTCTTCAGATTATGAGGAACCAAACAGTGTGTGCAGAGCAATGGTATGTGGAGTAAGACTAGCATGGCTGGAAAGTTTGCAATCTATGAAGAGCTTAATATGTTGCTGATGAATTTTACAGGATGGGTTTAGGCCATGAGATGCACATGCATGTGTTCAATTGTTTGTTTTTCAACCTGAATGCAGCAAAGTGACAAGCTTTGGCTGCCATACTTTGGGAGTTTCCTGAGAAGACAATGGTGAAGACAATCATGCAAGTGAAAGTTGAATGCAGAAGAAGACAGGAAAGACAAGATGGCTTGACAGGGGTGGACTCATCTAAACAAAGGCACAATTTTGAGCTTACCAGGGCTGAGCAGAGCAGGGCAATAGTAACAATTTTACTGTTGTTCTGTAACATCAAGTCATCTCCAGCTTTTGATGACCCCATTGATGGACGTCCTCCAAAATGTCCTTGACAACTCTTCCGAGACTTTCTAGCTTTCTTCTGCTTACTTGTAGCCTTTCAGTCCTACAAGCCAACTACAGTTCTGAGCTGCAGCAGTACCCAGTGATTAGTGTTTGCTTTGGTGGTGGTGCCAAAGGAGAGGGGCTTCTTAGAACTTCCCCAATGCTTTCAGAAGAGAAGCTACAAGAGTGGTCAGATAGCCTGATATTTACCTCATCAATCCCACCTATCTCCGTTCCAGCATCTTAGTCTTCCATCAGCCAGGAGTTTGGTTTCATATTTGAATCTTATTGAGAAGGAAATGCATGAATGAGGGCTTGACACCTCTTCAGTTATTGCAAATGGCTTACCTGGTTTACCTGGATTTTGGGCTATGCCAAGGAGACAGGATTGTGTCTGCTCCTTAATACTGCTACACAATCTCATCTTGATTAGCAGCTCTTGATTTCATTTAATATTCATTGTATGTAGGGAAAAGAGACAGGAGACCTTCCCTGGACTTCAGAACTCCTAGAAATATAAGCAATGGTTTATTTTATCTTCTGTTTTCGTAAAGGTATATCCTCTATATTTATGAAGACATGAATGTATGCATGTACATGCACAAATACAGGCACACACTCCTTGTAATTCTGTTATGTAGCCCATTGAATGTGATGGCATCAAGACATCACTAAGTGCATAAGAACATGAGAAGATCTGGTCCAGACTGAGCGACTGTCCATGGGCAACCCACCAGATGGACACGAGTGCAGGATCACCCTTGTTGTTCAACATACACAACCACGAGGGTGATACAGCTAGAAAGATAAATAGGGACCAGACTCGATGGGAATATGGTGGAATTGACGTATGAAATAATATATGTGCAAGTAGCATAGACTGAAAATAGACTGATCTATTTCTGTGTGTCTGATATTGCAGAGCCTAAAGCAGAAAGGAAGCTGTCTTTCTCACTCCTTTATTGTTTTTAAACTAATTTTCAACTGAGCTGAAATAACAATAACCTTTGGGGAAGGTTATTGATAAAAATAACAGCCCCCAAATATTAGCATCTTGCTTTTCTGCCACCATCATTCCAGGGTGAATTGAATGAAGGAGGCCACTAAGAGAGAAAGAAACAAACCATTCAAATTACTCCTGAGTGCACTGCTTTATACGTACTTCCAAGCTGATCTTAACTTGCGAACACCACACTGGTGATTAATTTGCCCCAATCTTGCCACACTCCTGCTTTCCCAATTATTATTCTGTCCCAGATATATCCACCCACATTTCCAGCTTTTTTCTGCCCCACAAAAAAATTCCCACTTTTTTCCATGCTCTCCACTGTTCCTCTTTTCAAAAGCTCCTACTTCCCTCTGAATTTTTAATACCTTTCCTTCTTTTCTCTCTGTTTCCACCTCTCCTTCTCCTTCTCCATCTCTTCCTTCTCCTCCTCCTCCTCTTCTCCAAAAAACAAACTGTATATACATTGACAACGTATTCTGCAGGTGGGGAGTATATTTTTGTATTTTGCTTGTGGGTGTGGCCACTATGCAGATTTATGCATAGTGTTCAAGACAAGGATTAAACCTTCTCCCATACACTCTTTGCTTTCTGAAATTCGCCGTGGGGGTAACAATAGAAAAGCAAAAATCTCTGTTGGTTAAGAAAGATGCAGACAAGCTGGAAAGGGTTCAGGAAAAGACAACAAGGATGATCCAGGATCCGTAGACAAAGCCCTCTGAGGAGAGACACAAAGAACTGTGTGTGTTTGAGAAGAGAAGACTGAGGGGAGATGGGATAGCACTCTGCACATACTTGAAAGGCTATCACAAAGAGGAAGGCCAGGATCTCTTCTCATCATCCCAGAGTTCAGGACATGGAACAACAGGCTCAAGTTACAGGAAGCCAGATTCTGGCTTGATATCAGGAAAAATTTCCTCACTGTCAAAACAGTTCAACGATGGAATCCATGACCTAAGGAGGAGGTGGGATCTCCCACACTGGAGACATTCAAGATGCAGCTGGACAGAGAGGGAAGGTGTGCCCTGGTATTCTTCACAAGCAGGGGTTAGACTCAGTGGCCCTTCTTGACCCCTTCCAACTCTCCTATTTTATGACTTTATGATTGACAGTAGTGAAGTAACACCACTGGAGTAAATAAACAGCTGATACTCATCTACACACAACACAATTAGTGCAACATGCAGTTTGGCTCCGGGATAGCAAAAACCATGTTCCTGTTCTCCTTCAGTAGCAGATGGTCTTCGTTTGTTACCTTATCTTCCTCCCCCATCCACCCCCACCCCCACCCCCACAATCACCAAGACTGGGTATTTATAGCTTTTCCTCCATCCTGCCTGCATCTATATGAGGGATGCTTAAAGAGTTCAGGGAGCAGCAAATCTATCTGAAGTGATCTTGAAGATATGCCTTGTCAGGGGGAGGTCAGAATGGATGATTTACTTCTGCTAATAATTGCAATTAAAATGAATATTTTCAATGTAAAAGAGCAATAAGTATGTGAAGCACTTAACAGATCTTTTGTATTCATTGAAAAGTTGGGTGTGAAGAATGGATCAAATGCTACAGTTGGAAAACGCTTTTATGTGCAAGGAGTGGTGAAGAATTGATGAACTGAATCTGAATGTGATTCTGATGTCCCCCATTTTTTTTATCACAGCCATTGTGCATCTGAACAGGCCCCTTTACAAGAGCAAATTAACCCCCCTGCCAAAACGAAGAACGGATGATGCTGAAAAGGGGGCAATATTTATCCTTACTCCTTCAGGGATGTGTGGAACCCTTCATTTTATTTCTATAATTCCCAGGTCTACAGTCCACAGTCTCCACAGACTTAGAAAACCTCTGAAGTATCTTGCATTTTAAGAAAAGGAAGTGGACATAAGAGGTGCATTATCAGAACATGCATACCATGTTCAGTATATGCATAACATGTTTTCAGTACAATGTCATATTTTGAGAGTGCCACATCCTGCCCTGATCTTCCCTCCATGCATTCCCAGGACACATGCAGACAAAAGAAGTGGAAAGGATTTACGGATGTTTGAAATTCAGCCTGCTGAGTTACCCCAAGCTCCTTCCCTAGAGTTCCTGGTTGTGTAGATGTTATACTCCACTTTGTTTTATTGTAAGACTATCCTGAGACCATTTGGTAGTGGGTGGTATACAAAACTAAAGGGAGGAGGAGGAGACTGAGACAGAGATGGAGATGGAGAAGAATTAGAGGGGAGAAGGAGGACAATATATGTGCAGACATATGTTGCAAATGAGTTTTCTGGGGTCTCTTGGTACCTGCTACATAGGCTGTTCTTTTATGGACACACACACATATATAGATGCTGGCTGGCTAGACAGATACACCATGCAAAAATTTAACCACAACAGAATGCTGCCCCTCATCTTTCTTCCAGTTATGTTGTGTTTCTCTTTCATTCATGTTATCTTCAGAAAAGCCCTGTCGAGTATGTCAAATTAAGGAAGAATAACTATGCCTGATTTAGCCAGTGAGCTTCAAGGCTGAGCAGGGTTCTGAACCCATGCCTTTGAAATGCTAGTCCTCCTTTTTAACCACTGCCCCACGGTGCCTTTCCATTCAAGGGATAATTCAACGAACCAAACACATTCACTCATGCAATCCCATCATCTGGAATGGGCCATGGTCTTTGCCACTCCGAAGAAAAACTGGTCTATCAGCCTTTCTGTGTCCATTTATTTTTATGTTTACCCTGACTGTCTCTGAACTTTTGAAGATGTACCTAGTTGCTGGCCTTAAAAATTAGAGCCAGATTTTTCTACACATTTAACCTTTTCTGCTGAAATAAAATGTTGGAAGAATTTTGGAAGGAATAAAAAATGAAGTTTCTCACATTCCTGGTTGTGCCCAAGGACTGATCCTGCGTTGCCCCACCTGCCAAGAACTCATTGCCAAACTGCCCATCAGTTTGCATTTTCACAGCTTGCTGGTTGTGTTTCCAAACAGCCCCAACACTTTAACTAGTGTCAGTTTCTTTTAAGAATCCACTCCAAATAAACCAAAACTCATATTTACATTTTTGTTGAAACTGGTTTTCTTGACAGACAGTTGGTCCATAGATCAGTGCCTGCTCTGTTCAGTGTACTTTAATTTTGAGCTTTCAGTTTTTTATTTTATTTTATTTTTTTCCCCAGCAGCCCATTCAGAAGTAAATTCTCAGGGAAAATTGAGCTTTGTCATGGATGGATTACTGCTGTAATAGTTGGTCACATATCTCACATGAAACCTTTCAAAGGGAAGGCAAATGAGAAGGAAATGAAATTCATTTCATACTTCTTCAAGCACGCTAAAAGACTTTCTCTCCAAGTAATCGGTAAAGTACCACTAGTTTATTGGAGATTCACATAACTACCATTACATTATACCTTGTCACAATTTCATATATTGGGTGACTGCCTATCCTGCCCTGGCGGTTCTCGCTGAGCATCTTTGGTAGGGTCTGAGCAGAGAATATGGGCTCTTTGATCAAAATGTATCAGCCCAAGTAATGGCACAGATAAAAGAGCTTGAAGCAAAGAGGGACATTATGGGTCATAGGTCAATGGGAACTAGAAGGGAGAGTCATCTAGGAGATAGTGCCTTTGCTACTTGATGTATTGATACACCAACAGAATGGAAGACAGAATATGGAAAATTCCACCAGAAATCTAACTAGCAGGAGACTGATGCTTTTTCCACAGAAGGATGTATAATGGACTGGTTTCTGCAATGCTTTCTATTTCTTTTTTGAGAAGAGATAGGATGACATTCTTCAAGTATTTGAAAAGCTGTCACACCGAAAGGCCAGGATCTCTTCTCCATCATCCCACAATGCAGGACACGGAATATCAGGCTCCAGTCACAGCAAGCCAAGTTCTGGCTGAATAGCAGGAAGCCCTTCCTGACTGTTACAGTAATATGAGAATGGGACCAACTGGCTGGGTAGGTGGTGGGTTCTCCCATGCTGAGGACACTCAAGAGGCAGCTGGACAGCCATCTGAGAGGGATGGATTAACTTGGAATCCTGCACTAAGTAGGGCTTGGACTGATGGCCTTCTTGGCCCCTTCCAACTCTATGATTTTTCACATACAAGTGTCCCAGAAATTGTCTTCTCAGTTTTGCCACACCATTTTGAGGGTGGGGAGAATCGCCCTGCCCCGGGGGAAACATTTTGGTGTCTCCCTACATTTTTGGAGACAGCAAATGGGGAAGCATTGTCAGCTTCTTAGTAGCTGGTAAAACTGGAATGTTTTCTGTGCAAACCTTGAGTACTGCCAGATAGCCCCAGAGGGAAAGAGATAGTTGGGTCCTGCTCATGCATGCGAGTGTCTGAAGTTGCTTCTGTTAACGGTGTCTTTCAATCAGAATCCCTAAGCACATAATATAACCTATGCAATTCATATCGGCCCATGATACACACTGGATGCTGTATGAATGGGAGTTTGGGATTGCCCAACTGGCAATCATATTCATATCCATCTGTTCCTCTCTGCAGTCTTTCCAGAGTGCACAGAGGAACAGATGGATATGACCAGGGCTCCCATTTGGGATGCCCATTCATATTCATTAGTGTGACATGGGAAGGGGAGACTACCCCTTGCCAGCGGCCATGGATGTTTTGTCTGTATCTGTTCCAGCCTGCCACTTTTTTCAGTTTAAAAAACCCAGGATGCCCCAAACATCATATTGTTTCAGGACTTCCAATTTAAAAAGGGAGAGGAGAGGAGAGGAGAGGAGGGCATCTTCTAACATGAATTCAGCAATACTGGGCAATTTTGAACACCACCAGGGCATCAGCAGAACCCAACACAAAGGGAACAGGAAGCAACTGGCAATGCACCGATTATCCATTTCTGGATGGGAGTTCCACTGATGTGTCCCACCCAGCAAGCAGTCATGTTGGTTTCTGGAGCGGCTCATGGAAGTGCTTAAGGGTGGAGTTGATAAATCAGCTGAAGCTGAAGAAAATCGCTTCTCATCGCTGCTGTGCCCTGAGATTCCAGTGACAGCTCCAGATTGAGCAGCACTTCCAAACGGTGCACTCTTGCACTCTTTGGGGGAGTGCTACCCCATCTAGAACAAGGACTAATATCACTAAATATCACCACCTGCCAACAGGACCTCCGTCTTACCTGAATTAAGCCTCAATTTATTGGTCCTCTTCCAGCTCATTACCTCGGCCAGGCACTGGTTAAGGACAGCCACTGCCCCACCTGCACTAGATGTAAAAGAGAGGTAGAGCTGGGTATCATCAGTGTACTGATGATTCCACAGCCCAAACCTCCGGATGAGGTTGAAGATGATTTGACAGCGCACAGCAACAATAAGGAAAAGGACCATGGACCATGGAAATGAGTTGTCCATCCTAATGGCAGCAAATGTAAAGATAGACACTGAGCTGCAGTAAATAAATAAATGGAATAAAATGGAAGGCGGTGGGGGGGAGGCATGGAGATTTCTGACAGTTCCCTGCCATCCAGTGCAGAGAGATATCAGAAATACATGGGCTTCAGGCTCTTCCCATGTGGGGTAATTAATACTGCCTTCATGACCACCACAAGTCCAGAGGCAACACGGAATCCAATTGTGTTAGGAGAACCCACTGTGGTAGAGAGCACTGAATTGGGATCCAGGAGTCCCCACTTGGCCATGAAGGTCACTGGGAAGCTTCAGGGCAATCCCAGAGTCTCAGTCTAACCCTCCCCACAGGGTGGTGGTATGGACAAAATGGGGAAGACAAGGAAGAACATGCAGGGTCCTTCTGGGTGGGGGAAGGCAAGGCAAGGAAGATACTGCAATGATTCATAAGTAAATGATGTTGGAGAGGAAGGTGTGGCCCAAAAGGGCTATGTGGCTATGAGCTGGAGTACTTTGGCACATCGTGAGGAGGTAAGACTCACTAGAGAAGACGATTGTGCTACAGGAAGTTGAAGGCAGGATAATAATAAGATAAGGATGGCCAACTGAGATGATTCAGTTCCATAAGGAAAACATGGCCTTGAGTTGCAAGAACTGAGAAGGGCTCAGAGTTTGGAGGACGTTCATTCACAGGGTTAGCATAACTTGGAGCTGACTTGCCAGCATGTGACAACAAGAGTCTATGAGCATCTGAGAAGTACAATTGATGGGCCAAGTATTCAAGCTTTTGTAGGGAAACTGTATCCAGCAAGTGCCTTGAAGCCATTGGCATTAATTAAGATTCTATGGCTGGCAAACAATTATACCATAATTAAAGTGAGATACTTGCTACAGTAAAACAATAAGAAATGACTTTTAGAATCCATGGGAACTTTTAAAATAGTGCATCAGGACTGAAATGAGCAATATTTACTAGTATTAGCAGTATTAGGGTGACTTTTGAAGACAAACTTAGGTCATTATTACTCAGAAAAGCATTCACATTTGAAGATACAGAGCATCACTAATTAAATCTCATTCTCTCTCTCTCTTCCCCCCCCCCCCTTTCTCTCTCCATGATTCTAGTTATATGTTTGGGCTGTTTGAAGGAATGGCGCCCTTAACAGAATCTATTTTAATGGCCTTGAATTAGCATGACATCAAAGACAGAGCACTTAGCAGGGGTTGATATCTACTGGAAGGACTTTATTATTAGTAGTATTTTAAAGGTCATGAAGTTGCATTTAAGACCTTCTTTTTCTGGCACAAACACACTGGCTCCTAAGTATTTTAATATCTTGCATCCTGGAAAATGGCATAAATGTGCCAAAAAGCACTAAACAGCTGCCATTTTGGGTCTCCTTTAACTTGCTCCCTGCAGCGCTTGCCTCAATGCTTTATCGTGTGCGTCTTCCAGCGGGGGAGTTGTTTTTCCGTGTTATTGTTGTTGCTTTTCCAGATAGCTAGCAAGTGCTTAGTTGCGAGTACCGCATGAATAATCTATAGCAGGAAAGGGGTCAAGTGTTCTGCCATAGCCCTTTGTAGCCAAGGAATTGGACTCAAGTTAGCAGCTGAGTCTCTCCAGGCCCTCAGTTCCGTTCTTCTCCCCTCCTCTCCTCCAGATGCACCCATTCCTCTCCCTCCAAGGCTCAGCTGCTACTTGAGAAGGGCTGCTGACATAGTTACGTCCACGCCGGTTTTGAGAAGGAGTAGGGGTCAGTCTATGGAAGTGCCTATGGTCTCCAAGAAAAGGTTAGGGGCCCTGGGTTTTGCTTTGAAGCCTGGATAATTGCTCTCTGGCACATGTTGAGTCTTCCTTGATGGCTCAGGGCCATGGAATTGGCAAAGCAGCTAGGGGACGCTCGTTAAAGCTTGGATTTAAATCAGGGCCTCCACCAGAAATGGACAAATCTGAGATTTACTCTCTTTGTATCATCTTCACAGCTTTCCTTCTGGTCACCAACATACGCCTGACAGAAACTAATGGGATTTTTTTTTCCCCATCATGAATCAAACTCAGGCATTTACTGCCTTTAATGAATATTTGAATTTGTATTCGTATCTGGAGATAACCTCTCTTCAGATTTAGAATAGATTAATTCCTCTTAATTAATTCAACTTGCCTTCATTGAGCCTGTGTTTGTGTAATTTGCTTCAATTTGCTTCACCTTTGTTTAATTTGCTTGCCTCTTTTTTATGAAGAAGAACATAGAAATGGTACAAAAGATCTTGACAAAAATACAGTATTTTGGATCATACCATTTGTCTGATCAACCACCATAGCTGCAACCATATGAGAAGAACATAAGAGCATTAGAACAGGAGAAACACCCTGCTGGGTCAGACCAAAGATCCATCCAGTCCAGCACTCCAAACACACAATAGCTAGCCAGCCGCCCAGAGGATCCCTCAAGCAGGACGGGTGGAAGACCTCCTCCTGCCCAAACTCCTCAGCCACTGGTGTGTGTAGAGATGCCACCTCTGGTCAAGGAGGTAGCCCATACTCCTGTGTACTACGTCAGCCAGGGCTGGGCTCCTCCTCCAGGTATCATCAAAACCACACCCCTTTAGATCTAGTCCTGCCATCTTGCTCCAACACATGATATGGTACAGTTATGTCATATCAGTCTGGCCAGTGTCCAAATGAAAAACCACCATTGCATATCTTAGAATTGGAGAGCTGAACTCCACTGAACAAGCTCAAACACTAGGGGTGGTGCTGTAACCCATCCATCACTCCCTTCCCATCAGTAGCTTCTACTACAACCCACACCGGTCCCCATGAAACCGTCTTCTCTTGTGGGTTAACAGTGTTGGGATATGCCACACTGTACTTGAAAATTCTAGTTAGAGGAGATGATGATGAGGAGGAGGAGGAGGAAGAAATTACAAACGACTGATGGTGCTCTTTCTTACACCTTTGCCATCCCTGTTAAAAATCTAAGCTTCAGTCTGTGTTCATTCAAACTCACCTGGGAATGCATTCCATGAACTCCATGTATATGACTTCTCTGCTAAATATACTACTACTAGTAGTAGTACTACAACTGTCTTTGACCTGCAGTCAGATTATTTCAATAAGCTCCCAGATACAAGTACCAATAGAATGCCATGACCAGAGAAAAGTTCACCTCTTTGCAAACTTTTCACATGACATCTCTGGAAATGAAGAGTCTACAGTTTTCATCTGCTCTCAGCAAATGCACGGCTTCCATCAAACATCAGTTTTCCATCCCCCCTCCCTTTTGCAAATGTTCTTTTCAGCTCCATTGATGGACTCCAGGCTAGAAACGAGCAAAATGGAATTATCTGAAAGAAAAGAAGTCCTTGACTGGGCTGTGATTGGTGCTGAATCTTATTTAGACTGAACTTTTATATTATCATGATTTCATGGCATTTTAATTTATACTACATCATTGGGCTGTTAACTCGCTTCCACTACTCAATTAAGAAACGGCAGCTGATATTGTTTCCCTTTTAATGTGATTCGCTTGCTTTTCCAGGTATCATAATTATTAGAAAGCTTTTCCTATTTGCTTAATGTCATTTCTTCTACCGATTAAGTCCAGGCAGTTTCAAGTGCCACTGTACTATACAGAAACTCCGAAAGAGGGGCTCGGGTGGGTGTGAGGAGCAGATTCCTTGTGCTAAGAGCTGTGTGGGTAGAAATGGAATTGGATGACATTAACCAAATATTGGAGGCCTAAATATTCTTTTTTCATAGCTATACTACAACCACACAAAGTAATAGCATTGTTCTATAAATGTTCACTAATCTACATGAAGCCTTGCATGAACTATCATTCTTTATACAAGCTATACCTGAAGTGTTGACTAATTACCCTTAAAACTCCATCTACCATTTTATATGCCATTGCCCTTCTTCTCCTCCTTCTGTTACTAATTTTGGAAATGTTACTGACGAGTGGCCACTGAATGTTGTCTAAATCATATTTGGAAGCTCTGCTTCAATACAGATCAAATAAATACAAATAAAATAAATCAAAGGCCATTGGAAGAATGTATTAGGAGAATTTGACCTACCCTACACCAACCCAACTGGGAATGGATGGTTTCATTCCTTAAAGACACCAGTTGCAATAGTAGAACAATAATGTGGAAGAAATCCACGCCGCGGTGGGAATCTGAGGGATCCCCTGAACTCAGATCTGTGGGATCCAGTCATAGAATCAAAGAATTGAAAGGGACCTTGAAGGCCATCAAACCCAGCTCCCTGATTAGTGCAGGAGTCCAAGTTAGCTTCTTGATCCCCTCTGGTGTGGGGGTGCCCACAATCTCCCTAGCCACATGGTTCCATTGCCATATTGCTCTAACAGTCAGGGCATTTCCTAGCTGGTATCAGGATTTCTGTAAGTAGAAGTGGTAATTGGTCCACTTTGCCATGGCTCTGGGTCCAGGCTGCTGATGAGGGCATGACGGGTTCATGTGGCGTTTACCAGGAATTGAGCCCTGCACGAATGGCACCCACCCTCCTTCTCGTGTGATGCACCCTTTGCTTCTGCTTCTGCACCAGCTGTGGAAGAAGCTTGTTGGGTGTGCAACCTTCATTCTGCAAGCGTTGATGGACTTCATCTCACCCCAGGTAGCTTTCCAAGAGCAGGTCGAACATGCGAGGAAGTCCACCAATGCCAGAGGGTCATGAAGACTCATTGGAACACTAATGAGCATCTTTGGGACTCAAGGGGCTACTGTGGGCCACCCTCAACCAAAGTTGGCTAGCTAGATCAGGATTGTTGAAAATATTTCTGTCTGAGGGTGAAATTGAAGTTCGGTGAAAGTGCTGGAAGGGACATTCCAGGGGTGTATTTTGCTGAATGGGTCCAAACCCATATGAAGAACCAAGGTCACAAAATAAATATTCCTACATTTTACTGTAATGCTCTTGTCACCAGTAAGAGATGTGGGAGGAATTACACAAAGTCAGGAAAGCATCAAGCTGGTGGTCGGGGGAAATGGACAGACCACAAAGGACCGGACTGGGAGCCTAAGCTAGACCTAAACACTAGAGATTGTATACTTTGTAGGAAATTGGATGGCTTACCCATAAACTCAGGAGAAGGTTGCCAGCTGACCCATGCTTAATTCCCTTCCTGCACAGTTATTGACTGGCTGCACTGTAATATACAACAGTATGGGGGCCCTGCTACAGATTCTGTTTTGTCCCTTCTGGGTGTGGATAAAATGCTTTCACATCTTTGTTTCTAGTATGATTTTTAAGCAAAATCAAATACTGGGGTCCAACACCAGTCATATTATGCCCCATTTCTGCTTGCCTTCATCCCCCAGCCTTTACAATTGACCCTTCCGCCTAATTTTCAACACTGCATACCATTGGAGGCCCATGAACTAATCCCTCCCATTTCTGATCATGTCCCCATAATCCTGTTTTTCCCCATGCATTCAGTGTACTGATGAGCTATGTTCAGAAGAACACAGCACATTCTCTTTTTGAAAGTGATCCTATGGCCCCTGGATACCATCCAGGAGAGTCCTAGGAGACCTGGAGCTCCCAGACCCAAGGTAGGAAAACAGAACTGGCTTCACAGCTGGGAATCCACACCCTGATCCCCCCTGGGCTCCTTGGAGACTAAAGCTGGGCTGATTTAGTCTACTAGGGAATCTGTACCAATAAGGAAATCAGCAGAAAAATGAAAGGTGTAAAATGAATGCATATCTATGGCAGTTTATTCTTTTTTGTAGTATTTATTTATTTATTCTGGAGATGTGCTAACATTCACGGCTTTGAAGAAAGCACTCTTGGAAATTTTGTCAGGACATGTTCCTATGTGCCCAGACACTTCCTGCAAGGGGAGGGGTCCTCTTTGACCTAAGTTGCTTGTACACAGAGGAGTTCTATGCCCATTTGTTGGTACATGCATAGCACCCCTTCTCGTTCTCACCAGATTGTGGGGGTCAAATCTGCTCTTTCCCCCAAAGTGTGTTTTTCATCTTCATTGTGTAACAGATAAAGGGCAAATCTCCTCAAAGATTGCTTTGAATATTAATTCTTAATCAATTCATAATCAATTCTTAATCAATTTATTAATAATGAATTACTTCTGCATGCATTCTTAAAGTCACTGGTGAAATCAAGACGAGTAGTTTGCTCCAGGAGTGAGAAAATAAATATTGTGCTTCTACAGTTGTTGAATTTGAAGAGTATCTAATAGTAACCATATTCTCAGTATTGACTGGGCAGGATAAAAGAATGTGTCTTAGTGGGAAACTCGAAATTGCACAGCCATTTCTCCAGTTTGATCCATGTGTTTGTGTGCCACTAAAAGTATGAGTAGAATTTGTTTCCCATTTAATATATGGGTAATTGTGTCTCTGTATGGGGAGGAGGGGTGGACTGGGGAGAAGGCTGTTAATTAAATCTGAAGACGAGATTCTGCTCTTTGCAGCTGAATTAAAAATAAAATACCAATTGAAGTTTAATTAGTGTCTTTGCTTACTTGTGCATTCAAACTTGAAAGATGACTTCGCGCTCAGTTGTAAGCTCCTGTAGCTAAGAGACGATTATGGAGCCAGAGTGTTGTTTGCCACATCATGTATCAAACACCTCATGTCTGTGCTGAGACATGGACACTGCAGAGATGGTTGGCAACATGTCAAATCTCCAGCCCTGAATCAGAACAGTGGCAAGTTTTACAGGGCCATGACAGTGCCCAGGGTCCTGGTGTATAAAGAAAGACAGCTTGAAAGCCAGCTGCAAAAAAACACACCCACAGCAATCATTGCATACTCTCTAATGGGCGTCTTGCAGGCTATCGCCACAAAGATGCCTCAATATTCAAGCAAAACTCGATTGCCTTGAATTTGCAAAGTACTGATTTTAGTTCTCATCGTGCATGGAAGGTCATGGGGAAAGGACAGGGCCTTTGCCTATATACCACTTCAATATTGTAATATCAAGCATGAACTTGCACCTGTGCATGGTTTTCTCCCAGGTGAGAAAGCATGACCTGGGAGCAATTACAGAGCAAGCATTTCGTCCTCCTCACATGAGTTAATGAGCAACGCTTCCAGTTCGCGGATGCATCTGTAAACCATGAAGTGGCTCCTAAGCTAGCAACCTGACTTGCGTGGTCTATCAAAAGCCAATGGTCAGCCCAAGGGCAGGGGCAACAGCAGCCTCATTCATTCCTTTAACACTTAACATAGGGATATGCCACATTACCCGATCCCGCATGTGTGTGCTTGTTGGATGATCAGACCATGGTCTGCCCAGGTCAATGTTCTTTGCTACAACTCCAGGTTGTCTGATCAGAGACTGGCCAGGAACTCACCCATGCACTGGTGTTTTTCTTTGCCCATGACTCAAGGTCATGATGCGTAAACCAGACTTTAGATATTCAGCCCTTGAACATGATCATGACTGATTTATTTACACATTGCTAGGAATGCTAAAACAAATTGTTCATTGGGTGATGCATAATAAGAACACAAACGGAAACCAGACCTAAGTAAATTGAACAGAATTGGTGCTATACTAATGCAATCTAGTCATAGGTGGAGTTACTCAGGACATAGTACAGGCTGTAAATGTTGAGTGACAACACTCACAGCAGATTTAATATGTAAAAGATAGCCTAAGAGATTGAACACAGTTGCATTTGAGGTCAAAGGAGGAAATGTCCCAAGACTAAGGGGAACAGAAGCAGAGTAAGGGAACCAAGAAAATACATGGCTTCTTAGCACCTGGGGATTACTCAAGGGTACCATAGCAATGGCACAGAAAATATGCTTATCTCAAGTGAGAAAAGCAGCACAAATTACAGGAAACCGCCAGCTTGGTTAGCAAGTAAAGTCAAGGAAGCCATTAAAGAGAAATAAGTTCCTTCAAGAAATGGAAGTCTTGTCCAAACGAAGAGAATAGAAAGAGCCACAAGATTACAAAAGGGAGATGCAAGTAAATAATCAGAGAAGTAAGGAACAGTTTGAGAGTACATCACTACTAATTTCATTAGTATCATTCATAGTGTTTATTAGCTTGCAAGGGAAGACAGAAAAGTTTAAAAGTATGTATGGAGAAGGAGACATGTTTTGCCCTTTCTCACAATACTCAAATTGACTGATGGATTGTAAAACAAACGAGCAGGTAGATCCATCCATTCACGGCCAGAGCTATATAGCAAAAACTTCTGGATTTAACTTCCTCTGCACTTGACTATGTTTGTGCTGAGTTAGGGTAGTGATGGGGGGGGGGGGCTGTTCTGACCAGCTTTTAATCCTTAGCAGCTGCTGCTGCTTCATTTCTATACCACCCAATAGCTGATGCTCTCCAGGTGCGTTACAACCAATTACAACAACATTGGGTGGGTGGGAGGGATTTTCCCATATTTGTAGAATGACAGAATTCCAAGGAAACATAGGTAAGATTGCAGTATATGGGTTCTGTAAAACAGCACAAGTTCCTGATAAAGTCTACTAGATTTTTTTTAGAAATTAAAATCATGTTTTGAAATTTCAGACTCCCAGTGTTAATTAGAAGAGCCAGATCCCATTTCATTTTCCCTGTTAATTTCTGTCTTTTCACTCAGGAGTTAAATGTTTTCCTGCACACTTGAAAAAGTAAATAATATTACAAAAGGAGATTGTTATGCAGAGTAAGCTTAAATGATGCACCATTTAAAATGGTAGGATTCTTTTTCTTGGTCAGTTTCTTGCAATCTGCAAGGTAATTTTTTTCAATTTATTTGGAATTAGTCAAGTGCGCAACTGAAAAGGCAGAGTGAATTGATGTTAAATAGTTTTTGGAAGATGTAATTGTCTGATGATTTGTAAATAGCCAAGCTTATCAAAAAAGTAATTTAAATGTTATGCTGACAATTTGGTTCAGTTTGGTATACTCTGTAAAACTGTGAATCCAATTTTTAGCCCACATTAGCATCCTAAATCTCTTTGCACTGTTAAATGATTTATAAAGTATTGTTGTCTTCCTCAAACCTTTGTGAATGAACTTTCACCAAGCTTTTACCTGGCAAACATCTGATTACCTTCCAGAAGGAAATTTTATTTCCTTTCTCAACATTCACAGCCATGGTGGGCAGTTGGCGATTATCCAGCGATACATGGAATTGCTGAGAAATTTGTCCAGCCTTATCAAAATACTTTCCATGGAATTTCTCAGCTTTTCTATAAAAGGAGGGGACTCCAAATTTACTGTGAATGTCAATGAAGATTAGTGGATGCTTGGAATCCCTCCGAGGAATTTTGCTGGTATTACCCACACTCCTTTACCTCTTCATGAATGCCCCAAAGGTGTCACAATTTTGACTTGTCTGTCTACATCAAACTTTGCTTTAGGCAAGATCATTGTGTAAAATCTGCCATTGCCATGGTGAAAAATGAGGATTGCTAAGAAGATTTCTATTAGAAGCCCCACATTCTAGTCAATCATTAGTGAAGATGGACTGAAACAGAGGAGTAGAGAACAGCCCCTATAACACTTTTTAAAAGGGATCACCTGGGGAGAATCCAGGAAAGTGCATATGCCTTTGCTCAGTGTCTACTCTGGGTAAATGGCTTGAAGTGTTATAAAAGATACAGTGAGGAAGGATATAGGAGAAGCCACACTGAGAAAGATTCAACATGGTGTCCATAAATCTTGTATCAATAACTTTTTAAAGTTATTTCAGAGTATCAATACACATGTGAATGGGATGAGCAAGTTTCTCAGACTTCCAGAAGGCTTTTGACTAAATCCCCGGCCAAAGATTTAGTGAACAAACTTAGTAGTCATGGAATAAAATAGGAAGTCCTCTTCTGGATCAGTGACAGACTAAGAAACAGAAAGCTGAATCTACAATTTACTGTAAATGGCAAATTCTCCTAATGGAGGGATGTAAATGGAGGAGCCCCATACAATCTTTTACTGGGACCAAAACTTTTCAACTTATTAACAGAGGATAAGTGGCTGAGTTTGTTGAGGACACCAGACTATCCAGGGTGGTAAAAACAAGAAGAAATTGTGAGGAGCACAAAAAGATCTCACCAAGGTGGGAGAACGTGCATGCAAACGGCAAATGTGGTTCAGTATAAGCAAGAGTAAGTTGGGAAGAAATCCCAAATTCATCTATTAGCTGATGGGGTCTGTGATAGCAATGGCTGATCAAGGAACAGATCATGAGATTGTTGGGGAAAGCTCAACGAAAATGCCAATCCAAGCTACAGCAGTTGTGAAAAAGTGCATGAATGCCATGTTAGGCAAAATCAGGGAAATAATTGCAAATGAAACCTCCAAAATCATACAGCACATATAAAAATTCAAGAGTCAACCTCACTTAGCATTTAATTCTAGTTACCATACCTGAACGGGATATTGTCGAGTTGGAAAAGATGCAGAAATGGCCAACTGAAATGATTGTGTCATCCAATCATCAATGATGCATTATCTTCCTAACTTATGTTCACAATGAGGAAAGATTGCAACACATGTGATTACTCAGCTGAGAACAAGGAGTGATCAAGGAGACCCAGTGTGATATAATCGCTTAGACCAAGGAGATCTGGGTTCTAGTCCCCATTCATCTATGAGGTCCATTGACACTGGGTTTGTCCCCCTCTTTCATCCTAATCTACTTCATTGGGTTGTTGCTTTGAGGACAATGCAGATAAGGGAAAACTTTATAAGTCACCTTGGGTTCCTTGCAAGAAGGAGAAAGATGAGGTATAAAGGAGATGATGATGATGATGGAGGAGGAGGACATGATGGAAGCCATATCTCCCAGGCTTCAGCATCTTCATCTGAAGTTGGTGCCACCCTGGCCTGGCCTGGAAAGAGCACCAAGAATCATTGCCTCTTTCTGTCCCAGCCATGAACATCCTTCCACATTGTCCACTAAGATGCACCTAGATTGCTGGTTTGTAGCAATCTGGTTATGGAATTCAAATTTGGTTTTATATAATGTAGAGATGGGCAATCAAGCATTGTCTCAGAGTGCAAAGACTCTGCAGGCATCATCCTGCTGTTTGTCGTCCTGCATCTGCTGCTTGCTCTGAACAAATGGAAAAATGATGCCAATTGTTGTGAGGTGTCAGCTCACCATTGCAAATGACCCACACTTATGCAGGCAATAAAACTAAAGTCTTTTATTGCTACTTTTCTACAAGATTTACGATGCTACGAATGAGCTCTACTGCAATGACCTTTACAAGTTAGTCGCTATCTTCTTAGTGATGTCTCCCAGGGAACCCACGTGGGATTAGCTTTCTCTGTCCCACCTTTCCCCCCTAAGGTGGGACAAAGCCTCCTTCTGTTCCAATTGACGTAAGCTACGTCTAAGAGTTGTGCAAGTCAAATCTATCCCGCCTCTTGCGTCTCCTGTATCTTGTTCAGGAGACTCAGCGTCAGGAGGAAGGGGGGCATCCTGCCCATGCTCTTCAGGGGCAGAACATGTAGTGTCTTTTCCCTCGGGGCCCTCGTGGTCGGGCTGAGGTGTGGCTGTTTGCCCAAGGGGTAAAGGGTCAGGATGAGGGACGGCTACCTGTTCAGCTAACAAGCCAGGTTGTGGGAGGGTCGCTTGGCCACCGGGCCTCAAGTAGACGTCCTCCTGTTCTGATGCCTGATTCGCTCTTTGGGCGTTTGACTCTTCCTCATGAGGTGCTGCCTCTGTTGGGGCATCAGGCACGACACCAATCAAGCAGCAATCAAACATGCCCTTTGCACACATGCCCTCGTGTGCGCCCAATGTTTTGAATGTGTCTGACTTTCCTCCACAGACGAAAGTGGGGCCAATTCAGTCTGGAGGGAATTTTGTATAAAATCAGCCTAGGAAATATGCATCCTTGCCTGGCTATTGGCAAACGTTTTCCATGGACATGTGCTTGCATTCGTAACCAAGTTTGGGGGTGCGAACAAACAGGTATGATTGCAAACAAAACTGCAACAGAACGAGGCTGTTGCAAGGGGCAGCATATAAATATTTAAATAAATAAAATAAATAAATAAACTCACATACGTCCCTAAAATATTCAGTCTGAGTGGCAATATGAGGGCGGAGAACCAGTCTGCATTCCAGGTCATCTGCGATGAACCAGACTCATACCAGCGGACTTCTATCAGTCATTGTCTCTCAGTCTCTGCCTAGTCAACTTATCTCACCTCCTAAACCGCAATGGATGCATTGACTATGCGAGCAAATGACATGCAGACGCCACTCTTGGCTCATCAGACGGGTGCATTTCTGGGTTGCCTTTTCTGCAGTCCATGCTTGATAAATACATTGGGATGTCACTTGCTGTACATCAGTGCTTGCAGATTTCAGGGTTCCTTTTATGTTGGCTTCTTGCTTCTGTGCGCGCCCTTTGTCTCACTTTGTTTTGCGTGCTGAAATTCACAATGACATAATCAAAAAAGGGATGGAGGGTGAGAAAAATATATTATGGAATGCGATGTGAACATTTTGGGTGACCATCGTCAAGAAATAATAAATAACTACCAATAAGTGGAAACAACAAGCAGGAAAAATTGCCAGCTCCCTCCTATTAGGCACTTGCTTCTCCAACACTCCCTCTACACACTCACATTTAAATACACACACACACACACACAAACAAGACTATAAATGCAGGAGAAAGTGGAAAGGGAAAACGGCAAGAGTCCTGAAATACTGGCGGCATTGCTGGCATTGCTGTTACGTTCTACTGCACTGAAGAAAATGAATCTTTTCAAACAGGTGAATTTTCCAACAGAAATGGCCCAAACAGTCTCACTTCATTGAATAGAAAGTGTAATGGTGATCTAAACCTATTACCTTCAATGGAGTCTGTGACATTTTCCTCTCGCACATTGATCTACTGGAGACAGAGGTGAAGGCAGGAGGAAGGAAGGGGGAAATGGATATGAGTGTATGCATGCATACAACCTGTGTGTGTGTGTGT
>JAIXND010000762.1:2149679-2242456 GCA_023646645.1 Varanus salvator macromaculatus
AAAGCAAAGCAAAGCAAAGCAAAGCAAAGCAAAGCAAAGCAAAGCAAAGCAAAGCAAAGCAAAGCAAAGCATGATTGGTCAGTCATGGGAGGCTAGTGGAGCTAAAGGCATCTTCACCAGTTCCTGAAGACAACAGAACACTGGTGCACATAGATGAGATTTCACAAATGGGAACTACTACTCTAAAGACTCTAGTCCAGTTGGAGTCCAGGCCAGGCCATTGGTCCATATTGAACCACCAGAACTATCCCATCTAATGATCTCAGACTGATAAAGGATAAGAAGTTGTTTCATGTCTCCTGGCCGCAATAGCAATAGCCAAAAGCAGAACCTTAACCCTGGCCTAGTAGCAAAAGCCATTCAGTGCAGCTCCTTCAACAATGGTGACACATGATGAAAAATGGGGTGCTCCTGAGAAGATCTGAGGCATTCTTCACTAGGGTAGCAAAGGCCTCGGGAAATAGGGAAGGGTTAATTGGTTGGTTTAGGAGACACTCCATCTGCCAGGGAAGAGGGAGAGATTCATGTCCCAGACTGATTTAGAAATCTGCTGGAGGACATCTGGCTAGAACTGATACCTTGGGGAGTGCCAGTGAGAACTGCTGGCAGCTGGGGAGGTCACCCCCCTCCCCGGATTGGCTGGCTGGCTGGCTGGCTGGCATCTCTCCATCACCAGAAGACCAGCTCAAGGAGAAGCTGCTTTTGGAGAGCCCTTGTCTCCTGCTGGATCCTGGACTGGTGGGAGATGCTATTCCCTGACCCACTGCTGACATCTTCACTGCCAGGAGGACTGCACTAGGTAGCTCAGGGAGTTAGCTGATTGCTTTACTCCAGTGGTGCAACAAGGAGTCCAGCTGCTTCAGACCAGGTGTTCTTGATGCTGCCCCTGATTTCTACTGTCCCCGTGCCCTTGCCCTTTCTTTTCTGTATCCTAGTGCCCTTCTCCCTCGTCTGCTGTCTTAATAAACTCTTGGCCGTGGTGGGAGTGAGGTGGTGGGGGAGATTGGTTCTGAGCGAGTTTGGTCCAGCAATGGGAGGTTGGAGAGGGACTTCTCTGGCCTTTTGTTACAACTAGCTTCAGTCTCTAGACCTGCTGTTATAACAGCCCCACACAGAGAACACTGCAGTCATTCAGTCTCAAGGTTAACAGCAGTGTACAACTGTGGCCAGAGGAGAGGAGAGGAGAGGAGAGGAGAGGAGAGGAGCAGCTGCCCATCAAAGTTGGCTGGAAGACATTCCAAGCTGCTACAGCCACTATGAACCTGGTATTTCAAAGGGAGTGCAACCCCATCCTGAAAAGGCAATGGACCCATCTTCTGGACTTAGGGACAGCTCCTCCTCAGACCTGCTGCCTTGCCAGGATTCAGCATCAGTCTCCAGACTGAGAACTTGTAGCGCTTCATCTGTCTGAGCTGTCTAAGGGATATAGAGCTGTGTGTCATCAGCATACTGAGAGCATGTGACCCCAAATTCCCTGATGACCTCTCCTAGCAGCTTCAGTCCATTTAGAGTCCTCCTGGACTGCTGATTAGCAGAATATAAACTTAATAATAAATAAATATTGATGCTGAGCAAGACTGGAGACAAGAGGGTAGCCTATCGAAGTCCGTAAGTCAAGTGCTAAGTAGTCAAGTAACGTTCATCCACTGTGACTCTCTGAGGCTGGCCCATGCAAGGAAGACCAGCACCTCTGCTGCACAATTCCCCCATGTGCCCCCCAGAGGTAATCCAGGAGGATGACACAGCTGATGGTACCAAACAGGTGATGGTCCCCCATGATGAAGGCCAACCGTCATTCCACTTAGTTCATTTATGCTCCCTAATAGCTGAAACTCTCTGTGTGGCTAAGAATGATTTAACCATCAGAGTGACATGCTTCAGCTGTGACATGAGAGCTGGCTTGGCTTTCTCCCTTTGCGTTCCTACCAGTGAGTTCAGATCCTTTAGAGAGCAGCTTTACAAGGCAGCCTATATGGAAGATGTATTAAGAAATCCTGGGCAGACCCACAGTGCAAAACTTGTACATTATTAACATAATACAGAGTCCATTTATTATGGCATTATCTTAATTTGATCCATTTTCCACCTTGTCCACAGCCTATATGCTATTCCATTTTGCCTTTGTGTTGGCACATAAAATGAGCACACGTCGCCGTAATCGGAATTTTATCATCTTGCCTATTACTTACAAGCAATCTGCCGCTACAGTTGTTTCTAGGTGTTTCTCTGAGCTAATTTAACATCTGTTTGTACTATAGAACTATATCAACCTACAAACGGCCAATGAAACCTAGCCTTCCCGAGAATTACCACGCAGATAAATGGAGTTACATTAGTAATTGCAAACACCGTGCCGCGCTTCGTGGCAACTTGGTAAATAAGCTTCGTTATCAGGGCCTGTGTTACGTTCAGCGCAGCTCCCGTGCCGAATAGTTAAGTTTATTTACAAGAACGTAAATGTGTGCTTTTTAAAATGAATTAAATCACGCTCGAATTGAATTAAATAATCCCAAATCGTTCTTCACCCATGATGGGATTGTGGTGATTGGGGATTTATACAGTATACACTGGGAGTTGTGTGAGCTGAAAGGGAAGATGAGAGAGCTTTCTTGAATAATTAAAAGACTCTGGCTCTTTGAAATGCAAAACCAACTGGTGTTCGACACCAAACATTCCAATAAATGAAGTTTGCAAACATGAAAAAGGAGCAGGGAGAAGTTTCCGAGGTGAATAGGTGGATAGCAGCTTTCTGCCTATTGGCCCTGTTACTATAGCTTCAACCCCAGAACTGGGTGGGACTTGGAGGGAAAAGATTAGATTTTCCTGATTCATAGTTAAGGAATCAGTGTTAAAAAAAATGAAGAAGGAAGGAAGGAAGGAAGAAATTCAGGATCTGCCATGCATTCCAAATCTGTGTTTCATTCAGAAGTCCTACTAAGTAGTGCAGGCAGAACAAAAAATGAATCACAAGAGGCTGCAAGAACTTCTGCATCAACTTTTACTGGATCCACATCTGCCACCTCTCTCTCTCTGCATGTTGCCCCTAATGGCACTGGACATAGACTGGCTCTGAGGACCACACAGTACAGGTTGTAGATGCCTTGCAAAGTCCATTTTGTGTGCATTTTGCAAACTATCAGGTCCTCATCCCCTGCTCGCATACCTGGAATGATTCTTTCACAAGTGTAAAGATTTACATAAGTTTAATAGACTGTGAAAGCTGGACCATAAGGAAGGCTGAGTGCCGAAGAATTGAGGCCTTTGAATTGTGGTGCTGGAGGAGACTCTTGCGAGTCCCTTGGACCACAAGGTGATTAAACCAGTCAGTCCTAGATGAGATCAACCCTGACTGCTCTTCAGAAGGCCAGATAGTGAAGATGAAACTCAAATACTTTGGCCACCTAATGAAAAGGAAGGACTCCCTGGAGAAGAGCCTGATGCTGGGAACAATAGATGGCAAAAGAAGAAGGGGGCAGCAGAGGATGAGGTGGCTAGATGGAGTCACTGGGTTGGTGGGTGTGGGCTTTGGTGTACTCCAAGGGATGGTGGAGGACAGGAAGGACTGGAGGAATGTTGTCCATGGGGTCGCGATGGGTCAGGCATGACTTTGCAATGAACAACAACAATATATGGCTGTGAGAGTTGGACCATAAGGAAGGCTGAGTGCCAAAGGATTGAGGCCTTTGAATTGTGGTGCTGGAGGAGACTCCTGCGAGTCCCTTGGACTGCAAGGCAATCAAACCGGTCAGTCCTAGAGGAGATCAATCCTGACTGCCCTTTAGAAGGCCAGATACTGAAGGTGAAATGCAAATACTTTGGCCACCTAATGTGAAGGAAGAACTCCCTGGAGAAGAGCCTAATGCTGGGAACAATTGATGGCAAAAGAAGAGGACGGCAGAGAATGAGGTGGCTAGATGGGATCTGTGGGATGGTGGGTGTGGGCTTGGGTGGTCTCCAAGGGATGATGGAGGACAGGAGAACCTGGAGGAAGGTTGCCCATGGGGTCGCAATGGGTTGGACACAAATTCGCAACTAACAACAATAGGATTTGTATAAGTTGGTTGGTGGATCTTCAAACAGCAGCAGCAGGAACAGTGGCAGCAGCACATGTTCTTCACAGGGAAGAATGAGAATTTCATCTTGTAGGAGGTCAACCCAGATTGCATCTTTCAGTCTGAATCGGGTCACAATCCGCAGTTGAAGCCCAGCATGGACTAGGTTCAAATGCCATTTGTCAAAGTGTTCAACAGCTTTCATACAACTGGGAAAAAAAATGTGTCTCAGAGTGTGCATTGTTGAAACATGCACTTGCATATACTTTGATAAATGGGAGGAGAATCTGCATTTTTCAAAGATGTGCACAATTAATATATACATTTGAAAAATAGTATACATGAACATATGCATGGGTTTTCATATGAAATAGAAAGCTCATAATCTGATGACATTAGGAGAATTGTAGCAAGCTCTAGTTGTGTGGATTTGTACATCTCTGGTTCTATGTCCAGGAGACGTGAGAGAACTTTCTCCAGTACATAACATCTAAACGGCTTGGGACCTGGTTATCTAAAGGAGCGCTTGCATCCATATATGCCCTCCTGCCCTTTGAGATCGGCAACAGAGGCCCTTCTCTTGGGAACCCTCCGTGAATGATATTAGGAGGGTGAGTACCCGGAGGAAGGCCTTCTCTGCGATGGCGCCCCATCTGTGGAATGCGCTCCCCAGAGAGGTCCACCTAGCACCGTCATTATTTGTTTTTCAGAGCCAGGCTAAGACCTTTTTATTTAAATCTTATTTTAATTGTTAACTTATTATGTATTTATAGGATTTTAAATTTTTAAGCAGAGATGTTACCGGGCTTTTTAATCTTTATTGTATTAAGTGTTCTTTATATGTTCTTAATTATGTTGTGAGCCGCCCCGAGGTTTTGTTGCGATGGGGGCTGCATAGAAATGTTTTAAATAAATAAATAAACAGGCTGGGCCAATTTTTTGAAAGTATGACATAGGTTTGCAGTGAAAGGGGGAGCTGAAATAGCATCTCCTCTTCCACATTTCAGGAACCTGAGACTGACTTTGGGGATGCTGTACAATTTTTGTTGATGGGGAGTGACATCCATGACAATTCCCTTGACTTATGGAGAAGGAGGTCAGTGAGGACCCTGGGGTAGCAACAAGGAGTCATGTGTGTCCTTGCTCTTAAATTCACCCAAAGCAGCCAACATGGCCTCCCATTCCTCTTCTTCCCAGCTGGATGGAAACATATGAAACTTTTTGCTTTAGCTTAAGTAACATCCAGGACGTTCCTGTCATCAGGAGTTGCTTTTTAACAGCACCTTTCCTGTACATACATAATTGATTACATGAAATCCTACACACAGACAGATTAGATCTTCCCCAAATACACAGTATATATGTGGAAGTTCAGGAGAAATATTTGGATCCAGATATTTGGCTTGCTCCAAACTCAAGTTATCAGATCTTTTATCATTTCATATCATATCCTATTCTTTCCAGCACCTTATAAACATCTTTAGAAGGAAAAAGGATCATCAAGTCAGATGCCTGCAACTTTATTCCACTGGAGAAAAAAGAAAAGAAGATAAAGAAATAGTTCTCAAAGCTCTAGGGGTTTGCAAAAGAAAAGACCTAACAGAAGTCTGTCCAGCATGCTCTAAGCAATAAACAAGTATATTATTCATGAATAGAAAGCTTGTGCTAAACAGCACCATCAAGTTCCATTCCCTCTAATAGTTAGGACCTGATCATTGGGGGGATATGAAGGACTGAAAGCAATCTCTAGCCAGCACTTGGTGCTACTCCTAGGACAAAGCCCAGGAATGATGCAAAAACCTGCCATAACTCTGGGAACAAGTTTTCACATGGCACAAGAAGAACACGCTCGTTACTAGTGGAAAACAGCAGAAGCAACGAGCAGCTGGAATTATCCTCTCCCCATTTTTGTTGTTCAGAGGCACTGATTGGCTCGTGCTGTGCATTCATGCAATGGTTCTTTGGATGCTTTCAGGAGGCATTATCCCATATTCCTAAAGAGACTTCCCTCCACAGCTTCAAAGAATAAGGTTCCTTCCAGTTCCCCCCAGATGCTGTAGCCTACAACTGCCAGGACATGCTCCCCAGGGCTGATGGGAATGGAAGTCCAAATCAAGTACAGCAGACTGGAGAAGATGGTCTAGTGCAACAGCCTTAAGGAGCAACCATGAATTGAAAAGCCACTCTGGATATGTTCCCTTCAAAGAAAATGAGGATGAGCTGCAAGAACTTCGTAGGAACCTAAATAACGTGATGCCCAGAAGCACTGCAGGGGCATCCAGGTAGCTTCCTTTGGGAACTCGAATAACTGCCCTGGTGAGGGGAACATCTTGCAGTCCCTTGCAGTGATCACAACAAAGTGGGAAGCATTCCTATGGTGCTGCTCTTCTGCTTTTGACCACCACTTGGATTTTTTCCAGAAATACTCAAGAGCAGCATCATGCCATAGGATGCACACATGTGTGTGCACAGAGCACAGTATTTTGCAGGATGGCATCCGACACATTTTGGAGTGGGTTAGGGTGGACCGCATTGCCATGCAAGAAATGCAGCAGCCGGAAGGAGCAGGATGGCTAAAGCAGTGCCCGATGGTTGTTTCCTCATTCTTGAAAATGATCAGTGGAAGGCAGCTTCATGTGAAATCATCAGAGGTTTATCAGTGTGAAGCTACCCAGGTTGTCTGCATGGCTGCACCATTGCCTACAGAACCTACATACCATGGCTCCACCTGAGCCATCCTCTGTGGAAGAAGGCCTAGAACCTCCAGCAGCTGCTGAGGCTTAGGGCCTGCCAGGATCAAAAGGCTTAGAGGAGCCTGGGCCCTCAGTAATGCCTGCCCAAGTTCTACCCCCACAGGAGGAGGGCAATGAGAGGCGGAAGAGGGGAGACCCCCAAGCTACCTGGAGTGACTTCAGCTGAAGAGGCAGGCCAGCCTCTGAGTGCAGCAGAAAACTCCTTGGGAGTGAAGAGGTGGCTCTGGAGAAGGGGTCGTCCTCAAGAAAAGAGTCTTTTCAGGAGATCGTCTCCAACCACAGCTGGTTGCTAGGTGGGCATTCCAGTCCTGGTTAAGCATAGCAGTGGAGAGGTGGAGCAGGTGCTGGAAACAGGGCTGGCAAATTGCACTGAGGGAAGAAATGCAAGTTGTCTTTGTCCACAGCCTTTCTCTTGAATGTCTTGTTGGTTCACCTGGGCTGAGTCTGTAAGATAGCCGTGTGGTGCCCCTCAACGCACGAGTACCAAGAGGTTCAAACTTCTGTACACTTAACCAGCCCTTTCCATGGAGTGGGATGGAAGGGAATGCCTTCCCCCTTCTTTTCAGGCAGAAAACTATCTGCACCAATGTGTTAAGTTGCGTCTTTTGCCTTCCCTGCTTGGAAGAAGATCAGGCACACTTCCAGGCTTCACAGCCAAGCAGACGTTCCAAAGGGGTCTTTAAAAAAGTAGGGCCCAGGACCATAGGACAAAAATTAATTAATTAATTAAACAAACAAACTTATATTCCACTATATTGGCCTGGAGGAGCTCTGAGCAGATTACAGCAGGATAAAACACATACAGTAGATACTTTGCATACATTGCTTTACATTGACTTGCGTGTACAAGGCAAGTACAGAAATAATTTCACAGGAAGCAAATCCAACCAAATAACTTGCCAGCATCTGGATCATCCTTTTGTTTAATGATTTATTTGCAACTATTGCACCTTTCAACTGAAAATGGTTCTCAGAGTGCATTACAAGGATTCATATTAAGGAAGTTGTTTAGGGTTCACGTTAGGGCTAGGAGTGGTGATTGTGATTTGGGAGGGAATAAAAGCAATGTTCAGGCTCTATATGCTATGCACCCGACTCCAAACAAACAGACCCCCCCCCTCAAAAAAAAAGAAAAGAAAATGTAGCTGTGTTTCAGAGAGAAGGGTGTGTGTGTGTGTGTGTGTGTGTGTGTGTTTCCAGAGATATTGTTGCTCTTATGTGTCATCAAGTCATGCCTGGCCTATGGTGACCCTGGGAATGAGAGCCCCCCCAAAATGGCCTGTCTTTCACATCCCTGCTCAGTTCTTGCAAGCTCATAGCTGAGGCTCCCTTTATGAAGTCGATCCGTCTCATCTGTGGTCTTCTTCATTTCCGTCTGCCTTTGCCTTTCCCTAGCATGATTGTCCTCTCTAGGGAGCTCTGTGGGAAAGCAACAGTTCATCCCTTCCTCTCTAGCTCCAATTCCCCTTGCAAACCTCTCTCTTTGTTATTTATTATTTTATTCCTCATATTTATACCCCACCATTTTTCCTGCAAGGAACTCAAGATGGCTTACTTAGCCATCCTCCCCCATTCTATTTTATCCTTTAGCTTGGAGAAGAGGAGACTCAGAGGGAAAATGTTGGCGACATACAGGTATGTGAGGGGATGTCACATGGAAGTGGGTAGAGACCTGTTCTCCCCTGCAGAGGAAGGCAGGACGTGTTCCAGCGGAGCCAAGCTCAGGGAACCCAGGTTCCACTTGGATGCCAGGAAGCATTTCCTGACAGTCAGGACCCCGAGGTCATGGAATGGGCTTGCACGAGAGGTTGTTGAGGCCCCATTGGTGAGAGTGTTCAAAGACAGGCTGGACATGCACATGGTGGGCATATCATGAGCGGAGCCGGCTGGTGCCGGAGGTCAGACTAGATGGCCCAGGAGGCCCCTTCTGACTCGCTCTGTTTCTATGTTTCTATCCCATGAGGTAAGGTTAGGGTCCTAGTCCAAAGTTCCAGCCTGCACTTCCACTGGCACAGCATGCTAGCAATTCAGCATGACAATCATGTTAAGTGAGATCTTTCTGTTTGTGCAGCAAATATTCAGGTCTCTGGGGAAGAATTTAGATCCAAGGAAATAGGCTTGGGGCCAGGATCATGTTGCTTCAGACATACGTAGTAATGGTTCTGCTCTAAGAGGTGATGGCAAATGGGGGAAGACAAGAGAGCTGAAGGGGGAAACGCAACCCAACCAACCCAACAAAACCAGCCCACCACTGAATTTGCTCCAAGACCCTAAGATTAGCTGGTTGCCTGGGATATGAACTGGGATATTTCCCTCTGAGTTTTCCCTCTGACTGAAGACTGGATTTCCTCTCCCTCTGCTCTGCACTTCAAGTTCTGCAGAGGCAGTGCTAGGCTATAGAGATCCCATCCCAGCAGTTTCAACAAGCAAGAAAACAGAAAAATGGTTAAAATTCACCCGTGAGTCCTTAGAAGATGAAGGAGCTTGGATCCTGGGAAGCGGGCATGTCAAGACACAAACCTTCTTGTGTAGGTGGAAAAATCAGAGGTGATCCTATGGAACTATTCCAGTTCTGAGATGGTTGAAACTCAACCCAAATGCAGTGGTGGCAGGGAAAGGCTAGGTGGGACTTTGGCCACCTATTGGTGTGTTTCGGGCATTGTGTGTGCATGCAGAGTTAATGAAGTTCTGGCCCTCATTAACCCAGAAACGTAGTGCAGTGACCTGGCACTTATCGGCAACAGTGAACAAGGGTGCAAGATCTGGTCCAAAGTGCCCCTGGTACCACCAAAAGCACAACAAACCCAGTCCCCTCCCTTCTCAGGCTTTCTTAGTACCTTGGGAATGACTGACCAAGCATCCCAATGTGGGAGTCCCATTTGTGGGGTTTCCTGCAGCCTTCCAGTGTCCTCAGGGGAGCACTGCTGGACTGCAAGTCATGCCCAGCATTTTCAAAGCAGCATGACTCAAAAATGTGCTGCATCTTTCGTGACCTTCCCTCATTCCCAGGGTGAATGAGTTGATTTAGTTTGATCGGGAGAAAGTACAGAATGGGGAAAAAGAGGACCGGTCCCTGAGCATGTACACAACAATAAGCAGTTTGCAGAGTTACAGAATTAAGGCAGTTTAAAGCGGTCTCAGTGCACAAGCAATAAAGTGGAAGGTAAGGAGAAAGGGCAATCAAAAGGAGATTGTCTGATCTAGCTAGCAAACTCTGCGCTAAGCTGTCTACCTTGTTCCCTGAAATTCCATTCTGTCGGTGGCAAAGTTCTCCTGGTGCCTGTATTGGATCGCACCCACTTTGGATAGGGGAAAAACACTACATCTGGACACATGCAGTAGAGAAACCTTGGGCCATCTCCACTGCATGTCTACTGATCTCTCCCCACTGGCTTGGGTGGAGATCTTTGAAGAACATCTTGGGGTTTTGCCTGTCCAGCAATGGCTCATCCCAGGCTCTGAGGGATGCTTGATCATTCCTGTTCTTCAGGCACCTGGTGACTTGGCAATCAGATGAGATGCTAAGAGGCAGATCGTAGCCTATAGATGCCCTCAGCCGTGTCATCTGCACTGCCATGCCAGCATTCAGGAGTTTCGGCTTTTTGCTTCCGCAAAGGCCTGCAGATGCTTGCAAAGGAGAAGCTTCTGTCTCTAGGACCTGGGAAGATGGGTGGTTTTACTCTGGAGTGTGTTGCTCCAAGCTGACCTGGATCTCACCTGGATCTTGACTCTTTGGGCTGGGCATGACTGAATCTGCCCAGGGTTCAAAGTGAGCAAACCCTCTTGAAGGGATGTGCAAGGATGCTGTTAATGCTTGCATCTCATGTTGCATTTGAAATCCCAAACACAAACAACAGAGAACACTCTTGGGGAGGGTCTCCAGTTTGCCCAACTGGTGTTCAGGTTTGAGGCCATGCACTTATGCATTCAACCTTCATTTGCATACATTAACTGATGAGAAAAAGCATGCATAGGGGGAAATATGCATTTTTGTTTGTTTGAAAATGTACCTGTTTCCTATTTGGAAAAACAAGTGCTTGCATTTGGGGAGCAAGACAACGGTGAGATGAGCATCAGATTAAATTATTCAACTTCGATGAATTCAAACATTTTGCATCCCTGTTTTGCAACCCTAGCAAGTTCCTTTCCCCCACCCATCTTGAACATTATCACTTCCTTGGGAGTAAATCTCCCAGATTCAGGGTGACAAAACAAACTCTGGGAGCAAGCATACTTTCTCTTAAAGAGCAAGTTTCATCTAATTTGATTTCCTTCTTTTGTTCCTTGCTTCCCTCCTTCCTCCTCTCTCCTGGGTTCCCAGAAAGTGATGAACTGCTATATTTTTCTTGTTTGTCTGGTCTCACCTCCACCAGAAGAGGCTTCTCTGCCTCTGCCAGACTTCTAACGTTGTGGCAGCATTAATCTCCACACCAGATCATAATTGTTCCTCACCTGGGGTCTGATGCACACGGAATAGCCATGTGCAGCTGTGAGTGAGCGCTTTTCACATTAGCATGAGATCAGGCTCAGGTTTTGCTTCAAAGGCAGGAGGCATGGGGTGGAAGCGAGAGAGGCTAGCAAATGGCAAAAGGATTTTTATATGGCTTTGGTCATGTAAAGCACTGGCCTTGATTTCGGTAAACTTCAAAGCCCAAGTCAGCACACCCTCGTAACACATAGCAGGCGATGCTGTGCTGCCTTTCTTTCAAACTTCACAGGAAGAGCTGATCCTAACAGAAGGACCCCATTCTATGATGGCTCTGGAATATGGGAAAGAGTGGTGTTTTCCCTTTTGTTATCAACATTTGGGTTCCTTTGCTCTTGTGTTCATCTCCGCTTGTTGGCTTTAATGTATAGAAATTGTGAAATGTCAGTTTAATTGAACTTCAAAGTTTTTCCAGGTAGTTTTCACATTCCTGGACATTCCTTCGTCTTCTGTAGCAGAAAAAATGCTGTAAAGTCCACAACCATTTTTAACAGTATTAACAGCAATAATAATGACATTTAATAAAGATGATTAATGTATGTTTGGCTAAATGTGTTTTAAATAAATGTTCCACTTCATTTCTGCTGTTTTTTTCTTCAGTTTAAAATTCGAAATGGCAAAGAGAAAATGTTGTATTTGAAATGTTTATTATACTATCTAGTGTAGTGTGGTATAGTGGTTAGAGTCTTTGACGGGGAGATAGGAGATCCAGGTCCTAGTCCCCATTCAGCCATGAAGGTCACTGGGTCACTTTTGGCTGGTCAGTCACTGCCTCAAAAATAAAATTTAAAGGGGAGGAAGGTTCTGTGAACTCCCGTGGGTTCTTTGCAAAGGAAGATAGTACAATAATGGGAAGTGTGATGATGAGGATGAGGAAGAGGATGGAGAAAACAACAACAACAAATGAATGATCCTCTTGATTCACATCAGAGCCCTGTGTGTTTTTACAATGCAGAAGATCCAGCTCACAAATAGGGATTCTTGTTTCTTCGAACAAGGTTGGTCAGTGCAAGCAGATGCTGGTGATACAAGGATGGAACACACATTTCGGTTTGGTTTGCAAATCATTGCAATGGCTCATCCATACGACAAAATATTTTATTTATTTATTTTTCAATTTATATCCTGCCTTTTTCCTACAAAGGGCTCAAGGCAGCTTACACCTCCTCCTCCATCTTATCCCCACAACAACAACCTTGTGAGGTAGGCTGGGCTGAGAGTGAAATATGTGCACAGTTTTTGGAAAACCCTGCACACTTCCAAACTTGCAATTGCATGTATGTGTTACCGTATTTTTTGCTCTATAAGACTCACTTTTTTCACCCTCAAAAGTAAGGGGAAATGTCTGTGCATCTTATAGAGCGAATATGTGTGTGCAGTAAGTCTGTCAGATGTGCAGCCCATGGGGAAGCGATGGGGAATGTGCCTGTGATTATGTGCCCATTTGATTCAGAATATTTTTTTTCTTGTTTTCCTCCTCTAAAAACTAGGTGCGTCTTATGGTCAGGCGTGTCATTCATTCATTTATTTATTTATTTATAGCATTTTTGCCTTGTCCTTTGCACAAGCCTCAGGACAGAGTACAAAAAAAAATAATATAAAATACAATTTTATTTATTTATTTATTAAAACATTTATATGCTGCCCCATCACAACAAAGCCTCGGGGCGGCTCACAACAATTTTAAAATACAAAATTGAAGCATTTGATACAACTCAAAACTAAGAATATCAACAATTTAAAACTCAAAAATACGGTAAATATACAGTTTAAAACGCCAGTTTATGTTTTTATTTATTTCATTTTTATACTGCCCAATACCTGAGGCTCTCTGAGTGGTTAATGGAAGTTAAAAACATAGGCACACAACAAAAAAATCAGCGTAAGAGAATAAAACCGGAGCGACTGCAACTGAATCAGCCCAGGGGCATAGCAGAAGCACAGGCTAAAATGCAGTAAAACAAAAGTTTAAAAAGATAAAATACTGGGGAAATAAAGAGGTTTTCAGCTTGTGCCAAAAATAATATTAACCAGATGCCTCTTTGGGGTGCTCCTTCCATAGCTGGGGTGCCACAATCGAAAACACCCTTCTTCTGGTAGCCGCTTACTTCTCTTCCTTTGGAGGCAGTCCCAGAGAAGGACCCCCAAAGATGACTTCAGGGTCTGGGTAGGTATATATAGGATAAGGCATTCCTTCAGACAGCCTGGCCCCAGACCATTTAGGGCTTTGAATGTTCGTACTAGGACTTTCAATCGGGCTCACGCAGCTGGAAGAGACCTGATGCAATTTGTTCTCATTTGCCAGTCCCCACTATCAACCTGGCTGCCCTGTTTTGAGTCCACTGAAGTTTCTGGACCATTAAAAATAAATACAGTGGGGTTCAGACATACATGAGCATCTATGCCCCACACAGAAGCATTCACACATACCTGGGTTTCTCAGAGAGCTCCGTGCATCGTGCATGACAGCCTGCAGAAGGGCTTGCAGGTGTGCTCAGTCAAGGCACGAACATGGCTCACCTGATGGGGAAACACAAAAAGGCAAGACTCACATAAACTCCTTCTGCACATCTCCCTGTTTGACTGTAAGCGTGTTGCAGGCTAACACTTGCCTGGCCCCATGGGCTGACCTCAGTGTGCTGGCCCACTTCCTGAGCAGGAGTTAGCGCTTCTGTTAGGTGCGGAACAAGTGCCTGCAGTGGGAGTCTGCACACATATGTATCTGGGAACAGATACATGCAGGCTTCCAAAAAGCTAACACCATATAAGCTGAGTCAGGTCATGGCCATTACTGCTTGTGTAATTCTGTAGTATATTTCATTTCAGTCCCTTAGAAGCGTTAAATCAATGAGACCACACATTATTCCTTTTGGCTAGACTTAAGGTGTTTTCAGGCTTCATGCTTATCCCATAAGAAAATGGCTACAAGGCACTCCACGGTTTAGGGAAAGAAATAATGAGGGTTTATTTGGTGGCCCAGGGCAGGGCATGGGGGGGGGGGGAGTCCAAGCTATTTTTAATGGAGTACCTTTCTCTAGCACAGTTCAACGAATCCATTTCTCCACCCCCTGTTTGATGGGGCATTTAATACATGAAGCAACTCTAATAGGGATGTAACAAATATTTACCATTTTCACTTTGGAGGAAAAAGACCGGCATCTCCCGAATAAGGTAATACATTTCTGAACAGTTTTCGTGAGTTTGTGGACTGGCTTGATATTGTTCTTTAAAAGCCATTGGGAATAGCGACGCCAATTTCATCCGATTAGCTGAGAAATGCCTGCATTCTAGAAAGCATCTTTCTCAGGGTTTAGCTTCCATGTACCTAAAACAGACTATAATCAATGGAATATATAATCTGGAATACAGCCTTCATGCAAAACTGAAGAAACAAAGAAACAAACCACACACACAAACTGATGCAAGGATAAGTTGAAATGTGGTTCAACATTGAATGCAAATAACTCTGAGTTTGTGCTTTTGTTTGATTGCTTGTTTGTTTGCTTGTTTTCCTGATTGTGCATAGCTAGGTGCTAGAGAGTCAGAAAAAGGAAATTCAGATGTTCAGGGTTCTAGTTCATCCCCAATGAAATTAAGGTTTGAACCTTAATGGAACATTAATTAATTTTGTTTACACTCTTCGTTTAGAAAAAAGCCAAGTTCAGGAACACGAGTGAGGTATATAAAATTGCATGCAGTGTGGAGAACACGAATCGAGATATTTCTCTCTCAAGTTCTCACTCTTAGAACCCACAGTCATTCAAATGAAGCAGTGTGGCAGGCTGCTCATAAGAAAGGAAATCTTTCTCCATGCAGTGCATCATTACATTACAGAAATCACTTCCAGAAGACGTGGTGTGGAACACCAGGTCTCATGGCTTTCTTAAGCCATTCCAAAGGAATGCATTCTAAATGCATGCATTCTAAAGTAAGCAAAAGCTGAGTGTAGTCAAACATGTACTGTGGATTTTAGGAGAGCTGATTTTAATAAACTTGATATGTGAAGTCCCATGGAGAAAGACTCTAGTGAGAAATTGAGTCCACGAAGGGTGTTTGTTTGTTTGTTTTTTAAGGAAATACTATGCAATTTCAAACAATTCCAACGAGGGTGCGGGGGATGGGTAGAAGACAACAAACGTAGAAGACACAAATCCTTTTGTGGTTTAACGAAAAAGGACACATATAGGAAGTGGAAGTAAGGGCAGGATATAAAGGAGGAGTGCTGTCAGGCAACAAAGAATTTCAGGGATGGTGTAAGGCAGGCGAAAGCTGCAGATGAGCTGAGGTCAGCAGGGGGAAAGACTGGGCCAAAGTACGGAGGAAAGAACTGAGCCCTTGCTGCCTCCTCTTTCTCATCACTTCTCATTTTGTCATCTTCGTTGAGTGGTTGGACCTCTGCTTCTTTCCTCTGTCTTTAACTAAGCATGTATCTGAAGAAGGATTTTTTTGACACACACATCCTGCTGGACGGATCCTGTGGGCAGCTGGTTTGCCATTGTGTGTATGGAGTGCTGGACTAGACGGAGCTTTGGTCTGATCCATCATGGCTTTTCTCAAGTTCTTATGTTGCTTTTAGCATTCCTTGCTAGACTTAGCTCTTCTGCAGCTTTGGCCTTCCTGATGCCACCTCTGCAATTCCATGTACCTGCCTATACCTTTGCAGTTTGGCTTTCCTTTCCAAGTAGTGAACTGTAGCCTTGTCCTCCATAAATTTGTCCAGTCCTCTTTTAAAGACTTCCAAATTGGTGCCCATCACTACTTTTCATGGAAGTCATAATTTCGTTTCCCGTAAGTTCCAGTCTCCTAGTAAAACCTACAAAAGTATTTCACTTTTTTACTTATAAGCTGTGGTTTATAGACTCCTTACCATCCTTTGGACCTGCTACAGCTCAGGTTAATGCAGTCCAAATATGCTTTATAATGTGCATCTGGATCCAATAGACCACTTTCTGTCCCATAGTAATGCATACAAAAACAGCTTCTGTGCAAGAATTACCCATGCCAAGGGTGGGTGTGTGTGTGTGTGAGAGAGAGAGAGAGAGAGAGAGAGAATGGTATCTTATTTCTTTTTTTCATCCTCATATCAATTTCAATTTGGGATTTCCATTAAAAAAATGGGTATTGTGGTTACCAAGTTTTTACAAAGGGAAGAAAAAGCAAAAAGGGGGAAAATATAAAAGTTCCATTTGGCTCTATGAGGTTCCTTTAAAATAGATTACCCAGTCTAATGTTGTGGAAAAATGACTACTATAAATCAGTGAAAGAGGTCAGGAAATTAAATCTTATGTATTCTTTCTAGAAAAGGAAAAGGCAGAAAGACTTGTGCACTGAGAAATAGCATATTTGTTGGCATGAGAAATAATTTGATATTTCAACTCTGGTCTCCAAAGCAAACTTACAGCTTTGTAGACAGCTGAGTTCAAAGGAGAGGAGTTCATGGAAGATTTGGGACCAGCTGGATGGGGCACTAAGGGCGGCCATCAATACAGAGACATAGTGAACCGCAGGCTGGGACCTTATCCGGGAAATACGTTTGGAGCAGGAGCAATGAAAATATAAAAGCTGGCAATCAATGGAGCCTGGATTTCTTTCTTGTCCATTCAAAAGAAGCACCAATACAGCTTTTTGTCTATAGGCTGGCATGGTTGTCCTCAAAAGGCATAAGAAAAAAGAAACATGTTGGACTACTCCAAGCGTCCATCCAGCCTAGTCACCGTTGCTAACGCACTGCCTGTGAGATACTAACAGCTAGAACTTGTGTGCGATGCCGCCTTCCCAAGTGTGTTTCCCAAGACTTGGCAAACATAGGAATGCACAGACCCTGCCCACCGCTCACTGTCCCCGGGCTCTTATAGCAGCAGGATGCATTGGCAATCAAAGCTGCGGCTGCCATTTTGAAAAAATTAAAATAGTGGGGCTGGAAGCAGTTTAAGGGCAGAGAAAATGCGGAGGTGGGAGGAGAGACAGTGAGAAATCAGTTGACGAACCAAAGAGAAAGAAGGTGCACACAAGTTTTATTATGGAATTTAGGTAGTGGTGCAGGGGTCGTAGAGAAGTTGGAGGCTTGTAGGGGTCTGGTAGAAGCGAGATTTTGCAAGGGGGAGCCTCCACCTGTTCATCCAATGTGCTTATGTACAGTAAAATCTAAACCCCCTCTGGGCTACATACCTTAGTGTGGGGAGGGGATCTGACAACCAAGGCGGGCATTACTGAGAAAGCCTTTGTCACTCATCCTTAACTTATTGGGCAGCAGATTCAGAGTGTAATCTCAGCACAGAGAAAGAGAACTCGCAGGCACTGAGGTGCCAAGCCAAGAAGGATCAAGTTCAGACGGCACGAGCCACCAAGTTACCTCTGACTTACGACAGCCCCATGAACGAAAACCCTCCACAGTGCCCTATTAATGACTGCCCTGATCTGCTCTTGTAAATTCAAGACTGTGGTTTCCTTTATGGAGTCCATCCATTTCTTCAGAATTAATTAATTAATATGGTAGAATTAAATTAAATTAAATTAAATCAAATCTGAACAGTCCCATGGCTACCCATTCTGTCTAGAGGCCATTGGCTTGCACACAGTTTTTCATTATAAATGTGTATTTTTCTCTTTTCAAGTGAAAAGAAAAGCAAATTGTGAATAGAAGCCAGGGAATAGAACTTTGAAGTGGAGAATTTCTGAGAGCCCATGATCCCTTGTCCTCTCATCCTTAACCTGTAGGGCAGAGGCTGCAGAGCTCAGGCTGAACCAGAAGGTCTCCATTGTCTTCTCCAACTCTCATGATCAACAGTTCTTGTCCCTGGCACTGTACATCTTGACTTGGAAACTGAACCTCACAGAATGGCGACTCAGCTGTGCTTGTATTGTTTTGATAGATCTATTTCAGGTAGACATTTGCATTTCATCCCCCCTCCCACACACACACACACGCACTGTTGCATACACGCATCAAAAGTTCATGAGACACTTCACTCACAGATTGAATAAGATGTGGAATTACCATGATGGGAGCTGATCCCTGGAGGTGGTTGGGGCTGCCTCAATCAATGCAGAATGCCACTTTCTGCTAGACACACTTGTGCTTCCCTCTACAATCTGCAGGATGAGGAGGCAGCCGAAACTAGGAGATAGGCCTTCAGAGGATGAAACTGTGCATTGCAGAAGCCTAGGAGAAGCGCCGAGGCCAGATAATGGACATGCATACCCAACTCCTGCGGGTCAAATTACAGTTGAGAAGGCTAAGTAAACTGAGGTGAGAGAAGAAATGATAAGGAAAGACACACCAAGTTCAGTTGGCTAGCCGTGGTGGAGTGGCAGTGTTGCCAAAAGATGTGGTTACTGGACTACAAAAACAGACGGCTTGCCAAGAATGTGTGGCAAATTAATCAATAAGATTGCCAGTGCCTCATGCCTAGGAAAGTGAAGAAATTTGTGTGCGCACTGTGCACAGAAATGACTTTCAAAGAAGCATTATATTAGCAAAAATGCAAGCAAATGGTACAAAAACGAGTGCATTGGCACAAACATGCATGAATGTGGCTTCCAGATTGAGAGAAGTATTACTGCCACTGTATGAGTCTCTGGTGCATCCACAACTGGAGCACTGTGTTCAGTTCTGGGCTCCCCATTACAGGAAGGATGTAGCCAGGTTGGAATCGGTGCTGTGTAGGGTCATAAGGATGGTGGTCGGATTGCAGGGAAAGCCGTATGAGGCGAGACTGAGGGAATTGGGTCTTTTCAGCCTGGAGGAGAGGAGACTCCAAGGGGATCTGTTGGCGACATATAGAAATGTGAGGGGGTGTCACATGGAGGTGGGTAGAGACCTGTTCTCCCCTGCAGAGGAGGACAGGACGTGCTCCAATGGAGCCAAGCTCAGGGAACCCAGGTTCAATTTGGATGCCAGGAAGTAATTCCTGACAGTTAGGACCCCGAGGGTATGGAATGGGCTTCCACAGGATATTCAAGACTGGACATGAACATGGTAGGCATGTCATAAGCGGAGCTGACTGGAGCTGGGGGTCAGACTGGATGGCCTAAGAGGCCCCTTTTGATCTGCTCTGTTTCTATGTTTCTAATGTATGTACATATGTTTGTACTCTGTGGAAAGTTTAGGCTAAACCAAACTGAAGATTTAAAACAAAACAAACATGTGAAATTGAAATTTACAGATTCAGACTGTCCTCGATGGTTGAATCTTGGATTCAGTCCAGCAGAACTTGCTTCACGCTGGCTATAGCCATATGGGAGTGACATGAACTTCGTATAGAGCACGAATACTATTAGGAAGGGTGCCAAACCCCTTCCAGCCTTAAGGCCAAATTCAGTCTTGGCTAAGCTTTCATGCACAAATTCCAATGAAAGTAGGGGCAAGGTGGAAGGGGCTGGACCAAACCAGGCAGGACACTTTAGCGGAAGTGCCAATAGGTTGTGTGAGAAAGCAGTTCAGTCTTCTGGATAGGAATTGCAGGGCATGCAAAGGCTGGAAAACTACTGAAACATCAGCAGGTGGAGCCTTGCCCAGATTTGGCCCCATACAGGCTGAATTTGGCCCATGGGATGGAGGTTTGGCCCAGTTGGCATCAGTGTTGATTGGCAGTAAGGACACCTTTGCAGTACTTCATCTAAGTCCATGGCCTCCTCTCCCAGGGGGAACCTACCTTGAAGTGGCCTCACAACTTCACTGGGGAGGTCAAGAAGGTCTTGGGCCTTCAGGAGCAATGATTTCAGGACTTCACCCTAGAGAAACAAAAAGGTTTGCTTTGGAATTAGAGGGGACCCTGAGCCCCCAGCCTGAGAATACCAGTACCTAGAAGCAGTTGAGGCTGATGACTCAATATCAATGGGTCAATGTAGCCCCTTTAAGCTTTCATCTTCACTTTAAGGGAGCTTTTCTGTAGCACTGAACCAAATCCCCAAGCAAAGCTTTGCAACATGAGTGGCTCCTTAACAGTTAAGACGTCTGAGTGGGAAGGTGTGACGTGGTGTCCTGAAACAGCCGGAGGTGGACCCGATGGCCTTCATGGCCGCTTCCAACTCCACTGTTCTAGGATTCCATGAACCCATCCAATCATGCATGGCTTCCTTCATGAGGAAAGCACTGAGTCAACTGAGAAGAAGGAAGGGCATGGCCCATGCATATCAGCAGTATTTTCACAAGGAACACTAACATGCCATCCACAACACAGCCATTCTTCCATGCTACTGCACACTTTCATGGCAACCTGTGAGTTACTCTGAGACATCTGTAGTGTTCCAGCAGCCCCCAACAAAACAAACAGTTTAATCACAGGCCAGCAACCAAAAAGACTTAGATTTTGTTTCAAATTATGGTCTGTAAAGTGGAAGCAGAGAGGGAAAAAGAATGAAGTGATTGCAAATGAGGTCTCCAAAGGAAAAGGTAGAAATATTTAATGTAGATAATTATGCAAACAAGATTTTCATAGCCTAAGTTTTAATAAAATTAGGTTTAACAAAGCTGTCCAGAGTGGTAGCCCTAAGGAGTTTATCAAGTGGAGCATTCGGCTGAGGAAAATTGAGCTTAAGGCTAAATTGATTTAGCAGTGAAGAATTTTAGAACTATTCAAGATCATTGGCAAGGGATCAGCAACATTTTATGCCCTGGTGCGTGTGTGTTTAAAGAGCAACACTCTATGTTTTGCAAAGCAAAATTCAATAGAAGGTGATGGACAGAAATAAACAAAAGAGGAAGAAGAAGGGATCTAGATAGGGATGCATGGAGAATTTGATCTTTGCCAATTCTGATGTGAACTAGCAAGGTTGATCCTTCTAGGCTAATGTGTGAACTGACTTGCGAGTGCCCTTTGTGCAATAAAAGGGGGAAAATACCAAAAGGCATTAAAATGCATGTTATAAGATAAAATACCTCTAGAAATGCATGCATTTAGATGAAATGTGTTTAGAAAGGAGATTTTCTGAGAAAATTCAGTCAAAACATGTATTATATACATGTTTCATAATCTTTGTGCAACTTTTATTAAACATATACTGAGCTTTAATGCAAACATGGGAGAAAAGCGATTGATGAATGACCACATGCCGAACTTTGATTCACAGTTAGACTGCATTGCCACACCCTGGATGATGTTGTTGTTGTTATTGTCATTTGCTACACTCACACCTGTGACTTATGGCAATCCTATGAATGAAAGCCCTTCAGAATTTCCAATCCATATCAGGGCCACTCAACTGTTGTACATTCCAGACTGTGGCTTCTTTGATGGAATCAATCCATCTTATAGTAGGTCTTTCTCCCTTTTGCTTGCCTTTGGCTCGGCCTAGCATGATTGTCTTCTCTGAGGAGTCTTGCCTTCTCATGATGTGCCCAAGGTAAGACAGCCTCAGTTTTGCCATTTTTGCGTCTAGGAAAAGCCCTGCCTTGGCTTGATCAGGCAGGCCTGGGACTGGTCAACCAGGCACCACTGGCAAAGGGTGCAGCAGGTATGTTGAGAAGCAGTGGGGGAGAACTGAAGCGTCTGTTTATTTATTTATTTACATATTTATATGCCGTACCCTTGCAAACAAGCCTCGGGGCAGCTTACAACAATAAATAAACTAATTATTTAAACTTACTTAAAAACTTACTTAAAAACTGGCCCATCTCGAGATGAAAATTAAAAATACAATAAATACCATAAATATAATTAATATAAATTACCAATTAAAATAACGTTTAAATAAAAAGGTCTTCGTCTGGCACAGAAAAGCAAATAACGGCACCAGGCGAACCTCTCTGGGGAGCGTATTCCATAAGTGGGGCGCCACTGCAGAGAAAGCCCTCCTCCGGGTACTCACCCTCCTTATCTCCCTCACGGAGGGTTCCCAGAGAAAGGCATCTGCTGCTGATCGTAAGGGGCGGGAGGGCATATACGGTCGCAGACGCTCGTTTAGGTAACCAGGTCCCAAGCCGTTAAGGGCTTTATAGGTGATAACCAACACCTTGAATTGGGCCCGGACTTCAATAGGGAGCCAGTGAAGCTGACAGAGAACTAGGGTAATATGAGAATCACGCCCAGTCCCCGTCAGCACCCTGGCAGCTCTGTTTTGTACCAATTGAAGTATCCGGACAGTCCTCAAGGGTAGCCCCACGTAGAGTGCGTTACAGAAATCCAATTGGGAAGTCACCAGTGCGTGGGTCACTGTTGCCAGGCAGCCGTCCTCCAGGAAGGGACACAGCTGATGGATCAGCCAAAGCTGATGGAAAGCGCTCCTCGCCACTGCTGACACTTGAGCTTCTAAAGTCCGCTCCAGGTCAAGGAGCACTCCCAAGCTGCAGAGTTGAGGAGCACTCCCAAGCTTCTTGGTACAGCTTCTGCATTGCATGTAGGAGGCCCCAGTTTTAATGTCTGGCATCTCCTGATAGGACCAGAAAGTCCCCTGCCGGAAACTCCAGAGAGTTCATTTGGAGCATCATGAAGAGTGGATGTAACAGTGTTTGCTATTGTTTGCTTCTCTGAAATCTTCTCTCGATGGATTCAGGTTCCTACAACCCAGCTCCTGGGTTGAGGGGGTTGATGGCATCTCTATCATCTTTCTCTTGGCTTGAATACCATGTTTGTTGTGGTGGAACATGGTACAGGGGGGTTTACGGGGCTCACAGGATTATCACCAGCCTTCACACTGCTTCTAGCAAGAATTGTCTTCCATCCATCCCTCCTCCTCTGCACCAGCTTTAGCACCCCCTTTGCTAAACCTTTCATACGTATTAGAATATTCTAAAGCACCTCTGGAAGGTTAGATTTCTTTCAAATCTGAATTTTCAGGTCCTTCTGTTTCCACACCATGAATCAAATGCTTTAAAAGTGACTTTCCTTCCCTCACACATCCCCAAAACAATTAAAGTTTGATAGGGGTTGGATTCTGTGCTTTATCTGAGCAAGGCTGTTTAAGAGGTGAACAATCCTGTGTAATATAGAAAGTCTTTAGTAGCAACCTTTCCCATTCTAACTAGTGCGTAATATTGGTTTTGCAATCATTTAGTAATTATATAAGGAGGACATATTTATTACAAATTATTGATTTTATAATTACTGCTGCTGCTGTTCACATTATTCCACAATGAAAACCTTTTAATATACAATGTTCTTCACCCTTAGCTGGCACGGAGATAGTGCAGTGCAATTTACAGAGTGGCCAAGAGTTAGATTTTTATCGGCATCCTGCCCCCGCTTCTTTTTGCCAACAACCTAAGTGGTTTCCTTTGTGGGGAGAGAGAGAGAGAGAGAGGAGTGAGGAGAGAGAGAGAGAGAGAGAGAGGGGGAGAGAGAGAGAGAGAGAGGTGGGTGGGGAGAAGAAAATATTGCTAATGGCACTTAAATCAAGACAAATGTTTGGTCTCCCAAGGTCATTCCTAGAAGATTATTAGAGTAAGCGAACAGCAAGAGAGACAGCACAGAGAGATTTTTCCCATTTAATTGTGAAGTTATTTTACTGCTGTTATCACGGTGAATGAAAAGTTATAGCCTGAAATCTGCAGGAGGCTAAATAGACATGTAAGGCTGGTGGCATACATGGAAACAATAACATGGAAAGGAGATATATCCCTTACGAGGTTGTCTCCTCAGTGTCCTCTTGCAGATGTGAGTGTCCGTGGGGGTGGTGCATGCATTCATCCTCATGCCCTAGCATTACTGCTTACTCCAGTCATCTAACATTTAGTGATGCCTTCATCTTCCTCACTATGTGGGGCTCCAGTGAACTTAATGGAGCATCTCACAGACATCAGAAACTTCAATAAGCATCCAGATAGATTTTAGTGCGTATTAACTGGAAGCATCTGAAGCATGGCTACTGAATGCTCCACAAGTTTCGAAGTTCAGAATCTGCATTGACTTCTTTAATTAGCCCTTGAGCCCCCATCCCACCTCTTAATCAGGCTCCTGGATTCTTTGTCACTTGTCTAGCATCTTCTCCATTGTCATCACTGTCAACTTCTGGTGCTTACAAAGTTGGGAAGATCCTGCACTGAGGTCCTATGAGCTAGCATTCAACACTGATGAGATGGAAGAGTGATAACAGAAGCTTCCCCAAGCATTGTTCCACTAAAGCTACAGCATCTTGCTAGGTAGATTTACTCACAAAGAATTCCTTTTTTCCTGGCACCCCAGGACAGAAAACGTGGACAAATATCCACCAGTGGAATGTTCCTAGAAAAGCAATTTTTGTTGGTTAAAAAACAAGAGTCTGTTATGTAATGAAGGCACGGCTGCTGCAAACACAGGTCCCTCCAAAACCCATTGCAGGGTTTCCTTAATGTCGTTAGAGACTGACATTTTGATTTCCCAGAATGCCTGAAGTAATGCCACATTGCAACATTGTAGGAAATTGTCAGAGAGGGCAATGCTGGGTGAGCCGACTGGCTGGTCGACAGACATAGCGGAGTCTAATCCATTGCAGTAGGCTTAACCCTGAGCTGGTCCTGAACGGCACGGATTGATTGGGGAGGAAGCCAAGTGGCTCTCACAGTGTAAGCACCACCACATACAAGTCACTGCCCTGGCCTTGAAAGTTCACATGAAAAGTGAGAATTTCTGTGAGAATTGCACAGTTCTGTGAGAATTTCTCCCGAAACAAGCATTTAGTTACTGGACTCAACTGGACAACAGCAGGAGCAAGCCCTGGTGGACCCCAGACTAAAGGAGTCTGACATGAGACTTAACTCTGAAAACAGTTTTATTCTAGTGCACTTTGGAATAAATGGAAACAAAGGGGAGTAGGCTCCCCAAATCAGAGTTCTGAAAGAGGTACAGAAAACTTATATATGTCACAGGCATTATGTCCAGATACATGGAAGATACATTTCCATACTGTCAATCATTAGCTTTTGTTAGTTTACAGAAAGAATTCTTTATCCTTCAAGGACTTCCCTTCTCATATGTCCTCTAATAATCTTCCAACCATTCCCAACAGCCTCGTGTTTCTACACCTACTAGAATTCAAAATGCATTTTGCTACTTTTATTGAGATTCAAACTGGTTCCAGGCTCCATGAGTTCCCCCATTTGCTTTTCCTTTGCGATCTGGCTGACCTGTCGCAGGAGACCACTCAGGTCTCATCGCTCTTTCTCTCCCTTCCTCTCCTGGACAGGAACTGGAATATGGCTGCGGTGCTTTTACTTTGTGGCCTTCCTTAGGCTAACTTCTATTGGGGGCTTTTGGGGTGCTGATATGGGTAACAATTTGAAAACATTTTTAACCCAATGCATCCCATTTTTACCCAATACACCCTGTGCACTATCCTCTAGTGTAGGACATTCATGAAGCTTCCTGGGCCTGCTAGCTGTTAAACAGGTCTAAAGATTTTTCTTCAAGTTATAACATATATTTGGTTGCGTGCATGTGTGTGTGCTTTAAATTTGGTTTTTACTTTTTATATTGCAAACTTTTTACAACATTTTAATATATTTTTAATATGATGCATCTTTTGTTGCTATTTTTACTGTATAGAAAATGAATAAATAGATGAAGAGTTTTTCTAATAAACTATATTATTATTATATTTACAATAATATACACAATTTCCTACAGGGTTTGACTGTTTCCAATTTGAGGATTGCATGGTAAAATTCATGAAACTCCTGGTGGGTAAATCACAAATTCAATGAATTTCTCTCCTACCCCAAACAAGATTCCTGACAAGATAAGTGGAGTGAAAGGCTCTTCAGCCAATCCCAGGCAATAGAAAAGAACAGAGAAGTGGCTGTTGGTAGAGATCCATGACACACGGCGAGGATCTTGTGCACATCAGCGCATTTGAGGAATGCATGGTCAGATGCTGCATTTGTGTGAACTCAGCCCCAAACACACACGAATCTTCTCAAGATCTGTCTTTGGCCCTTTCTGTAACACCTGCATTTTTATCACATGCCTAAAGATGAATTCATTAGGAAAATCAGTTTGGTGACTCTTAAAAATAAATAAATGTCTTCCCTTGCAGAATTTATAGCACTGTATTTTTCAGGTTTTAGTACAAGAAACAGAGGCCATAAAACTAAACTAACAATTAATTCTTGGTGTGCTGTCTTTGCATTCTGGTCTACGAGAAACAGGATTGTGAAGTCAGTAAGATGGCAAAAGGTGGCTGGCTGTGGGCATTACGGATGCTGGAGCACCCGCAATTTCAAATGCTGAATACCTATCTAATTGGAAGCCAAGATTCTTGTCAAATGCATAGTTGATGTAGCATAGATGCGGTCAAGGCATTCTCTGTGTAAGTGACAGAGACCCTTAAGAGAAAATGCACCAGCACTCCCTAAGAATGGTTTGGTTTTAGCAGACAAGCCCCCTCCTTGGGTGACTGAAAACTCCCTACTCTGGTTTGTGTGCATGTGTGTATTTATATTATTCAGTATATTTAAAAGAAAATGGTACTGGAAATGATCCTCTGTCTGTCTGTCTGTCTGTCTGTCTGTCTGTCTGTCTTCATCTTATCTTCCCATAAAGGTAGAAGAGTCTGAACGAGAAGCCAAGAAATCCTGGATTTATATAATTTAAATGGACTTATATACCAAGCTTGGAAGAAAGCAAAGCAAAGCAAAGCAAGGCAAGGCAAGGCAAGGCAGGGCAGGGCAGGGCAGGGCAGGGCAGGGCAGGGCAGGGCAAGGCAAGGCAAGGCAAGGCAAGGCAAGGCAAGGCAAGGCAAGGCAAGGCAAGGCAAGGCAAGGCGGCAGGGCAGGGCAGGGCACTGACCATCTAGCACATCGTGGACTGTATATTTTAGATACATGGACTCATATAGATATTTGAATTGTTGAATCACCTCAGTTTGAGCCCCACTCCAAAAAGTAAGATGTTAATCGGTACAGGATATGGCCAATGTGCCCACCCCTGTGGATTGTTGTAAGGCAAATAGGAACATGCATGCCATTGGATTTGTGGACAATCCAATCATGTCTGTCCACTGTCAAAAGCAGTTCCTTTCATGGAACTGAATTGGGGATTCTCCCTTCCCTTGCACAGTTTTGTGTGCCTGCTCTAAAGGACTGAGAAATTCTCTACAACACAATGCTGGACACAGAGGAATGCAGAAGGGAGAAGTAATACTGTAGAAGGAATTCGAAGTTTAATTTTGTTTGGATCAGGATTTTCTCCAGTTTGCACCTCCCAAACCAAACACAGACTCAGACCTAGATTTTTGAGTTTGCAATGCAATTTTCCCACCCCCTGCAGAACGCACTAGACAGAATGTATTCATTTCAAAATGAATGCATTTCAAAAATGAGGCACAAATGATTCTTCAATCATGGGAGAAGAATGTGCACATTTCAAGGATATGCACAATCCATGTATGTAGTTTTAACATACTCAAGAAAATAGGTGTAATTTAAACAAGCAAAAACAAACAAATGTGAAAGAAATAAATACTGACTGGTTATAATACAAATAAAACACCTGATTTAATATTTATCTATTTATTACACAAATTTATGCCAAATGGGTATCTCCAGGCATGAAACTCTAATACATGAAGGCATGAAAACAAAACAAAACAAAACAAAACAAAACAAAACAAAACAAAAGGGGGGGAAGACAGAAGGAAGGGAAGAGGAGGGGAGGGGAGACCAAGCATCCAAAATCGTAACAGTTAAGGGAAAGGAGAGTGAGATTAAAGTCATAGAGCTTTGGCAACACCTGCATAGCTAGATAGGTAGGTAGATAGATGGACGGACAGACAGGGATGGACAGATGAACAGACAGACTTAACCTTGTTATACTGAAAATAACTAGAGAGAGGCATGAAAAAAGCCAGATGTTTACATTCAATAATGTAACAAACACATAAAATGTCCACATATAGCTGTATAGTTGCTGCTGCTGTATTACATTTATATCCCACTTCGCTTCCTCTTGCAAGGAGCCTAAAGCAGCTTACAAGTCCTCCTCCTTTCCATTTCATCCTCACAGCAATGACCCTGTGAAGTAGGTTATGCTGAGAATCTGGGACTGGCCCCTAGTCACCCATTGAGCTTTGTGGTTGTACACAGGCTAGAGCACAGCCCTCCCAGATCCCCAGCCCAACACTCTCGTCACAGCACCACAGTGGCTCGACTTTAATACTTGGATTAGTCGGGTTCCACTATCACAATGAGAAGACGTGCTCCAATGGAGCAAAGCTCAGGGTACCCAGGTTCCATTTGGATGCCAGGAAGCACTTCCTGACAGTCAGGACCCCGAGGGCGTGGAATTGGCTTCCATGAGGGGTCGTTGAGGCCCCATCGGTGAGGGTGTTCAAAGACAGGCTGGACATGCACATGGTGGGCATGTCGTGAGCAGAGCCGGCTGGAGCTGAGGGTCAGACTAGATGGCCCAGGAGGCCCCTTCTGACTCGCTCTGTTTCTATGTTTCTAAGTGCAAACCTTGGTGATGTCTAGGCCTCTCCATCAGGTGAGATGTTATAAAATGCAGCTGGGGGTGATGAGTGCCTGGATGGAGAATGGTTTGGCAGGATGAGGTAGATGGAAGGTCAGTCAAAGTGGGCTCTGCCAGGTGATGCTGTAGTTTCAGTTCCTTGTACCCCAAGGACAGAACCTGAACAAGTGTCTTCTTCCAGCCTGCTCCACTGGACCAGAGCCCTCGGCCCTGTAAGCTCCAACAATCTCCCACAATCTCCAATTCCCCCACAAAAACTTGTAATAAATTTAATTAAATTAAATAAATCCACATCCCTACCAGAGATGAAACTTTGATACAGGTGGGGCTTTCCCACCTAGGAACTGTCCGTCGCCTTCCCAGGCCTCAAATGCAGTCTCCCCCAATGCAAGACAGAGATGGGAAAGGGAAATTGGGGCAGGGTTCGGTGAGTCCCCCTTTGCTCCTCTGACAGAGGGGGTGAAGGAAACACAGCTGACTGACCAGGGGAAGTACTGGCTGGAAGACGCACTTGGGTCAAGGAGTGAATGGCATCAAAGATACTCTCGAGGTGTCATTTAAGGCTCTTTCCAGATGCCTCCTCTGAAAGAGGCTTGATAGGTGGCCATGAGGGAGTGAACCATCAGCGGTGCCTCATCTCCACCAGGGCTGAAACGTCTTCTCTTTCAGCATCAGCCCCACACCTTCTTTTCACAGGCAAATGCTGAAGTTGTGATCAGGATCTGTTTTTCCCCCTGGGGGCTGATTGTTTCAAATTGTTTTGCAGAGATATGTTTCTCTCTCTCTTTTATGTTTATATGTTTATATGAAGGAAGGAAGGCAGGACTCCCTCCAACGGAGCAAAGCTCAGGGAACCCAGGTTCCATTTGGATGCCAGGAAGCACTTCCTGACAGTTAGGACCCCGAGGGCGTGGAATGGGCTTCCATGGGGGGCGGGGTTGAGGCCCCATCGGTGCGGGTGTTCAAGGATAGGCTGGACGTGCACATGTGGGCATGTCATGAGCGGAACCGGCTGGTGCCAGAGGTCAGACTAGATGGCCCGGGAGGCCCCTTCTGACTTGCTCTGTTTCTATGTTTCTATGTTCATATGCATATGGGCTGTGTAATGTATTCTCAAGGCAGTAACACAATACAATCAAGTGGGTGTTGCCATGCTCCTGTCATCCACTGGTTGGTGGACATCTAGCCTGCCACCAGTCTTGGTTCTAGGACCAATTAGGTCCTATGTCCACAGCCACATGGCTGTGGCTCAGCCAGCAATTAATTGGGACTTTCTTGAGTGGAGGGAATAATTTTAGCACACCATCTGCTCGTAGGAGCTTCATTCCAAGAGATGGATATTTGCGTGGTACTCAGGTGGCTTGTACAGATACTGTTAAGGTAAATATAGCTGCCGCAATATTATCCCATAGTACTTCTATGGAACTGCACCGTGTCTGTCACAAAGACTAGTCTCTTCTGTGAACCAAAGATTGTTCCCATGCCATCTCCATCACAGCTTGCCATCTCAAATGACTTTTGTGGCAGTCTCATTCTCTGTTGTATTGTTAACAGCAAATGTGAAGGGAACCTCAGCTTGCAGTGGAATGGCTCCTAAACTACTTCCCACTGCAGGAAAATTGCTTTGTCACTGCCTAAGGACACTGAAGATCAAGTCTGGAGAGAAGCAAGAGACTGTTTATGAGAACATCTCTTTGGTGACTGTTTCAGAAGCATCCTTCAGTAACCATGCATGGAATGGTAGCTCTGAAACCAAAAATCAGTCAAGAAATAGACTGGAATTACTCACAGAGGTGCTATATTTCTAAGATATGTCTGGATTACAGTGAAACTGAAAGGGAGGGGAGGAAGCCTTCAAAAACAACAATGCCTTCTCTCGAAGTGATTCAAGATTCTGAAGTCCTGTTCATTTTGCAACAGATAAGGAGATGATCAAAGGTTTGTGAGTGGGTGGATGAGGCTATCAGTTCAATTTCTACCACAAAGATAGGCATATATAATTGCTCATCTCAAGCATGTTTTGCCCTGATTATGGAAAAAGTTGGGAATGTTAATTCTAACCAAAAATGAACTAAAACAACATTTTGATCCATCCCCAAGTAGGACCTAAGCAAAGAGGAACAGAGGAAGAGAACAAGGTCCTCTTGTCTGCGAGGAGCATCTATGCTTAGAAACCTAGAAACAAACACAGAACCAGAGCGAGTCAGAAGGGGCCTCCTGGGCCATCTAGTCTGACCCCCAGATCCAGCCAGCTCCGCTCATGACATGCCCACCATGTGCATGTCCAGACTATCCTTGAACACCCTCATCAATGGGGATTCACCCACCTCCCATGGAAGCTCATTCCATACCCTAGGGGCCTTAACCATCAGGAAGTACTTCCTGTACTGTTTGCACATAGGTAGATTCTTCAGAAACCTTTAGAGGAACATACAGAGGTCTGGAGAAGGGACCATAGTCTACCAACCATTCGCATGTGCATCATGTACCAATCGCTAACAGTGTGAAGACACTGGCAAGTGCAGAAAAGTGAAGACACTTGGACAGGTTCATCCAAGACTTCCATACCAGCTTCTTACTCCATTTGGGCTGCAAAGACTAGCAGGGAGAGGACAGTCAGCTGGCTTGTTGATTCCCTCATGCTTCCCCTCACCCTCGACCTCAGTGACACCCCCTTGCTTCCCAGGCACCGAGATACAATGAAAATGGATTGATAAAATGGATTTTTATTGATAAAAACAATAAAACAAACAGGCTGCTATGCTTCTGAGCTGATCAGCAGCAATTCCTGAGAGTCGGTCCTCCTTCCACATTGTCCCAAAGTGGCCACCAAGCAGACAATGCTCTTTGGCACTGTCCTTCAGCTGCTTCCCAAGGCAGCTGGCTTGGAGTAGCCACTTCATGGAGTAGCCACTGGTGGTGATGGGACCACCTCTGCAGCACAGCTGTGGCCTCTCCATTTTGGATAATGGCATATTGGGGCAGCTCGTAATTGTCACAAAGACCAAGAAATCCTCAGAGGCCCCTAGACATGGTGTCCTTGGCAGGAATCCTGATATTCCTCAAAACCAGGCTTGGTTTTCGTCTTTGCCTTTCATGGAACTTTGCTCTCGTGGGCTCAGCTGCTGAGCAGTGTTCATTTGGCAAGGACTCAGTGCACTTGCTGCCTTTGAAAGAGGGAGGGGAAAAAACCCAAGAATGTAATAGGCTTCCTTGATTATGTAGGCTAAGCTCATGACTTATGAATGCCCTGAGATGAAGCCAAAGAGTAAAGTGTTTGGCCCTCCGAAACAGACCGCATTTAGATCCATTCCTGCCAAAGCCCAGTTCATTCCGTTCCAGCTGCTGCCCTCACATCATCTTTTATGTAATATTCTCCAATTTTGCTCCTGCTTCAGGGTCACCAAGACACAACCTAATGTCAATATACTCTGGAACAGCTTAGTAGCACTGACAGACAGGAGCCTTCCTTTATCAAACTCCATTTGTGCAACTCACCTACATGCCTTCTCTCAGAGTTGCATCCCAGCATTCATGTTGCAACAGAAGGGCTTCAGCATAGCGATCAGCTCTCAGGAATCTCACTTTGTTTATTAATTTATTTAAGTTTTTTGTATACCATTCCACTACCATTGTCTCTGGACAATATGTTGACCCCTTTTTGTTTTCTCATATACGATCTAAAACTGCTTCCACATTTCTGAGTCAGCAGAGCAAATATTGAAGGGGAGAGGAGACTATGACTAAGGCAAAATGCGCATGGCTTTTATTCATAGTTTATCTCCTCCATAAAGAGTAGAACAGAACAAGGGAAAATGGGATAAAACCAAGAAAAACTACACAGATTCCTCAGGCTATGAATTGTGCATGGGTTTTAATGATTGCACAAGGTTATTTTGGTCACTTCATCATCAAGAAATGATAACATCTTACCATTCTTATGAATGAGCTAGTCAAATCGCTCCATTTCAGTTTCGTTCGGTTTCTCATGCCCCACCGCTCACCTGATTTTATGCTCTATTCATCTCAAACTTCAAGAATTTCTCCAGTCTTAACTTTGGTTCATTCGGAAAATTGAAAATGGGCTCTTTTTTCTTATTTTCGCACAAAATCTTAAGCAGTTGTGCATATTTTTTCTAATGCAATCCCTTCGAGTGAAATACATGTTTTACTAGTAATTTTCCTAAGGCACTGCCTTTTGGTATCCCCAATAGAGGCATATTATGCAATTTCCTTGGAGAAGTCTATTGCAAAATTCTGATAAATGCCAATTTGGCAGAATAATTGAGTTCCAGTTCACATACTGGTTCAAAAGTCCACCTTAGTAAATTTGTATTAACATGTGCGTTGAACACATGTCCCCCTGTCCTTTCATGAAACGTTGTATCTTTGATAACATCTCCATCTGTATTTTCCATCTTTGATAGCACCTTCCATCTCTGCACCTTCCTGACTGTGAAGCATCATGTGAAAGACTGGTTTGCAATTGTTTCAGAGTTTAGGAACACCCTTTAATTCCCATCCCCAGCCATCAGCAGGCAAGCTGAGGTATGTATTTGCACTGCATATCTATATGCCCAAAGTTTCCGGCTTACGATGAGTCTAGACTTGCTTACTATCAAGAGGGTCTCCGTATCTTCTGCTTTCCAACCATGCCCTGACAGTACACACACATGCCTTCACTTCCATGCATCCTTCGCTAACCATCTCTTTGCCTCTCCATCCATTGCTGTCTTCAGCAGAAACCTGTCTTGATGATGCAAGCAGTTTGACAATGGACCACGTTATTGATTGGGGACCAAGAGACCTCCAAGCTTGCAACTACGATTATTGATATGATTCTTTGGGTATACAAATGATAACACAGAAATGAAAGCTCGCGACTCTTTGGCTCCCCTCTGGTCATGTTGGTTTCAACAAACCTATCTTAGAGAGACACTCCCTTCCATTTCTGCAGTCCCAAATGGCCAGCAAGAAAAGACAGCTCTCAAGCACCACCGGCCAGGGCCGCCTTATATGGTGGCTGGGCTGCCTCAGGCTTGGACTGCCTGAATGTTGCTGCTTGATGCTCCCATGCCTTCCGGTGCATGCATATGCACCAAGATCTGCCTTTGCTTCATGTGATCTTGTCTTGTGAAAGTGCAGTTCTTTCCCTGTCTGAAGCTACAGATGGAAATAAGGGTATTAAAAAATGCAATGACAACAAAAGCCAGCAAAAGGAGGGCCAGCTGCTCTGCCCTTTGGTGATGGATGAGGCTCTAAGTCATTCACTCAGCTGTTTTATGACTTGTCTCTAAGTTCTGATGAGTTCCAAGCAGCTGTGCCTCACTGAATCCCCCATAAAGGGCCAACAATTGTCCTGCTGAATAATAAGAACGGCTAATGACACCAATTAAGAGCTGTAAATGCCATTTACACTTGTTTGTTATTTTTCAAGTCAATAAGGGTTGCGGATGGCAGAAGAGACCGAGACCATTTTGACGGGAGCAGTTTTGTGGGGACATTTTAATTGAAATATGACACAGTATAATAAAAAAGAAATTACAAAGCAATTGCCTTGCTGATTGGGTCAGCTGGGGAATATTGTCAGATGCATCGAGATAAACCACTTTTCGGGAAGGGGAGGGAAGGGAGGGGAGCTGACACCAATTACAATGGAATTGATGGGAGGCCTCGATTGTAGCACTTTGCAGGTTTTCATGGAAAAGACATTCGAGGAGCCACTTCTGTGGAAAAAGCCTCACACTGCAATACTGTTTTGATCTCCTCTACAATGTCTTTACCCCCATTCATTGCTTGCGATGTTTAACCCCTTTTGCTCATTGCTTGCTTTGTACAAACAGGGCATCCTTATCAGTACTATTCCAACTATCCCATCCTACTGTAGACAAACTAAGAAAATGAATCCAGAAGGACGATGGGAAGCAGGGCTGTGGACTGGTGGCAGAAACGCTCTGTCCAGCCAACACAGCTTGCTTGGCTGCTGCATCAAAGGCAGATCCCCCCCCCACCCCTACATTTATGGTTGCAGGCAAGAAATACAAGGATTCCAGCAAAACTGTGCTCATGAAGTCCTGGGAAGCAATCAAAACCTGCATTGTTCTTGTCTGAGACTGGAGAGCCAATTGTGACATACTGCCACGGAGTCCAGAATCTGACACAGAGCAGTGACCTGGACAAGAAACAGGAGGTGTGACTCTTAATAGGACAGAGGTCTAATGCTGGAGAAGATGGATAGATACTGAGGTCAGAGGCAGGAGACTTGGGCATGCATTGCTGGTGCTCAAATGCCAGATTAGATAAATGAGGTGAGCTGAGGTTGATCCAGGTGAGAAGGCAGGCAGGACTGGGTCACCACAAGGTATGCTTTGCTACCAAGTGGGAGCTTCAAGCTGATTTCTGCAGTGGGGCCACCACCATAACCCTCCGTGAAGGATATTAGGAGAGTAAGTACTCAGTGGAGGGCTTTCTCTGCAGTGGCGCCCAATTTATGGAACGCGCTCCCCAGAGAGGTCTGCCTGGTGCCGTCGTTATTTGTTTTTCGGCACCAGGTGAAGACCTGTTTGTTCAAACGCTAGTTTAATTGTTAATATTATTTATTTATTTTATTTTTCGGGCCAGGTCGACTCATATTATATTGTTTTATACTGCTCTTATTTGTTTATTATTGTGAGCCGCCCCAAGGCTTTGGCGAATGGGGCGGCATAGAAGCCTTCCAAATAAATAAATAATAAATAAATAACCGTTGCTTCACATTAGCCATTTCCATGCCCAGATGAGACATCATGTGTGGAATTTGCCTGAGAAATTTCACTAGCCTTATTGAAAATCATTTTGCCTCTCCTCAACAAATATCCTACCCCAGTCCCTGCAAGATCTCCCAATTCACTTCAGATTTTTCATTCGGTGGAGACATCCCTGGGTGTGCAGAACTGCCTGAGAAATTACCCTTCAATTTTCTCAAGGCTCACTTTACGCAAATTCCAGTTATGGCTTTGGGAAATACGGAAACTATTTCAATAATTTGATTTCCCTAATGTGGAAACTATTTTGTCTGAGCCGATGTTTAGGGGGTACCTACATCTGAGAGGTCTAGTTTGGCTGAAGACTTTGTGGTGTCAAATACTAAGTAAGCCTATGAAGTTTCCTGGAATGCCTTTCCAGTTTCCCTTTGATTGGAGATGTTCTTGATGACTTTCTGAAAACCCCTACTAGTTCTACAGAATGGTTCACCTTTGGATAGGTCCTTGCTGACACCTGCAAAGAATTGTAATAGATTGATGAGGCAAGACTTCCTGTTTAAAGGCTGCACACCGACTCTTCCAGAATATATTGGGTATGATTCAGAACCTGCAGAACTCAAAGGCAAGATGCCCATTGATTTTAATAGGTCTGGGTTAGACCCCTTGTTGTTTATCTATGGGAGCAATAATTCCGTTTCTTAATTACAGTTTCTACTGAATTGCTTGTACATGGAAGTTAAACCCATTGGCCTGTGCTTTCAAGGATCACCTCTGGTGCCTTTTATGAAATTGCTCTTACATTAGTTACCTTCCAGGCCTCTGGTGCAGAGGCTAATTTTACTGGTAGGTTACGCACTGTGGTTAAGGAGTTGTGCAATTTCATACTTGAGTTCTTTGAGAACTCTTGAGTAAATAGATGCCATCTGGCCCTACTCCTTTCTATTGTTCAGTTTATCAATCTGCCGTAATGTAACCTCTTCTATTGATATATCAACCTGTGAGAGCTCATTAGATTTATCACTTGTACAGAGACTGTTCTATGTAGGCAAGGGGGATGTGGGAGACCCAGGGGGTAGGAAGAGCTTGACAATTGCCATCCCAATGAACCAGATGGCCCTGTAAGGACATCATCTAGTTTCTGTTGTCAATGCCAAGGAAGGAACAGTTGGTCGGGTTCACAGTAGGAGTGAACCAAAAGCATCCATGACTGAATGTCTTCTGGAAGATGTGTGGTTGGATGGAATTCCACCAAGTCTTACACTCGTTTCCAGCTCTCATAGGAACCTAAGAACACCAAAATCCCATGCTGGATCAGACCAACAGTCCATCAAGTTCAACACTTCATCCACATGGTAGCAGATCCCTCAAGATGAGTATGGGAATTCCACCAGCCCAAGATCCTCAGCAACTGGTGCATTCAGGAATGCCACCTCTGATAATGGAAGCTACACACAGCCAGCAAACTCTGGACAGCCTCTTTCTCTATGACTTTTTCCAATTTAAAGCCATCCACTCTGGTGGTCATCACTACTTCCTGTGCCAGTGAATTCTATAGTTTTAAAGTGCATTTTCCAAGCTCTCCTTGAGTAACTCTGATGGGTCATCAGAAAGGTGGTTAACTGCTTAATATTCAGTAAAACCTCAAGTTCCAAGGTAGCCAGTGGTTAGGTCGAAACAATGCGTCTCACTGAGATGTCCAGCACAGATCTCCAGCTGCTAACAGAGCTCTTGAACTCCTAGACTACCTCCTCTGGATCTCACCATTGTCTTTAAGGATGCAGAGACCTCCTTGTGACTGGCTTTTCCTTAGCCTGACTTGAAGGCAGAGAAGATTATCTCACCTACTTTCCCTCCAGGGCATATGAAATCAACATTGTTTCCAGAACCAGTTTTGTCCTCTGTTAACTTCCTACTTGCTTAGATCCCATTAAAAGTTGACTGTGAAGGGGAAAGACTAGGTTACAGACACATTCGGTGGTGGGACTCCATAGAACCAATTTCCTACAGTATATTCCATGACTGAGTTCATGGGAGTGATTTAACACTCTGGAACTCAGACTCTGTCCCTGCCTTGTACTTTGGCTTATGGACAAGCTTCTTTTCTGTTAGTCCCAAAAGTCTGCATTGGGGAAAATCACTGTTCTGTAATTGGCCACATCCATCATACCAGCCACCCCATGGCATGTTTTTGGGGAAAGTTCTAGCAACATTGCTTCAAAATTCCAAATATCCCTGGCAAATAAAAACAGGCTGGGGACCCCTGTCCAGAATGCCATTTGTAAATGGCATGGTAAATGCCATTCTTTCTACAGGACACGATTGAGTAGACACAAAACAGTTGGCTCATGTCTGCAGTATAAGATCTATTTCTCCCCCTCCACCTCAAAATTTAATAATTTGCAAAGCATGGAAGGTGGAAGGCACAGCAGCTTGGTTTTAGTCTTCTCTATTCTCTGGAGGGGAAATGAAAATCTGGACCGCTTCCCCTCCAAGACACCCATGTCATCTTACCATTTGTTGCAAATTCCTGTTCTCTACTTTAATTATGCTCTCCTATTGAGTTTCCTTGCATAATTTAATTAATTTCTAGCAATCATGCTTCTGTCAAACCTGTTTGTCCCAATATAACATAGGAAGATCTTTAAAACAATACAAGCAAAATGTGCCCCTGTTATTTTATTTTATTTTTTAATTCTGTCAAGATGAAGGACAGACTTTAGTCACTTATTTGGTTGGTGTTTGATGAAGGGAAGGGAAGGGAAGGGAAGGGAAGGGAAGGGAAGGGAAGGGAAGGGAAGGGAAGGGAAGGGAAGGGAAGGAAGAGGGGAAATACCCCTTGGAACCTATCGGAGAAGGCAGAACCAGAGAAAATTAAAATATATGATCACTTCTGACTCCATTTGTTTTTCTTCCAAACTAGGGACAGTTTTCCAGTTATTTTAGAAAGGTCTGTTCCCTGGTTCAGTGAATGTGAGATGAACATATTGTATTGTTGTGACCTTCTCTGATTGCCGGTCTGCCTTGATTGATCCATGTTTCCTCACAGGGAGCTAGTTGCAGAAGTTGTTCTGGAAGCTGGAATCTTGATTGCCAGCACTTGGAACCTGATGCAAAGCCAAGCATCCAAGCAGGCATGTCCCTGCAGGTGAGGGGGGACAGAACAAGGAGACAGAAGGAGTTCATCTCCATCTCTAGCCCTGCTTTTCTCTCCATGTTGTGAACTGCCCAACAGGATCACCATCACCATCATCATCATCATCATCACCATCATCATCATCATCATCATCATCATCATCATCTTGTTGCTGTTGTTGTTGTTATTATAATATTAGGCTGTTGAAGATGCTCTGCTCAGAGTTCTATTTGTGTGAGCCACCTTTTGCCTGGGTTTCAATCTGGACATTTGTCTTGCCCTATTTTAGAAGGCCAAGGTGCCTCCTACATTGACTTCAATGGGAAAATCAACAAAAGACCTTCACATATGAAATAATGCATGGGATTTGCAGGTGTTGTAGCCCGGTTTGAGGTGATGAAGGCCAGGGTTTTCTGCTAGGCATATATGCAACCTTTTATTGCTTTACGGATTCAGTAAATGCGACTTGGGTGCCTGAGATAGCCCTGAGACCAGTCCTCGTTCTGTTGCTCTGACTCCGCTCCCTCTGGGGCTGGGAGCCCCGATTTGCTCTGGTTCTTGCAACAGCGCAAACTGTTCCCAGTTGAACCCCCAAAGGTGAGTCACTTTTGTAGCCTCACTCTGCCTAACTTGTGATACACATTCACGAAATATGAGACTGGACAATTTGAGAATTTCCTTGTGTTAGTCAATGAGGAGGAAGTATGTATTTGGGTGCACGGTGTAAAAATTGTGCACCAAAATGTTCATTATTTGTGTTCAAATGGACTTGGGCAAGTCACAGTCAAGGAACAAGAATGGCCCTTCAGAAAGAACTTTGGGGAACTTTATCCTCACAGATCCCTTCATCTTTTTCTAAATTATTATTATTAATTTCATTTCTTTCCAACTTGACTTCTTTTCATCCATTCCCACTGTGGTGCCTCCTATGCTCCTCTTGCTTAGTGATACATGAAAAAAATGTTTCAAGTTTGACCAGCATTCTACCCATTTTGCATCTTCCAGACAAAAGATAGACTTGGATGTGATCTGAAGCAAAGTCTGTATGTTTCTGGGCTTGCATTGTGAGATGTCAACCTTCCAAGAAAGCATTCAATGATTATTAGTATTAAACATGCAAAGTATTCATATGCCACATTTCTCCTTTCAAGAAACCAAAGGTAGCTTACATGAGTCTCCTCCTCTAAATCTTACACTCACAACAACCCTGTGAGGTAGACTGGGCTAAGAGTCAGTGACTGGCCCAAACAAATTATTTCACAATTACTACATGACAGTTATAGCCTAGAGTTTTCCTCTTGGAAATTGCCCAATGAAGCTCACATGATCTTCTGCTCTATTTTACCCTCATATCAACCCTTTGAGGAAGGTTAGGCTGAGTGTTTGTGAACAGACTAATGTGGTGCAGTGAGCTTCAGGGTGAATGGAGACTACAACCACCATCTCCCAAGTCCTGCTCCAAGCATTTGACTGCCACACCTCACCACACCACACCACAGTGACTTATACCTCAGAAAGACACACAATTGAAACATGCACACAGCATGTTTTAATCAAGAATGGACACTTTAGACATGCACACAATTGATGCATGCATTAAGAGAATGCATAAAATATGTATGAGTTTGAATGACAAAAGTTAAAAAAAAACCTTAACATACCCAATCTGATATGGATAAGATCCAGAGAACTTTGGAGAACTTTGGAGAACTCTGGCGAACTCTGGCAACTCCATTTCTTGCCTCATTTGTCCTTCCAGCTCTTGCTCTGCTCCCTTCTTGATCACATGCTCAGCTACCTCTTACACCTGCCCTCTCTGGCAAGTTCTACCATTTTTATTTTTTTATTTATTTAAAAATTTATATGCCGCCCCTTGCAATAGCCTCGGGGCGGCTTACAACACCATCACTTTTGCTGGGCTGCCCTCAAACTCCACTGCCTCACAAGTTCTGGTGCCTCCCACTTCTGGACCGCAAGGTCCCTCTGTACTTTGCACTCTTTCAATTTGACCACTTTCCTGCGGTCAGGAATCTCTTCTGGAAGCCACTGGCTTGGCCAGTAAAAGCCTTGGACCTTCCCGTTTACTGGCCAACATTTGGAATTTTCTCTGAATTATCCTAAAGCGTCATCTGAGCCTGCCTAACTGGGAGAAGGGGACTGAACCCACTGTGCCCCTGGGATAGTGGAAGTCTCAGGCTGTGCTCCAAAAACTAACAAGCAGATATTTGGAGAAGGTGGAAGGATGGCACTGTGCTCCTGGGTATGGATTTATGGTGAAGCCAAAGTGTGACCCTGCCCTTTATACGGCTCTGCTGAGCTGACAGCTCCATCCCTTAGATGCACCAAGAGGCTTAACCATACAAGGTCCCTAGGCGCATGCCTGAAATGGAATGCGGAACCCACTCTGCGTTCTGCAATCGCTCGCCTGTTTTGACACAGTGCAATGCCACCGTTTGACACTTGCCATTAGTCGGAGATAAAATGCAACAGGCCCCACTCACCTGCTTCTGTGAAGGATCCTTTTCTGGGTCTGTCAATTTCAGATCGTGCAGCTGCTTTGCTTGGTCCGTGGGATTGCTTGGGTTTGTACATTAATCGCCTGGCTGCATGTTGCATGAAAGCGACATGTTTGAAGGGCAATATAAAATGATACCGTAAATATAAATGAATAAATACTTTATAACCCATCGCATCACATCTACATCCATTTTGGCTCATTTCCACCAACTAGCCATCTCTGTGTGCTTTGCTGATAGGATTTATGGCTGCCTCTAACTGTGCTAGGCTTGAAAATCAGAACAAACTCTTCTGTTACTTCCCCCCTCCCGCTTCCTGTGATATCTTTAATTAAAGCTAGAAACTTTTCCTGTATGTTCATGAGAGATAGATCAAAACTCCCCACTTTGCCAGAATAATCACATGAAACCAACTTGTGCTTTTATGTGCATTATTCTAGTAAATAATAAGCTTTAAAATGTTCTGAATATGTTACTAAATATGACGGCGAGACATATAGACTGATGATCTATTATAGTGCATTAATAAATACACTATTACATATGGCATGCTGGCTGCGAAAAGCAATGGATCAAACCAAGAGAAGTTATTGGCCGAGGTGCTTTTTTTGAAGGCTTATATATAAGCCATACAATTTATCGAGAAATAGCTAACGAGTTGCCATTTTTCTTCTCTTTCTTAGTTTTCAGTTCTGTTAAAAGTCTTTTGATCGTGAAGCAAATCATGGTACAGGATGGTGACAGGTAAAACTTACCATTCCACACCACTATTTCACTCTAATAATTGCAACTGATTAATATTTCCCTCTTTGGCTAGTAGAGTAATTGCAAGGGGTGCTTGCTACCAAATCTGCAACTGCCTTTGTCTGGGGATGGAAAAAAGAGTTGTTGTCAGTCAGAGAAGGAAACACCAGTGTCAGTGGCTTGAGATGTGCCGCCAATATGGATGGGAAAACCAAGGATGCTCAAGGTGGCCAATATTCTCTGAATGGCACATCAACGCTCAAATTTTCTCACTCCCATTTCAATCTTCATACTTTGCTGCTGTTTCAAATGGGGAAAGAGTAGCTTTTGTGTGGATTTTTCAATGGTCCACCTTTCCCCACTAATGATGAAAGCATAGCATGTATGTTCGGTTAACAAAATGGTCTTTTAAAAGTGCAGATTCCTCTCCATGCACATCTTTTGGATGTGATTGCAAGTCTCTTTTTCTAAATCAGGGACTTCCATGCACATTCAGGTTTGGGGTTGTGAACAGGGCATGCTTGGATGGCACACAGACAGAAATGACATTCTCCTAGTCCCCAGGCAGCTTCCCATGCTGTGTTCCTATAAGGCTATGCAGCTGAAGAGGAGAGCACTGCTAAGAAGCGCAGCAGGGGTGGTGCCCTGACAAACAGGAAAGGAAGAGGTTCTGCTTCTGGAAACATCCATGGGGGGTGCAGGCAGGGTTGTTTTTGACCTCTCGCGACACCAGTCTGCCCCTCTGGCTAGGCATAAGCAATTAGGAGTTTGGATGAGAGGAGTCTCTCCACCCATGCCAACACTCCAGGTTCTTCAAGTCTGGCCGGCTCTTTGGAGGACTCCTCTTTGGAGGATGACCTGCAGAGATTCTGCTTGTTTCTGGGAGCCTGGAGGCAGTTCCTGGTTCTCAGGGGAGGTAGCATCAGCTCTAACCCCCAAGATATGGCTAGGCTCCCTTCAGAGGCAGAGGCTAGGGGGCAACTGATCCTCAGGGAACAAAGGTGCCAAGCAGCCAAGGGTTGAGTCAGCAGTGAAACAGCCAGCCTGGGCATGGCCTTTCTGATTAATAGACCTTTCCTTCTGTGTGCGGAGTGCTGCCTTTCTCCCAGCCCCAGCCTGGAGAACAGAGGGAGAATTTCATCTGAACTCCATGGACTATTTTCCAGAGATTTCTTTTCTCAAGGGGAATTTGATGAAATGTCTCCTCTTCCAACCTTATTCTTCCAGAAATTTTAAGGGAAGATTTGTGTGCACTTCCACTTTTATATATTCTGGAAACTCACAGATTTTGTCAAGCCATTGCTGGGACGAGGGGAATATTCCTCTCTTTTCATTTACAAATGTCTATGTTTCTGTGTCTAAGAAACCCTCCAAATATGTACAATTTAGGTGTAGTTCTGCCCCACAGGTGGCAGAACTCATGTCTTGCCCTCTTCTGTATCATGGCCAGTGATGGTGGAACCCCAATATAAGTGGGCCCATGTATCCATTCCAGATTTTACTCTGCACATATAAGGAGCTAGCTATGGTATCACGGTGATGTGATTCAACACCACTAATAGCTCCATTAACATTTAGACCAAAAATCAGAGTGAATACACAGATGTTCTTCAGGTCTCTGAAGGATCATGTCCCCTTTCCACCATCTCTTCAGTTCCTTAAACCTTTTCAATAGAGGGCTCCTCCCCAGTACCCTCGGCCTTCTATGTTGGCTTGTTCCAAACCCATCCCACTTCCAGTGCAGCACCTGAAACTGAGTGCATTGAGCCAGGTGAGTTTAGACTGGTGCAGTCTCAGGTGGAAGAATACTTGTCCCACTTTCTTCAAAAGAGCACTGATTCTTTCAAGGCTATGCCTTCAATTCAGCCTGAATTCAGAACCCATCTGGGTTCATTCAGAATTCTATGGGAGATATCAGAATCAAAGGACTTCTCCAAAGCAGACTGATGTTGAAGCTCCATCCCATTGAAGTTCTGTGCAGTTGTTTGGGTTCAAAGGGACCCAGAATGCCAGACAGTGATACTCTAAGGACTGTTGTAAGGTGGAGGGGTGTGAGAAGATGTGATGTTTTGAGAAGATGAGATGTTGTTTTGAGATTGACAACCCTAGCTTCTAATAACAGTGGCCAATTTTTAAAAAACACTGCAGTCCCAGCACTTTGGGTGAGAGATGTTGAAGAATTAATGTAACAAAAAGAACAGAACAACAGTGGGCAGGGTTCTATACAGCCATTGTCCCTTATACAACCCCCTGCTCTGTTTCCACGTTCAGTCCCCCATCCAGCTGTAGGCCCCCATCATTCCAGCTTAGCAAAGGTGATTGGACATGCTAGTTCCATGTATTGCTAGGCTGGCAGGCTGGCCAGCGCTGAAGGGTTTTGTGGTCTTTACTAGCTGCTGCTCCCAGGAGCAGGGAGGGGGTTTGTTGGAGTCTGAGTGAGGTTACAGCGTTGGGGACTTGCTGGGCATTCAAGTTCTTCCGGCCTTGAATGTTCTTTTCCCTTTCCCCACACTGTCCTATTTCTGTTCTTCGGAGGTGCCATTTGAGCAACAAACAAAAACATGCTCAAATTGGTTTTTGTTCATTTGCTTCTTTCCTAGGGACATATTTATGATTTATACTAATTTCCCAAAATAAAATTTAAAAAATCCTCCCCAGTGGAAGGGTAAGAAGGGGAAAAATTACACAATCTGCATGAGGAATTCCCTACCACACAAACCCAGCCATCCCAAATCATACAGATTCTTAGGGGAAGCCATTTTTATAACAGTTGCCCCACAAGGAACATAAGGCATTTCTTTTTTTCCCCCTCTAAACCATTAATGAATTTTATTATAGCATTGCATTTATATGCCACCTGCTTTCCTCTTGCAAGGAATGTAAAGTGGCTTGCTTGATTCTCCTACACTCCACAAGAACTTTGTGAGGTAGGTTGGGCTGAACTGGCCCAGAGACAAGCAATGCGCTTCATAGCGGTGTGGGGACTATAACCCAGATGCCCGAGGTCTCCATTCCGACTCTCCAGCCACCATTTCACACTGGATTTCACAGGGATCTCCAGCAGAGAACTTACCAGCATATCCATGTTCATGGACACCTCTTGGTGCCCAGCAGACCCCTGCTTCTTTCTGTGGGTTTTTCCTTGTATTCTTTGTTATTCACACACACACTGAGGACTGGCCTGTGACCAAGTGAAAGAGTGTCTTCTAACACCATCTTCACTGTAGCTTTGTGCCTGCTGTTGTGTTTTGAAGCTCAGAACCTCTGCCCTTGAAGTTATCCATGACTACTAGCCTTGCTGGCCATTTGCTTCCTCCTTGGCCAGGGGCGGCATGCCTGCATCTCCCAGTTGCTGAGGAGCTTGGGCTGGTGAAGGCCTTGCACCCACCCTGCTTGTGGGATCCTGTGAGCAGCTGGTTTGCCTCTGTGTGTACAGAGTGGTGGACAAGAAGGACCCTTGGTCTGATCCAGCATGGCTTTTCTTATGTTCTTATGTTCTAATGGGCCATATGCATATGGCAGCTACCTATGAATGGGCAACCCATGGCCATCTGCAACAGCTTCTCAAAACTCCAGCTATTTCCATCAGCCCCCAAATCTTCAGCAACCCAGACCTACTGTGTCTTTCCATTAGCTTTAGTAAATTCACTTCACCTCCCGCCATCCCAAAAAGTGACAACCCATAAACTATTTTCTTTATATTGAGGGGTCGATAGTCCATATTGGTTGGTAATGGCCTTTCCTCTCTCTGTGTGTGCTTGTTTTTGTAAGGACTGACTATCCGTTCATTCAAATAACATGGAGATGGATAAACTAGAATCCTGAGGTTTCACTTCCTAGGTGCAGTAGGTTTCTGTCTGTCTCCTGCATTGAATCGCACTGTTCCTCCACCTCCAGTTCAACTCTGCACAGCGGAAGCTCAGTTCCTGTGCGATGTTAGTGTGGATTAGGCCTATTCACATCTAAATAGCAGAGACATGCAAACGGAGAATCTGAGTCTAATTTCATAAGCTTTGACTCCTCAGTCGACCTGTGCATAGGAATAATAACATGCAAATCAGTATTTATATAAGAATTTAATCTTTTATAGTAGTCCCATTAACAAACCTGGAATTTAATGTGCTATAAAACTTTTGCATGTGCAAAGCTTAAATGCTTCCCAGCTGAGTCTCTGTATGCTGTTGAATATCAGTTGCAGCAACTTGCACAAATACTGGGGTGGAAGAGAGGAAAGGATGTTTTCTTTTACTTGTTTACTTTTCCTTAGGATAAACCGTGAAACAGTAAAAAGAGGCTAAGACACAACAGGGGAGCAAGAGCACACTTGCAGCTACAGCCTACATGGGAACGGAAAGATATTACAGAATTACAGTTTTTCTTGCTACCAGCTGTGAATCTGGAATTAGCTAGTTTGGCAGCCCTGAGTTTTTAATACAGGAGGAACTTCTGCCTAGATTGCTTCTTCACTTGCAATCCATTTCGCCTGGAATCTCTTTTCCCCTCCTCTCGCCTGGGTGTTTGGAGAAAGCAAATCCCACTGGGTTGGCTGCTCAGGGTTTTTGGATATTTCTGCCTTCAGCCAAGTGAAAGATTTTAGGGTGCTGTGGTCCTCGTTAGCTCAGGTCAGTACATTTAGCTGTAGAAGGTTTTTGGTGTCAGCTCCATCGCTGCAATGAACAGGTGAGAGACAGCAGAGGGCTCTGGTCTCAAAGATAGCTGCATTTCAACTTTTGCCCAAAAGGGATGCAACCAGACTATATTCTTTTTCATTCTTCCTCTCCCACCAGTTCATGTCCCCAGTTTGAGGAGGAGTGTGATGAACAGACAAAAGAAACTGTAACGATTTGTGCTAGCTTTCAGAGGAGCAATGTCCACCTCACCCCACACAATAACTAAAAATACAGCACAACAACCATCAAGTGACTGAACAGTTAAATAAATAGAATTAAAATGCATTCACAACTTGCAAAAGTAGGCTTGAAGATAAGAATGACCTTTCAGAGCTTGCCAGTGTTGGGTTTTTTTTATTTTCCAGAGGGAGTTGCCCTACAATTAAGGGTCATTGAAAAGGCTCCTCTATTCTTTTCCTCATTTATTCCTGCCATGTTGGATGCCACCAGGGCCAGCAGAATCCTTTGACCTCCCTCTGTCCAAAGTGGCCAGTGGCAAAAGGAAGGTTCAACCAACTTTTTGCTCCACTAATGTCTCTGGGAACCCCTTGGAATTCTCTTGCTCTTCTGAGAAAGGCAGTTGCTCAAAGGACTGTGAACTCCAGAGATGCTGACTGGTGGATGGGGCTGCACACCCGTAATCCAGCTGCCAATTATTATTATTTTCCCAACAGAAAGTCTGTCTGGCATAATTTAACATAAAGAATGTTGACAAAAATTGTCTCTACCAGCGAAGGCACCATCCCCATGTTGGAAAAGGAATCCAATGGATTCCCATAACATCCATGGGTAATAGCAATTAATAAGTGAACATCGCCACCCTTTGTACAAGAAATGCTGAAAAAATGCCCAAATAGGAAGGCATTCTTGGCACTGCAGAAGATGTTTGTGAGAGAAGTTCTGGCTCAGCACAAGAACAAGCATTAGCATCCGAGCTGAGCCAGAAGGGCCCCCACAGTTTGAGAACATGTTCAATTTTTAATAAAGGACTATTACCCATTCATTCTTGTTCTTTTCTTTCCTGTTTTATGGCCCACTAAGAATCCAATTGGCAGGAGTTTCCTCTCATTGTGGTTAACAGGATGGTGCCATTGGACACATGGCAGGATGATGCGACAAGCTTAAGCAAATACTTGTTGATGTTTGTAGGGAATTTCAGGAGTGATGCTGGGACCCACCCAAGCCCTTCACAGCCGTCATGGAAAGGGCTACTCAGGCCTCCCTCCTGCCTTGAAGTTGCAACAAGAAGTTGGAGCCGAATGTGAAACAGCCCTCCAAAGAAAACACAGGGCGCCGAGTCTGGTAGCGGTGACTTCTGCTGCCATGCATTCTCTCCTACCATTGGATGCTCAGAAGGATCATGTATGGAGGCTTGCGTGCATCTTCTGCAAAATATTTTGGCAGCAAAAAGGGGCATAGCCACAGCTGAATGCGACAGGGACAAAAAACCAGCAACCACAATAACAAAAGTCCGTGTCTCTTCGCATAGCGCTCTTTCTGGGCCTGATGTTCTGAATCCCTGCACTGCACGACCAAAACCTCCCAATTTAATCTAATTGATGGACTATGATTCAATTAGTTTTCCCCTGTGAGCAAATACAACAAAACAAACAGCTAAATTGAATGACAGCAAAGAACAAAGCGATGGAGAATAATTTCTTTGTACATGGAAGACTGACGCTCAAATAATGAACATTCTAGGAATGGTTTCCAAGTTGAGTTGAAGTTCTTTTTTATTTTTCCAGTTCAGCTTATGTTTCGGCTTGTGCATGTTTTGTTATCGAGAATGTCTTCGATCTAGTTCTCAACAACAGATCGCAGTGACTGTGATGTCTCTAATTGCAAGATTATTTGCTTTTCTACTCAGTATATTTGGCAGTCCAGGCTATAACCTTTGGAAGCATTCAAATTCCACTAGATGAGGTGACTGAATACATCTGGAAGATGAAATATGAAATTGAAGGAAGATGAAATATGAAATTGAATCTCTCATTGACACCATTCCAAAAAGATTCTGTGACTGGACAATTCCAGAGCAGATAGAGAAGCTTCAGTGGTATAATAGGACATCTCCACTATCTGTCAAGGTCCCTTAACTGCTGCATAACATCTGTTCAGGTCATTTAAAACAACCAGCCAACCAACTAATCGAGCAAAAAGTGCATTATTGCACCGCTCCAGTGCTGTTGAACAAACTGAGGCATGTGCTCCATGAAACTTCCTTGAACAGGGTCATTCATCCAGGCCTGTAGAGTTGTCTCCAACTGACAGTAACTTGCCAAGGACTTTGGCAGAAGCCTTTCTCAGACTCACTGCTTGAGTGAAAATGCTATGGATCAAACCAGGTGCCTAGTGGGTAGGTTTTTTGTATTCTGAGTGAATTCAGAAGAAAGGCTGATCCCACGGAAACCATGTCAGCATCTCTTAAAGTGGCCTGCTAGAACTACACTGTGAGTAGGATAGGTTGGGAACATCGCTTTGGTGACATATTTAAAAACCATACACTATTTTGGGGGCCTTTGGAAATAAATGCCCTGAGCATTGAGCAAAGTGTCTGCAAGGACGACAGAACCACAAGGGTGTTCTCTGACATGTCCCAACTAGCAAGGGGCCTCTTGCCTGGAATGAACTGTTCCCAGAACATCAATGGCGTCAATTGAAAATCAGCACTTGCGCCTTCAGTTACTCTCCAAAAATCCAGAAGTAGTTTACTGGATTTTCCCCATAACATACATGGAAGATGGAGGTACAGACTACAGGTGAGCAGACTACAGGTGAGCAAATCTGTCTGTTTCTGGTTTGTGTCCCTGTTACATGGATTTGCCCACAAGCCAGTTCTAAACTGACATATGGGTAAATAACGAAAATGTAACAGAGACCAGTGTCATTTGTGACTAAAACAAAACAAAACAAAATTCAGAACGGGGATTTGCATTTAAAGATAGGCAGAAATACTTTTTCGCCCATTTCTAAAGGACTGCCTCACCAAATGAATATTTCTGTCTGTATTTAGAAAAATGCATTTAGAAATCGCATTATGTCAACATACCTTTAAACCCATTTTGAAAGTTTAGAAAAGTGTAGGAACACTGACCCAAGAAATAGGGACAGGACAGGATGCATCAAAATTCACAAGACCAGATTCCTCCATCTTGCAACTGTCCTATTTATGGCAAATTCTGTTTTCACTGAGGCTTTGCTGACCCACAGGGAGAGAACAGTGGCACTGCAGTGAAGCAGGAAATGGGGGAAAACCAAAAGCAGTCCTTCACGTGGCTGTGGCGGTGGAGGGAAGTTAAAAAAACAGGCAAAATGTTCGTTATTTGAAATGAAGGCAGAAAGCACGACTCTTACTCTGAAATGTCTTTGTGGAGCCGCACGATGCAGTCAAAGCCGATTGGCTGTTCCATTCTGACAGATGTGCATTCATTATCATTTGAATACAACCCAGTGGTGGACACAACCCACTACTCTGGAGGGCAACGCACAATAAAGACCATTAAGCACCTATGAAAAAATCAAGTAAAAGTGATAAATCCAGTAGTGACCTACAATCCCGGTTTTACATAGAGTGCCTGGCACACTGTGGCCACTTAATAAATGCAGGACTGCTTTGAGTTTCTTCTTCCTATTCTAATTTTATGAGCTATTACTTTTGCCAGTCCTTTAGCTCACCCTCCCAAATTACTCCCAGCCATAAACTCCTCCTGCAGTAGTGCAAAGATGCTTTTGTTTCCTTAACTCTCTCTGTCTTTAATAACTAGGACAGCTCCCCACTTAGATAATCTCTCGGCACTCGCCAGTAGCCCTTGCTGTAATGGGAAGATGAGCTGTCGGTGTAGTTTGCTTCAGCTAATGGCAACTTTATTAGATATCTGCGGTGAGAGGATGGGACACCGGGGAGCATTAACACCTGAATTTACAGTCAGAAGGATGGGACATATTGAAGTTCTTCACTACACAGAATTACTCAATAATAGCCTTCGGAAACATAAATAATCAAGGTGCATCATTTCTGAAGATAAAAGCCAGGAACATGTCTGGCTAATTGACCATGATGGAGTTATAATAGTGAAATACAGCCCAATATCTGTGTAAGGTTCTTTGTAGGGCTCCCTATAGAGAAAGCTTTGGGAGTTCCCATGTCTACCGAAGTTTATAGTCAGAGAGGGAGTTCTTTAGGTGAGTGTGTCTGTCGATACAATCCAGGTTAGAGTTCGCATCAGCCAGATCCGTTGGGCAGCGCTAACAACAGCTAAGTAACTTTGACGTGATGTGATGTGCCTTGGTCAGAAAAGGAAGGATAATCATTGTCCAGCACAAAAGCATCAAGACACTGTTTGAAGGACTGCAGCTCTTTGCAACTAATGGAAATCTTGAGAAGATTCCAAAAGGTCATTTCTTCCAAGAGAATCTTACCCATTAGGAAGCAAATCTGCAACTGCAGAAAATCATTTCCCCTTCCTCCTTTCTTTCCTTTCTTTTTTTTCTTCCTTTATTTTATTTTATTTTATTTTACTGTCATTACAGTTGCTAATCTGCAGCAGGAGAGCTATTAAGTATCTCACGGAGAAGGAGATGGAGCATTAGCAAGCAAAAAGGTGGCTCTAATGGTTCTAATCAAGGCACAGATTGGCTGCCTACTCATCCTCATTCATTCATTCATTCTATTAATTATATTTATATATCACCCCATTCATTAATTCATTAATTCATTCTATTTATTATATTTATATATCATCCCCCATTCATTCATTCATTCATTCATTCATTCATTCATTCATTCATTCTGTTTATTATATTTATATACCATCCAATAGCCCACAGGTCTCTCTAGGTAGCTTACAAACATTAAAAGCATTTTTGTGTTGTTAGTCACGAAGTCATGTCTGACCCATCGCGACCCCATGGACAACATTCCTCCAGGCTTTCCTGTCCTCCATCAAGCTCACATCAACTGCCCCAGTGATTCCATCTAGCCACCTCATCCTCTGCTGTCCCCTTCTTCTTTTGCCATCTATTCTTCCCAGCCTCAGGCTCTTCTCCAGGGAGTCCTTCCTTCTCATTAGGTGGTCGAAGGATTTGAGTTCCATCTTCAGCATCTGGCCTTCTAAAGAGCAGTCAGGGTTGATCTCCTCTCGGACTGACCAGTTTGATCGCCTTGCGGTCCAAGGGACTCGCAGGAGTCTCCTCCAGCACCACAACTCAAAGGCCTCAATCCTTTTGCCCTCGGCCTTCCTTATGGTCCAGGTTTCACAGCCATACATTGCAACTGGGAAAACCATAGCCTTGACTATACGCACTTTTGTTGGCAGGGCGATGTCTCTGCTTTTTAGTATGCTGTCTAGATTTGCAATAGCTTTCCTCCCCAGGAGCAAGCGTCTTTTAATTTCTTGGCTGCAGTCCCCGTCTGTGGTGATCTTGGAGCCCAGGAAAATAAAATCTGTCACTGCCTCCATTTCTTCCCCATCTATTTGAAGAAGAGAAGAGGAGAAGAGGAGACTCAGAGGGGATATGTTGGCAACATACAGCTATGTGAGGGGGTGTCACATGGAGATGGGGAGAGGCCTGTTCTCCCCTGCAGAGGAAGGCAGGACGCACTCCAATGGAACAAAGCTCAGGGAGCCAAGGTTCAATTTGGATGCCAGGAAGCACTTCCTGACAGTTAGGACCCCGAGGGCGTGGAATGGGCTTCCACGGGAGGTCGTTGAGGCCCCATCAGTGAGGGAGTTCAAAGACAGGCTGGACATGCACATGGTGGGCATGTCATGAGCGGAGCCGGCAGGTGCCAGAGGTCAGACCAGATGGCCCGGGAGGCCCCTTCTGACTCGCTCTGTTTCTATGTTTCTATTTGCCATGAAGTGAGAGGACCGGATGCCATTAAAACCATTATATGACACAATAAAAAACGAGTACTAAAAATACCAAATAATGAATTACTACAACAAATATAAACTTTAACTACTATAGAAGCAACAATAAACAATATTAAAACATAAATCTATAAAATGATCCATAGTTTAGTTCTTAAAATACCTGGTAAATAACAAGGCTTCCATGTGATGCCAAAACAAAAGCAAGGGCGGCACCAGGGGTACCTCTTCGAGGAACATATTCCAGAGACAGGGTGCCACTTGTCTCTGGAATAGGCCCTTCTCCTATTCACTACCACCCTTCTTACTTCTTTAGGAGGGGTTCTTTGGAAGGACCTCTGAAGCTGATCTTAATGGGCAAGTAGGGACATGTGGGAACAGGTGATCCTTCAGACCTCCTGGCCCTAAGCCATTAAGGGGTTTAAATGTTAGAACAAGCAGCTTGAATCAGGTCCAGGCCACAACTGGGAACCAGTGCTGCCAACAGAGGGCTGCCATGATGCGATTTCATGGGCAGTCCTTGTTGGGAGGTGTGCTGCCTCATCCTGAGGTTTCCACACTGTTTTCAGAGGTGCACATGGCCATAGTCAAGACAAGGGGTTGCCAGGACATGGATAACTGTGGCTGTGCTCTTCCTGTCCAGACAAGGCTGCAGCTGGTGAATCAGGTGTAGGTGATCAAAGGTGTTCTTAGCCACCAAGTCCGCTTGTGACTCCAGTGATAATTCCAGGTCAAGGAGCAGCCAAACTATGGACCTTAGGGGGAGTGTGACCCCATCAGGACATCTGAAAATCTTCCCACTGGACAGATGATCCATCCACCCACAGCACCTCCGTCTTGTCTGGATTTGTTGGCCTTCATCCAGTTCATTACTGAGCTCAGGCACTGATTCAGAGTGGCCACCCCCTCACCTGGCTCTGATAAAAAAGAGAGGTAGAGCTGAGTGTCATTCACATTTTGATTGCATTTCAGCCTGCACCTCTGGATGATCTCTTCCAGTGGTTTCATGTAGATGTTAAAAAGCTTGGTAGATTAGATTTCTAGGTTGTGGTATCTCAGACTTCCAGAGAAGTATCACACAATGGACTACTGGGTGAAACTTAGGGGTTTTGACAGGGAAAGAGACCTGACAGTGGGGGTATGTTATCGCCCTCCAGGTCAACTTGAGACCCTGGATGATGTCCTGACAGGCCCAATTCTAAGGATATCTCGGGGGAGAGACACAGTAATTATGGGGGATTTCAATCTCCCAGATATTACTTGGGAGACTCATGTCGCTTCCTAGAAGCTCTAGAGGGTGGGTTTTTCACCCAGAGGGTCCGAGAGGCAACAAGAGAGGGATACATCCTGGACTTGGTCTTGACCAATAGGGAGGAGCTGATAGATGAAGTACAGATTAGGGGAGCTCTGGATGCGAGTGATCACTCCATCCTTTGCTTTGAGATCAGGGGACTGGGGCCGTGCAGCAGGGCGAGCACTAGAAGCTGGGACTTCAAGTGGGCCAACTTTGGCCAACTGAAGGCCAGACTGGGGAAAGTCTCCTGGGATAGGTTACTGAAAGGTAAGCGAGTTGAGGAGGGGTGGATGGCACTCAAAAGGGAGGTTTTGCAGGCGCAAGCCCTGACGATACCTCTAGTCAGTAAGGTGGGGAGGCGGAGGAGAGTGCTGCCATGGATGCGAAAGGAGGAGGTTAGGGGGATTAGATGAAAGAGGAGCCTCCATAGGAAATGGGTACTGGGGAAATAGACAAAAGGGTATACCGGGAGGAGGAGGCCTGTTGCAGAAGGATTCTTCGCAAGGCTAAGGCTGATTACGAGCTGAGACTTGCCAAGAATATCAAGAGCAACAAAAAGGGCTTCTTTCAGCATGTAAATAGGAAAAGGAAGGGGAGACAAGTGGTGGGACCACTAAATAAGGAGGAAGGAGATCCAGTGAATGACATGAGGGAACAGGCACGGATGCTAAATGACTATTTTGCCTCTGTGTTCTCCCCAAAGCAGGATGGAGGATATCCGTATAGGAGATTAGATGAGGCTGGGGACTTAGGGGCAGAGATTAGAGTCACCCCCCTTGACGTTGAGGGGTTCCTCAGGGCATTGGACATTACAAAGGCACCAGGCCCTGACGGGTTACACCCGAGAGTACTTAGAGAATTGGCAGGGGTTCTCTCATGCCCGCTGGCCTCCATTTTTGAGGCCTCGTGGAGAATGGGTGAAGTTCCAGAGGACTGGAGGGTGGCATCGGTGGTCCCAATTTACAAAAAGGGTAGTAGGAAGGACATGGGGAATTATAGACCGGTTAGCCTTACGTCCATTGTAGGAAAAACAATGGAAAGGCTCATAATAGAGAGAGATCTAGTGATGCTAGATAGGGAAGGGAGGCTGACAGCCACACAACACGGCTTCCGCAGAAACAGGTCCTGCCAAACAAACCTTGTGGAATTCTATGACAAGGTTTCAAGATGGCTAGATGGAGGGGATGCAGTGGATGTGGTATACCTGGATTTCAGCAAGGCCTTTGACAAAGTGCCCCATGATATCCTGGTGGAGAAACTGAGGAGTTTTGGGATAGACCAAAGCACAGTCCGGTGGATTAGGGCATGGTTGACTGACCGAAAGCAGAAGGTAACCATTAGCGGGGAATCGTCGGGATGGCAGCCAGTGACAAGCGGGGTCCCCCAGGGCTCTGTCCTGGGGCCGATCCTGTTTAATCTTTTCATTAACGACATGGAAGAAGGGGTAAACAGTCTGCTGATCAAATTCGCAGACGACACTAAAACTGGAGCAGTGGCCACAACTGAGGAGCAGATACACCAGATCCAAAAGGATCTGGACAGACTATGGAAGTGGGCAGGAGACAACAGGATGGCGTTCAATGTGGATAAGTGCAAGGTCTTGCACTTGGGGCATAAGAATAGCTGTCATAAGTACAGGTTAGGTGACAAGTGGCTGGAGAGCAGCACTTGTGAAAGGGACCTTGGGGTACTGGTTGACCGCAGGCTAAACATGAGTCAGCAGTGTGATGCGGTGGCCAAGAGGGTGAACGCCACCCTTGGCTGCATAGGCAGAAGTGTGGCTTCTAGATCAAGAGATGTATTACTACCACTCTACACGACTCTGGTGCACCCGCAACTGGAGTATTGTGTTCAGTTTTGGGCCCCTCATTACAGAAAGGATATAGCCAGGTTGGAGTCAGTGCAGCGTAGGGCCACAAGAATGGTGGCTGGTTTGCAGGGGATGCCGTATGAGGCAAGACTGAGGGAACTGGGTCTCTTCAGCTTGGAGAAGAGGAGACTCAGAGGGGCTATGTTGGCAACATACAGGTATGTGAGGGGCTGTCACATGGAGATGGGGAGAGGCCTGTTCTCCCCTGCAGAGGAAGGCAGGACGTGCTCCAATGGAGCAAAGCTCAGGGAACCCAGGTTCCATTTGGATGCCAGGAAGCACTTCCTGACAGTTAGGACCCCGAGGGTGTGGAATGGTCTTCCACGAGAGGTTGTTGAGGCCCCATCGGTGAGGGTGTTCAAAGACAGGCTGGACATGCACATGGTGGGCATGTCATGAGCGGAGCTGGCAGGTGCCGGAGGTCAGACTAGATGGCCCGGGAGGTCCCTTCTGACTCGCTCTGTTTCTATGTTTCTATGTTTCTATGCACATGGTGGGCATGTCGTGAGCGGAGCAGGCTGGTGCCGGAGGTCAGACTAGACTGCCCAGGAGGCCCCTTCTGACTCGCTCTGTTTCTATGTTTCTATGTAATGATAACTCCCTTCCCATATGGAAGCATACACAAAGAAATAAGCTCCCACCTAGAGCCTGAATTTCAGTCTTCCTAGTGAGAATGTGGCTTGTTATCTGCAATAGGGTCTATTAGTAATAAGTCCCCATTTCTGCCAACCTTCTTGTCTTCTCCTCTTCTCAGTACAGTAAATAAATGTACTAACAATGTCTCTCCCTTCTTCTATTTAGCAATACTCTGGCTACATCCCAAGGGGCCTTCTGCGTAGTGAGCCAAGTGCTACAATCTGCCAATCTCAGAAATCTGATACAAATATAGTACAATACAATGCAGTTTCAAAGAGCAGACCAAAGGGAATTAGGAGGAAGTAGACAGATCTCCCACAAAATATGAGGATGTGTGCAGTGTTTGGGGCCTGCTTCTCTTGAAATACAACATCCCAAGCTGGAAAGCTACGAATGTGAGCTAGAAGAAGAAGAGGGTTGTGGAATGTGTTGTTGAAATGTCAAGTTTAGCAAGCAAAATTAGTTTGTGAGAACTTCTGTTTTCAGGGAAGACACAAGGAAGGGAAATAAAGAGGGGCAGAGGGAGATGGATGTAAGATCATCAACCCAGTGGTTTGTCTGCAAGCCAAATGAGCAGACCCATTAAGTAATACCTAGCTTTCCTCCTATCTGGGCTAACAAGCAGCAGAAACCTCCCTAAGGGTGGAGCCAACCCTTTTTGGAGGTAAAGGAAAGAGCAGGACCTAATTTAGAATCAACTCCAGGCCTGGACAAGAGCTAACTCCACTAATCAGAGAAGCACTTCTCAGATAGATGCTACTTGTTATCAAATTAATAATTAGATACTCTGTATTACAAAGTCAGTCCGATATGGTCATCCAAGCTCAATAAAAGACTGCATTTTAGAAGCCTTCCACCTTGATTTGTTGGAAAGAGAAAAAGAGATGTACTAATGAAAATATGTTTCTATTTCCCCCCTTGACAACTTTCCTTCTCTGCACATAAGAATTTCCCTTTTCTGGAACATTTCTTCCCTTCTACTCATATGATAAGAGCACATTTAATGAACAAAAGAAGACAAGACGAGCACATGGACCAAGTGGCCAATACAGTTCCATGGCAGGCCATCATCTGAACAGGTCTGAACAGATTCTTTGCACTGCTTCTGCAGCTCAGATAAACTTTAGATTTCAGGCCTTCTTAGACCCGAAGCATGAGATACAGGTGGAAGAGATGAAGGTAATGGAAGCTGTGCTTGAGGAATGGTCCATGGTGTCTGATCCTGCAGTGACATGCCATGGAAAATAGTGAATCAATAGCATTTGGGTCATCTGGTGAGTCAGATAAATCCACTGGGTTTTAGACAAGGGGAGGCAACATGCTTTGAGGATCTGATTGTAAATTCAGTAAAAAGCTTTTGTATCAAGTCCGGCTCTTTAGGGTCTATGCAAAACACATCAGGGATGGGTGGTAGATTTATTCACACAAGCTCTCTCTCTCCCTCCACAGCACAGCACCATCGGAAACTTCCAAATTTCATACACCCATTCTAGTAATTAATACCAATATTAATACCAGTAATAAGACACTCCCAGGGGCTGCGGTAGAAGCAATTAGCCCAAACAGTTTTAATAAAGGAGATGGATAAGCAGGCAGTCTGGGAAGCTACTGCAAATTACACTTATCCAACTCCCTAATGCCAAGACAAAGGGATGGTAAATATAGCCAATCATCCTTCTTCTCATAAGTTGGCATGGCAGCTACCCCAGTGGGGATTTTGTAGAAAGAAGTATGGCGGGACAGACTTGAGGGAATACAAAGTCTTTTGGAATCAAGACAATCTATAGCAACTCTGCATTCCTTCCAGGAAGCAAATGAACTTTCCTTGGAAAGGAGATGTGAAAAGTTCAAAGCAAGCCCATTTGAAGCTCAAGCTGCACTTGGTGATGGATGCTGTGAAGCTCAGCAATGATACCCAAAGGTTTGAAAGAAACACTGAAGCAGTGGCTTGAAGAAACTCCTCAAGGAGGTTCAACCCAGATGTTCCTGTGATCAGGCACCCACAGAGACCATACCACCATAAAGATGAGATCTCTGGCCAATGAGATGCTATTTCTGCCAGCACTATGGGACTTCTTGTTTTCACCTCCTGGCATTCCTTGTTCAGTTCTATCACAGAGAGTACACCTGTGTCCCAGGTGGTTGCAGGAATGAGGACAAATACTTACTGCCACCTTTGGATGCACCCCATTAGATCTGCTTGCTCGAGGACCTTCTTACACAGAATCCCATGCACCGAGGGTCTTCTAAGAAACAACACAAGTGCTACAAATTTCCAGTCCTTTAGCTTACTATCAGCACTCTGCCTTGGCAATAGCAAGTTTTTAGAAGGAGGAAGGAGGAAGGAGGAAGGGAAGGGAAGGGAAGGGAAGGGAAGGGAAGGGAAGGGAAGGGAAGGGAAGGGAAGGGAAGGGAAGGGAAGATGCTTGGACTGCAGTAGCATCCCAGCTGTTTCCTAGACATTTTTCATGTATTAATGGTGCCATCTTGAACTTGCACATTAAAAATGGCTTTCTCAAGGGCATCTTGAATGCTTCTGGCTGAAGTGCACACTTTGCCACCTGTATGCAAGGCTGTGGTGACAGATGCCTGTTTATATTTATCATGGTCAGGTTGTAAAACATCATCCATCCATCCACTCATTTGTATATCACCCAAAAGCCAAAGTTTTCTGGATGATTCTCAAAGAAAGAGGGAAAATCCCTAAAACATAATGACTGTATTGCACTTTATGGGCAATTTGTTGGGCAGAAGCAAGCCTTTTTGGACAGTCTGCTCAGGTTGGTAACTCCGATGAGGGAAGAAAAATGGTTTTCAAACTACTGTGAGAATCGGCCCAGTTTCTGGAAACGCAGGTGATCACAACTCACATGCTTTCTGCAGCACTCAACCAGTGAGGAGGACTTGTGGAGAAACACAACTGAGTTTCACAACTGAGAGCTCCTAGCAAGGTTGGAAGAGGAGCTTCTCAGCCATTTCTGTCTCAGCAAAATCACTGTCAAATGTCTGGGCCACAAACATTGCAAAAAGCAGCACTGCAAATTGTGTAAACACAGTTAGACATTTGCACAATTATATGCATTCCTTTGGATTTATGTGTTATGTTTTCTATCTGAAGTCATAGAGGTCTACATTTAATGGCTTCACACTAAAACAAGGAAATCTGATTTGTTTGAGTTTGACAGATTTCTGGCTGCTTCTGACGAATGAACAATCTGTTCTGTACTGTTCTTGTTCTTTTTCAGACTTTTGTTCTAGAATGGAATGTGATTTGCACTTTTTTAAACTGCAAAGGAAGTTGGCACAAATAACCACCTAAAAACATATGGAGGTAGTGCAATTTGTGTAGAATTGGCTAATTTGTACAAATAATTCATGCAAATTCTCCTCCTCCTCCTCATCATCATCATGCCTATTCCCACTGATCAGAACTTAAGGCAGCTCACAGTATTAAAATATATACAGTGAAAACATTAAAAGTATACAAAAGTTTAAAATATAATTAAATCAGTTGAAGGTTAAAATTCTACATATCTAGATTAAAAATAGTAGAAACAATGTAAAGAGTAAAACTAAAAGCCCCAAGAACGCACAACTTTTGCTCCAGGCATAAGATTTTGGAGTGGGGTGTTGCAAATTTCATAACCAGTTTAAAAACACACACATCTTGCATTGCCATCACTGGTCCCACCGTGAGTCGGCCCTGAAATCCTGAAATCCAGGAGCCAAATCATGACAATCTGTTGGATTTTCACCATTGTGTAGAATTTCTCAGACAGCTTTCCCTAGCAGCTTCTTCCTTCAAAGAGCAGATGAATGGCTCACCTGTATGATGAACGTGCTTGTATTTGTGCAAGAAAAGGAGAAGTGTAGTCATGCCACAGGAAAGGATTAAGAAAGAAACTCTAATACATACAAGCTATTTATTAACAGCTTGGTTTTCAAATTATTCCCCTGTTAAATTGAACCCTTGTGTTTATTTCAAAGAGAAATTTCAACATATACACTTGAAAATCACTGTCTTCCAGCTTACTCAAGAGTAAATCTGCTCTTCATATGCTTACAATAACATCCATGTTAATGAAACATAGAGGAATTGTCCTCCTGGACAAAGAACAACTCTTGGAGGTGAATTTCACACTTTGGTTTTGGGTGCTCATGGAGGGTGAGACTGATTTGTGCTCTGTTGCTCCTGGGGACAGGATTAAAACCAAGAGGTGGAGATTGCCAGGAAGTGGATTTCAGCAAAATATTAGGAGAAAATTTTTGGTAGTGAAATGTCCTGACAGTGAAACCGGTCAGCTGTGGAATGGGGTGCTTCAGAAGATGGCAACTTCCCCTTCAGAGGTTGGGTGGCCATTTCTGGAGGATGATGTAGAAGCAAGAGACAAGGCAAAGCATGAATTACCCAGGGGATTGGTCTCGAGGACCTGAGTTTCTTTCCCATGTTACAATTCTACTTAGAAACAGAACGAGTCAAAAGGGGCTTCCCGGGGCATCTAGTCTGACCCCCGGCTCCAGCTGGCTCTGCTCACAACATGCCCACCATGTGCATGTCTAGCCTATCCTTGAACACCATCACTGATGGGACCTCAACCACCTCCCGTGGAAGCCTATTCCATACTCTTGGGGTCCTAACTGTCAGGAAGTGCTTCCTGGCATCCAAATTGAACACTGGTTCCCTGAGCTTTGCTGGGTTGGAGCGTGTCCTGCCTTCCTCTGCAGGGGAGAACAGGTCTCTACCCATCTGCATGTGACACCCCCTCACATACCTGTATGTCGCCAACAGATCCCCTCTGAGTCTCCTCTTCTCCAGGCTGAAGAGACCCAGTTCCCTCAGTCTCTCCTCGCACGGCTTTCCCTGCAAACCAGCCACCATCCTTGTGGTCCTGCGCTGCACTGAATCTAACCTGGCTATATCCTTCCTGTAATGAGGGGTCCAGAACTGAAGTCAATACTCCAGTTGTGGGCACTTATTCTAGGACAAGAGCACTTGGTACCTATCCCCTTATATGCATGAGCTCCAGAGAAATATTTGGCCATCCAGGCGACTTTGCCTGAGACCTTATATGGGCAATGTCAGTAGCTGTGCCACAGGTACCCCGCCTGTGCTCCTCTTACCACTTTGATGTTCTGTGGATAAACAGAAGCTGCTGAAAACAGACACTGGCCAGATTGTTTGAAATGCATTCCCAGATGCATATCCCATAGAACAGCTTTTCTTCATTTGGAGACACAGAATGGATTTGTAAGGATTTGCCTTGATATCATTTGTAAATCAGCAGACGTGTCCTGAAGATTGTGACACGGTGGCCCAGGAAACAGTTCCTCGGGTTTCTGAGGAGCTTCTCTCCCCCATCCCTGTTTCTGACTGTTTCCTTTATAATTGTAGCTGCTCTATTATGAGCTCCGTCCCCTCCACCCTCCCCATGAAAGACGTTACGGCCTGTCTCTGTAGAAGATAAAACCCGACTAACTGCTCGAGTCCTGAAAGGCAGCAGGCTTGCTCAATAACACAAGGGAGGAGAAGACAGCGAGGAGATGCAACTTGTGGGCAATTAAATATCTCCAACACTGAGCCCACCAGAGAGCCAGTGTTATTTTTAACTCCTGTTACTCATTCCTCATTTAAAAGGGCTGAGGCCCTCCAGCCTTTTCTCTGCAGAAACTCTGAGACCGGCCACAACAGGCCTCACGACACTCTCCTTGCTGGAGTGGCATGGAGCAGAAAGCGATGGCGAAGACCTTCCCTGCCGAGAAAGCTGCCTCGTTTATTCCCCCACTGGAAAACGGATGTGCTCCCAGCAGTTGTAGCATTCCCTGTAATCATTTGTATTATTATTTATAACAAATTACTTGTCAAGGACACAATGCCATGGCGGTTCATCCCATTAATTTTTGTATGCAGGTCGGGGGGAATAAAAGGTTATGAACTGTTACTAAGCACACATACTGACAATTCATTTTACCTGTGAACAGCAAAGTCCTTTTTGTAGTTCAGCTTTTATGAGAAACAGAGGGAGGAAGAATGCATGGAGGGAACCGAGGGAATAATTCCCCTGCCCTCATCCCATGTACCACATTCTAGCCATCTCTGTGTGCTTGCTCAGTCCATTGTCTTGTGTAGGAGGAACCCAGTGCAATGAAGCTGATCAAGCACAATCTTATTAGGCAGAGTTTTGCTCTTTGTCTCGCAGTCCTCCAACAGCCAGATCCCTCTTGAGGGCTGCCACGTGGGCTGTGCCATGAGAGTAGGTCGCACAGGAAAGGCATTCTAAGATTCCAGGACTTTGGACCTGCACAGAAGGAGACACTGAATCTCTGAATGTACCTTTAAACAAAAACAAACTTCACATTTCTAAGGTAGAAAATGATGGCAGGGGAAGTGTCTTTCCACTAGAACCTAGTTCTATGTAAAAGCGAAGTATCCTTCATTTTATTTTTCCTTACCACAGTGTTCATTTTCATGGGGAGGGAATGAACAAACAAACACCCCATTGGAGATTACCCTGTAATCTCAGTGTGGTCTGGGGATACTTTGGGATTAAATCTCTCTCTCTCTCTCTCCCTCCCTCCCTCCCTCCCTCCCTCCCTCCCTCCCTCTCTCAAAATATGTCCTGGGCAATTTTGGCCAAATTATACAAATTTAGGAGAAGGAGAAGGAGAAGGAGAAGGAGAAGGAGGAGAAGGAACAGACAGAGATGAAGGAGAAGGAGGAGGAGGAGAAGGAGAAGGAGAAGGAGAAGGAAGAGACAGAGATGAAGGAGAAGGAGGAGGAGGAGGGTTTATAGGAGATTCAGCTGAAGGTCTTAAGGGCAGGGAAGACCACAGGAACAAATGGCCTGCATGAAATGGAGGTTCACTGTTTTGCTTGCTCTCTCTTGCAGCCATGGAGGCTGGTGTTGGTGATGTTTTCCTTGCTCTTCCAGTCACAAGCCCAGATGGAAAGACTGGAATGTCGGAGTCTAGAAAAGGCACCCCATGTTCTCCTTGTTCCCTGTGGCCTAAAAAACACCTGACCCTTACCAAGTTCCTTGAGGAATTCTCTTCAGCTAGTTTGCTGCTCATCCCTGTAGCTGGCAGGATGCAGCTGGTAGCAAGAGGACCTTCTCTTCTAGCAAGAAGGTCCTAGGATTCGCAACTTCTACCAATGCAAGAGCAGGAAAGTGTGAGGCATCTTCACAAACAAAAGAAAAGTGTGCATCCATGGAGGGCACTTGTGGTATTGTACATCATCACTATACCCAGGCATGCCAGTGAAGTTTCTGGACTTTGTGGAGCTTTGGCCAACTCAAGATAGCCTCAACCCTGGTCTGAAACTGGCAAGTCCTGGAGTCTCTTGCTTTGTTTATCACTGAATTTCCCTTCCTTCTTTTAGGGAAAAAGGGGAAACCTATAATTACAATATGAGTAATCCTACCTTCTCCCTAATGTGCTTCAATTTTCTTTCAAGCTTATCTATCCTTTGCGGACAAATCACCTTCCACATTTAGAAAGAGATAAGAATGGTAGGGGAGTGAGTGAAGGGATCACATTTGTTCCTTCCTCATCTGTATGGAGAAGAGTCTCCCAAATGTCTTAAAATACCTTAGCCCTGCTCCTCAAGAAGCAAAGCCTTCTGGGAAGCTCCCCATGAGGACTGTCAGAATCACACTCCCAATGCTAATTAAGTGGAGTTGGTGACATGAGCAGATCCCCCTCTGGATATCAGAGAACCATGAGGAATTGCAAGGAAAATAGCCATTCCCAGAGAAACCGGAAGCCTTAGAAGGCAAGGGAGCTGTGCTGGGCCAAACAGGTCCGAGACTGGACTCCGGAGAAGACATTGGTTTTGTTGTTCTTTGGATCAGGGAGCTAACATAGGTTGATGACGTGTGGTCACCTGTCCTCCATATGCATAGAGTGCTCTCTCTCTCTCTCTCTCTCTCTCTCTCTCTCTCTCTCTCTCTCTTCCCACCTCTCCCCACTTCTCCCTCTTCTCCCCTCTCAGTCTCTCTTTCCCCTCTCCCTCATTCTCTCATTCAAAATCCATTTCCATTTTGGTTCCAGAGACATAAAACAACGTGAACAAAGCTGACTACACAGTGACTGCTACCTCTGAGGCAGATTTGATTTTGAAGGATAATATTAATTCAAGTGGCATCACATCGCATCGAGGTAAGGGGTGAATGCTGAAAAGGACTATAGATCTTCAAAGTCACACATGCACATGAAAAAATGGGGGGGGGGGAAGAAAGAAAGAAAGAAAAAAAGAAAGAAAGAAAAAGGTGCCATGTCATGCAGACCTGAATAATGTAAAAGCTTTTGTCTCTCAAGTTGGGGTGGGGAGTGGGGGAATGGAAAGGAAGATGGAATACGAAGATTCTTTCTTTCTTTCTTCTTTTTTTTAGGATTCTAATTGGGAGATTCTCAGTGACACCTCTTCTACTGAGTTCAGAAAACCTTATACCTGAGCTTACTTAATGAGTGACTGGATATTAGGTCTGTCTCGCCAAAGGCAAGCAGACACAATTATGCCGAATCAAGCCCCAAGTGGTCTATATGATGGGAGATGAAGCTGGCAAGCTGTAGAATTTCAGGGATCATATAGATATATACATACACGCAGTAAGGGCAGGTGTGTTTCCTTTGGAGGAAAATCAGATGAAATGTCTCAAAGTGCCATGCTACCAACTGTCTTTTTTGGGTGACAGAGACTGGAGGGTGGGGTGTAATAGACAATGTTTGATACATATTTAAAGAGCATTGCCTTCACTCATAAGAACATCAGAAAAGTCATCAATGGTCCATCCAGTCTAGCACTCCCTTCCCATTGAGGCACAACAGCTGCCCACAAGTTCTCTCAAGCATGATGGGCCCAGGAGCACCACCTGCCAAAGTTCCTCAGCAACTGCACCATGGAAGAATGCAGCACATAGCCAGCAAGGATGGCATAGAAACAGAGTGAGCCAGAAGGGGTCTCCTGAGCCATCTAGTCTGATCCCCAGCTCCAGCCAGCCCTGCTCATGACATGCCCACCATGTGCATGTCCAGCCTATCCTTGAACACCCTCACCGATGGGGCCTCAACCACCCCCTGTGGAAGCCCATTCCATACCCTTGGAGTCCTAACTGTCGGGAAGTGCTTCCTGGCATCTAAATGGAACCTGGGTTTCCTGAGCTTGGCTCTGTTGGAGCACATCCTGCCTTCCTTTGCAGAGGAGAACAGGTCTCTACCCATCTGCATGTGACACCCCCTCACATACCTGTATGTCGCCAACATATCCCCTCTGAGTCTCCCCTTCTCCAGGCTGAAAAGACCCAGTTCCCTCAGTCTTGCCTCACATGGCTTTCCCTGCAAATTGGCCACCAACCTTGTGGCCCTGCACTGCACTGATTCCAACCTGGCTATATCCTTCCTGTAATGAGGGCCCCAGAACTGAACACAATACTCCAGTTGTAGCCACACCAGAGTTGTACAGAGTGCCAGGAACACTTCTCTCAATCTAGAAGCCACGCTTCTGGCTATGCAACCAAGGGTGGCGTTCGTACTCTTGGCCACCGCATCACACAGCTGACTCATGTTTAGCCTGCATTCGACCAGCACCCTGAGGTCCCTTTCACAAGTGCTGTTCTCCAGCCACTTGTCCCTTAACCTGTACTTATGACACCCACTCCTTTTCCCTAAGTACAAAACCTTGCACTTATCCACATTGAATGCCCGTGTAGATGGCAGATGTAGATAATTTCCTGGTTGTATTTTTCCAATGCCCTTTTAAACCCACTCAGGTTGGTAGCCATCACCCCTTCCTGTGGCAGCTTAACTACATGCTGTATGCAGAAGTACTTCCTTTGATCTGTCCTAAACCTCCCACCAATCAGCTTCATGGGTTGACCTGGGTTCAAGTGTTGTGGGAAAGAGAGAAAAACATCTCCCCTTCTACTTTCTACACACTGTGCATTATTTCAGACACCTCAATCATGCCTCCTCGCCCTTTTTCCTAACCTGAACAATCCCAGTGGGTGGAGCGTCTCCTCATGAGGTGGGACTTCTCCAGCCCCCTGATTGTTTTTGCTGCCCTTCTCTGTACTTCTTCCAACTCAGTAATGCCCCTTTTCAGGTAAGGCAACCAGTAAGGCACATAATGTTCTAAGTACGGTTCCCCAGAGATCTGCATGAAGGGAATATGATCTTGGTCCGTTTATTTTCAGTTCCTTTCCCAATTCTGCCTAGTGTGGGCTTTGCCTTTTTCACAACAGTTGTGCTCTGTGTCAGCATTTTCATGGAGCTGTCCACCACAATCCCAGAATCCCTTTTGCTTTCAAACATGTTGGGAAAATTCAGATACATTCTGACAGGAAATGATTGCTTATGCGTCTTTGTGTTATAAAATGCCTGCACCCTTTCTCAGGAAGCACCCAAAAATTCCAAGCCAGGTTACTGTTTGGCATTTACTGTTACTGGAAGAAGAAGTGGGACCTGACGGCTTCCCCAAGAAGCTGCCAGGGCTGTTGTTTTGCTGATCAGTAAGAGCTGGTCAGGCTGCCAGGTTAACAGCATTGCAAGCACCCTCGCTTGCATGCCATGACCAACAATAATCCCTGTGCCTCAGTTATCGTTATGTTAATGTCCTGCAATCAAATGCCATTGTATTGAGCCCCCTCTGCAGACCCCTCACCTTCTTCTGACTGTGTTCATCTTATTTCATCATCAACTGCCCAACTACTGGGCCCACATGACTCAGAATCTATAAAATACTCTGTATGTGTTCTAAAAGCTAGTAGTTGATGGTAAGATCCATTACCCGGTAGCATACTGTTGTAAGTAACACCAGGGGACCTGGGTGATCTCACCAATAAAAACACCAGGGTTCAAGGTGATTCAATCTTCCCTGTGGCTCCTGGTAATTCATTACCACCATTAGTAAAGAGGTTCCATCAACCACTATCCATAATTTGGTGTCATCAGCAAACTTGGCCACTAAGCAGCCAGGGCTGAGATCAGGGCTTTAGCACCTGGCAAGGCTTCCATCCCCACTTGGGGCCCATGGCTGAACCCCCTAGTCCTGGCTTCTGCTGCCTGATTTTGTGTTGTGGCTCAACAAATGAGCAGTGAGAGAAGCCTTCATTTGCCTCATCCATTCCCTTATCCACTCTAGGGATTGGGTCCAGACAGAGTAAGCATCACTGAGGACCTCTTTCTCGTTCTGTGTCTGTCCCATAAAATGACTCATGTCCCAGTGATTTATAGGAGATGAGGCATTATTCCCAGCAAAACTAGATGCTGTCCCTTCCCTCACAGAAGCTGGCTTGCAATAATCCCGAGCTTTGCTTTTTGTCCTGAGAGATTGGAATATTGATCAACATTCCATGCCAGCAGCCCCACTTACCCTTTCAGAGGCACACGGATTTTATATGTCAATCACTGTATGATACATGTGACAGAAAATTCAAATGACGTGGATGCAGATGCCATTTTTCTTCTTGCCTGCATTTCCCCCAATTTTTCCTTTGCTGCATGGTTATTTTGTTGGTTTGTTGGTTTGCCTTTGAAGTGCCTCCCCACACAAAGTCCCTCCACATCTACCTGGACACATGCACCCCTTCTGCTACTTAATGCATTGAGAGATACTCCAGCTAGATGGAGGGCAGGAACAGCTAGTCTCCAGACTACTGCTGCAGGGACACGCATCTACAGGTGTTAACACAGCCACGGCAAGCAGGATGAATTACAGCCATCCAGCTGAGATGTAATAAAGGTATGAATTATTGACTCAGCATCATCCCGAGATGGCTTTGGTCACAGCCTTGGTGTGTTTTGGAGATGATAGAATGAGATTTGTGGGATGTAAAATTACAATCAAAGAGAGTTCAGGATGAAAGATAACCTCCAAGGTTATGAACCTTCATGGGAAGCTACATTGCTTCCATTAAAGAGGAACTGCAAGGGACGAAGTATTGATCCTTCGATTGCAGGAATCTAACACAGGCACTGCAGCTCTGGTTTACTAGTTAATGGTAGGGAGAAGTTTTCCCTCAAGTGGACCGACACAGCTCTGCATTGCATAAGGTGGGGAAGAAGGCCCTTGGTGTCCTCTTAATGGGAATAAAATGGAACTGGGACTTTATGGTGGTTGGCCAGGAATACAGTCTTACATCTGAATGGTCTGAAGTGGAGGAAAAGATGAAACAAACCGGAGAGGCTTACTTGAGAAGTGAGAAGTTAAATATCAGTGGACAATAGTCCAATATTGTGAAATATCGCTCACATTTATTTTTAAAAAACAACAGTGGTGCTTTAAGTAGAATAGAGAATATATTCAACAGGTTTTTTTTTTCTTTCTGGCAGTCATTATGAAAGAGTATGGATGGGAGACCAAACAATGTTGTTAAGATTCTGTCTTTTCTTTGAAGCTTCTCTCACCTTGTTCTAACTCCCCAAAACAAGCATATTTATTTATTTATTTATTTATTTGGAAATTTATAGGCCGCCCCTTGCCACAAGCCTCGGGGCGGCTCACAACAATACAACAACAATTCTAAAACATTAAAATTTCCAAATACTAAATACACAAACATTAAAAACTGGCCCATCTCCAGGTCTAAATTAAAACCATCCCAATATAAATAAATTAACATTTAAAATATTGTTTAAATAAAAAGGTCTTCGCCTGGCGCCGAAAAGCAAATAAAGACGGCGCCAGGCGAGCCTCTCTGGGGAGCGCATTCCATAAATGGGGCGCCACCGCAGAGAAAGCCCTCCTCCGGGTACTCACCCTCCTAATATCTCTCACAGAGGGTTCCCGGAGGAGGGCATCAGCAGCAGATTGTAAGGGGCGGGAGGGTGTATATGGTCGCAGGCGCTCCTTTAGGTAACCGGGACCCAAGCCGTTAAGGGCTTTATAGGTAAGAACCAAGAAGAAGAAGAAATTGAGCCCCCTGTGTGTGAGATGCCAGAGACCACCAAGCTATTGTAAACTTTGGGCCAGTGCCTCCTTGCCCCAGAATACTGCATCCTGGAGCTCCTCTGCTGGAATGGAAGGTATGAGCTCTTGAAGGGATGGAAGAAGGAGAGGCTTCAAGACAGACACCTGAATCTTTAAGTCTTCAATCTTGAAGAAAAGGGGACTCTCCCTGCCTCTGCCTTGCCTCGCCTTGCCTTGCCTTCAGAGAGGGGAAGGGGAAGCTGTATGGCCAGTTTATGGCCCAGGTTGCTGGGCAAATTGGAGGCAGGAGAAGCTGTTGGGGAGCAGATGTGAAGGAAGCCTAGAAGAACTTGAGGTTCTCCTTCTCAGAGCTGATCCTACTATATTAAAGCCCCCATACAACATGTCCTCTTTCCCCATCCTGCGAGCCCACTGAGGCCCCAGCACAGAACTACAGGCTTAGCACACACCAATAAATACAGATGCACATATACAAGGAAAGAATTTGAGATTTCAAGTGCGTGCGTGCGTGTGTGTGTGTGAGAGAGAATTTATTTATTAATGTATTTATTTAAATTTTGTTGTACCCCACCTTTTACTATGTCTCAGGGCAGCAATAACATGAATAAATAGGACAGAGTATCACACATAATATATAAAAGCCATACTAAAAGCAACACCAGCATTTAAAACACTGGGAAAATAAAAAGGGATTGGCCCAGTGCTGAAATGAAAAAGGTGACAGTGCCAGGAGCACCTCTCTGGGGAGCCAATTCCATAGCCGGGGCACCACCACAGAGAAGGCCCTCCTCCCAGTAGCACTTTTCTGATCTCCTTCATGAAAACTCTCAAGGCACAACTGCTCAGAAGAAATATGGGACTGAGCAGCAGAAACAGTGCTGGGAGGATGGTTTGAGATGAGCATCATGTGACAGGCACGTGGGTCTGGCATTAAAGGTAAAGGTAAAGGTTTCCCCTTGACATTACGTCCAGTCTTGTCTGACTCTAGGGGGCTGTGCTCATCTCCCTTTCCTGGCCGAGGGAGCCAGCGTTTGTCCGCAGACAGTCTCCGTGGTCATGTGGCCGGCATGACTAAACACCGAAGTGCATGGAACGCTGTTACCTTCCCACCGAAGTGGTACCTCTTTATCTACTTGCATTTGCATGCTTTCAAACTGCAAGGTGGGCAGGAGCTGGGACGGAGCAACGGGAACTCACTCCGGTGTGCAGATTCGAACCGGCGACCTTTCGATCAACCAGCCCAGCAGCACGGCAGTTTAAACCACTGTGCCACCTGCAGTTCCTGGGTCAGGCATTAAAGGCCAGCAAAAATGCCAGGTCCAGGTCAAGCCCAGGTTGCTCACTCCCACTTCATCTGGGTGCTCTGCCTCATGGTGAGTGCCAGTCGCTTCTGCTTAGATGGGAATATAGAATTCCAGAGGGAAAATGGCAGGATGCACATGACTTCAGCACTGCAGCCACCACACAATCTGCCACTCTGGCACAAATTGCTCCAACTCGAAGACAGGTTGGCATCCCCGAAATATCCTTTTGGCTAACAGGGCATGTGCAGTGCAGCACACCTGTGCTCCTACAAGAGGAAATTTGTGGAGAAGTCCAGAATAAGAGCACGGTCCTGTCTGCAGTGATCAAAACTGATATCTAACCATGCAATCACACCCTCCCTGTTTGGCAAATATAGCCTGAAAGGATGATTCTTTCTTCCTCTATGCTTCAAAAAGACTTACAAAACTCCTGCAAAAGGACTCATATTCTGCTCTCTGCTGTTCGTGTAAGTGTCCAAAATGTGTCGGGGGCAGCAGGGAACACAGCTAAATCTCAGAGAAAGCCTGCAAAAGGCATCGTGGGAAGAGCATCACGTTGTGTGTCCTCTCCAGCACAAGCAGGCTCCACGCAAATGCACCCTCATCACTTCTCTGTGTGTTGGGGGTCAAAGAATTTCATTCATCCCCAGTGACTCTCTGCATGCCATAGTGCAATATAATGAACGAATAAGTCATCGATTTGCATCACCCAGTGTGATGTTTTTATATTCTTACATAATTTCAAATTACATATGAAAAATACAGTAACTCAAATTAATGCATTTTCAACATATGATCAATTACATTGTACTTCCCAGCCATTAAAATATATAGTTTTATAGCATCAATAACAAATGTAATAAAAATGTATTTCCTTATTGAGCTTTTTTAAGGCAAAAAGCAATAACTGAAAAATTATAATCTTCCAAGTTGCTAAAAAAAATAAAATAATATACAGTGTTGTAATTGTTCTTATATTGCATAATAAAAGAACAGACGGTATTGACAAAATTAATTCCTAAAAAAATGGTGGCTGTTCATTTTTTATCTTCCACTAAAGCACAATGCTTGGTTGGAATTTGAAAAATGAACTAATAAAATGAAATTACTATTTGTTGCAAACATGCGCAAATCGATTAAAAGTACCTGTCCTCCCTTTGCAATTTTGATACAAAAATGTTAAAGGCGAAAATTTAAATTCTCCAATGTGTTTGCAAAGTACCACCCTTATACATCTTTTGCCTTAAAAATCAGAGCTCGTTGTGCCCGGTTTTTTCTTCACTGGAGTATATACCTGATAGGCATTGCTTTTCACAAGACTTTCCCTCATCATTCCTCTTCACTCAGAGCACAAAAGCTTTCAACTTCAAAACTGTGCCTCTTTCCTGCTGCTACACAGGCCTGGAGAGAGGAAAGACTCACGTACTTGGGAAGGGGGTAAATTAGCCTGTAGAACTTCTTTTATGAGGTCTTGGAGACTTCTCTCTGACCTCTGACTGCATCAGGAAGTTGATGTTTGTGTGGATCAGAGACATCAATAATTCTGCAGTTCTTTTGTCCTAGCTCTTTGAAACCGTCTTCTGTCTGTTCCAGAGACTTGTCTGGGTCACCACGTCAATCTCATAAGGACAATGGGGAAGTTTGCTTGAGATAGCAGGTAGCTTTGCTTTAAATTGTCTTCTGCAGATTTAAGAGAATGGTGGGAAGAAACATCAGGGAATAGATGAGTTGGAAGGAGCGCTGGAGGCCTCGCGCCCTGCCCTGGTAGTTTTCGAACTTTCTGCTTTTGGGGAATGCTTCCCCCATCAAATTGTCAGCTGGATCATCTCTGGGCATCTGCTGTGGAACCTTGAGCATTGCCAGAGATTTGGAGGTATATGTCAGGTTTTGTACCCTGTATATGAGAGGGATGGGCCAGGTCAGAAAACAGCATCTTCTACATATTGCGAAGGAGATTGAGAATCTGAATATATTCACTGTTCTGCTGATATTCTTACCAAATGAATCAAAACACGCTCATCAAAATACTTAAGTCCACACAAAACCAGATGTGAAACCCACTGCTCTGTTGTCACCCTAATCTATTCCTAAAGCATCCTGCATAATTATTTAACAGACGTTTCCACATAACAGCAAACAACTTCTGAAAGCTTGGTCCGTTTCAGTCAAATGTATTCATCTTCCCTGCTTAAAGGACTCTTTCCCAAATGCTACAAATTCAAATAATCAGGTAGGTAAGAGAGGCCAATATTTTATTTATTTTACAATTTTTATCTTAATATTTAAATACTGCCCCATTCTGATAGACTCTGGCCAGTTTACAAGAAATCAAACCAATGGTGAGTAATATTGAGTAATACAACATTTTAAATAAAATGAACATAACTAATCTGGGAATGTCTGTCAGAAGAGATGTGTTTTAACACCCTTTTAAGGGTGGGAATTTGGGAAATCAGATGCATCTCCCCTGTTGGACCCTATACAACCATATAAACATATGCATATCTCCAAGGAGCCCTGGACTAGCTGCTGAAAGGATGTGGTTTAAGATGGCATCTACCATGGAAATGAATGAAGAAGAGAACATTACGCACCTCGTGGCTGACTCCTTGGCACCTCTCCGAGGCTCGCACAGAACTCGACATGCCAGCAATCAGTTTTGCTGCTCCGCACCGCTCCCACACTAACAACCAGAATGTTGCAATAATTGCAATAACCGTGTTTTGGGGGAGGCAACTTTTCATCTGCTTCTTATGAAAGGAAGCTGAGCTACAGTCAACATCATGGATTGCCTTTGATTGTGCTCTGGAGGCAACCCAACATCCGATTAATTAAGAACAAAATGTGACTGTTGATTTTGATAGAAATATTCAAGGACCCTCTGAAAAAACTGGAGCTAAAAACAAATATACAAGAATTAACCCAACAGCAACCCTCTCGGTAAAATTCAACAGATATCTTGAGGCAATGGATGTGAGGTATAACAGTCTGGGGCGAGTGTCATTGTGATGGGAAAGGTTTTGGATGCAGGTTGGAAATTCAGAGCTGGATTCCCCTGCCCCCCACTCAATAGAAACACCCATTTCTAGGAACTCTACTTGTATAAAGATGTGCACACTCAAACTCAAGCTTGGCAAAGTTGTTAGAATTCCATCCTGAAGTTCATTCATTCATTTATTATTTATTTGAATGCATAAACCTTATGCATGGCATCTCAGGACGGCTTGTAATCATTAAAACTACCACAATAAAACAGCAATCTTAACATAATAAATAACCATTAACCAAAAAGTACGAATTAAATAAGTTAAATAAAAGTGATTGTTAAACATTAAAATTTAAATTACCGTATTTTTCATTCTATAAGATGCACCTGACCATAAGACGCACCTAGTTTTTAGAGGAGGAAAACAAGAAAAAAAATATTCTGAATCAAATGGGCACATAATCACAGGCACATTCCCCATCACTTCCCCATGGGCTGCACATCTGACAGACTTACTGCGCACACATATTCGCTCTATAAGACGCACAGACATTTCCCCTTACTTTTGAGGGGGAAAAAAGTGAGTCTTATAGAGCAAAAAATATGGTAGTTTTTAAAATAACAGTTAAATAAAAAGGTTTTAACCTGGTGATGAAAAGAATATAAACTTGGTGCCAGGTGAATCTCTGGGATGCACTGAACCAGGGAGTGCATTCCATGCAAGTCCATATGCAGTGGAAAATGTTTTGGTTTCGTTTTTGTTTTGGCTTGAAAATCAACTCCATAAATTTCTTATTCATTCCTGTAACTCCCTCCCTCCCTCCCACCCACTAACCCACACCTTTCTAATCTCTTTTCCCTTTTCTATCCCATTCAAACACCTGCTTCACCAGGTCCATAGAATATAAGCCTTAGTCACCTCCAGTGCATAGAGGTCTTTTTTGTAGAACTTCCTTCTGTGCAAAGACTTTCTCCTTGCATCCCTTTTAGTACTGCCAGTACTGAAATCTCTGATAATAGAGTTAGCAGCATCTTGTGTGGGACCAGTAAGTATGTTTAGTTGGCAGCTCCCAGCTTCTTGGGTCCAGAGAAGATATGGTGTGGGTACAGCCAGCAGAAAGCCATCACTTGCTTTTTTGCGTGTTGTTCTGTTTGTTGCTCTTCTGATGGTCTTTGTTCGTCAGATTCCACTAGCTAAGACTGCATAATGCCCCTGGAGTGGAGAGGATACTTAAATGTGGGTCTTCCATGCGACATCACGACAGCAGTTTTCCCTTAAGTCATCACAGACCCACCATGATCTTGGAAGGCTGTACATTTCTCAGCTACTCGGTAGGATGCAGAAATGGAAAATGCTTCATGCAACATGGTGGTAACCTTCAAATAGCTTAAGCACTTAAACTTGCTTATTTGTGGAGAACTTTTCAAGAAAGAACTGCAGACGTCATCTTGGGGCTGGGGGCTGGAATGAGGCATGGGATACTTTGGATTCCTGGACTGTGCTTGGAAATGCCTCTCAGAGCTTGGAGTTGGGCAACTGCGCACCCTCCTTCCTACTCCATCACAGCCAGGACACACAGAAGTGGGCTGGCTACCTTTTCAAGGCTCGGAGAGTTGCAGCTTCATTTCCTCTCCTCCTGAAGTGCCCCTCTTGAATGGCCATCCAGCTGAAACACAGACCAGAGGGGTGGAGAGATGGAGACCTCCTCCACTGCTCCTCCCATGTTGAAGGGGTGCCTGTACACCTCTGAGTTTTGGGGATGAAGAGCATGGAGAATTCATGCAACCAAAAGGACTGCACCTTTAAAAGCTTAAATAAAGCCAGTTTTTCTTTGGAGTCTGTAATCTCTCAGTCACTCTATGCATTCAGCACCGACATCACATGCACGCACACACACACAAATTCCACTTTTCAGGGTCACTAGAGTCTACTGTGTTGGGGAAAAAAGGAACTATAAAACTAAATGATAGCCAATCAGATTGTACTCACAGCTGAACTGCCAGACAAATTGCAGCTCATGAAATTTTCCATGGGTCAGGAGACTGAGTAATTTCATTTTAATCAGTCTTATTTGAAACAAAGAAGAGATGCCACTGCAGAAGAAGCTCAGAAGGAAAACTACTGAAGGGGAGGCATCCAGGCAGAGAAAGGAGATATCATGAGCTGCCATCAGCGATCCATGGGATAATGTCCAACCAGTGAAACTTGGTCTAGAAATTAAAGACAGCCCAGGAGAGAAAGGGCAGAACTCCCAGTCATGACGGACATGTAGTTGTCACCAAAAATGGAAACCCCATCTTGATTTCTCACCTCACCCTCCATGTATCTTGCTCTCCACAGTTACTGCAATGTCTGTTTCTACAACCTTCCTCTTACGATCCAGTAGGATGAATGCAGAGCAGAACAAGACTTCAGAAAGCTACATCTTATGAAGGAGGGAAGGGAAGCTCATTTAGAGATGTTGTTTTACCTGGGGCCTGCATGCTCTTTGTCAATGCCTGATGTATACATACATCCCTATGTATATGGGATGGCGGCTGCTGCTGAGTGGGGTCTCCCAGGGCTCTGCCCTGGGGCTGATCCTGTTCAATCTTTTCATCAATGACTTGGAAGAGGGGGTGACCAGTCTGCTGATCAAAGTCACAGACAATACTAAAATGGGGGCATTGGTCACAACTGAGGAGCAGGTACTTGTGATCCAAAAGGATCTGGAAAGACTATGGAAGTGGGTGAGGGACAGCAGGCTAGCATTCACTGCAGATAAGTGCAAGGTCTTGGGGCAAAGGAATGGGTGTCATAGGAACAGGGTAGGGGACAAGTGGCTGCCCAGGCCCTAAGATCATCCTCTGAGGCCCTTCTCAAGGAGCATCCTTCCCTCGGGCAGTGAAGGGGATGATGACCAGGAGACTTCTCAGTTGTGCCCCTGCCCCTCTTTGGAATAAGCTCCCACAGAAGTCTGTTTATTGTGTCCTTTTGCCTCCGTCCAGCACCTTTTCCCCCCAGGCATTCAAATAGTTAAATGTGCAGTTTTTATATGCTTTTGTTAGAGCTGGTGCAGGACTTGTGTGCCAATTTGTTCCGTTGTCTTTGAATTCTTTTCTTTTTTGTACAGATGATTATTGGCTACTGGTATTGTTTTTATTGTGATGTTGTTACTTTTGTTTTTGTTTGCACATTTTAACTTTGTAAACCACTCAGGCAGCCATTCTGGCTGTTGGGCGGTATACAAGTACAACGAATAATAAATATTGACTGATTTGGAATGGTTGCCAAATTGTTTCTGGACTCAATTAAATGTTTAGCCTAGTGATGCAATGTCTAAGCTCCTTGAGGTTCTCACAATTCCTCTTTGATTTTTTTTTTCACCTTCTTCATGTTCCCAAATATGAATATCATGTGTCTGTTTTGCTGCATTTCCTAGTTAAGAGAAATGTGCATTTTTATGTGGAATCGTGTGCCTTTTCAAAAGAGCGACCTTTTCTCAGTCTGAATTGCACGTTTCCCCCCAGTATCTAAAAATGTGGATTTTAGAAGAAAATTCACATTCTCACAAGTGTGCACTTCTTGAACATAAAGGCAAGTTATGGAAATTGAAAAGATTTCTGAAGAATTGCTTTCCTGCTTATGTCTGGAATTGCAGACAAGAAATGGTTGCGTGATTTGCAAACAGGAACATAATGCTTGTACATCCCTAGATATGGCTTTCCATGCCTTAGGAACACCTCATCCAATATGAATCAGCTAATGAGTTGAGGTTATCACTGGAGACTTTATTAAGTTCATCTTTGATCAAAGGATTGCACTGGTTGACAATATGTTCAAGGTGATGTGATTGTCATGTCAGGCCTGAAACAATTTCAGATGATGTTACCGGAGGGACTGCCTTCTCTCATACCAATCTGGCAATTCGTTGAGAGCTACAGATAGGGACTGCCTGACTGATATGTTACCTGCATGTACATCTCTTTTGGCAACCAGGACGAGGTTCTTTCCACATGTGAAGCTCCTCCTTTGTAATTCACACACACACACACACACACACACACTCTCCACCCTGGAGTACAAGTCCAATGCTGTTTTGGCAAGTGTTGAGAATGTATTTGTCCGACCGAGCATTTCCTGAACTTGATGCCTAGACTTGCTAGATTTTCTTTTGCAACATAGACTTAATTTCAGTTGTAGCTCTTTTAATGAACTGTGTAAATCACCCTGGAGTATTTCGATTAAGGATAGAGTATACCAGATAATATGCCTGGTATTTTGAGCATTGTTCCTAAAAGCCCAATTCTGTAGCTGGTGTCATTTTATCTCTGCCTCCTTTTCTGTGTATACTTGTGTTGGGGTGAGAGACTTAGATGTGGCTAGCTCAGAGCATAATTTTATGGTACTAATGTGAAATGCAAGGTGCTTGCTTGCTTAATTGATTAACAAGAAATAGCCATCAGTGACCTTATGCCATGTTCACTTTTTCTACACAAGGACTGGGGCACTGACTCTAGTCCTTGTGAACAATTTCATGCATATGTCTAGAACTAAGTCCATGTCTCCATAGATGCATTGGTGGAGGGCAACCTGAAAGACCAAGGATTTCAAGAGGTCGCCAGTCTACTTTCAGAAGTGCCCTGCATATGCTTTACCTGGTAGCCCCATCACTAGAAAGGAAGAGGGAGCAAACAGGGTTCCAGAAAGAAGAAAGGGGTACACAGGAGGATGAAAGGGAATGGAGTTGGACAAATATGTATCAATATGGGAAGCTGTTCTTCTCTTGTCTCTGTTTGCTTCTTATTTTTGGAAAACTTCCAGTGCCAAATCAATGGGGGCCTTTCAAATCCAGCCCCATAAAGTGGCTGCTTTGGAGCTGTGTCAAATCAAACAGCTGCCAAGCAATCTTCAAACAGAAGCAATCTATCTGGAGGTGTCCCAGCTTGTGTTCCGTTCTTCCTTAATATTCTGCCTTGTCAGATAGTGGAAAAGTCCTGCTCTTCATCCATTAAGGTATCCCACAACTTGATGGAAGCTGTTCATAAATATTTGGCAGTGGTGGCTGAGCTCAGTTTGTCTGTAGCTGGAAATAGATCACTTATTTCTCCCATGGAATTGATCATCTGCATCCCCACTAATGTGGTTTGTGATATGGGGACCCTCAGGTTGTCATTCCTGTGCTCACTAGATGACATTCAGGTGTACATGGTATTATGAACTTCAAAACATTGACTCTAATTAGGAAGCCACCATTGTTTGTGAGTTGTTGTGGTGTTGTTGTTCTTATCATAGATGCCTCTTTCAAAAGGGGTTCTTTCTTAGGCACCTTCTAAACAAACTATGTCTTTAGGGTACCTACAACAAAAATACATATACAAAGTTTAAAATAACTGATATGGTTAACCACTGAAGTTCAGCCATCCCATAACAGAACAATGTGTCCCAATTAGAATCTGTAACTCCAGAAAAAGTAGTGTCTCCAGAAATTCAGGCAAGTCTCTCCGATTCCTTTCTCCTTCCTTTGGGCTTCCAGAATATTACATTTGTACACAAAATTGCCTGTAATTTCTGGTTTATGTTCCTTAGGCAGGATTTAAATCTATCACAATTGTACAGCTGCACAAACAGTGAGAAGGAAACCGATAATAACCCTCTTAGAATCTTTTAACCAGTAACCAGAGTTACTAATGTAAATTACATTAGAATTTTCTCCAAATCACTTGTATTCATAATCAGAACTCTGCATGCCAATTAGGTTATAGCTGTAGGGGAGAAACAATTTGAACACACGAGGAACTGCTGTGCTAAAAAAAAAAATACAGGAGAAATGCATTTGGAAAGTTGTACTTCTATATCTTAAGGAAACTTTCAAAGATGGGAAAAGTATAACGAGGTTGGCATAGCATCAAGATACAAGCAGGCTTGTCCATTTTCTTTCTCCTTTTCAATATATATGACTCATTATTGGGCATAAAAACACAACTTTTAGCTCTGATAGCCGAGAGTTATCGCTATCTGAATAGCAACTGATGGAAACCAATCAGTTGGGAAGATATATGATGGCTTTGTGATAGAGATGGATGAGAATTCTGCTTTTCTTGTTGGCTGGTTGTTTTTGATTCGATGCAACCCAAATCCACAAATTTCTTCTTAAGCAGTAGGGAAGAACTATTTTATTCATTCATTGCATTTGTATCTCACTTCTTTTCTCCTTGCCAGGAACCCCTGAGGGGTCTACTTCAGTCCTGAGTGGGGACCTGCACTGGGATTTCCCAAAACACGCCTGTCATTATGTCACTCTGGGGCTCACATTGGGATGTGTGCATGTAAATCCCTCAAAGAGGTAGGGTTGGGAGGTCCCGAGTCATCAACTGGCTTCTACCCTTTTTTCTTATTGGAATTGTTTGTAATTGTGCCTTTAGAATTTCCTTTAAAAAAAGTTCACCCTTCTTGGACTCCTTTTCTCATTAGGATCACTCACCATGGGACTTGACTTACCCGAGTTTACTACAATTGGCTTTATTAAAATCCAGGTACATGCTTGGCTTCATTTAGCTTTTGCTTCCTTTAGAACAGCCTTCCCCAACCTGGTGGCCTTCAGAGGTATTTGGACTGCCAGTCCCAGCAGTGCCATTGACTTGGAATTCTGGGTGTTTTGGTCCAAATATGTCTGGATGGCACAAGCTTGGGGAAGTATGTTTAGAACCATGGCCACTTTCCCCCAGAGTTCATATATCTTCCACTTTGTCTTCCCTGTTGGATAGTATCAAGTCAAGGATAACCATTCTTCGTGTTTCTTCCTCCACTTTCTGTAAGGGGAAGTTACCAGCAACACATACAAGGAATCTCTTGGAATTGCCATTTTTGGCAGAATTTGTTTCTTAACAAATACTAAGGAAGTTTGAGTCCCTCGTATCTGCTGCATCATGTCTCCTCGAAGCACTGGCAATTTTCGTTTCCTCATCTTCTTCTTGACTGGGTGGCTTGTAATAAACTCCAAACATCATGTTCCTTTTATTTCTTGCTCCATTTATATTAATCCAGATACTCTCCATGGGGGTACTAAGCCTGTCCCCCTATATTTCTCTGTAGAGATATGTATCTTTATTATATATAGTGACTCTGCCTTCTTTTTTGTTCCTTCTTGAACAAGTTATATCCTTCTATTGCTGAATTCTAGTCATGGGAGTCATCTCACCCAGTTTCAGGTGCACCTACCAGATTGTATTCACGCTCATGTATTAAAAGTTCAAGTCTGTGTTGCTTGTTTCCCATGCTCCTGGGATTAATATATAGATATTGAAGACCATGTACTTTATATTCTAGCTTTCTTCCTACATTTTGGAAAGCTATTATTGGGCACTATTGCAGGTGCTCTCTCTGTTGTGGATGCATAAGACTTTGTCTATTGTTACTTCTGAAGGTATGCCTCCATTCCTTATATGATTCAGTCTAAAGCCCGCCTGATAAACTTTTTCATTCTCCCAGTCCTTGTAAGGTGTGTTCTATCCTTTGTTAGCAGTCCATCTTCCAGGAAGTATAGCCTGTGGCCCTGGAATCCAAATCCCTCATGTTGGTTCTTCCTTTATAGTCAGACATCCACCCAGACATTTTCTTTCCTTAGTACACCCCTTCCAGGAACTGGAAGGTTGGAGGAGAAAAATATCCGAGCCCCAAAGTTCTTGATTTTCTTCCCAAAGTTTCAAAGTCTGGTACGATCTCTCCAGAGCACTACTTGCCACTATCATTTGTTGCCATGAATATAGGAAGAAAGTGATATGTGTCACTCTACTGTATGAGCTTTGGCAGTCATTCTGTTATTTCCCCAATTCATCTATGAGGATGCCAGCATACCTGGCAAGCCCATGGATCTTCAGGCCATAAATGCATTTCCATCCCAGGTATGGACTCTCCTGCAACTAACAAACTTCTTTTCTTCTTCTTTTAGGCCATGATATCATTGCCACTACTTGACTGACCTTCAGCATCTTGCTCAGTGTTGCACTGAATGACTTCTTCTTTCACTGAAGGCTGCTCTCCAGTCTCATCCTTACCTGAAAGTAATTCCATAGTTGCACAACTTCTACTGCTGTAGAGTCTTTTAGTTCCCATCACTGTTTTCCAGGGAGTTTCCTCCTCATTTTCCCTTGCCTCAGGTTTCTCCTCTTCTGCCCCAGCTCACTGTTGCTCTTCTATCTCCTGTACTAGCAGCTTCTTCTAGATCCTGTACTTAGCCTCTAGTTCCACTGCTTTGTCTAAACAACACTTCATTTTCTCTTATTCCCTTGAAGGTGGACATACACTGCACCAGTGCTCTCATTTTTTATCCAACATGGCTACTAGCTTGTCTTTGTTGCATTGTTGCACATGTAGGCCATGCTGACCACCGGCAGGGAAGCAAACATTGCATAGACCTTGCAGGTCACCTCCACTGGGAGTCCTCTTGGCTCATGCTCTCTCTTGTCTTTGTGATTCTCCCTTGTGCATCATGTTATAACTGCCTCTGTTTTCTTCTGTCTTCCCTGAAGGTTAACAGCAGATTCTTCTTGACCTCTGCCTGTGTCTCCTCTTCCAGTACAACTGCTCTGTCAAATTCCTGTTGGCTTTTTCTGTACATTAACTCTCTGGGAGCTTGTTCTTGTGTATAGAATAGTCACGGGATGAGATGGGACAGCTTCCTCTGCTCTGTTCAGCTAGGATTTCTCTCTTAGTTTTCCACATACGTGATGGCACACCATTCATGTCTGGGGGAAATGTGGGGCAATAGGAGCAGTAGAAGCTTGACTGGTGGGAAGGTAGTGCAAACCCTTTATGGTCCATGGGCCACGTGTTTTCAATCCCTTAAAGATTGCAACTGCTTCCTGTTGGGTTCCTTTATGCCTTCAAGCATTTTTCCCCTGAGCTGTGCAAGCTGAAGCAGGAACCTGATTTTCCACAACTCCTTGGCCAGAGACTCTCATAGCCACTTGCAGTCATCCAAATGATGCCATCAGCAATTTGGGCACATCCATGCATTTCTGTCCCGTGTCTCTTTCATATTTGTGTTCTGTCGCATCTCTGCCTCAATCCAGCTAAAAACTCTGCATGAAAGTTCACTTCCAAATACATTACTAAACAGTATTTTGTGACATTTTCTGTGGTTAGGAAAGATATTAAATATATATTAGTATATTTGTCCATTTGTGAGCTGAGAACTGCAGCAGCACATCTGGGAGTACAAAAGATAACAAAGTTTTGATCCATACATTAATATGGGTGGGGCAGATTGGGTGAGTTTCTTGCAGAATTCAGAAAGATAACATTCCTCCTGTGTACCTAGAGAGGAAACATCAGATAAGTGCCTCAAAGGATTTGGGAAGAGCCACAGTCAGCAGGATTTGATTCAAGACCCAGAGAAAGCAATGCTGGTTTTGACAGTGTTCCAGTGAAAATGCCTGGAAGGGGAGGTTGCAAATGCCCATGATGTGAAGGTTGGTCAGAGGTGACTTCACTTCTGCATAGGAACGATGAACAGGTGCTCATAAACCAACAGTTGAGCAAGCAGACAATAAAACTAAAACTGTGCGAGACAGTTAAATGATGAAGAGACACTGCAGGGTAGAAGTTGCTTAGGTAAGAACTTTCTGCCCCGTTTCACTCCAGCATGATTAATGTGCAAGAAGGCCAACTTTACAGAAAAGATAATAAATTGATTGCATTCCTAAATGATATCATTTTCAGGCTGTTTGCATTTTGGCCTCCCATAGGGTATCGAATGACCAACACTCTGTTAGATTAAACAAATGGATGTTTAATGGTCACTTTCTTGTCAACTAAGTGCAGGCAGGCAGGCAGGCAGGCAGGCAGGCAGGCAGGCAGGCAGGAATGAAGCAAGCAAGGAAGGAAGGAAGGAAGGAAGGAAGGAAGGAAGGAAGGAAGGGAGGGGACAAAGGATCTATGAGAAAAAAATGAGCAGGGAAAAGGAAGCAAGACTGAGCCAGACAATAAAATATTTTGCTGTCTGTTGTGCTACGATGAACACACTAAATAGAGGTTTTACATCAGAATACCTGGGACAAATTTGGAAATGCATTGAAATTGGTTGGTTGCCTGACGCTTGAGAGAGTGATGAGCAAATATGTCAAGTTCAAATTTATGCAGGGCTTCATTTTTTCCCACCAAGCTTCTTCTAACCCTGTTCAGGAAGTTTCCTTTCCATACACCAGAATTCATATATATTTTGGGCACTTTTTCCCAAATATGTACATTCTTGATAAATTCAGTAATTGGCTGAAATACGCTTGCATGCACTTTTCAGATGAACATAATTTGCTTTGCATGTTTTGAGAGTACAGTTACAATTTGCATATGAAAAAAGACATTTTTGTTAAGAAAAATGGATACTTTTAAATTTGGGGGAACATGTGGATTTTCACACTTTAGTCAATAGGCTAAAGTACACATTTGGATGCGCATGGTAAAAATATACACACTTCTCATAGTAATAACAGCAACAGCAAAAGGCAGCTATGAGGCATATTTGGCTTTCAACTGAGAATCTCAACAAGATCAACGTTGCCAGTTCTCCCATTTATATCTTTGACAAAGTAACACAAACTCAGCCCTGTGGCAACCCAAGTTACACTGGAGATCAAGTAGGGATTATCCATGGAACCATGGTGGATCAACCCTGGAAAATCAGCTCCTCCTTTATATCACGACCTGCTGCAAAATGGCCTTCAGAATAGGATCCCAGTCCCCCAGCGGAGCAGCTTCAAGCAGTGTGGTGGTTGTTAGCAGCTGGAACCAGATGGCCCTCTTCATCCCTCTCCCGAGCTACATTTCCTCTTTGTGAATTATAAGATATACTAACCTGTTTAAGCCATAATTCATGTGGTTGGCGAACCATGGTGGAGAAGTTGCTTCACAGATAAAGGCTATCCACTTACTCATTGGCACAGTTTCCATGCGACTGCTAAATTTGGATTGACTGCTTTATGTCATGGCTGATAGCATGGAGATGTGACTGAAGAGGCTTTCTCATTCTCTCTCTCTCTCTCTCTCCCCAGCTCCCACTCCCCCCACCATCTATAACAGATGTCTCACACCATAGTTTTGCAGAACACATTACGTTAACACATTATGATCTAAAGTTACCTGCCACAATATTTTTTATTTTTATTTTTATATTATTATAATATTTTTATAATGAACATTTTAATTTTCTTTATTCAGGGTAAACTTTCTTTCAGATCTAAATTCTTTAAATCATTTATTTGGGCTTTTTTGCAAATGGCTATTAAAATTCAAATATTCAGTGGGTAAAAATGGGGTATTCCACCGCGGACATGAGCTGATAGGAAGGGTGGGAACCCTCCTCTGTGCAGACTACCCAAACGCCTTGTGCTAGCATTTCTCCTTTGCATAGAGACTCCTTCCCCAACAAAGCAGCTCCTTTGAAATGCACGGAAATGGATACCAAACGATGCATGAGAAAAGCACACCACCACTGCTACTATTTCACCACACTGTTCTCATTTGCATTTTGTAAACCTGAGCATCAACTGGAACAAAGATAAATGGAGAAATCTAGAATTTTCAGAAGTCATGGATAAGGACCCCCTCAGCAAAATAAATCAATAAAAATGAAATAAAATAAAATAAATAAAATGTGTACACATGTACACCAATATATGTGTTTGAAAGAGTGCAGAAATAATGTGTGTCTGATTTGGACCTGATATTGGATAAGCAGAAGTCCAATTACTTGGGACTTCAAAATTCTCTATCGGTGTTGCTATTGTAGGACTTCTATACCACTCCATAGCCAAAACTTTCTGGGTTGCTTACTCCCATTTTGGGTCTCCTGAGTCCATTCTAGGGGTCTCTTAAATCTCTGTCACAATTTGGAGCCTTGTAGGGGGTGGGCACAAGATGAAAGGAAAACATGTCATGATGGCATTCCCTCTTTTGTTGGTGGGACCCTACTGGAGACACGTTCTATCCAGAAGAATGCATCTATTTTTGTCACATCACTGTCATGAAGATCAACAAGAAGCAATGCAGAAGGCATAGAAGAACCTGATTAAGAAAGGCGGTTCTCTCATCTCTAAATTTTTGGCATTCGATTTCCCCATTCAAGAAGGAACCCAATTCTGGAAGAACAAAGCAAGTGACTCCACTCTATAGATGAACAGAGGCTGGAAAGTATATGCAGTTTCTTGGGACTAAAAATGCACAACAATTACCGAATGTTGGCATCTTTCTCTGATTTTGGAATCAAGCAAGGCATTTTGCTCTTTCTTCCATGCTGAGCTTCTAAAACAGAGAGCAATTCAGTTGATGGGGTTATAAATGAGATAGAAGCTTTTGCTCCTCGGCAGAGAAGTGGCTCACACAAATGGACTTTTCTTTGTCCCTCTCGGGGAGGCACACAATAGATTCTTGAGAGGGTTCGAGCTTCAATACAAAAAGCCACTCACCTGAAAAGCTGTGTGAGGAGGTGTCCATCCCAAGCATGCAATTTTGTGGGATAGTCAACCAGATCTTCTCATCTAAATGAAGACATTTTTATCAGTAAGGATTTTTAAATTGTATATTAAAGAAATAGAGCAAGAAATATAAATATGAGAGGGGGAGGGGGACGAGAGGGAAAGATTTCAACGGGAGCCTCTTTTTCTACTTGGAAAGAGTGATGTTTCTTGGATTTTTATAAGAATCACTGACCCAGAAAAGTGTTGTCATCAGCTTTTAAAAGGACCTCATGGAAACCATCCAGGCATAGTTATCTCAAACCCCTTATCTATATTGGCAGCCAATATGACCTCTACAATGCAATCCAATAAAGTAGTGAGGCATCCATTCCCAAAACAGAGCATTTTGCACAGCCAAGGCCTTGAAAAAGGTCTATATCTGTCAGCCAGTTCACCTCCCCTTCCCTCCAACAATAACCTGAAATGCCCATCACTGCCGGCATCGGTGCTTCGCAGAAAGTTGCTGAACTTTATTTCCCAGGTTTAAAGGCGGCTGGGAAGCAAAGAAGAGTAAATAACAAGAATAGAGCATCAAATACCCTCAGGATTTATGTGAAGGTATTATCTGATTGTTTGTTTAAACAGAATGTTAAGACCTTCTGTCAATGTCAAAAATGTTACAGGCAAAAAAGATCTGGAGTAGAGATGGTTTGTGACTATGGTGGCGATGCTAAAAGAGGCTGGGCAAAATTGTGAGTTTCAGTTTCTCTCTGTTTCCCACTTCTGTTCATTCCTCCAAACTTTGAGAGGTTTTTTTTTCACTAAAGTTTGCCAAAGCAAGCAGACAAAAAATGCATGCACAATTTTTGTGTGCCCATGCATTCGAATGTATGATTTTTTTCATGAACTCTTGCCTAAATCTCTATCTCCCTCCCTACCTCCCTCCCTCCCCCTCTCTCTCTCCCTCTCTCTCTCTCTCTCTCTCTCTCTCTCACACACACACACACACACACACTTTGATCTTTTCACTAATATATTCGTTGTTTCTTGTCTGTTTGGAATTTCCCCCAATGTGAACATTTTATGCCTTTTGAAATTCAAGAACTCCGTTGTAAACTTTGTAATTTGAATTTTGAGATTAGTTGTGCTTTGAAAGTGTGAAATTCAGTATGTTTGAATTTAAATTCTCCAAAATCCACCAGTTAAAATGATTGTGTCTTCCTTCCTAGTCCCTGACCCCAATGCATTCACTGAAAAGCCCGAATAAATTCTAGAAATTGTCAACCACACACTCCTAAGATGTGCTCATGGATCTGGGACCCCTGCCCTTTCGCGTATTTCTGCTTGCTCCTATAGCTGCATATGCATGTGAGCATTTCAAATAGGAAGTGCAACTGTGTCATTATGGGTGCCTCTCCAGACATTCCCTGAACACGTGAGAACTTCTGTTCCAGATGATGAATGCCTTGATATGCTCCCTTGAAATTCCCTCTCTAGAAGCCCACAGGGAGAATTCTTCTTTTGTAATAATCAGAAACTTTATCTATGTGTGTGCAGAGAAACACTACAGAACAAAAAGAAACTGACAGCTGTAGAAAAGAAAGATGGGGTGCAGCAGCAACTGAATCACAGAGGTGTATCTGTCCAGGCCCTGGGCTTTGAGTGGTCTGCTCTTAAAAGTTTCAGTTTGGACCCTTTCACAATCAGCCATGTTGGTGATGCTTATCTGAGGTTAACACCTCTTCTTATGCCCTGCCCTGCCCTGCCCTGCTGCCTTGCCTTGCCTGGAATAGCTGAAACTGAACCTATTGAATTTGGCTAATGCAAATGCATGAGGATTTAATTCCAGTTCTGATAAGGCTATACAGACATTCACAACAGACTTAATACACCAGAAGAGAAACCTTGAATTTTTTAAAAATAGAATGCAATAGTAAGCAAACCTGACATTTGTCCATCCCTCCCTCTAACGAAACAGACAAAGGCGGTTGTGAAAAGGAGGGTTATTTTTTTCTTTTTGACAATGCGACCAAACTCTTCCTTCGTTCTAGAGTTCCTCTCCTCTACTCTTTGTGCTCCTCTCCCTGGAGTTCTGAGGTTTTATTTTGTTTTAATGATATTGAACAAGACCTCGAATTGTCTCAGGTCCTTGGGACATTTACAACCATCTCTTTCACACTCTGTACTTGGGAGTTTCCCTGGGGGACACATTTGAAAGGCAAATGAATTCCAGTCGCAGCTGGTGGTATGACATGATGGCTCAGCTTCTTCGCAAATTCAGCCCACTTCTCTCTATTTTTCCCCCTTTTCCCTTTCTTGCTTCACACTGTGATAGAGATATTTTCATTTTCTAGTACGTGGCTATTGTTTGTCTCAGCAGTGAGTACAAATCATGCTATCATTTTCCACTTGTGGGGAAAGGAAATGATTATTTGGCTACAGTCATACTAGGTGAGTCAGTGGCAAGAGAATAGATTGGAAGTTAACTGATTCCTTGCTCTTTCATGCAAATATTGTCCTTGCAAACAAAAGCCCATGATTCGGGGTAGGGTCTGATAAATGCCACAATGAATGCACAGCGATTCTCCACGTGGCCCACATAAGGTGACTGGGAAAGAGGCGTAGTTCAGTAATGTGCAAGGTTTACAGGCAAAAGGCCTCAGTGTCGATTTTCAGCCTCTCCAGCTGCTAGGAGGCAGCCTTTACACAACCCTGGAAGACCACAGCTAGATGGAGTGGTCCTCTGACCCTGTGTAGGCCCACTTCCTATGTTCCTGTGCTTCGCTAGGGTTGTGAAGCTTCAGGCAGAGCTTCCAGTATTGCCCCAAATGTGACCTGACAGAGTGTCTCTTCAAGTCAGCCATCAGAGGAATTGCATGGGTCATGAAAGGAATAGTTAAGAGGCATTCCTCAACAGTGCAGCTCAGCTGCAAGTGACCGACACCTGTTCTCACTGCCAGCTTTATTGACTTCCTTGGGAAACCTCTAAGCCCCTTTCAAAGGCAGCAGGTCTCCCAAAGCAGTTTGCAAGAATCGTTGAGAGCTACTGTAATGAAGTGGCAAAAGCAAGTCTTCAGAGACTTCCTGAAAACACAAAGACAGAGCCACAGACCTCCTGCTTGCTGTTTGAGGGAGGAGGGCAGGAGAGAGAATACTGCCAATGGACTGGACACTTCATAGAGTAGTACGGCAAAACTCAATGTCTCTCACAGATAATCTGGTCGGATAAGAACTGGTGCATGAGGGCGAAGCGGGGCGACAGGAAATGGATAGGGCAGGCCTTTCCATGAGGCAGAGTGAAGCACCAGTTCCAGGTGGTAGATGTTGTGAGGTACGACACACCTGGGCTCTTCTTCCAGAACGTCCAGGTTTTGCCCTCTGTTGGATGGCACGGTGACGGACAGTCTCTACCCTGCCCTGTCCTGATCCTCACATGCTTCCCTGCTTCCTCTGGTGCATGGAGGCAGCCAGACTCGAAAATGCTGGTCTACAGAGCAGGTGAGATGGGGAGGACCACACCGTCCTGAACTGGCCTCAGGTAGTAAAATGTCATAGTCTAGCCGTGCGAATGAATAGGATTTGATCCTCTGCTCCTTTGTGACTTTTCCCTGCAAACGCCACTTCACATTCAGTGCTGGGTTCCCCACTTGCATGTTGCAACTGCTGTTCTTAACGCAACCATCTTCCATAAGATGCAGCATCAGCAAGGGTCAGTTTGATAGGCCGGCCACAGGAGTAACTCTGCTTGGGAGATACTAAGAAATCCATTTTGGAAGAGCAAGAAACTTTCCTTTATCATAGCTTGCACCATGATTAATCCTTTGGTGTTTTTGCACTCGCCCACAAACGCTTACCTCCCTCGCACACGCACACCCACCCACACCCACACGCTGTGTTCCTCCAACAACTTTGACCTTTCTCTGGAAGATAGCAATGCAGCAACTCTATGATATCTGCTTGATTAATAGGACAGCCAGTAAGTTGTCTCGGTCTTATGGAATATCACAAAATATGCCCAGCCACACCAAGCACCTCCGAGCCATGCTCACCTCCTTGCTAAATAATTCATCAGCTTAATGATAATGACATTCAAATATCATAATTACAGCCGACTCTTTAAAAAAACATAAATTTAGTGGCTGAAAATGGAGAGAACTCTCCTGCCTGCGATGCACCCGCCTTCCCCCTTCCCTCCATTAGCAGCTAATGCCAAAATATGATCTTTATTCATTCCACTGACATAATATAAAACTAACGCAGTTTCCCCATTTTTCATAAAATCTTCATCCACACTATTAGTTTCACTGAGGGCAGGAAAGGAAATGTTGTTATGCTACAAGATGGACGACACCGCAAAACCTCCGCATGTTAAGAAGCCATAAAATTTTATTCAGTCCATTTACTGCCACAGTCCAGTAACCCTATAGTAACAATGTGCTATTTTTATTGTGTATTTATTTAAAGGTTAGATGTTCCCTCAGCTGGGCCATTTAACTGAATTAATATGAGTTTCTAATGAACTCCATTCTTGGAGTTGCATCGGAACCATTGTGCATCTCTTGCAGAAAGTCTGACTGCATGTGTATTATTTATTGGGTTTCGGAGGAAGAGGAGATGGTAGGTTTATTGCTGGGAGGTGGGGGCATAGGAAGTGGCCAGAAACTGAATCAGTCTTTCCTGGCCAGTATTGCTCACAATGGGATGCAAAAACTCTTCATCAAGCAGGATGCGTTCTGTAGCCCTACCTGGAGATACGGAGGATTAAACTAGGAGTCATTTGCATGCATAACGCATGTATCACCACTGCGCGATGGTACTTCCACCACTGTAGAAAGGAGCTACTGCTTCAGCTCCCCGCAGAAAACATTTCTAGTCAACACTTTACTTAATAGATGTATATTGTAGATTTGGAGTTGTATTCTCTTTGAATTCTTGGACAGGGCCTTGACTAGTGCTGAATAATAGATACTAGGAGGTTTCTCGGGGTAGAGAGGATACTTGGCAGTCTCTGAGCTGTGGGTAACAGAGTTTAGCAGGAGCCAGCTTCAGCAGCAGGCAACACAGGAAGCAGGTTGGTTTGCGAAATGAAACTGAAAATCTAAAAGTTCTTATTAGAAGTATGTCAGCAGGAGTGCATAGATTAGAAATGTATTTAAAGCAGCACTCGGCAAATCATTCAGAGCTGTTGTGGTGTGGTGGTAAGCATGTTGGACTGGAACTGAGAAGATCCGGGTTCCAGTCCTCACTTGGCCATGAAACTCAGTGGGTGAGTTTGGGCTAGTCACTGAATCACAGCCTGATCCACCTCACAAGGTTCATAGAATCATAGAATAGTAGAGTTGGAAGGGGCCTTGAAGGCCATCAAGTCCAACCCCTGCTGTTGCAGGACACCATGTTACACCATCACACTTAGAAACATAGAAACAGAGCGAGTCAGAAGGGGTCTCCCGGGCCATCTAGTCTGACCTCCGGCACCAGCCGGCTCCGCTCATGACATGCCCACCATGTGCATGTCCAGCCTGTCTTTGAACACCCTCACCGATGGGGCCTCAACGACCTCCCGTGGAAGCCCATTCCATGCCCTCGGGGTCCTAACTGTCAGGAAGTGCTTCCTGGCATTCAAATTGAACCTTGGCTCCCTGAGCTTTGCTCCATTGGAGCGCGTCCTGCCTTCCTCTGCAGGGGAGAACAGGCCTCTCCCCATCTCCATGTGACAGCCCCTCACATACCTGTATGTTGCCAACATATCCCCTCTGAGTCTCCTCTTCTCCAAGCTGAAGAGACCCAGTTCCCTCAGTCTTGCCTCATACGGCATCCCCTGCAAACCAGCCACCATCCTTGTGGCCCTACGCTGCACTGACTCCAACCTGGCTATATCCTTTCTGTAATGAGGGGCCCAAAACTGAACACAATACTCCAGTTGCGGGTGCACCAGAGTCGTGTAGAGTGGTAGTAATACCTCTCTTGATCTAGAAGCCACACTTCTGGCTATGCAACCAAACTTAGATGGCTGTGCAGTTTCTTTTTCAATGTCTCCAGTGTGGGAGAGCCCTCCACCTCCCCAGGCAGCTGGTTCCACTGCCGTGTTGCTCTGGCAGTGAGGAAGCTTTTCCTGATGTCCAGCCTGAATCTGGGTTGTCACAACTTGAACTGATTATTCCGTGTCCTACACTCTGGCATCAGCAAGAAGAGACCTTGACCTTCCTCTTTGTGACAGCCTTTGAGAGACTTATGAGGGGTATCTTGTACCTCAAAGGCAGGTTGTTGTTTTCAGGATAAAATAGGGAAGAGGAAGCTCAATATGCCACCCTGGGTTTTTTGGAAAAGGAGTGGAATAGAAATATAATCATAAATATATGTATTTTTAAAAATCACATTATGTGATGCTATATGTGTGAAGGGGGAGATGAGGTGGGGGGGGGAAGAGAATGAGAGAGAGAGAGAGAGGGAGGGAGAGAGGGAGAGAGGGAGAACCATTCATTTGATATGCTTCTCAAGTAGGAATCTTGATGAAACTTGCTAACCTGCACAAAGGAAGATGCCACCTTGTTTCATACGCCTAGATTTCAGCAGTGCTGTTAGGGCTGAACTTTGTGATGTGTGCCCATGAGCTTCTGCCTGGTCTACTGTGAAACACAGAGAACAGATTCCACAATAGCAAGGCATCCCTAGAGAACATTTTCCGAAACACGGCGGAGTGGACGATTTCCATCACTGGGGCTTTCTTTGTTCTCTCTTCTGCTTCTTGCTGTTTCAAAACTCTGGCTGCTCTTCAGAAAGATTGTTTTATGTGTGAACACTGTCTGCTAGAATGCAAACATTTGGGGATGAGAGCACAAAATATAAAAGATGAGGAATTAGATTGGGGGTGGGGGAAAGAGAGAGAGAGACTAGCAAGGATATGGAACAGCGGGGAAAATAAAAGAATTGGAAGGAAGGAAGGAAGGAAGGAAGGAAGGAAGGAAGGAAGGAAGGA
>JAIXND010000762.1:2242466-2257473 GCA_023646645.1 Varanus salvator macromaculatus
GGAAGGAAGGAAGGAAGGAAGGAAGGAAGGAAGGAAGGAAGGAAGGAAGGAAGGAAGGAAGGAGAGGGGGGAAAGGGAAGAGGAGGGGAGGGGAGGGGAGAGGAGGAGGTTCAACCGAGGATGAAGTCCTATGTTGGTTAGTGATGCAATTTATCCCACTTTTGATCAGAATTTACTGAGTTCACACCTTCTGAATCCAATGCAGATTGTTTTTGATCGGACAGTCACTATTTTGAGCTTCTTCTGTGATCTGTGGTCCCCCAGTGTGTGTCAGCATGCATTCGTGCATTTGGAAAATGCTTATGAAACGTCAGACTTTTGAAAACTGGGCACATTTTAATCAATGGAAAGGGACAGCAAAGATGTCTAAGATGTGCACGACTGATGTGTACATTTGGACATAAAACATGCATGAAAACAGATTTTCAGGTGAAATAGGAAGGAAAATATAGCATTATATGGACATGGGTAAGGATGCACTTCAAGATGCAATTAGGAGAAGTGGTGAGTTTTGTTGTTGTATACTGTTCATCCCTAATCCTGATGCCTTTTCTTGGTATTTATTATATCGTCGTTGTATTTGAGGTCCATGTCATGGGAAGAAATATTAAGACCTTAAGACATTACTTAAAACTCAATTATTAGACATTATTCAAAAACAAACTAGCGGTGATGCAAGATCTTACCCATGGATGCGGCCCACGTGTCCCTCATCAGTGCTGACTTAAAGAGGAGAATTTCATATAAAAGGGGTTGAAGAACAAAATGTGGAACTCTCAAAGCCACTAATGAAAGCCTATGTGCTAATTTTATTTATTTATTTATTTATTTATTTTTCAATTTATATCCTGCCTTTTCCTGCAAAGGGCTCAAGGCAGCTTACATCATTCTCCTCCTCCATCTTATCCCCACAACAGCAACCTTGTGAGGTAGGTTGGGCTGAGAGTCTGTGACTGACCCAAAGTCACCCTGTTGGTTCCATGACTGAGCGGGGACTAGAACCCAGGTCGTCTGAGTCCCAGTCCCATGCTCTTAACCACTACACCACACTGGCTCTCCAATGTATAATGATAATGTACTTATCTTCTACCTAGAGCTACGTTGAGAGGCAAAGAAAATGCATACATACTTATTCTCCAGTTTTAAAGTGTTTGAAGAATATAAGATGGGAGGGGGGATCTTCAAGAGCTTAAAGACCAAAAAAGAGACTTCAATTGGCAAAGACAGTCCTCGTGAATATATCTGCTTGCAGACACAACTAAACCTAGACCATTGTTTCCTCTGTCTCTGTTAAGCTGGTAACTTCAGAAGAAGGGCATATAAATTTTTAAGAAGAATGTGTTTGGAAGCTGATTCCACATCCTTCTTATCTTCCCTCCATCTTCTTTCGACACCACTGTAACTGCTGTGCTTTCGGCAGCCTCTCCTCTCCTTTGTCGCCACATCCTGTTGGAAGATCACAGAACCCTGTGGGTGGAACACAAAGCTGAAAAGCAACCAAAGGCCAAAGAGCTCACATTCTAGGTCCATGAAGCCAGCAGCCCTCCCTACATCAAGGTACATGATAAAGACCACACAGTGCTACATGCCATTCAAAAACATTTATTTATTGATATGACTTGTCTACTTGCCAGATGGCAGACAGAAAGGTATTTTATACAGTGCCTATGGTGACGTTCCACAAGCTCAAATGCCACTGGTGGAGTTCCACCAGATCTTTTCAGTATTCAAGCTGTTGTCCTCCACGCCGGCACAACCAGTGTGTTATGCGAGCAGAATGCCCAATCCCTTTAGTAACAGGTTGCAGAACCACACAATTGCTTGTAAAGCCATGCTTCCGAAAATAAAATTTCAGGTGCATTCTCTTCTTGTGCATTGTTTGGAACCTGTTTTCTGTTAATGAAACATTGCATGCACGAAGGAGATGGCACAGCCAGATACTGTTCAGGGATTACGAACCATTTCTGACCACAGCCATCATGAAGAAGGAAGTAGGGATGTAGAATCAGCCAATTTGAGTTTGCCACTGTCCTCCAAAACCCATCTCAAAATTCATTCTGACTTGTGTCCATGTCAGATTGTTAGTTTTTGTTGGTTCATTTTGGTTCCCTTTTTCTGTGGAAATCCATTTTCCAAATGTGTAGCATACTTTCCAATTGTCTATATTTTAAAAATATGCATGTATTCATCTACCATTGAATAAAATTTGCTTATGCACATTGTTTCAAAAGTACATTTTTTCATGTGCAAGCTTGCTGTCAAATCCATTTCCTGTGGATGCTGAATCACCATGCAGGCTCAGAAATGAGAAGACTTCGGCCATAGACTGCATCTGAGTTTGATTCGGAAGGTGCGAATTGGATAAATTCTGATCAAAATGAAGCTATTTCCTTATGCATCCCTACCATTTAGTTTAAAAAAAGTTGAGTGAGGGGAAGCATGTTAGAAATGTATGAAATTAAACATGGCATGGACAGAGTCGATAGAGAGACCATTTTATTCCTCCCAACAATAGAACTCAAAAGGGCCATCCCATGAAACTGGTGGGAGTTACAGAACAGATAAAAGGAAATATTTCATACAATGCATAGCTAAGTTAGGGATTGCACTACCAGAAGATGCACTGATGGCCACACATTTGGATGGCTTCAAAAGGTAATTCAACAAATTCATGGAGAATCAGGCAAGCAATGACTCTTAGACATGGTATTTACTTCCTACCTCCAATATCAACCAGAGTACTTGCTGCTGGGAAACAGAACCTATGTGTGCGTTTGCAATTTGTCCTATCTGTGAATTTTCTACAGCCAAACGGGACCTTTATGAACAGAATAGCACATAAGGTGAAAGAGCAATGTAATCGTTCAATTTGATCCAACATGACTCTACAGAGAAATTTTAATGAGGATAGAATTCTCCCTCCCCAACACAAACAAACAAGAAAGTCAATCCCAGACTACATATCAAATTTAAAGATGGGTGATAATTTTATTTTAATTTGGTTTTGATTAAAAATTACTAAAATTCACAATGTTCCCCATTATCTTGATATTGCGGATATTGCCAGAAACTCAACCTGAGGTGCTTTATTGCTAGAATCCATTATGTTAATAATGCTCAGAAGAGCATTGGGTTTGGATGTCTAGATAATAAACATTCGTACTTTGATATTCAAACCAAATTTATTATCAGTGTCTGCACCCCTCTCCATGACTAAAGCATCTTGACTCAGGAGTTTCTGTTGGCTGACTTAACGCTTTACTCTCTGATCATAATGTTAGCAACCTGTTTGCAATGCATATCCTTGTGGAATCGTGTCCTTCAACTCCTTGTTCCTTTCTTCCAGAACAAAGTGGATCGGTTGAGATTTTAACACTGGAGAAAATATCCCATAGCCTGGTTCTCACCCCCTTGCCCATGCTTCTGTTTTCCTCAGTGGCTTTGTTTTCTTTCTGCATTTGTCTTTGAAGTCAAGGCACTTCTCTCTAGTGTGGGAAAGATTCTGCACCCAGCTGGAGTCAGGGGTCAGACTAGATGGCCCGGGAGACCTCTTCTGACTAGCTCTGTTTCTATGTTTTTATGTTTCACCCCATGTTTGGTGTATGCATGCAATTTTATTTCAGACCTGAGAACTGGTCCTTGGTGCTGCAAGAGGTAAAGGAAAGGGATGAAGGCCTTGCAACCAGGAAACCGTGCAATGAAGGCTGGCAAGCAAAGAGATGATTGGCTCAAGTAGGCGGAGGTTCAACTTCTGTAGCTCCTGTTCACAATGCTTAAGCTTCAGCTGCAGTTGCAATAGTCACTGGCATCAGCTCTACACTTGTCTAATGACTGGATAATCAGTAGGGCAGACAAAACTGGCCAGCCAGGTGGGACAATATGGCATAGACAGACATACTACAGTTCCCAAGATGCATTCTGTTGATGTTTATGTGCAAGTTTGAGGACTTAGCACCTAAAAGCTTGGTTTGCATCTCTGTGTACATAGTCCTGGTCATGGTGCTATATCAGTTTGCCCCTCCTCTTCCTCTTCCTCTTCCCAGGCTCGGACAGACATAGAGTGGTGACTTTGCATCATGTTTCTCTTGATGGGTTGTGCAGATGGGTGGAATTTTTGCTTGTCTTTGTTTCTTTCTGTAAGAAGCAAACAATATATGAACATTTCTTCATAAATGCGATGGAAATAATTTGAGTTTTTAAAAATTCAAGCAAATTGCAAACAAAAGTGAAACTGCCAACTTCTCCCACTTCTTTCAAACTACATATTACTTTAAAGACAAAACTTTATAAAGATTTTTATTAAGATTTTAAACTAAAAAACATCAATCATCAAGTACATCGGACAAGCTGGGTCAGCCCCCTACGTTAAAGACAAAACTTATAGTTACGTCTTCCTCCATCTTCACTTAAAACTACATATAGAGAACCTGGATTGGGACTCCAGAGCTGCAAGCTGTGTTGCCCCAGAATGATGCTTTAGATATGCTACTAGCATCACACTTAAACTAACATGTCTTTTGACTTTTTTACATATGCAACATGGAGGTGATCAATGAGTTTTACAAAAAAAGGGGATAACTTCATGATAAATACATTTTGATTCTGATCTGCTTTATTGAAGAAGGTAAAGCTATTGATAATAAGGAATACTTCCTCTGTCTGTCTTAGGAATGTTGTCAGAGAATCATGTAGGAAGTAGAGAGGAGGGGGAGTCTTCATTAATAGTCTGCTACCTAAATGTAATGTCAGGTCAGAGTTCAGATTTCCACTGGAAGGACTCCCAAACAGCATGAGAAAATGTTGCATGCAACATTAAAGGAACAGGGGTCAGCAAAACTCTTGTCAATATTGTGCCTGAATTTGTCAAATATTAGCGCTCGACAACATGATAACCCTTTCACTTTGATTCGCAAAGGAGAATGGGGAGTCAGAAAAAGAACTCAACAAAATTCCCTGCAGCTAACACTTGATCAAAGAACTCTAGATAAAAGCCTGAGAGAAGGGAAAAAATGTTGAAAATATATAATGAAACAAAAATCCCCTGTATTTTTGTCAATCATTTTCTTTTGGGGGCTATAAACCGTCATTGGTAGGGCTTGGATGAAGACAGCTTGGATTCTATGAGCTGATAGCTGTCTCTTAAAACAAAGCGAAGGTTGTGGATAGATAGGGGGTGGGGGGGTGATTTCAGCTTTGTTTTCACCAGCATTTACCTACATTAGCCAGACAAAACTTTGTTCAAACTCAATCCAAGGTCAAAATTTTGTATGCCCAAGCTTGCAAAATGATTCACAAACTCAGAAAACTTCACCTGCCCTCACACATAGATAGGAAGAAATCTGCCTACTTTGGAAAACTGCACAAAAATGTTCTTTAGTTAACGGGAGAAGAATCTGCTCCATTCAAAGATCCACTAATTTGATACACAGGAAGAATAAGGCAAGGAAAAGCACAGGAAAAGTAGAAAGGAATTAAAACATCTCACAATCAACTCAAGTCAGCATGGCTTTGAGGTGGATTTTGGAGGACGTTAAATCATACTGTGTCTTTTAAAGTATGATGTTGGATAAGCTTTGGGAGAAAATTTGCTTGATTAAGGAGAACATTTAGATCATTGAGTAAATGAGAGGGAGGACATGCCAGCCCTCTTTCTTCATCTTCTTTTTAAACTAAAGATTGCTTTTATCTACCCCTGCACACTCACCCTCCAGGACACCAATGTTCCAGGATAACTTTGGGAATATGTTTTGCATTGCAGCAAGTCCAATTTTGGGCACACAGGAGAAGCTGCCCATGGAAGCTCATAATCCATCTAGCCCTGCAGCCCTAAAAGACACTTTCACCTGGAGAGCAAAGCTATGGCAAATCTAGACAGCATGCTAAAAAGCAGAGACATCACCCTGCCGACAAAAGTGTATATAGACAAGGCTATGATTTCCTCAGTTGCAGGGTATGGCTGTGAAAGTTGGACCATAGGGAAGGCTGAGCGCTGAAGGATTGAGGCCTTTGAATTCTGGTGCTAGAAGAGACTCCTGCAAGTCCCTTGGACCGCAAGGTTATCAAACTGGTCAGTCCTAGAGGAGATCAGCCCTGACTGCTCTTTAGAAGGCCAGATACTGAAGATGAAACTCAAATACTTTGGCCACCTAATGAGAAGGAAGGACTCCCTGTAGAAGAGCCTAATGCTGGGAACAATAGATGGCAAAAGAAGAAGGGGACAGCAGAGAATGAGGTGGCTTGATGGAGTCACTGAAGCAGTCGGTGTGAGCTTAGGAGGACTCCAGGGGATGGTGGAGGACAGGAAGGCCTGGAGGAATGTTGTCCATGGGGTCGTGATGGGTCGGACACAACTTTGAGACTAAACAACAACAACAATTAGAATGGCCACTTACAAATTGTCAAGAAGGAGGGAGGGAGGGAAAGAGAGAGGAAATGCATCAAGCTCCTCCCCCCAAGAAAAGGACAAAATGGAACTCATGTTTAAGGGTTGCATATGTGAAATTTGTGTATGGATCAAATTTTAGAATATGATATGAATATTATTTAAATGGAAATACAAGGCACTCAGCATTTGGGCAGGACTGTGACTAGGTAACCCATGTACTTGTGCACTCTTTTGTTCAGTTCTGAATTTTGAGAGGTATCTGAGGTTAGCACCTGCTCTTTTCATTCTGCACAATAACTCTCTGGTCCCACCATGGCTCGGCCCCAAGGCATCCTGAGCAGAAGTGAGCTTGTTCTCAGTTGTCTTCTATAAGCAGCTCTAGGAAATTTTCCACCTGAAGAGTGGGATTAAAAAGCACTCTTTTAAATAAGTCAATAAAAAATTAAATTGAAAAGGTAGGTGGAAGCCATAACACTTTCCTGGCTAAACAAAATGTGGCTGGTTTGGCTGATTCTTTGCCTGCTTTCCACCATCAAAATGAGAGAAGAAAAGGCAAGAAGGGGCACCACCAAAGGAAGGGATCCACATGAGGGATCCAAGGACTTCATGAGACTTATTTATTTATTTATTTATTTATTTAGCGTATTTGTATGCCATCCCATCGCATAGCCTTGGGACGGCTTACATAAAATAACATAAAACATAATACAAATAAAATCCAGATCCATCCTGACTGCAGATTAAAACCTATAAGCTGAAGTTAAAAGTTATTAAAATATTGTTGAAATAAAAAGGTCTTAGCCTGGCACCAAAAAACAAATAACGACGGCACCAGGCGGGCCTCTCTGGGGAGCGCATTCCATAGAGGGGGCACCACCGCAGAGAAAGCCCTCCTCCGGGTACTTTGCCTCCTGATGTCTTTCACGGAGGGTTCCCAGAGGAGAGCCTCTGCTGCCGATCTCAGGGGGTGGGAGGACAAATAGGGAAGCAGGCGTTTCTTTAGATATCCAGGTCCCAAGCTGTTAAGGGCTTTATAGGTAATAACCAGCACCTTGAATTGAGCCCGGACTTCAATGGGAAGCCAGTGATGCTGGTGGAGGACTGGGGTTATATGACAGTAGAGCTAGCCATCTGGCCCCATCCTGCCTGGTAGCTGTCTAGGGACCCATGAAGAGGTCTTTCCCATCACTGACTACCTGATACTGATTTCCCTGAAGTTGAAGTTGAAGGAAACCAGTCAGGAATGGAAAGTGAGACCTTCTGCCTCTGAGCTAATATCCCCATTGACAATAAGCTTCACAGAAGATGCCAAGCTCTTCCTCAGCTGCAATTCTGTATTGTTTCACTCATTAAATGGTTCTTTTTAAAATCCCATGTAGTGGACAATTCTGCAGTATTTTAATGTATTATGGTCTTGCTTTATGAACTGTAATAAGCAGCTGAGAAAAGTCCCTCCAGTTGGGTGGTAGATAAATGTAATAAATAATCCATGCATAATATACAGCTGAATCTTTTTCCGATCAAGTTAGGCATAAATAGCCCTCTTAATTCAGTAGCACCCAGGGCAATCCTGGCGGCCATGATGGAATAGCTTGTCGCACCCATATCAATGTGGCACGATGAGCTGGGAATGAGGTAGCTGATTGTAAGAAGGGCTTGCAATCACCTTAGAGCACATGGGGGAGAACACACAGAGATGCTTCCAGCTGGAAATTAATCAGCAGCTGTGAGCTGCGTTCACTTCCTTACAGATGGGCAAACAAACAAGATTTGAGAATTGCTACTCTCCTCCGAATATTGTCTTATGCCAGATTCCCATTTCCATGCAGTCACTGCTCAGTCAGTATAAATAGTAAAATTGTGTGAATGGAGCACGAATCATACATTAATTTTGCACAGATTTCCTAACCTGTGCACATTTTTTTTCCTGGAATGCAAACATCTCTCCCACAGTTCAAGGCAGAGGGCCCTGATCTTTTTTGGACTCGAGTGCATATTTGGGAATTGGAGAAAGTGTCTGGGGCATCACCCCAAGATAGCATGCACAGCAGTTGTGGCTAATGACATACTGACTGCCATGGGGAACTGGTTAATCAAGTAGAAACAGGAAGGGCAGAAGCTTGGATGGAGGGAAGAATAGCCAGGTAGAAGGAGAGAAAGCGCTGGCTCATGTGAGCCAGGACCAAGAATCCCATCCTACAGCAGAGGAAGTTGTGGTAGGGTCCTCTTGGAACTGCCCACAGAGTAAGCACACCCCCGTGACCTGGTGCGGTGAGTACCCAGGGCTGTCATACTCTCCAGGTTTGGAGAGTATGACAGCCACAGTGCCATGGTGCCGAGTCTTGGATAGGGGACCTGAGAGATTTGGGTTCCAGTCACCCTCAGCCATGGAGCTCACTGGGTGACCTTGGGCCAGTCACAGTATTTCAGCCCTACCTGCCTTGGCGCTAGGCAAGCCACCTTGGGTTCCTTGCCAAAGAGGATCTCAGCACTGCGAGGATGAGGTCGAGCATGATTCACGCATCCCTACTTGAGTTGTTCTTTCAAGGACTGGACCCACACAAACGTACCTTGAGGAGCTGCTGCCAAGTGCAATAGACAGACCAATCCTTGAGCTCTGTTTAAGGTAGATTCCTGCCACAAGGGTGGTCAACGTGAAGCCCATGGCCCTCATACTCTCCCGCAAGCCCTTAAATGCATCCCTGTATTGGTTCCCTGGCCCTGTCGCTGCCACTAAATGCCCCCTGCCTTACCCTTCACTCAGTGCCCCAAAGAACCTGATGCAGACGACTGTTTCTATTCGAGTCTTTCTCTAGCAGTGGGGGAAGGGGATCAGGGTTGCTCCTTGGAGGCTGCATTCCTGCTCAGCCCTGTGTGCCCATCATCAAGTGCAACCTTCCAGGCTGGGGTGGGAAGTTGTGACTTCCAGACACGTAGCTATTCCCCACCCGATAGTGAATATTTTATCTGTCCCCTTTATTTCTTGCAGTGTGGCCAGGTCTCTCTGTCCATGAGAAATGTGAGTGATTTCCTGGAAAATACTACCCCCTACAGTCAAATGCAGCACAAACACAGAGTTACTTGGCTGTATCTTGTGCCCCTTTGGTAGGTGATGTGGATATGTATGAAGAAAGACAACAAAAAGGGTTGGTTTGTTTGTTTCTTTGCTTGATGGCTGCAGTAGAATATAATTTGGCAGAAATAATGAGACTCAATTGCTCATAAGTAAACTGAAGCTTAAACAAAGGCATCAAGACCGTAATTGTTGGCCTGTCAGTTGCTTCAACAACCCGCTTTGTCATTGACTTGATCAGGAGACAGCGTAAACTGGCTAAAAAGTTACCATGAACTAATTGAGCAGGAGGGGAGAGAGAGAGGGAGGGAGAGGTAAGAGTCTTGTGATGGCACATGATCTGAAGTCACTCTATGCTTGCTTGCTTCCCTTCTTTGTCAGGCCATCTTGGCTTCTGGTGGGATCCACAAATCTCCAACAGAGTTAGATTAACAAAGCAGTAATAGCTGTAGACTTTGATTTACAAGAGGGGTCTCAGGACAGCTTCCCAGATTCCTATCGGAAGCATTTCACAGAGAAAAAATATGCGATGTTCTTGACGCACATAGTGTTTTCTACAAGTAGAGAGTCTGGTATCTTTCTCAAAAGGTCAAGCCTTTGAAGTCTTTGAGGAGAGACTGAAGGAACTGTGTCTTTTCTGCCTTGAGAACAGGAGACTCAGAGGGGACCTGTTAGCGACATACAAGTACACGAGGAGGTGCCATGCAGAGGTGCGGTGTGGCCTTTTTTCCCCTTGTGGAGGAGGGCAGGATGTGTTCCAATGGAGCCAAGCTCAGGGAACCAAGGTTCAATTTGAATGCCAGGAAGTACTGCCTGATGTTTAGAACCCCGAGGGCGTGGAATGGGCTTCCACCGGAGGTGGTTGAGGCCCCATCGATGAGGATGTTCAAGGACAGGCTGGACATGCACATGGTGGGCATGCCATGAGCGGAGCCGGCTGGTGCCGGAGGTCAGACTAGATGGCCCAGGAGGCCCCTTCTGACTCGCTCTGTTTCTCTGTTTCTGTCTTTCACTCTTTTTATGTCTATGCATCAACAGGGGCAGCCACATCCACCCAAAACTCCGTCAGAAAATGGTGGTTCTGTGTGCAACTCCAATGATGATGAACCATTGAATTGTCAGCAGCAGCTCCTTAGTGAAAAAAAAGAAAAGAAAAACTGGACTGATTCTGCCCACTGAGGCTGGAGCTGGGACCCTCCTTGAAAAGAACCCTTGGATGGCCTTGAGTGGCTTTCCTGTTCTGACTCCTAGCTTCTCCCATGGCTTCTGGCTTGCAGCTCTTGCTTCACCTTCGCCTGCTGCTCATGGCCCAGATCCAGTGTCAAGGGGGCGGTTGTGGTCCAATCACCATTGCCCACTGACAAAACCCTCTGGCGCTCCCTGAACCCCCACTTTTCACTACTGCAACCTGGCCCAGGCAAAGTCAGTGGTGCACTGCATACATTCTGCCTGGTTCTCTACACGCTACCCAGACAGATCCACATATAGGTGAAAGACCATTCGAAATGAAGCAATCTTTGTCTGCCAGGGAGAGGAGAGCAGAGATGGTGTGAGCCTAGTCAGTCTTGGAAGGAATGTTCACAGTCCGAAAGCCACCACCAAAACTGCCGTCACTTTGGTCTGAAGGCTGTGGTGTTGAAATAAAGGCCTCTCTAGAAATTCTGCCTGTGAAGCCTGAAGGGGGTTCTGAAAGGATTGAGGGACACCTGTATCTAGTATGGCCTTTTAAAGTAGCTAAGGAAGAACTGAAACCTTGTGTGACAAATGGCATGCAGTTCTCCATTCAGTTTGAGAATTTGTGAACTGGACAAATTCAGGTCAACCATGAACTGAAACAAAATTTAGTGAGGACCCATAACATCAAGGATGGAACTTGGCCATTGGATTCCTTATAACCTGCAACTTCCAAAATTCTCTTCAAAAGCATGCCCATGTAAAATGTATTCCATCCTCCACAGAAGAATTCTCATTCCCATCTTCTCAGTGCCAAACTGAAGCCGAACAGCTGCTATGAACCAGAGGTGTTCTCAAAGTGCAGGATGGCTAGGTTAGTTCTAGGAGGAGGCTAAATAAGATTCACATGGATCAGTTATTGCCGCCTTTTTCTAACTAAGTATAAGAGAAATCAGGAAATTTCTTCCAGAAAGTCAAAAAAGTTTCCATTGGTCCTCGAAAGTAATGATCCCAGAGGTACTCTCCATGGTTCACCTCGCTGAACACACTAACTGATAGTGTTGAGAAAGTACCTCCTATCTTCAAGGATCACTGAAAGGACCAGTGATGCAGCCCACAAAAAAACCCCCTGTGGAAGGCCTCGTCATCAGACGGTTCACCATTGCCAGACTTGGTGTCTTCCAAATGTTTCGGACTATACCTCCCAGGCTTCCTGAACATCATCTAGCCTGATTGTGACTTAGGAGTGATATTTTAATATACAAAATATCTGAAGCCCAATAGATTGGGCAAGGCTGCCCTGAAGGGCATTATGGGTCAGGGCCAACAATCATGAGCTAGACAGACCAATGGTTTGATTGTGTATGAGGAATGGAGGCTGCTCAGGTTGCAGCCTGAACTTTCAGGTGCTATCCATGAGGAAGCATCTTCTCCAACCCTCCAATGAAAAATAAGCATGCTGACATCTCTTACCCGGGTAGCTTAACTGCATCTCAGAGATGCTGCTGCATTATACCCAAATATAGCTCAACAGGTGACAACCTCCGCATTTTCCTTGTGGGAGAACTTGAAATTATGGTGGCTTATTACACTCCATTCATCATTCCACGCTTGTTAGCATGCTGTTTTATAGGCACATCGCTCGGCAGTGTAACCATTTTAGTGTGCGCAAACTCTACGTTTTCCGTTTAATTTGCAGCACATATGATATAAAGATAAACGAGTCGGTGTCTCTCACCCGCCAACAGGAATTGTCGCTGGCAGTTTGCTAGCAATCAATCACAACAGGGACGGAAGTCCTCCTGCAGATACACACACACACACACAAACACACACGCACCTTTAAGTCTTATTTACAAAGAAAGGAAGGAGGTAATGAGGAAACACTAGATTCAGAGTCATTTTAGTCTATGTATTTCTGGATGAATGCTAGCGCATAGCTTTCGCGGTAGAAAACCAGTGGTGTTATTCAAATTCCTCTTGACTGTGTTTACAAAAACACAAATCTGATGGGGATGGAAATTCAATTTTGTACACTTCTCTACTAAAATTCACACATTTGTCTCCATTGCATGGGCTACAACACTTCTTCATGCTCTGCTCATCTCCTTACGTTATTCCCTCCATTTTATCTTCACATACCTCAGGCCTCTAATCTTTGTTAAAAATTCTGCAGTGAGATTCCATCTCCTCTTGTGTTCCCATGGATCTTATCCTTAAATCCCAACAATGTTCTACCCGTTTCCATACCCAGCACAAAGTCTTCCTCATTACCATTTCTGTGCTCCATAGAATTCCACTGCAATATTGTTCTGATGCTTTTCTTCATGATGCTGCACCCCTGTGCTACCGTTTGCAGGAATGCATGATAAATTCATATCAGTTTGTTTACGGCCAGAATTCATGTTGTTTGCACTAGTGATGGGCGAATTAGAAAAATCCGAGCTCATTGGAGTTCTCTGAAATTTATTTAGAAGCTCATTCCAGCTTGAGCCCTTCTCTGATTGTGATATTCCTTTTTTAAATAAAAATCTACCAATGATTCCATGCTTTTTTTCAAATATATGCATCAATTGCTCACTTTTCGAAATATATGTATTTTCAAATGCACTGATTCTGAAATGTACTGTTTTTGAAAAGCAGGCATTTTGAATTTATGTACTTTTGAAATGTACACAAGCTGCCATATGCATTATTTTTCCTTCACCCATAATGACATGCTCAGAAATGCGTAGACTTTTATGACAGAGTCCATGTTCAGTCTGCAGGGCGAGAACTGGGTCAGATCCTGACCCAAAGAACTGGAAGAAATTTCTCATCTATTATAAGTTTTCACCTTCCAATGCAAATGTCAGGGCAGCCTGCACTCAGAGCTCACACATTCTGAAGTGCTAAAAATGGAACAACAGTGCATGAAAAATTATGTATAATGATTTTCATAGAAAAATTAAAGGAGGTCACCACCAGATATGGGCTAAACTTCAAGGTGGAACTCTGAGAATTTAGACAGGGCAGTTTTTTCTGGCAGTCCTAGCAACGTTGCTTCTTTGCTCATCGGTAGTCCCATGTGCAAACCTTGGCTGGAGGTTTCTAACCATATTTGCTATTAGTCACAAAGTCGCATCCAACCCATCGCGACCCCATGGACAACATTCCTCCAGGCCTTCCTGTCCTCCACCATCCCCCGGAGTCCACCCAAGCCCACAGCCACCACCCCAGTGACCCCATCCAGCCACCTCATCCTCTGCCATCCCCTTCTCCCTCTGCCGTCAATCGTTCCCAGCACCTGGGTCTTCTCCAGGGAGTTGTTCCTTCTCATTCGGTGGCCAAAGTATTTGAGTTGCGACTTCATGAATGTTGTTGTTAGTCGCGAAGTCGCGTCTGACCCATCGTGACCCATGGACAACATTCCTCTAGGCCTTCCTGTCTTCCACCATCCCTGGAGTCCACTAGCTGTTAAAAACTGCTAAAGTCTGACAGGGATACTAATACTTCAGGCATAGAGCTTTCTCTTCACCAGGATCTGAACTGATGAAAGTGAGGGTGTACTTTGAGTGCATATCAGTATAATTGCAACTTCTCATCATGGCTGACCCTGAACCCTGGCTGGGCAAGTCTCCTGAAACAACAGGGAGACTTTAGAGCAATGGCAGGCAAAAGATTATCTTCCAGAAGTTTTGAGCTACAACCAGCACTACCAACTACAAAGGACTGTGGGAGCTGTAGGGGAAAGCGACTAGAGGTTGCTCCCAGAACATTTAAAATGGGTGGCAAGAATCGTGTATCTGCTTCTCTATTCTTCCCTGGTTTCCATCTTTGACAGGAGTCCCTTCACAGAAATCTGAGAGGACACCAACTCTCACTTTTCCTTCATCTCTCTCAATACATTCTTTCTCCCTGATTCTTTTGGCTCAGCCCCCTTTGCCCTGTCCTGAATTAATAGGAGGCCTGGTTGCATGCAATGGGGAAGGAGCACTACCGATCAATGCTTGACACTGTGATCTCATCACCCATAGCCTGAAAAATCTGCTCAGCGGTTTTCCAGGATCCATGCAAGGGGTTGATCTTAACCTTTAAGGCTTTAAACTGCTCAGGCTCTCAGGATTGGTCGGCTCATTACAAGCTTGTCTGGTTATTGAAACCTGCAGGAGATCCTTTAGAGAACATCCCTGCTTGCCTTTGGGCTCACATAAAAGGCATTTCTCCTCCAGGGTTTCCAAACTGTGGAATGCTCTCCTTTTAGGACTAAGATTTTAGATGTCAAGAAGGAGCTAAGACACATCTTAAATTATGAATAGTATGTTAAATGTTGTTTTGTAATTTTGATAAGAGATGTTAGATTTGTATTCTCTGCTTAATTGACACCTGTGGAAAGG
>JAIXND010000762.1:2257483-2310714 GCA_023646645.1 Varanus salvator macromaculatus
GAAGGAAGGAAGGAAGGAAGGAAGGAAGGAAGGAAGGAAGGAAGGAAGGAAGGAAGGATCTGTTGTTGGGATCCATAAGGAATCCATTTTTAGTGGAAAATCCAGGAAGTTTTGGCTTCTCAGACTTAGTCTGCTTTTTAGCAGCTCAAAGTACAAGTTCCTGGTGAGTTCACCCAGCATTTTCAGGGTGCTGCCCAGGACTCAAGTTCCACATGCTGTGCAAGCAGCACTATAGAAACATAGAAATAGAACGAGTGAGAAGGGTCCTCTTGGACCATCTAGTCTAACCCCGGGCTCCAGCTGGCTCTGCTCATGACATGCCTACCATGTGCATGTCCAGCCTATCTTTGAACACCCTCACCAGTGGGGCTTCAGCCACCTCCTATGGAAGCCCATTCCATATCCCAAGGGTCCTAATCATCAGGAAGTACTTCCTGGTATCCACCCTGAATTTTTGTTCCCTGAGCTTTGCTCCATTGGAACACATCCTGCCCTCCTCCACAGGAAAAAATGGGTCTCTACCCACCTCCATGTGACATCCCCTCACTTACCTCTATTTCACCAACACATCCCCTCAGAGACTTCTATTTCACCAACAGATCCCCTTCTTCAGGCTGAAAAGACCCAGTTCCCCCAGTCTTGCCTCATACAGCTTACCCTGCAATCTGGCCACCAGCCTTGTGGCCCTACGCTGCACTGACTCCAACCTGGCTATATCCTTTCCTTTATGTGGAGCCCAGAACTGAACACAATACTCCAGTTGTGGGCACACCAGTGCAGTATAGAGTGGCAATAATGCCTCTCTCCATCTACAAGCCACGCTTCTGGCTATGTAACCAAGGATAACATTCACCCTCTTGACCACCAAGTCACACTGCTGACTCATGTTTAGCCTGTAGTTGACCAGCACCCCACAGCCCCTTTCACTAGTGCTGCTCTCCAGCCACTTGTCCCCTAACCTGTACTTATGACACTTGTTCCTGTGCCCCAAGTGCAAGACCTTGCACTTTTCTACATGGAATGCCATCTTGTGGTCTCCTGCTCATTTCAATAGTCTGTCCAGATCCTTCTGGATCTGGAGTAACTGCTCCTCAGTTGTGGCCTCTGCGAATATGATCAGCAAACTTGTTACCCCTTCTTCCAAGTCATTGATGGAAAGATTGGTCACAGGACAGACCCCTGGGGGACTCTCCTTGTCACCAGCTACCATCCCAATATTCCCTACTACCAGTTACCCTCTGCTTTCAGTCTGTCAACCATGCCCTAATCCATCAGACAGTGCATTGGTCTATCCCCAGATTCCTCAATTTCTCAATCAGGATATTATGTGGCACTTTGTCAAAGGCATTGCTGAAACCCAGGTAAACCACATCTACCGTGTCCCCTCCATCCAGCCACCTCAAAACCTTGTCATAGAATTCCACAAGGTTCATCTAGCAGGATTCAGACTATTCTTCTGAATCCACAACTGCCACCAACAGCAGTGAGAGGGAAGAAGGTTGTTCAGTGGGAATGGTGGCTGATGCACCAGCTTCCTCCTTTCACAGCTTTCGAAAGGGGCAGCTTCCCCCTTTCGCATCCTACAGCCACTCCTGATGCCAATTGTGCAGGCAGAGGTCTGCCAATTTCCTCTTGGTTTGGCTTGCTTTGCAGGACAGAGCTGAGCACAAGAGGAAGTTCATGGACTCCAAAGGGAGGGAGTCCAAAAGGGTTCTCCCCAACTCTGGTCCATAGTTCTCCCTTTCCCCCAAACACTTTGCCACCAGATTCTAGATGACTAAGATGGTGAGGATCATAACAACAGGATCAGGATGATGGTGGTGATGATGGAGTTGGTGGCAAGGATAGTGAAAGTGTGTCCTTGGCTGTGTTCAGTCTGTGACGAACAGCTGAATTCTGTGCCAACACCATCCAATTTCAATACACTAGATAAATAAAATGCAGTTGCAATTGGGTCTGTTACCAAAAGTTAGGAGAATGCATACAAAGAGCATCTACAAAGAACAGAGGAAGTCAAATTCCTGATCGCTGGCATGCTTCGCATGATGTAGCTCATACCAACATTGTCACATTATGCTGAAATCTGTCTTAGAAGATGTTGATGCAGGTTTAAAACAATACTATAGAGCAGGCCTGTCAAAGCCTGGCAACCAGGGTGCCTCACAAGAGCACCTCCACATTTTGAGGAAGGGACCCCAAAATATGAGACTCTGCAGACAAATGGCAAGCAATGTCCATCACATTGTTAATGAGTTTCTGAAGTCAATTTGCCTCGTGAAGGCTGGAAAACAGCTGCTCAACTAGTTGGCCTTTGGCTTGATCCATCATGGTGAGTCTTTTGCCTTTAATAAATGCTAGACTTCTCAGACATATATCTTGCTTCTTTACAAGTTATCTACTTCAAGCAAAGGATAGACTTCTCAACTGGTACTATTTAAACCAGCAACATAGACGGCTTGGCTTGGCTTGGCCTGGCCTGGCCTGGCCTGGCCTGGAAGTTTTCACTTGCCTGAACTTTCTGAGGGATGTTGGTGGAATTGTAAGGAGTTTTGGCAAAGTTAATTCTAATTCTTGGGGAATTGTTTTACATTTGTAATGAGGAGAAGTAGCTTGTTCTGCAATTGGGGAGGGTTTCTTCCCTCCTCCTCCTCCCACATCTCCTTCTCCTTCTCCTTCTTCTTTTAATTAAAGATATTGTGGAATAGTAGTAGCACACTTGTGCACATGACCATCTGTATACAACACAGCTTCTGCATTACCAAGATGCCCTGTAAATGAGGTAATTTAAACCAAAATGAAAACCAGGAAGAAGGAAAAGCCAGTTTTCTCTTTTAATTTCTCCACTTTAACAGAATGTATTGTGTTTATGTGTTGGCTGTTTATTCGAGGAATTAATGAAGCTTTTCCCTTTCAGGATGGCTGGTGGGATTTGTGGAGTCACAGAAAGTTCACTGTGTGGAGGGATAGCTTACCAGACCCCTAGAGAGAAGGTCTGGGGAATTCTGGGGAGCTAGGCTGCCTTCCACAAAGGACTTTATCCAAATTTGGTTCCAAAGGAACTTGCTTTTTACAGAAACAACTCATGTATTACCTGCCTCATGCAGTGAAACAAGATTCCTTCTGGTTTATTTTTGTTGTTGGGCTAATTCACCACTACCCTCATCCCCCAGGTCCTAATATACGTACACTCATCCAATATGCTTCACTAATACTTCTCTTGTTTCCTGCTTTCCGGCTTTACATGAGTTTTTTGGTTAAACAGGAGGAATAGAAAGCTGAGTGACTTCATAGTTTGCTTTGGAAGCCACCACTGCTAAGTGGGTCCTGTACACAAATAAGGTCTATTTTCATCTCTGTACTTGAAAACGGAATGGAGGGTGGTGATAAAAGGTCATGCTGTGTAATAAGTAGTTCTGCCACTACAGACATGCATCAGATTTGCTTGATGGCCAAAACCTGAAGAAACGTTTTCTGGTTATTCCCAAAGCAAAGTCTGTTTCCTTGTAAAATGAACAGAACCAGAATTTGTTCCTTCATGAGTCTTTACTTGTAATTTGGCTCCAGAAAGGCAGAGATTTCATCTCCTAAGCAGTGTCTTTCTCTTCCTTTTTCTCTAAATGCTAATAATGTTGCGATGTGATGGAATGGTATAGGACTGATAGTTCCACTTCTAATTAAAAGGACATATTTTGCCATGCGATCTTCAAGTATTCTGCTTTTGGAGAGGGTAAAGATGAGAATATGAAATGTCTATTGTTCAAATGCCTCCAGATTTCATTATAAAATAAGCTTTAAATTGGTTTCAGTAAGCATAAATCCTATGCTAGTCCATGTACCCATTCTTCAGAACTTTGCAGGTTTCTTCCCCCATGAGGTATGTCAATTTCATATATATTCCTCCAAAATCCACAGGTCATTTCCTGTTTCAGATTCCCTGATCTCATAGAACACTATACCCATCCTTCTGAAACTTGGTGGATGTCTTAGTTTGGGACACCTAGAGATGTCTGACTGTTACAAAATGGATTCAAATTATTTCAGGTGTCCTTTCATTGGACCTATGGACTCCACATCAGACTGGCATCTTCTGAGTCACACCAATTCCCTGCATTTGCCGAGCAGTTGTTTACTTCCGAGAGTTGAACACAATTTTCATTGTACACATGCTGTACGCACAAGTAACTGGACAGATGAATGAATGCATGCTTTCAATAGATAGATAGTTCTCTCTTTAACGTCTGCCGAATACTGTGCTTGCTCTCTCTCTCTCTCTCCTCTGCCTCCATCCCCCACCCCTTGATAATTGACAGCAGTACCCAAAATTTTATCTGCCTGTCAAAATTGGTGGGCTATTTAAAAATGTTCTGGATATCTTTGTGGAGTTTTCTGAAAGGGTTGGGGGAAATGATTTTGTTAATAAGTGGACACCAGAATGAAATACACCTGAAACTCTGCAAAACAAAGGTGGGATGTTATTAAACAAAATCTTTGCATCCCAAAGGACTGTTTGATTTGATTTGTGGTTTTCAGAAGAATGGTCCAGTAGAAATATAGAGGGGGAAGCATCTGATGCCTTCAACATAAAAAGGCATGAAGTATCTATTCTTGAAAAGTCCATTCAATTCTTCCAAAAAATTCAAATGCTATTAGCAGAAAACCATAAAGGTATGTCACGTGAGAACTGCTCTGCCATTTTCCCCTGACATTCCCCCACTATGGCAACTACTGTGCCCATAGGTATCTACCAATTCCTTAAAAAATAAAAAGAAAAAGCGAGGAGAGGAGAGGAGATGAGAGGAGAGGAGAGGAGAGGAGAGGAGAGGAGAGGAGAGGAGAGGAGAGGAGCATGGCATGGCCACTCTTTTTCTCTCCTTCTCTCAAAATCCAGCCCTGAAGTGCCAGTGCTGTTATGGTTGGAATTATTGCTGCAGAAATGAAATGTAAAATGTAAGTCTTTCAAATTAAATTATTGTGATTTTATTATCCTACGTATTATTTTTAAATATTTTCAAGTGAGCAGATGAGGAGAAGATCAGTTGCTGCCTGATATTTTATTTATCATCTCAAAATATTCAGGCTGATCCTAGGCCTTCTGCCTGTACAGCCTGAGCTGCGCCACTGAGCCACAGTATCTCTTGTGGACAGGGATGTGCAGGCATTGTACATGTTACCCTATCACCATTTCCAAATTGCCAGGCGCTTTTACCCTGTTGTCTGCTCATTGATGGCATCAGATTTGCAAAAATACAATTGCATGCATTTGTACAAATCCAGAGTTTCACAAACACACTTCCCTTCTCAATATGCAAATATCTGAAAATACATATTTTCACACTTTAGTATGGGGAAAGGCACATTTTGGTTGGTGTTTCTGTGCTATTCACTGCTCGGGCAATGTCTGAAGCCAGCTGCTGTGGCCCTTTTTAACCTCTGACTCTCAGTTCCATAGTTGTGGTGCCATTTCTGACTTCAGCAGGAGAGATATCCTGTACCTTCTGGCCCCCCAGACAATGGGTGAGTTTCCATGACACACCAAGCCTGGCTGGCTGGTTTTACCATTGTTTGTCTGTCATATCACCAGAACCCTGCCATGGTATTTGAGAAAGCATGAATGGAAACAATTGTCTGTTCTATGATGTTTCTATACCATGATGACTTGTGTCATCTGAACCCAAAAAGCTGAACCCATCGTGGTACAAAGGCAAAACTGGAGAATTGCTGGCATGAGTAGAAGGGCTACCTGTGAAAAAGCTTTGCAGGTGAGCACTGGTTTGGGGCACCTATCTTGCAAGGTGAAACAAGAAAAGGGGCACATGGGGGAAAGAGTAAGCACTGCTGGCCATCTGATTCTTGCCCCTCCTGCTCATGGACATGAGGGGCTTCTTTCAGCCACGTGTGTGGGGGTCAGGGAATCACTGGAATGGCACTGTTCCCTCCTGCAACCCTGCCAAATGATTTATGCATCTATTTATGGGCGCGGCATAAAAATGCTATAAATTAATAAATAAATAAAAATAAAAAGTTTTTTTACATTAGTATGCCACCAGCTATTCCAACAGGAATCTCTCGGCAGCACAGGAAAGGAACCCCTCTGGAGCAGGAGGCCTTGTCAGGACCACTGTTTTCTCTGCCAAGTTTCAGGCCATGATGCCTGTTCATGCAGCAGAGCCTGCTTGACAGCCAAGCTCACCCTGTCGAAAAGAGGCGCCTCATTCCTTCCTGCAGTGTATCCTGGGATACACCTGGGGGACTGAGATGGAGGGTGATATTGGGAAGGAGAGCCATGAGCCTGGTTGGCCACACTGAGGTAAATAAAGCATAAGCCGTGGTAGTTACAGAAGGTTCCTTGTCATGATGCATAAACCAAGCAACTACCTAGGGGCCACAGAATTGCTTCTTTAGCCCCCTTTCCCCTTGAGTATAAAGGATCGTCTTTAACCATTGGTTACATTGGCTGTATTCATTGTCTCACTGGCTTTCTATTGATGTATCATTGTTCATTTTATTGTTGTTAATAGCAACTCAATTTGGGGGCCAAATGTGTGGGGAATTATATATTTAATCAAAGCAAGAATGCTAATGTTGGAGATGGTCCCCACTCTATATCAGAGTACTGAAATGAAGAAGGAAGGAAGGAAAGAAAGACAAAAGAAGGAAGCAAAATTCTGAGAGTGAGATAATTCAAAAGTGACACTCTGACAATGCCACCTCCATGTCTCTTCTTGGTGATTCATACCCTTAAGAGATTTCTTTTGCCCTTCTCCAAACTTTTCCTTCAACTATCTCCTCCTCTGAAACCTAATAGAGTCCTAAGAGTTCTGTCACTCCTTGCATGGTCAACAAAACATGGCCTGAGGCTTTTTTTCTTTTAAGCCTTCTGTGTCCCCAGGCGTACAAGCACCTGTTTTCCCAGTGCCATTAGTGTCTGGGAAACAATGTTTGAGCACTGATCTAATGCCAGTTCTCCAGGGAGGGCTTCTTCTGCTTTTGTTGTTTTTGAGGAACTGACAGGCCTTGCTGGAGACTGGCATCCCAAGTGAAAACAGCATCCGGGACCTGAAATTCTGGAAGAATCGATGATTACACACACATCAAAAGTTAAGGCATGGTCTGAGACAGGTAAAAGTTCAAGCTCCTGAAGCTAGTAGTGATTTAGCTGAAAATGATCACTACCTGTCCTGAGATATCCATAATGCACACACCAGTTCTGCACTGAGCTGAGCATAGGTTGCCCATAATGACCTGTTAGTAGGCATGTTTTCTAGTAAAAAGCAGCAGAACCCAGGCAGGGAAGTGGTTAGATTCTGGGGGCAGAACAGAGTGTGGGAACCCATCTGGTAGCAGTACCTCTGGGCCCTGTGCTGCTCCAGGGGTGTAGCAGCCCTGGTTTGGAATCCACTGGCAAGGCGAACAGCAAATCCCAGGTGGCACTGTGATTTCTGCTTATTTGCTTGCTCATGCCTTCCAGACCCATGCTGCTCCTTCAGCTTGCTTCGGTCATTCATAAAATGACCTGGAAAGGCCACCTGGAATTCTGAGTGCACCCAGCCAGCAAAGAAAAAGAGCAGAGCCAGATGGGTCCTTTCAGGCTATGGTAGGTGTCCCAGGATGCAAAACTAGGATGCAACCTAATGGGGACAGGAGATAAAGGGGTAGAACCACTTTGACATCCTTGGGGCTGAATCCAATGAGCATGTCAGAAGCCCTCAGATATGGTGGATTACAGGCATCCTACACAGACTGTGGGAAATTGAGAGGCAATCTCTGGTTCCCTGAGACTTCTCTCCTGCAACCTGCATGGGTGTTGGAGTCCTGCTTCAGGCAGGGAGCGGATGAGGGTAAAGCACTTCCAGGGTATGTCATATCCCACAGGTCCTCTTTTCTCCCCTCTCTGCCTCCCAGGACACCCCATTGAGTCCTTCCCTGAAGTTGGTGTCATGAGCAAGCCAGGTTCCTTCTGCACTGTGTGGTGGGAGAAGAGAAGATCCAAGTATGGTTTCCCAGCTGTAAGGCTGGAGGTCCTTCTCCAGTCTCAGAATCTGGAGAATGTGATGCTCCACCCCCCTGAGATGCTCCACCCATGCCTAATGGGCAATGTGGCAATAGCCTTCTGTTATACACATGCTCACCATCCTTGCCTCATGGATGAATATTAGGGGGGAGGGGAAAAATAAAAATAAAAAATAGAATGACTCAAAGTTCGATGAAAGCTAAAATAGTATGCACCCCAAAGCTTGCAAGACTCCCACTGCAGTAAATCAACAAACAAATAAATAAAGTATATAAAAGCAGTTTAATTGACTCTCTTGGGCCTGTAGATTGCAGCTGGAAATTTAGAAAAGGAGGACTGATTTTTACTATTAGTTATACTATCCTGGAGTGGCACTTACAGTGCCTACTGAGAATGAAGCCTCATTAAGCCAGGCAGCCTGTACAGAGCACAGTAAAAGTTAATCCCGTTGTACAAGGATCATGTGGCTAAGAAGAGCCTTTTGGGTTTGGAGATACAAGGAGTCAGTGCAAATGGTTACACTGGAAGTAAGACGGTATTAAAAGTGCAGGCGCTGCAGCCTTCCTCAGCATTCTGAGTTGGAAGAGGTACAGCGAAGGGCAAAAAAATGATTAGGGGGTTGGAACTGCTCCCCCAAAATGAGCAGCTATGACAACATGGGAAAACTCGCAAAGAAAGGCAAGTAAAAGTAGGCAGGATTTGTTGTTGTTGTTAGCTGCATAGTCACATCTGACCCATTGCGACCCCACGGACAACTTTCCTCCAGGCCTTCCTGTCCTCCACCAGCTCCTGAAGTCCACTTAAGCTCACACTGACTGTTTCAGTGACTCCATCCAGCCACCTCATCCTCTGCCATCCCCTTCTTCTTTTGCCATCTATTGTTCCCAGCATCAGGCTCTTCTCCAGGGAGTCCTTCCTTCTCATTAGGTGGCCAAAGTATTTGTGTTTCATCTTCAGGATCTGGCCTTCTAAAGAGGAGTCAGGGTTGATCTCCTCTAGGACTGACTGGTTTGATCGCCTTGCGGTCCAAGGCACTCACAGGAGTCTCCTCCAGCATCACAATTCAAAGGCCTCAGTTCTTCGGTGCTCAGCCTTCCTTATGGTCCAGCTTTCGCAGCCATACATTGCAACTGGGAAAACCATAGATCTTACATTCCAGGTTCCTATGGAGTATAGTTCTTTACAGCATTGGACTTTCCTTTCACCATCAGATACATCTGCAACTGTGTGTCCTTTTGGCTTTGACCTAGTCGCTTCATTCTTTCTGGCGCTACTAGTACTAGCCCTCTGCTCTTCCCCAGTAGCATATTGGACACCTTCCAACCTGAGGGGCTCATCTTCTGGCATCATATCTCTTTTCCTTTTGGTACTGTCCATGGGGTTTTCATGGCAAAGATACTGGAGCAGGTCGCCATTTCCTTCTCCAGTGGATCACCTTTTGTCAGAGCTCTCTGCCATGACCTGTCCATCTTGGGTGCCCCTGCACAGCATAGCCTATAGCTTCAGTGAGCTACACAAACCCCTTCACCACAACCAGGCAGAGGTGCTTAAAATAATGCATGGTGTGGAGCATGACTTCCTCTCTACTTTCTCCACACCATGCATTATTTTAAGCAAAACACTCAGACCTGGGGTCATCCCATGAAGCTGGTGGGTGGGATCTTCAGGATAGATAAAAGGGAGTACTTGTTCATACAGCATATAGTAAATCTATGGAAGTTGCTACCATGGGAAGTTGTGATGGCTACCAGTCTGGGTTTCAAAGGGTTTAAAAGGAGCTAATTAGTGGAGCTAATTAGTGGCTTGCTGGCTATGTGCTACCTCATTTACCTGCTTCACCAGAGACGGCCTGCCTGCACACACCAGTTGCTGAGGAGCTTGGGCAGGAGGAGGGCTTGCACCCACCCTGCTGGAGGGATCCTGTGGGCAGCTGGTTCACCACCATGAACATGGACTGCTAGACTGGATGGACTTTAGGTCTGATCCAGCAGGACTTTTCTTACATTCCTCTATAACACTGAAGGAGATAGAAACATAGAAACAGAGCGAGTGAGTCAGAAGGGGCCTCCTGGGCCATCTAGTCTGACCCCTGGCTCCATGCATGACATGCCTACCATGTTCATACCCAGCCTGTCCTTGAACACCTTCACCAATGGGGCCTCAACAACCTCCCATGGAAGCCCATTCCACACCCTCAGGGTCTTAACTGTCAGGAAGTACTTCCTGACATCCACCCTAAATTTTGCTTCCCTGAGCTTTGAGATACTCCCTCAACCCAACTTATTTTTCATGGTCCTTCATAGAGAGGCTGAATTATCCCCTTGAATGTCTCAGACCCAGTGGCCTGAGTAATGAAAGCAATGATATTGGTGAGGTTCACTGCCAGTCTGGCTGGGCAATGAATAGGGATTTGCCAGAGTTATCTAAATCCCACCCAAAGTTAATTCTATCTCATGTCCATTCCAAACATTGCTGCTGTAATTTTCCTTGTTCTTCCTTTCCTTTTCCTTTTCCCATGGAGATATGTGAATTTTCATGCATCAGTTGTGTGCATCTTTGAAATGTATGCATTCTTCACGCATTGATTTAACACATGTACACATTTTCCAAAAGTCTTTTTTATGTATACTTATGTTCATGCTGTCAAATACTGTTTTTTTAAGGGGGAAGGTTGTGATTCCTACAGATTGCACAGTAGAGTTGAACACATTTGGACTTTGACTGCTGATTACCTTTAAAATGGGTTTTGGTCCAGAAGGTGTGAATTGAGATAATCCTGATCAAAAATAAACTGAGGCGAATTTATCATAGATCCTTCACAAGTGTAAACAGCTTTGGAAGCAGGGACTTGGCTGCCACTTTGGTCCCTCACCCACCTGGGACTGGATTGCAAAATGATGCCAAATCAGGAGCAGCTGTGGAAATAACAGTGCCAAACACAATTAAATGGTGATACTTATTTTCATAATATTTTTTCAGGAAAGAGAAAACAAGATATTGCCTCAGCAAAATACTTTTTTATGCTAAGATCAAAACTGAAGGGATTTTTGCATTGCAGCCTTAAAGCATTATGTCCTTGCAGCTTCCAAAAGCCTTAAATTTGAGATATCATCACCATCACCATCACCATCACCATCACCATCATCATCATCATCATCACCATCATCATCCCTGCAGTGCTTTGTAACTAAGCCCATCTAAGGAACCTGCACTGTTGTTTTCTTTCTCAGAGTAGAAGAAAATTCTTCCATGCTTATGATTATTATCTAGGCCAAATTGAAATGTCTCTTCTGAAAATGGATCAGGAAAATTCCACCGTTTCCCTGTCATGTAGTCTATTCCCTTGAGAATGTGATGGGTAATGTGAGGGTTGGGGGGGAGAAATGAAAGTTAGTGGTAGCCCTTTGCTTGATACACAAGTAGGCAAGATGAGTGGACTTGCTGCAGTCCCATTTAATTAGATTTTACCCCAGTGCTTCTTGCATCTTCTGCAGAGAACTTTGCATGGATCTGATAAGAGATTATATTCTCTCTCTCTCTCTCTCTCTCTCTCTCTCTCTCTCTCACTCAAAATATTTATATCAAATCATGGGGTGGTGCGCAACATTCATTAAAAAGCAATTAAAATAAAATGCAAAGGCAATTGTGAATGTAAAGGCTGGGAATAATGAGTTGAGACATGTATGTTTGGTATTAACTTGAGATGCATTCACTACTCTGACACTCTTGCCAAGAAGAAGCTTGCAGGTTCCTGAGTAATCTATTCCCAGGAGGCATCTAAGGTGAGTTTTCTGATCCCCAAAGGTGGCACCTACACAATTGTCATCCTCAATGTTATTCTGCTGTTGGGAGTCCTTTCCAATGTTACCTGCAACCTGAGCTAAAAAGCCCAGAGTGGATGAGGTGAGGCAGCCTCACAGGCAATCCAGACTTCCCCACTGTCTGCACAACCCTAAGTGGAGAGCCTCTGGAATTGTCCATTTTGTTGAAGGTGATGCTGGATGCTCATGAGCCCTGTGTAGCTTCAAGTGCTTGACTGTGCCCAATCTGGGAAGCTAAGCAGGGCTGGGCTGGGTGGGTGACTTAAAAGTTGCAAACTGCCCAGAGAACTTTGGCTACAGGCCATATGGAAATGTGATGATGATGATGATGATGATGATGACGATGACGATATTCCTGCATACCTGCAACAGTTGACTCTGCTTATTCTCTTACCACCACCCCCTCCTCTGAATGAAATCAAGCAGACCCTTCATAGGTCTGCCAAAATTATCCACACTTGTAACCTATCTTTAGGGCTTCTCCAGGCATGAGGTAGCTCAGAAGAAACCATCTCACCCAAGCTTCCCATCCAAAACTCATTTCCTTAATGACTTTCTTACAGACTCTCTTAAAACCCATAAGGTCTGTTCTATCCTTAAGCTAAGGTGTGGAAGTACACAGAACTCCTAGTCAACCTACCAAGATCATTTTCTTGTTAGCCAGAACCTGGTCATCCCCATACATAATCACTGGGGGAGATGCACCCTTGGTTGCATAGCCAAAAGCATGGCTTCTAGATCGAGAGAGGTATTACTTCCACTCTTTACGACTCTGGTGCACCCACAACTGGAATATTGTGCTCAGTTCTGGGCCCTCATTGCAAGAGGGATGTAGCAAGGTTTGAATTGGTGCAGCAAAGGGCCACAAGAATGGTGGCCGGATTGTGGAGAAAGTCATATGAGGTGAGAGTGAGGTAACAGGGTCTTTTCAGGCTGGAGAAGAGGAGACTCCAAGGGACATATAGGTATGTGAGGGGTTGCCACACAGAGGTGGGTAGAGACCTCTTCTCCCCTGCAGAGGAGGGCAAGACTCGTTCCAATGGAGCCAAACTCAAGGAACCAAGATTCAATTTGGATGCCAAGAAGTACTTCCTGACAGTTAGGACCCCTAGGGTATGGAATGGGCTTCCACGGGAGGTGGTTGAAGCCCCATTGGTGAGGGTGTTCAAGGATAGGCTGGACATACACATGGTAGGCACATCATGAGCGGTGCCAGCCGGAGCCAGGGGTCAGACTAGATGGCCCAGGTGGCCCCTTCTGACTCACTCTGTTTCTATGCACCAAGCCAGGAAAGAGTCTCTCTCTTCACATTCCATGCTGATCCAACCTCAAATGAATAGGCAACCTGGCTGGAACTCACCCCTTGACTCAGCTGATTCATGCTCAGCACTGAAGACCACACTGTGCCCACCAGGAACAAATGTACTAAGTGTCCACTGCTCCAGCCATCTAAATGAAAGCAATGGAAACATGAGCTACCTCGCCGGTATGGATAATCTTCGGGATGCACCTGGCCCACAGCCTGGACCTTTCTGTTAGCAAATGCGTGAGGAGCCTGGACAAGCCAAGCAAACATTCTCTTCCAAGAAAGTGCTCTGGAGAGCCACAATTGAAGGTGGTGTGTCTTGAGTGACCTGATTGCTAGTAGCAGCAGCTACTAGTGAGTGGGGAGATTCGTTCTGGTTCCTGACCCCTAGCTGACCAGATTAAAGGAAGCTGCCCCAGCTGGTCTAGGGACTCTGGGATACAGACAACCAAGCTCCCAGGGAGCAAGTGAACAGAGCAACCAACCAGAGAGGACAAGCAGGAGTTTGGTGGTGGAGTTCAACAGGAAGGGTCTCTAACTTCTTTTCTTTTCTCTGTCTTTTTCTCCCCCCACTTAGTCCCCTCCCCTTTGTTTTCTTCCTTGTTACACATTGGTAGGACTGTGTTGTTAACCTTCAAGGATGATAGGAGAAAGGACTCTTTTGTACGACAGGCCCAGCAAGCTAGAATCAAAAAGGTAGCAGATAGAATGGAGTGGGAGGACTCCTCAGTGGTGGCGACCTGCAGCATCCGTGCTTTGTTTATTCTCTTGTCTGAGGGCGACATGGCCTACATGTGCAACTATTATCCCTATTAGAAGAAAAGGTGGGAGAACTGGAGCAGTGAGTGCCCACTCTCATGGTAAGAGAAGAGGATGAAGAGTTCTTAGACAAAGAGGTGGAACTTCAACAGCTAAGAGCAGCGCAGAAGTCAGAAGTGCAACAGCAAGCTGAAGCAGAAGAGGAGAATCCTAAGGGAACAGAAAATGAAGAGGACATTTCCTAAAAATCGATGACAGGTGCAGAAGAACTGGAAGACACTCTGCAACAGTGGGAGCAGTGGAATCATTGAACTGTTTTCAGTTACTTGAAGATGAGACTTCTCTTTCCTTCCCTTCCTTGTTTCTTCCTTGTATCTTTCTTTTTTATATTTAAAATCTTTGAACTGTATACTTTCTCATCCCATTGCTGTAAATGTGTTTAGATGCCTTTTTTCAGCACAATTTTTCAAATATATGCATGCTTTTTAAATCTGTGACTCACTTTGCAAGATCAGAAGTGTACAGAATTCAAAATCACATAGCAGTTATTCCAGAAAGTGCAACCTGAGCAAATCCTGAGCAAAATCAAATTGAAAGCATTTCTTAGGCTGCCCTTGTCTTCAAGCAAGGAACAATAGGGAATCAAAAGGCCTCCATTGTGATGCTTAAGCCACATCTTCGCTGGACCTGATCCACTGAAAACTAATTTGAATTAGCTACGTATATACAATTTTCTAAAGTTTGGACAACATGTCTTGCTGGGCATTGTAGGCCTTCTTTCTGTCTAAATTTGAATAAGATCATGCCCTTCATTCATTCATTTATTTATTTTGAACTTATATTCTGCTATATTGGTTTGGAGGCCCTCTAAGCGGATTACAGTGCGATTAGCTAGATGGATGGATAGATGGGTGATTGGCTGGCTGGCTGGATGGATGGATGGATGAATATTTAAGCCAAACAATGGCATTTCAGCTTTTGGAGAACTGCTGAACTTGATGGATGATTGTGGTCGAATTCCAGGAGGTGTGGGAAAAGCCAGACCCTCTGCAAATTCACAAACAGTGTAATACTCAAGCCGTCCTACCCCACCTGACATTGTTGTCATCAAGAAAGTGAATATCTTTGCTTGAAAATGCGTGAACTATGAAAGCTTTTAAAGTCTTCAGTAATGTGCTGATTGACTGCATGGGTGGAATAAAAGACTGTTCCCTGTATTAAATTCATGCAGGCTCCACACACACACACACACGCACACATATATAAGCTTTTGATGTTTGATGTTGCTGAGGCACAAATAGCAATCTGCTGCAATTAATAACTATTAAAGCGGTTTGACTGATCATATCTTCTAGCTTGCCGAATCTCTTCTGTGCAGGTGTGTGTATTAATGGAATCCATTAAATTCATATATTTCAACAGATAGTAATTTACGATCTCTTATAAGATCTGTCATGAAACACAGTCGAAGATATAGGATTGTCTTGACGCATTACAGAGCAAATTGTACTCCTTTTTCCCCTTCCTGAAATGACTTTACTGACTAAATATGAATGTCAATGGATTGGACAGTCACATTAAAAGCCACCTTTCTTTTTCTTCTTCCTCCCACCCTGTGCTTCTCCAATCACCTGGGAATATGTGGAATAAAACTTTCTGATGGGTTGTTAACATTTCTTTTCAAGTCAGGGTTTTGGGCCTTTTTCTTGGGGATGACAGAGAGGCGAAGGAGATCAAGAGTCAATGCTGGTTTTTAAGCAGCAGGGAAACATTACCCAAGTCAGACAAGAGTCTAAGTACTTGATGTGTGCACCTATTGCTCATGAATGTCAATCGCAAAGACTTCCTTTGTATTGTCCCCTATGAGCAGTGGAAAATATAAGGATGCTAAATTGGGAAGGAAATTGCATGCTCCATGCACAGGGCTAAGAAGCAGGATGAGGGCGAGTGTTAAGCAGGCAGGGAGTGCTTTATAACCTTGAAGAATGAGGGTGGAAGAAGACATAAATAGGTACATGCAGTTACTACTGTCCTGCAACTGCTTGTACTCATTTTCATGTTGCATCTGATGCAGCATGCATGGTCTTCTGGGCTGGCAGGGAGCAGTTGGGCCGAGCCACACTGGGTCCATGGCCTACTAAACTCCAGGTGAGCTGTCCAGCAGCAAATCCGGAAGGGTTGCTTTATTAGAAGTCAGAGGTTTGAGTGCTGAATGGCAGGGGAACTGTGGGCAGAAGTGTCCTTGGACTGGGATTGCTATATAGGGTTGTTGCACCTGAAGGTGTCAGGCAGGGCCTGGGATGGTAGTTGGGGGAAAGCACCATTCTTTTCCTGCCTACCCCATATTCTTCTGCCATATTTAAACATCCACCCTCCTGAATAAGGTTCTGAAATGAGATCGCTCTTACTATGAGATAACAAATCTGATGTTTGACTTCGCTTTGTAGTTGTCTATGGGGAAATCCAAGGCTGAAAGTCCATTTACTCTCAGGTACTTTCTGGGTTTCTCTCACAGTGGCTCAAGTCACTTTATTCCTATTACATGATCAGACCCATGGTGGAATCCTCTGTTGTTGAGTATTCTGGACCTGGACCTGGACCTGGGATGGGATGGGATGGGATGGATCAACCCCTTGTTGCACAACTGGCAATCTTTCCCATGAGGAACAGCTGCTGGATGTAGAAATAGGGTGCTGAGTACAAGCACTCCAGGTGTCTTTCCTGGTGACCAGCCTTGGGTGGGCAAAGGGTCTCCACTTGCACCATGCATGGGGCTCAATTTGTAGCAAACTGCATGAAAAAGTGGCTTGGAGTCTGAGGAGCCAAGCTGAGGGAACCCAAAGGATTCCCAGTAGATCCTCACACATCCCTAGTTTAGGGCATGAGGGGCTGGTCCTGATCACTTTGGCACTGTTATGCCGTGAGTAAGCCAACAGGTTCTACTTGTCACATAGGCAGCTTTTGAATTCTGGAAAGGGGTTGCAGTCTGTATTCAAAGCATGCTGGATTTGTGACACCAAATGTACCTACAACAAAATTTGATGTCTGTGGGACTGTGGATGAGCCTCAGACAAAACACTCAAGGCATATGAAGAGTGTTGGCCAGCCTCTCCTTATTTAATGGGGTTTCTTTCCAGGAAAACCCGCATTCAGGATCTGCAAGGAACTGTGCATAAAATGCTGGCAGTAACTATACAGGGAGAGTCAGTATGATTTTCTTATTGCATATGGGGCAACTGAGGCTCAGAAACTGATGGGCTGGTAAATAGCAGCATGCATGTTGCACAAGAGACGTGCACGTAAGCACTGAATACTGGCAGTCCCCAGATTACGGACGCCCAGGTTTGGAACAACTGACCTTATGAACGAACAGCCATAAAACCTGTGAATTAAAAAAAAAAAAAAAGAGTTAAAGACAAAAAATTCGTAGTAATGAATGTGAACTAGTTTCTGTGCCCTTCTGCAGAAAATTGTCATCCCCCTAGAGAGAGAAGTGAAAGGGGAGTGAAGGGGGCCTTCAGAGAATGCCTTCTTGCCTTGCCCATCTGGAGAGCGAAATCCCTCCAGCTTTTCCTTGGTGCAATGAGGAGGCACTGGTGAGTGAAATGGAGACTGGGGAGGAAGGATATAAGAAATAATAAATGAAGAAGAGGAGGCCTGCTGGATAAGATCAAGGTCTGGGAGAGAGAGGGAGAAGCCCTCAGCAGGTGTATGGTCAACAGTATGAAGAGTAGAAGTTTGAGGAGGTAGATATATTTGCACTTTTTCCGCTTTTCTGGGGGTCCTGACTTCCTAATGCCCGCAAATAATTGTATATGGACTGAAGTGTTCTATATGCATAGGAAAGTAAAATCAATATGTATATTAAGACAAACATTTGGCTTACTTATGTTAAATACTATCTGATGAACATGAACTGATGTCATACAAATTTGACTTGAAGTGCTCAGGAATGGAACTCATGTATAACCCAAGGATTGCCTATACTTCTATTTGTCCAAAAAGCAAGAATGAACAACGGCCAAATTCTTAAGTGGCAAAGGGAATGTTATTTTCTTGATCTGACTCAACCCCACCTCATGCCATGCAAGCTGCTGCTCACTCAGTAGAGGGAGGAAAGAAGTACAAATATAGTTTATAATCCCTTGGAGAGGTGGATCGTTGGAGAGTAATTTGGCGCTGAGAAATGGCCAAAAGGAAAAGGGTTAATTGGTCCACTTCCAATGCCATCGGGCTCCATTTGCATGCACTGTGCAGCCAGACCCTAACGGAAGGAGGAATATATTGAGAAAAACTCCATCCCGTGTGCTTATTAGGCTGGAAGGAATGAATCATGAGGAAAGATGAAAAGAAGTAGAGGAGGGGAGGTGGAGTGCATTACTTGGCTGCTGATGACTAATCAGAGACATCACCGCATAAAATGTTTTCATAAAATGAACTCAAAGGATGGTCATTCATCTGCTTATATTTTTAAAGGGATAATGAATAGTGCTCTTTTTCCAGATTTGAAGACTAACCAAGACTGATCAGAAGCCAAAAGGAGCTGGACTGGCAAACAACTTCTAAAACAGCAACCAACCCAGAGAGCTGTAAGACAAAGATGGCGGGGGGCAGAGGGGCATGAGGGGTCAGAAGCTTTTCTGGGCTAACTTGCTCCATATTCCTGGTTTTAGTTTCATGTTGTAGCAAATCTCTCTCTTGCTTTCGCCCTCTCCGTGCATGCCCTGAATGATTGTGACATATGGGTAGCTCTGGGTAAATATCTTATATAGAATGACCATTTGATTGGTCATGGCAGTTTTGTGGTCGTGCTGCAAAGCTGACTGGTGGGAGAACAATTCACACACAACACAATTAAGTAATGGAATTCTGTGTGTAGAGGTGGCCATCAAGTTGCATGACCTTGGAAAGGGAAAGGGCTGGAGCAGAAGGGTACCAATGGTTACTAGTCTGATGGCTATACGTATATTCCCTCACACAACACCTCATGTACACCAGTTGCTGGGGAACCTGTTGCAATCCCACCTTGCTCATGCCGCTGCTTGGCCATCCTGTGAACAGGTGGATGGACTAGATGGCTCCTGGAACTGATCCAGTGCTCTTTAGACCTTCTTGTGTCACCTCACACCTCAACCCGCACAAATTAGGCAGCTGTCTTATGGGAGAGCTATTGACACAAGGAGAAGCAGCGCCCTGTACGGTTCTGTACAGGACTGCACTACTTAAGCCAGCTACATGTTAAGTCCTGTCCAGTTTGCTAACCAGCATCTCACCTCCTTCCGTGCAGTGCTACGTGGTGCCAGACTAAGGACTGTAGTTTTTCACTTGTTTGTTCGTTCATTCGTTCGTTCATCCAGTCACTCAAAGTGAACACCTGATTTCAACTGAGTTTTAGCAAGCTTTTGGCTTTAAGATAAAATATCTGATGGTGCTGAGAATGGAGAAGAATGCAAGACCAAACCCAAAGAAGGCTTCCATTGAAGGAGAGCTCCAAGCTCAAGAATGGGGCATGTTTAGAAAAATAGAAACATAGAAACAGAGCGAGTCAGAAGGGGTGTCCAGGGCCATCTAGTCTGACCCCCAGCTCCAGTTGGCTCCCGTTTAGGGATGGATGAAACGCAATTCCTGTTTCGCTCAGTTTCTTGTTGCTTCAAGGATAAATTCATCTCAACCTGAATCAATGGCAACTTTAAAAGAGTTAGCCTAAAAATCCATGAGTTTTTTAATGCACATTTCCCTGCATGCATGCATTTTGGCATCATGTTGCCTAATGTGCATTTCTGCAAGCAATTTGCCTAAAGTGATGCATTTTTGAATGCTGTTCTCTCTAGCATCTCTGTGTGCATTTTGTTGATTGGAGATTCCTATTATAGATTCAGAGAAGTGCATATTTCAAAGGACAGCAGCAGTCCAGTGTGCACAGTAGCTCTAAACTGTAAAAGCAAGCAAGTTCAAATTAGAATATGAACAGAAGTAAACCTTTAGATATGGCTTTTAAAAAGAGATAACGGACAGTGCAGAGAGATGCATAAATCCTGGGAATGGCTCCTCCCCCAAAAGTTGAAATGTACTGGGATTCAGAAGCGCAACATTTCTTCTTCATCCTCAGATGTGACTCTAACATTCTTTTTTCCTTGATGTAGGGGATCTTGAGACCCACAAATGTGACTACTAAACCTCAAAGCTTGTTCACTCCTATTGCTGGATTTTCTATATAAACCATGTACAAGTTTTTTTAACTGATGTTCACTTTCATTTTTAAATATCAGTTTAATTAGGTTTTGTATTTGTTTTAAGAGTAGGAGGAATCTGGTGTTATAATGAAAGCAAAAGAAAACACTTTCCTACTTGTGTAATCTTGCTACTCGGTTATGCTGCACTACCACCTAGAGGTTATGTAGCAGACAAGCGGGGAAAGGCATGGCACACTCCATCGGAAGCACTGAGACCTTTCAACTCAGTAATGAAACTAAGGGTAGATAGAGTGGATTGGCAGTCCAGGGAAGAAAAGTTCATCAGAAAGTCTTGCTCAGGGCTCCCTTGCATCTAGCATGATTCTGTTACTAGTTGCATAGTGAACTGGCCCATGAACTATTTTGTGGCCCTGCAGATTGGAATGCAGAGCTGGCTCTTCTACCCATCTGGTTCAGTCATGAGTGTAAGTCCAGCTGGACGCCCTACACTGAAGTTTTCTGGAAGCGATTCTGCTACACAATTGAAGCAAACTTGTTGATTTCTTTAAAAAAGAGATGGATTTAAACAAGAGACAAAGGGAAGCAAGGGTAGTTCTTGATATGCTCAAAATGGGTCTTCCCCAGAGACAAGCAGATTCTCATACCTGGAAAGAAAAAAGCTACTCACGCACCTGCCGTCTGGGTCACTGTCAAGCGAACGCAACCCAGAGATGCCTTCGGCAAAGCATGCCAAAGTGACGTGTTGACATTCCACCAGCCCCCCACCCTTCTGTCACCACAGACATCGAGGATTTAGAGAGAGAGAGAAAGAGAAAGACAGACTGAAGCTACGGGGTTCATGCTGAGGAATTCAGAAGAGCTGTAATTGTGGAAATCGGGCTGAAGGGCGGTTGTAACTTTGGACTGACGTAAAGAGCTGCCTTAAAAGAAGCTTGATAAGGTCAAACTAATAAACTTGGGAGCTGCTCAAGGGGAAACCAAATTCTAGAGCTGTGAGACACTTTGACAGACAATTAGCATAAAACAGGGCAACTGCCCCACTGGATGGAAAGTAAAATTCAGAAGTGCAAATAGCATTTGCCCAAGATTAGTCAAAGCTATCAACCAAATTTTACCCTTACGTTCACATGAAGGATGCATGGTGGCCGCTACTTTTTTTACCAAGCACACAACTACTCTGTGGTGTCAATGGAAGTGTTATCCCTGTTTCTGGCATCGACTCCTCTGCAGAGAAGATAGGAGGTTGTTGCCACTGCAGACTGATTGGAGAATCAGTGCTGGGATTTTAGGAACGCAGAGTAGAATTCATGGGGCGGTACATCTGCCATAAACAGGTATCCTGTCTAAAGTTTTCCATCAAGAGAACAAAGCACCCTCAGCTGTAGAGATTCTTGGATGATGTGGATTATCCCAGCACTTGGTCATCGGGGTGGATTGTTGATGCTGAAAGCTGGACAAAGTGAGGGCATCTCTATTGGAGCTCTTGGTGGCCCTTGAAACCATCAGCCCTGGTATCCTTGAGCAACATCTGCCTCCAGCGGAACTGAGCAGAGCTACTATATGGCAGCTCCAGGCTTTCTTGGAGGGGCAACCTGAGAAGGTGGTGCTGGGTGAGTCCTGTTAGATGTCATGGCCAATAGCCTGGGATATCCCTCAGGGTCCCATTTTATCTTCCCTGCTTTTTAACAATTGGACCAAACCTTTACAAGAAATTACCTGTGATTTGGTGTTTGCTGTCCCCAGCATGTTGAAAACACCCAACTTTCTCTCTCCTTTTAATTCAAATCCAAGGATAGGTAATACCCTGGAAATCAGAAAGAACATGCAAGGTGATCTTAATAGGATGGGGTGTTTGGCTGAAAACTGTCCAGAGACATCGGTAACGGATGCTATATAAAAACTTTAAATAAACACACAAATAAATAAGCCGATAAACAAACAAAGGAATGAAATTTAACAGAGACAAATGCCAGGTTCTGCATGAAGGATAAAGAAACCAAATGCACCATTACATGATGGGGGATACTTGGCTCAACATTTCTCAAGCAAGAAAGATCTTGGCATTTTTGTAGATCCCAAGCCGAATATGAGTCCACAATGTGATGCAGCTGCCAAAAAAAAAAAAAAGCAAATGCAATTTTGGGCTGCATTAACAGAAGAATAGAAGTACTATCTTCCCTCTGCTCAGCACTGGTTAGGGAGCATCTGGAATACCATATCCAGTTCAGGTAACCACAGTTGATGCAGACAAGCTGGAATGGGTTCAAGCGGAAGGCAGTAAGGATGATGTAGGGACAGGAAACAAAGCCCTGGGAGGAGAGATGGAAAAGCTGGGTATGTTTAGCCTTGAGAAGAGAAGACTGAGGGAAGATAGGACAGCACTCTACAAATACTTGAAAGGCTGTCACAAAAACGGCCAGGATATCTTCTTGATCACCTGGAGTGCAGGTATAGAATATCAGGGCCAAGTTACAGGAAGCCAGGTTCCTGCTGAACTTCAGGAAGAATTTTTTGACAGTTAGAACAGGAAAACAATGGAACCAATGTCCCAGGAGGGTCATGGGCTCTCCCACACTGGAGTTATTAAAGATGCGACTGGACAGCCATCTGAGAGGGATGGTTTAACTGCGAGTTATGCACTGAGCAGGTTGGATCCAATGGTCTTGTCAGTCCCTTTCATCTCTACTGTTGTATCATCCTATGATTATAAACTCTGTGATTCCAAGAACCTGGATGACAACAAACAAATTGAAACTTGATCCATTAATCCAGATAAGATGGAGGTGCTCCTAGTTAGTCAAAAGAAATCAGGGAGTAGGGATTCAGTCTGTGCTGAACGGAGTCTGGTGAAGGTTTGGGCTTTCAGTTTGGGCCTGTCCTCAAACTCAGCCCTGAACTCGGATTCCCCAGTCTCTGAAGTGGTCAGCTGACACTTGTGGAGCAGCTGTGCCTGTCCCTAGAGGGACCTCATCCATGCACAGCCACACACGCCCTGGGCAGACTGTAAGGAATTCAAGACAGTTTACAGACCACAACCTTCCTCCTCCTCTACATGTTTCAGTTACAGCCAGTATTTGACTTGGACTGATTTTCAAAAGTAGGAGAAAATGTGTGTGTGTGTGTGTGTGTGTGTGTGGAGTGGGGGGTTCTTTTTCTCAGAACTGACAGGATGCCATTTGCAGACACATGGTAGATCTGCACAATATTTATTTATTATTTATTTAAATATTTATATGCCGCCCCTTGCAGCAGCCTCGGAGCGGCTCACAATACAAAAAAAAACATTAAGAACTCAGCAATGACCATAATGGTCCATCATGGTGGAACAACTTCCCCATGAGAAAAGGTTACAACTTTTGGAGCTACTTTGTTTGGGGGGGGGGGGGAGTATGTGTGAAGTTCTATATGGTGTAAGGGAGGTGAGTAGATATATACTGTTCTTCTCTTATGACCCAACAGATCTGTTGAGATTGCATGCTGGGCATACAGGACAAAGGCAAGCCCTTTTCCACACCATACAGCCTGACTAATATTTGATTGTGTCATCATCTCGATGGCTTTAAAGGGGATTTGTTCAATTCACTGAGGATAAGGCTGCCAATATGTAATAGTCGTGATGATTCTATGCCATCCCCAGCATCTGATATCTCTGAATACCAGCTCCTGAAGAACAATGGTGAGAGAGGGCCATGGACCCCTGCAACACTAAAGTGATTTCTAATTTAATGAACACACACACACACACACACACACACACATCCTCTCTTTTGGAGAAAAGGATGATCAAGTAGATCTGCCTTTGATCTGACGCAGCAGATCTTATGTTCTCGTGTTCATTTCTAGAAATACTAATGGCAGCCACAACAAATGATTGCACTTTGCAGACATGCATGGAAATGTGTTTGCTTGGTTTGCTTTGTTTTTGTTTTTAACAGAAGTGCACAGCATGAGATGAAAACTTGCTGCCTTCCATGGCTTAGTTGACTAGAGCATGATATATATTTATGGTGGCAAGGTAAACGTTTTCTATGATTTTGCAAGGGTGGCATTAAATTTCATTGAAAGGGAAAATGTCAGGGAAGACAGAGCTGGCGTTTCGGTTGATGGGCCAAGCTCCTGATAGGCTCTATGAAACATTGAGCATGCACAAAGCATAATTGTCACTTACATCCTTCTCAGGCATTCAGATTCCATAGAGGTTTTGTTTGTTTTACCTTTTTAAAGGAAGAATGACAGGGACATACCTTCATCCTCATATTAATTCTGGCCAAGAATCATGTGCTTATCCTCAAGAAATGAGGCTGCATGGCTGGAGACAGATACACATTATACATGCAACCTGGAGTGCCATCAAAGATTAAATGAGAACTACCAATATGAAGGCCTACAACACTTTCTAGAATTAATACCAAAAAATGATGTCCTTATCATCATGGGGGATTGGAATGCTAAAGTAGGAAGCCAAAAGATAACCAGAATAACAGGCAAATTTGGCCTTGGAGTACAAAATGAAGCAGGGCACAGGCTGGTAGAATTTTGTCAAGAGAATATGATGGTCATAGCAAACACTCTTTTCCAACAACCCAAGAGACGACTCTACATATGGACATCACAAGACGGTCAACACAGAAATCAGATTGACTATGTGCTCTGCAGCCAAAGATGGAGAAGCTCTATACAGTCAGTAAAAACTAGACCAGGAGCTGACTGTGGCTCAGATCATGAGCTTCTGGTTCCAAAATTTAGGCTGAAATTGAAGAAAGTAGGGAAAAGCACTAGGCCACTCAGGTATGACCTAAATCATATCCCCGATGAATACACAGTAGAGGTGACAAATAAATTTAAAGAATTAGATCTGATAGACAGAGTGCCTGAAGAACTATGGATGGAGGTTCGCAACATTGTACAAGAGACAGCAACTAAAACCATCCTAAAGAAAAAGAAATGCAAGAAAGCAAAATGGCTGTCTGAGGAAGCTTTACAAATAGCTGAGGAAAGAAGGGAAGCGAAAGGCAAGGGAGAAAGAGAAAGATACAAACAATTGAATGCTGAATTCCAGAGAACAGCTAGAAGAGATATGAATGCCTTCTTAAATGAACAGTGCAAAGAAACAGAAGAAAACAATAGAATAGGGAAGACCAGAGATCTCTTCAAGAAAATTGGAGATATGAAGGGAACATTTCATGCAGAGATGGGCATGATAAAGGACCAAAATGGCAGGGACCTAACAGAGGCAGAAAAGATTAAAAAGAGGTAGCAAGATTACACAGAGGAACTATACAAGAAAGAGCTTAGCATCCCTGATAACCACGATGGGTTGGTCACTGACCTTGAGCCAGACATCCTGGAATGTGAAGTGAAATGGGCCTTAGGAAGTCTGAGCAACAACAAAGCTAGTGGAGGTGACAGCATTCCAGCTGAGCTATTCAAAATCTTAAAAGATGATGCAGTAAAAGTGCTACACTCAATATGCCAGCAAATTTGGAAAACTCAACAGTGGCCACAGGATTGGAAAAGGTCAGTTTACATTCCAATCCCAAAGAAGGGCAATGCCAAAGAATGTTCAAACTACCGCACCATTGCACTCATTTCACATGCTAGCAAAGTGATGCTCAAAATCCTACAAACTAGGCTCCAGCAGTATGTGGACTGAGAACTACCAGAAGTACAGGCAGGATTTCGAAGAGGGAGAGGAACTAGAGATCAAATTGCCAACATACATTGGGTCATGGAGAAAGCTAGGGAGTTCCAGAAAAACATCTACTTCTGCTTCATTGACTATGCTAAAGCCTTTGATTGTGTGGATCACAACAAACTGTAGCAAGTTCTCAAAGAGATGGGAGTACCTGACCATCTTATCTGTCTCTTGAGAAACCTATATGCGGGTCAAGAAGCAACAGTGAGAACTGAACATGGAACCACACATTGGTTTAAAATTGAGAAAGGAGTTTGGCAAGGCTGTATACTGTCTCCCTGCCTATTTAACTTATATGCAGAGCACATCATGAGAAAGGCAGGGCTAGATGAATCACAAGCTGGAATTAAGACTGCTGGGAGAAATATCAACAACCTCAGATATGCAGATGATACCACTCTCATGGCAGAAAGTGAAGAGGAACTAAAGAACCTCTTGATGCAGGTGAAGGAGGAGAGCACAAAAGTTGGCTTAAAACTCAACATTAAGAAAACTAATATTGTTGCATCTGGTCCTCTCACTTCCTGGCAAATAGATGGGGAAGAAGTTGAGGTAGTGACAGATTTTATTTGCCTGGGCTCCAAGATCACCACAGATGGGAACTGCAGCCAAGAAATTAAAAGACACTTGCTCCTGGGGAGGAAAGCTATGGCAAATCTAGACACAAACTAAAAAGCAGATACATCACCCTGCCAACAAAAGTGCGCATAGTCAAGGCTATGGTTTTCCCAGTTGCAATGTATGGCTGTGAAAGCTGGACCATAAGGAAGGCTGAGCGCAAAAGGATTGAGGCCTTTGAATTGTGGTGCTGGAGGAGACTCCTGTAAGTCACTTGGACCACAAGGCAATCAAACCGGTCAGTCCTAGAGGAGATCAACATAGAAACATAGAAACAGAGTGAGTCAGAAGGGGCCTCCCGGGCCATCTAGTCTGACCTCCAGCGCCAGCCAGCTCTGCTCACAACATGCCCACCATGTGGACATCCAGCCTATCCTTGAACACCCGCACCGATGGGGCCTCATCAACCCTGACTGCTCTTTAGAAGGCCAGATCCTGAAGATGAAACTCAAATACTTTGGCCACCTAATGAGAAGGAAGGACTCCCTGGAGAAGAGCCCAATGCTGGGAACAATAGATGGCAAAAGAAGAAGGAGATGGCAGAGAATGAGGTGGCTGGATGGAGTCACTGAAGCAGTTGGTGTGAGCTTGGGTGGACTCTGGGGGATGGTGGAGGACAGGCAGGCCTGGAGGAATGTTGTCCATTGGGTCGCGATGGGTCGGACATGACTTCGCGACTAACAACAACCACCAATCTGAACAGAATTCATCATCCAGAAATTAATCCCTAAGTCTGCATGAGTGTGCAAGCCAATCCCGAGGATTAGTCGTAATCACCGTATTTTTTGCTCTATAAGACTCACTTTTTTCACCCTCAAAAGTAAGGGGAAATGTCTGTGCATCTTATAGAGTGAATTTGTGTGTGAAGTAAGTCTGTCAGATGTGCAGCCCATGGGGAAGTGATGGGGAATGTACCTGTGCTTATGTGCCCATTTGATTCAGAATATTTGTTTTCTTGTTTTCCTCCTCTAAAAACTAGATGCGTCTTATGGTCAGGTGCATCTTATAGAGCAAAAAATACGGTATATTCCTTAACATTCTTTTTTTCCAGATCCTCCCTCCTTCCCTCCGTCCTTCCCTCCTTTTTTTCTGGAAAACACACCTAATTCTGATCATAATCTAGAGACATGTGAAACCTCCATTAAGAAACTTTGCTAGTTCTCTCTAAACAGTGGCAGATTTCCTCAAAATTCTTCAGATAATTTGCTTAACGAGGAACATTTCTTGGAAAATTGGTGAAAATAGCCAGTGTCAATTACAGAGGCATATCTAGAACCAAATGCCTGATCCGCTGAAGATCCCCCCACTTCCTTCTCTGACATTCTTCTCTTACCACCATCAACCATTCCTGCTATACTGAGGGAGATGAGAGAGGGAGATCCAGGACATTCTCGAGACCTGCTAAAATAGGCGCTTTCCCCATTTCCCCCATCCCCTGTGTGTTATGCTTTTCTAGATTGCAGGCCAGTTGGCAGGACCTGTCTCGTGTAACCGCGTATATGTAAACCGCTAGGCAAGCATGGGCATTATGAAACCTGTTTCACCTGCATTTCATTGATTCTCAGTTGCTCATTGACAAAATCAGATTTTGCACAAAAGTGTTCACCTGCTTTGGCATTCTGCGTATTGCACAAATTTCCCCAAATGCGCCAAACCCTGAAAAGAATGTATATTTCCACGTTCACCCTATGAGGTAACAGGGATTTTGGGAAGGACTGCTTTAACATTCACATTGTCTACAACTAAATTTGCATAAAATAATTTTAAGGCCCAGCTGTTTATAAGCAGGGTAAACTGTCTGTGGGTTGGAGTCCTAGAAATGTGAAATCAGAGTCCATTGCAGGTTCCTCTGGCAATCCTAGAAGCTGTTTGGGGGCTCTTTTTGGAAAAAAAGAATAAAAACCCACTCCAAATAAACAAATAAAGCTCACAAGTCATGTCCTGACTAAAAGAAAGAAATGAAATAGAGGTCTTTGGTAATAGGAGTGTAATGGCAGCCGAGGTCACCAATATTCTCTTCTGTGGGAACTCTTTTCACCCTTGTCAGAATTCTCTGCTCTCTCTGGGATTAGCTAAAATTAAGCTCTATCAGTGTGTGTGGATGGGGGGTAATTTTCTGTACCAAAATATATTTTTTCCTGCTGCAATGCAAAATTCTTTGGGAAGGGTTTGTTCTTGAATGGACAATTTGATCCCACTTGTTCATCAAAGACTTACTTCCTGGCAGAGGTGAAGAGACCTTGAACTGGGTATGCATGTGGACCAATGCAGCTGCTTGTGTTTTTGGGATCTCCCGGGGGGCGTGAATATGAAAACTTGCATGCTGAAAACTTGCACAAAGAAATGTGAAGTTGCAGCCCTGTTGGTGAGCAAGGCAATGTCCTCATATCAAGTCAGAGCTCTTCAGGATCATTTAACTCTGCAGCATCCGGAAGAGGAAGGCACCTTGGGCAGGTTCATTGCCCTGATGTCTGAGTGCAGCTGACCCTGCTAGGATGGAGTCAGCATATCCATGGCCCCAGCCCATGTGGACACCCCTATCAGGGCTCAGGTGAGACCTTCCAGTTGACTCTATCAACAGCTTAGGCATAACCCCCGCACCCTTAAGTTTCAAAGAGCAAGGAGTCCTTCCCTTGTCTCTATAAACTCACAATGCTGGGAGCCAAGCTAGGAGTTCTTTGGCCATGAGAAGTCTGCTTCTAAAGACCCCTCTGATCTTGTCTCCAGGTGGCCCTGGATTGGCTCCCAGAGACAAGCCAACGTTTTCAGCATCCATGGTTCAGTTTCACTTAAGGTCTAGTGGTGGGGAGACAACATAAAAGGCATCCAGCCAAGTCAACAGGGGAAAGGAATCCAGGCAGGAGTGCCGTCTTTCCTACATTGCCACCAAATAAGACATGGTGGCAGGCCCCAAAACTGGAAACCAGAGGAAAGTTGACCAACTCCAGGCGAAGACCTTTTTATTTAAGAAATATTTTAATTGTTATTATTAATTTGATATTGTTATTATATTGTTATTTATGGTTATTTATTGTTTACACACACACACACACACACACACACACTTTTTAGACTATGAGATGGGCCAGTTTTAAATTGTGTATTGTTTTTAAATTGTATTTTTATATGTTGCTAGCCGCCCTGAGGCTTGCTTGCAAGGGGGTGGCATACAAATTTGTTAAATAAATAAATAAATAAACTCTGAGCTGACTGATAAAGGCATTTACCAGTCCCTGGGCTGCCAAATGCACCACATCTTTCCCCCTGGAATCCTGTCCTATGACAGTTTGGGTGCAACAGGGGGAATATGAATGGCGCTCCATCAAATTCAGCTGTGCTTCATGAGATTGTCTGCAGAATACTCTTCCACTTGCAGAAATCTTTTTTAGCATGAACACACACTTGACCATTAATTTACATGTCTTGATGCATATTACTCTACTACTTCACATAATTAGCAAATCCAAAAAAGAAAATAATTCAAAGCAGTCTGCAGATCTGTGAGAATTGGAATAAACTGGTTTGCTATGGAAGGTGGCGCAGTGGTTTAAACCACTGTGCTGCTGTGCTGGTTGATCGAAAGGTCGCCGGTTCGAATCTGCACACGGGGTGAGCTCCCGTGCTCCGTCCCAGCTCCTGCCAACCTTGCAGTTCGAAAGCATGCAAATGCAAGTAGATAAAAAGGTACCACTTCGGTGGGCAGGTAACAGCGTTCCGTGCACTTCGGTGTTTAGTCATGCCGGCCACATGACCACGGAGACTGTCTGCGGACAAACGCTGGCTCCCTTGGCTAGGAAACGGAGATGAGCACAGCCCCCTAGAGTCAGGCATGACTGGACATAATGTCAAGGGGAAACCTTTACCTTTACCTTTACCTTTACCTTTACCTTTACCTTTACCTTATGGAAGCACAGGTCTGGTTCTTAGGAAAAAAAGAGCTCATTTAAATCTGTGACAGACTTCTCCAGCTTCCCACAGAGCGATGTCCTTGGTGTAGTGAGAGATCTTGTAGGGGTGTAACAGGCCTGTATGAAGCCAGAGTTCAAAATCTAGCTATTTAAAATCCTTAAGAACTTTATTTCCTCTCCCACTGCAGAGTGTTGTAAGGCAGCCCTGCAAAAGCATTTGTTCATGCACGAGAGTGAGTGAGACACAATATGTATAATACTTCAGTTTATCTGACTATCTCCCAGCAGAACGGTTTGCAACTCTGCTTCCGAGTTTGCCTCTTTGTTTCTCAGTCCATTTTTCTTCTTGCTGTCTCACACTCTTTTGTTATGTATGTGCCGTCTCCTTCTCAAATCCCTTATGCTTATTTCTTTTTCCAGACACATTTATTTATGTTCTCTTACTAATTGAAAACTCTCATATTTGAAGTTATTATTCTGATTGATGTCTGTCATTGCGATCAAACAGTTGCTCACAGATGCTTTGTTAGAACAATTCTGTTTTCCCATTCATCACCATCCATCTCCCTCCTGACCTTCCATGATATTAATATTTGGAGGGGAGAACCATTCCATATCGCCAGTAAATGGGACAATGGCTGGCCAGCCACCTAGAGGCGATTGACAATAGCCACGGAGACAAAACGCGGGACTCTTTCCGGCACATTTCAAGACCTCTGTGCCTCATTCCAGATTATTGATGTGTGTCCATGTGTGAGTTCATACCCACCCACAGGGGTGGCATCCAGATTTTACATGGAAAAATAGTGCTGGTGGAAAGGAGCTCCTGTCCTTTCTTTCCATGTCAGCCTCCACAGCTCCCCAGGTGAACAGAGAATGGGGCTTACTGGATGAGGACTGCAGAAAGCAGGATAGGCTGCAGAATGGAGTAAACTGTTGAGGAGGGGGGCAAAATGTGATGGGTGCAAGGGATGGGAATCCCCAAAGGTACCTTCCATCTATGGATTAAATATAAGTTTGGAATATTCTGTCATACTCATGCACTGTGTTGGACAGAGTGTGGCCTACTAGAGCTTCTCTCTCTCTCTCCCTCTCCCCACCACCACCTCCCATCATTCTATTTCCTATTGGCACTCACTGATGCAGTAGCACAAAAGGGAAGATGCTTGTTTTCCTAAAAACAAGTCCGTCCTTGTTGCAGCGTCGTTGCCCGTTGGCAGCAAAGCTGACAGTGGGAGAAGATGTGTGGCCCCTTACGGATTCTGTGGTGAAGGAGGAATTGGCCTCTGCACCCCAGATGTTCTCCAATCCTCCTCTCATGTGATCAGGCAGGATAACCCAGGATGAAGAGTAGTGTAGTGATAGCCACCAATTTTCTACCTACTCAAGACAGATCCCACCTGTGGGTTCTCCACAGGCAGCGGGTTGGCCCTGGCATGCATGGAATGCTGAAATGCATGGCACAAGGATGACTTTCCTGGCCCAGTATGGTTCTGCTCGTCTTCCTATGAAGCCATGAAGATAAAGGGGCATGGCTATGCAGACATAAGGACCTGCTGTTATGTGCCTTCAAGTCTTCTCTGACTCCTGGTGACCCTCCAAAAGGTTCTATCTTTGACAACTCTGCTCAGCATTTGCAAACCCACAACTGTGACTTACTTTGTGGAGTGAATCCATTTCTTAATTGGCCTTCCTTTTCTGCGTCTGCCTTCGATTTTCCCTAGCTTGATTGTCTTCTCCAGTGAGTCTTGCCTTCTCATAAGGTACCAACTTACCACAGCCTCAGTTTTGTCATTTTTAGGGAAAGTTCTACCTTCATTTGATATAGGACTCATAGTTAGTCTTTCTGATAGACCACACAGGAGATACAAGGAGACAGGCTTTTAATTATCAGGGTCCCCAGAAGTTGAGGTGAGATTGAACTTCCAAAACAATCACACCACTGAGTTCAACCCTTTGCTCTGTCTCAATGCAAATAAATTGCTGAGGTCAAGCTACATATTTGCATTCCTGGAGATGATGCTGGTATTAATAAAATATTGCAGAGGGCCAATCAGGATCAATGTTGCCTGGTGAAAGGATTTAGGTCTTTCCTCCCATACTGTCATCCACAGCAGCAATCAGTGGAATGGGGGAATTCCATGGGTGGAAAGGAAGCTCCCTTCTTTAGGAAAAGGCATTTTACAGATGATTTCCCATCGGTAGTGCAGCATGGGAGGCAAGTATTAAACCTCACCAGTTCCAGTCTTGGTCAGACCTCCAGATGAGATGTCCAAGGGGCACAATCCTGCAACAAAGACAACAGAACTTACTTCTGAAGAGACGTGTACATGATTACCTAGATACGGTGTTGTATTGGCAGATCAAGTACTGTGAACAGGCCAGTGAAAACCCAGGTTTAAATCCCCACTCAAGTCAGACATCACAGAAAGGCTTTGGGATGGTCACTGATTCTCAGCCTAAAATGCCTGACAAGCTTGTTTTGAAACCAAAACAGAGAGGAAAGGTAGGCAAGAAATCTAACCAATCGAATACTTCACTCAAAGAAGACACGAAGGGATGGATTTGGGCAAGGGGGTTATTCCTAGCCCCCATTTCATGGCAGTAGCTCCATCAACCTGGGGCAGTTCCTCTGGCCTGGGGGCGTTCCTCTTAATCCTTCTTTCCCATGGGGGTTACAGATCATGCTTCTAAGTCAGGCAGGGGAATGTTTATTATTCCCCTCCCTTTTTAAACACTCTATAAAGAACTCTATCGTTCATAATAGCTTTGTTTACTGCATGGTGCAGCATGTTCTAATTACCACCTCTGCCTCACTAACCATAAGGTTTATGTTCTCCCACTCATCAGTTATTTTTATGCCCCCTGCAGAAAATGAAGAGAACATTAATAAGAATAATTCTTTCCGGAGAACATTTTTGGGTGAAATGAGGAAAAATACGGAGGGAAAGGCAGTAAAGCGGAATCGCCCAACAGAAGGTCTGATATTGCTTTGCGTTAGCCTTTTTTTCTTTCTTTTCACATTGTGAAAGACGTTTACAATGCAATTTTGATTCTGGACTTGCTTTTAAAAAGGCATTATGTTGATGGTATTCCCATGCATTTTCACATCCTGTACCAGCCTAGTAGTAGTATTATTACTGGAATATTAATATTAGTCTATTTATATTCTATCTTTCCGTTAAAAACAAAGCCCAGATCAGCTAACATCCTTATGCCTCATCATATCTCGATATACACATTCTACAATACCAATAGATATACAAAAGATACATAAAAAGAGATATACAAATTCTCCAATACCAATAGAATGCTGAACCAATAAACACTCTTTCATCTCCAAATACAAGCATTCAGTCATTCACAGAGCAGGACACTGTGGTCCCCAGACGGAAACCGGAGGTCCAAAAAGGATTGTTCAGATTCCTAGCTCTGAGGTCAAATGGCTTTCACCTCATCACTGGGGCTCCATTCTTGGAACCAACTGCTCTTTGCAGCCAGGATGAAGGAACAAAAGGACAAAGGGCCTTTGGAGAGATTCAGAGGAGAGGCGATGGGGATGCTTCAGCCTCCTTCCTGCCATAGCATCACATTGGGACAGTAGAGATCAGCTCTGATGGTGGGACTACTCTCCTCCCTTCTTGCATAGGATCCCCATAATCCTCGGAGCTCACATGGACATTTCCAAAGACCTGTTCTGCACTGGAGCTCAAAAGTACAACATGTCTGGGAATGCCTTCTGTGTCTTCAGATATGTCTCTAATATTTTTTTCCCTTGGGTGGTGGTGGGGGGGGGATGAGACTCTGCCCCCCTCCCCCCAATGTGACTGCTAGACTACTAAAACTCAAAGTTGGTTCTCAGCTATTACTGGATTTTCTGCATGAACCATTCACAGGTTCTTTAACATATGCTCACTTCTGTTTTTAAATGCCACTTTTAATTAGGTTTCAGATTTCTTTTAAAAGCAGGGGAAATCTGGTGTTATAATGAAAGCAAACGATAAGGCTGTCCTACTTTTGTAGTCTTGCTACTCTGTTATGCCGAACTGCCACCTAGAGGTTATGTAGCAGAAAAGCAAAGAAGAGCATGAAGCCCTCTTTTGGTGCACTCAGCTCTCAATTCAGCATTGAAACCAAAGCTAGTCAGAATGGATTAGCCGCCTAGAGCAGAAAAGTTCATTTTCTCTTCCACCAATTTAGTGGCTGTTCACATAGATTTGGATCTGCATTTAAATCTCAGATTTGAAATCTGGTTCTTCATAAATCCCACTGAATATCACTGGAATCAACAAATGGCCGTAATATTTATTTTCTGTTTTTCTCATACATAGTTGTCTATTATGAGGGTCTATTCCTCCTACATAAGGGATTTTGTGCTAAACACTTTCATGTCATGATTTTCTTTTTGCTTTCTTAAGGGAAATATTCATCACCATCATCACCATCATCATCATTATCAGTGTCCTAAATGTGCAGGGTTTGTACCCCCTCAGAGGAGATCAAACAAACCAAGTGTCAGACTTACAGGTGTACAGAGTGTTGTGTAAGACTATCCTGAACAGTTTGCCAAGTTTGTGGGTTTCCTCCAAACCCTTAAAAAGAATGTGTGCATCTTTCTGCAGATTTTCTAGGTAATTGTTAGTGAAATGGCATATAAGATAGAACTGCACTCACCTATGAAATACTTATAATTTAAGAAAGAGAGGTGCAGTTTTGTGTTTGTGTGTGTTAGTGAATGTGTGTGGAAGGAGAGTGTCCAAATATGTATGCCGAGTAAGCGATTCACCCTCTCTTACCCCTTGGCTTTTTTTCTAGGGGGGCAGGATGGAGGTTGTATGAAAATAATATATGTCATAAAGGTGTCTCTAGGGAAGAAAATGTGCAAAATTTCAGAAGGGCAGGTGCAGTGGGTAGACAGTTTCAGACCCGTGTCTGCTTTCTGCTCCATTGGCACAACATTGCAGAAAGAGATGCCATAGGACAGGGATGATCTCAGACAGTGGACACAGAGCGGCAGAAGGGCTTGAGCATCCTAGATGTTCCAAGCAGCCACTCACTTCTATTCCCTCCCGGGTTCCACAGCCTCCACCAAACAAGTCCACCTTTAATATTCCTGCACCACAAAAGATCACTTTTGTGCACACTGTTTAACTCCCCCTCTCCAAAGCATCAAAATTGAAAGCTGGAGCTGCTAGTTACAACATTATGCACAATTTGCCCTTCCTCCTCTCCCACATCCCAGTATTTGGACAGATACAGAGAGAGAGAGAGAGAGAATGACAGAGAGAGATAAAGCGCGAATAAGTGTAGATTTCTGTCTGGTTTGCTCTGGATTCCTAAATCTAGCTAATGTGCACTTTTGGTACAGAGTGGAGAAGTCACATTTTAGAAACATAGAAACAGAGACAGACAAAGGGGGTCTCCTGGGCCATCTAGTCTGACCCACTGCTCCAACTGGCTCTACTCATGACATGCCTACCACGTGCATGCTTAATGCAGGCATCCCCCAAATCTTTCTGAATTAGCCTAGTGTAGTTCTGGTTTCAACAGAACCTGAATTGGATTGCAAGTCTTCCTCGGCACTCTCTCTCTCTCTCTCTCTCTCTCTCTCTCTCTCTCTCTCTCTCTCTGTCTCCCTTTTATATAAAGAGAATGCAAAAGAAAGAGAGGGGTGTATTTTCTCCTCTCTCCCTCTCCCTCTCCCTCTCAGTTTCTCTCTCTCTCTCTCTCTCTGGTCTGGGATGTGCAGAATAGCATCCTAAGGAATATTTGTTAGTCTACAGCAAACTATTTTTGTCTGTTTGCCTCATCTGAAATTTCTTAGGTCATGTGAGGAAGGCTTTCCCACACCAACCAAAATCCCTTTACATTTATACTTAGTTAAAATTTCAGTAGCCCCCCTATCATTTGGAGGCCCTGGCCACACCCCTGTTCTTTCATTCCCTGAAGCCACTCCTTTACACACTAAAAAAATTATGAAAATAGTGGAGAACCATCATCACAGGCTGTTGTAAGGAATTCTGAGATGTGTTCCCCATTTGAAAATCAAAATTAGCTGTAGTAAAGTATGTCTAGCTATTAATGCAACTAACTTTATTCCTAATATGGTATTAATTCCAATATGGAGTTTTATATTTTCACACACACACAAGCATGTGCAGAGATGTCTTTGTAGATTTTTGAGAATTATTGCACAGTTCTCTGGCATATTCTATTCCTCCTCTGTAATAATGCAAAAGCAAATGAATTACCACGAATAAGTCTGGAGACAGCTGCATAGATAGGTGCATAAAGTTGTCCTCGCTTCCTACCAGATCTGACCTTGGAACACAGAATGGTTTACATCTGTGATGATTCTATCTGCCTATTGATGAATCACAACTCTTGCTTACGTTTAATCACTGCTGATAGGAAAAGGCTGACAGCTTGTTCAGGAAAAATATTCAGGAGCTAAATGCTGATCTATTGGAGCAAGAGGAGTGGGGAGGTCACATTTTGTTCGTGTTCCTCTTTGGCATAGGGTGAAAAAATGTCTCTGAAGCTTGCCATGAACAGGAAGCTGTAAGGACATCTAGTCGTGTCATTGTTCTTATCATCTTGTCTCCCAAAATGAAAGAGAGAGAGAGAGTACGAACAACCCCATAGAGACAGAGATTATTCAAGAGAAAGGAGAGATGTTGAGGATGCTTCCTGAGTGGAGGTCTCCTCTATTGATGGTCCATGTTGCCATCCACTGGCTTGCCACTGGGAAACTGGATACCCCTTGGAAGCCCATAGCATCCTTTGCTGACATGCACACCACTGGGACTGAAAGCAAAGAATTGAACAAAGAGATTTCTATCTGAACCTGGATGCTCCACTGGGAGCTCTGATAGGAGTTCCCAGCATGACTGAAATCCTGTTGGATCAAGGCTTGTCCAGACAATCAATTCCGCTGTTTTGCCCAACAGAGGCCTGCAAGGCTGCAGTCCTGAGAGGGGTGGGGACCGCAAAGAGGAGGACATGGGCTGTGTTGCTTCAGGGAACGTCTGGACCACTTGGCCACTCAAAGCTCACTTTATCTTGGACCCTTGTGTAGGCCTGGGCTGTCATGCATGGAGACTGGAAATGGAGGTTGTGGGCATCAGCCCCTCCCCAGCATTCATCTAAGGACTCAATGAAGTTCTACCCAAAGCATCTGACTTGCAAGTGACTGAAAGAGAAAGCCGGAAGCCCATAAACAAATGAGAATATTAATCTTTTCTGCCAGCAGATTTCAGAGATGGGATTTGGCTTGGAACCCCTAAGAATAGCTCTGGTCAACAGCCCCACGAAAGAGAGGTGTTCCAGTGAACACTGCAAATGGTGGATATGTGGGAGAACCATCCTGCCAAAATGTGGGGGAGGGCAGGGGATATGGGGAGGGTCTGTGATAAAGGTACCACTACCTTTTAAAGCCTGGTTGGACTTACACCAGCCAGTGTAGAAGTTTGGAAGAAAGCTATCCCCCTTCCTTCTCTTTTGCTGTTGGTTTTCTTTTAAACTTTAAATCAATTAACTGTAAAATCCATCAATTAGCTGGAATGGGAGGGAAAATCACACACTCCATTTCCAGGGCTTTTGTGATTTTTTTTGCACAGCATCAGCATCATTATTCCACTTTTTACACTTTCTGGGAGTAAAGTGGATTTAGATCAAACAGATGCAAGACTTTCTCAGTGCACCCCTCACCAAGAGCAGAGGCGCAATAGTGATATTGGAGCCTGCAGAATTTTCTGCAACTACCGCAGGGGGCAGAACTCCTTGCCCTGAGGCAAGCTAATGGATGCCAAGATGGTCCTCAGGGATCTGCAGTCACCATCCCAGACAGAATTGTATGGCTGCTTCCAGAGAGAATGTTCCTACTGGGAAAGAGATAACCTGGCTTCAAATGTTCTGTGTTCTGGTAAGAGATTACCCCTGAGATAGATCACGCCAATGCATTCTCCAAGGGACTTCCTTTGAAGATGGCTCAGAAGCTGGAGGTTGTGCAAATTACAGTAGCCAGACAGATCACAAGGAGCAGAAGGTCAGAACATGCAGCTTTGATTGTGCACTGACTCCCTATGCATTTCAAGCTCAAGCCAATGTTCTGGTTTTGACCCATAAGGACATTTACACTTCCTGATGGAGCTCTTCTTCTGACCTGGTCCTATCCATGTGACACCTTCCCCAGGTGTCTTCTCTGATGGAGACTTAGAAGAGGGCAACAAGGGAGATGACCTTTTCAGTGGTCCCCTATCCCCAGTCATGTATCCAGGCTCCAACACTGTTAATTTTTCAGCACCGTCCTACGAGTTCCTTCTACTCTCCGCATTTAGTTCCTTCTACTCTCCGAGGAAAGTTTAATCTGATCTTGGATTTTTCTTGTTGATTGTTTTTCTTTTTTTAAGTGTCTTTTAGATAAATGTGCATCACTCTGAGTGCTTTATATTTATATGTATGTGTCTATATGGGTTTTTATAATGCAATGTTCTTCTTTTTAGGTTTTAATCTTTTCAGTCTGCTCAGCCATTGGGTGGTATAGCAAAGTAATAAATTAATGAACAAAGGAAGGGAGAGAAGGAGGGATACAAACATTTATAGTTTCTCTTCCACTGTCCCTATGATTCATAGTCTGAATGCCAGCCCAACCGTTGATAATGCAATTTATCTGCTCTTCAGTTCATTTCCAAAAAGTCAGTATTGCCCCTTCCTCTTCTTCCTTCTCTTCCTCCTCCTCCTCTTCCCCTCCCTTCCTCTTTTGCATGTCATTTGACTCCAATGGAGATGGAAAGACATATATCAGATATCCGGCAGTTATCCTGCTGAGAGTGCGCACAGAACCTCAGTCACTTAAGCATGATCTATGCCCTCAATAGTTAAAGATAATGACTTCAGGAATAATCTTTCATAGGTTTCATAGGTTTTATATTAAATGAGACTCAAGTGCAAGTGGAAGATTAAAGGCAGTCTTGTTATTTGCGGAACGCTTAGAGTAACCTTAAATATGGAGATGATCAAATTTCATGACCTTTATGTTACATGTCCCTTTCCTTTCTTTTTCTTTATTAAAAAAATGTAGCAGTGACTGGGTGAGATGGTGAGCAAACACACGCAGGTTGTCCTTGCATGCACATCCGGACTCTTGATGAACTAGAGGTTGTTCCATTGATTAATGACTTGCCTTGATCTGGGCTGCACATTGCAGGGTTGGAGCTGGATGCATTTCCGAACAGAGGACAACTCCGCATTCCCTCCAGCATGACTTTACTAGCACTGTGGCTGCTGGATGGAAGTAGAGGTAGAAGTAGAAGTGAGCGCTGCTCCCCCACGGTGAAGCCATTTATCCTTGGCTTCGGACCTTGTATTTGGGACAAGGGAGCATTAGAGATTCGGTTATTCACATGAAGGGATGCATCTGTCATTCTCGTCTTATCCCACATTCATAAAAATAATAAAAGCATTTCCATCTGAAATATGAAGGCATTTTTCAAATTTGGACAAGTTTTATCAAAACCAAACTGAAATTCAATTCAAATTACCCATCTATACTGGAGAAAAATTGATATATATGGCTTCCTGCTGTAGGAGTGTTAATGGGAAGGATCCTTTGGAGAGAAGAGACAGAGATTGAGAGAGATGCAGCAACTCTAATTCAACACCAGAAATAAATCTGGATGTACAAGGATCCAAGACAGACTTTTAAGAGGCCATCTCACTTTTCTAGATCTTCAATAATGCACATGCAGAAGTGGATTCTTTCCATCTGGAATATGAAGAGACTTGCAGATTTTGTTAAATTCTTGTAACAAATCTGAAAAGAATCTCTCATCCACCCCTGGTTTCTTCCCCAGAAAGCAGATTCCATTTTCCGCTGTGGAACTAGTTTCCATACCAATATCCTTTCAGTCTACATGTTTAAAAAAAGTCAAAGATTTCAAATTGCAAACAATCATAGCATTTTCTGTGATCTTTCCCCTCTGCTAATTGACTGGTAATGCCAAGCGTGTCACCACCCAACGATCTGGGTGAAAAAAATCATACATAAAAGCCATAGTAAATGGCTCCATATGGTGGAACCATATTAAAGCATTACAACTTTAAAACCACCATTCACAATTTAAAAGAAAAAACACACCAATGTATCTGTCTAACACCTTTCCAAAAAGTCTGCTAAAGGGTATGAAAAGAAGTGATGTCCTATATTGCATGAATATATGTATGCACACACATTCCAGTGTAAACCTAGGCTCTTAAATTTCAGTTCGATGCTGAATTATTATTTTTCTCCTAACATGCTGATATGCTCCGCTAAGCAGTTGCTGAATTGCACTACCACCAACACTTGCATTTCTACCCTGCCTGGCAAATTATGCAGAGTAGCAATTTATTCAATGAATGTATATACATCCACCTATGTCCCTGTACATACTACAGCTATAACCCAGTGATAAACTGCCAAGCCAAGTGGAATTGAAGTTGTTGGTTATGACCTACTATATAAAGCCCATGGAGCTTTGACATCTGCATCGGCATATTTCCCGTGGTTGAAAGAAGACTTAATTTAACTCTAGCCCGGATGACTCTAAAGATGTTGATGCAGGATTTGGAAGAGCAACAACGCTGTATTTCATAGCAAAATGTGAATGAGGACATCAACTCTGGAGAGGAATAATGAGATAACATATTTATTTATTTATTTATTTATTTAGAAGTTTGGTGACTTTTATTTTAAAAAGAAAGGTACAAGGAAGGAAGGAAGGAAGGAAGGAAGGAAGGAAGGAAGGAAGGAGCAAGTCGGAGGGAGGGAGGGAGGGAGGGAGGGAGGGAGGGAGGGAGGGAGGAGGGAAAATACTGCACACCAAGTGCTTTAATTACAGTTGGCCACTGACTCAGAACCTGAAATTTAGTTAAAATAGTTGATGGTCTAAAATGCAGCTGTCTGTCTTCCTGACATTTCAAAAAGTCAATCAAGTCCACTGTACATCCCTCCATTTGTATCTTTGCTATGTTTAAACACATTCACATACACCAACAAAATATTTCACGCAGTGGGGCAAACACTTGCAAAAGAATTGATACCCCGCAACTGCAAGCCAGACTCCGGTGCCTAAAGCAGTCAGTGTCTTTATTCCAAGATGCATTATTGTGATGGGGCCATGGAAGGAGAGGAAATGGTCAGATGCAAACGGGGAGTGACATGTTCCTCAGAAAACTGCTTCCCAGGGTCATGAAAACGGACAGCACAGCAAAAGACGGGGAGCCTTGTCCTGCTAGAAGTTCCCTACAAATGGATCAGAGAATTTGTTTCCACAGAAAGTTGCACTGGCCCCCCAAAAAAGAGGAGCAGTGGTGTGTCATTCTCCTCTGGAGAATCTCTGCTTCATTTCCATGATGGTTTCCATTAAATTAATGCCAGTCCAGTGGGAGAGATTGCAAAACTTCCATTCTATGGCCTTGTCTGCCTTCCCTTCCTCTTCCTCTTCCTCTTCCTCTTCCTCTTCCTCTGAGTATCTATCGGCAAACGCAGTGGTGCAATTTCCTTCTTAGCAGTTCCAAATTATTAACATTACACATCCTCACATTCACAATGGTCTTGAGTGTCCCTCATTTTCCCATTAAAAGCCAGAGCCATTGCTAAGCAAATCCAAAGCATCATGTTGCAGTGGACTTAGGGAGCTTCTGGTCATGACTTTCAGTCTTGAAACACAAAAGTTTTGAACACTTGGTTGCACTTTCTAATAGGACCACCATGGATGTAGCTTGAACACTATTTGGGGGAAGCATATATTTGGCCTCTAATAGCTTCAGAGAACCCCGATATTAGATTTTCCTTTTCTAGCTCTAAAACTCTTAGAGATACACCTCTGTGTCATCATGGCAGATGATACGTTGAGCTTCCAAAGTCTCCCCCTGTGGGTTGGACCTCACAAATTACCAAGAAAGTTCACAAAAGGGCATCGCAGAGCAAACATGCGAAGCACATTTGCATGCACCCTGCAACCTTGCTGAGAGTTTCTGTGAAGTTGATGGGCGGAGGTTATGCGTTCATTAAAAATTGACAACATTTTAAATGCTAATCAAAACCCCTTGTCCTTTTGCCAACTATTTATCTTTGGGTGGGGAGAAAAGGGGGGCAGGAAGGTGGGAGGGAGGGTGAGGGAAGCATAAAAGACTCCTGACTTTGAGCCGTAACAAACCCTCTCTCTTTTCTTGCACACACCCCTTTCTCCTGTGTACTATTGATAAGACTTACGCAGACTGGGGGCCAGGACCCCTGCTGCAAAGCAGGAACACTCCATTTCACGACTCCTGGCTGCTCAAAGAGAAGAGACAGAAAATAATATAAAAGGCCATTGTTTGGAATGCAGCGAGAAAGGAAGGCTAAAGAAGATGCTGCTTCTGTAAAGGCGGGCAAAACTGGAGAAATTGCTGCCAAGAGGGGAACGGCCTTCTGTTCTCAGAAACCAGGTGGGAGCAGTGGAAGTTTTGGAACGTCCATTTCTATGAATCTAGTGTCTAATAATAAAGCTGAGACAGGGATGGGAACACTGAAATATGCAACCTGCTTGTGCTTGGAGGATCTCCAACACTCCCCCCTAGTCTGGTCACTGAGGTCACCAGAGAGCATTCCCCTGGTGGTTCCCCGTGGAACCACGGTTTGGCTGAAGAGCCCTCAGCCCGGCCATATCATTTCTTTGTAATTCCCCACCTTAGGAGGTCAGGCAGCCACTGTCACAATTCTGTTTCCTGCTTTCAGTGTCTGCTAAGGACAATTCTATTCTGGAAAGCCATGGCCTTACTATTATTTTGTCTTTGAATGTTTTTAATGCATCACTGTTTTTTCTTTTATTGTTTTGCCCTTATGCTGTTCACTGCTGCAGCATCTGTATGAATGTGGAGCAGTATGAGCAGGGGGGTTCCTATAAGCAAGCAAGCAAGCAAGCAAGCAAACACTACACAAACTCAAGATCCAAAAGTGGGCAGGGTGACCTTTTCCACTTCCTGGTTTTAGAGAAGGTCACAATTTTGTTTTGTTTTTGTTTTTAATTTCCTTCTGGTTTGCTTTTAGAGACAAGGAAATTTAAATCACATAGGAAGTGTGCAATCGCCCCATGTGTAATGGACACCTTATTGCATCGCTCTGCCCAAGATGTGCTTAGACTCCGTCAGCAGTGTATAAATTAAATAGCCAGGCTCAGACCCATCTGACTTATGAGACCTTTGTAACAATCCAAATAAGGAGCCAGTCTTAGGACTTAGAATGCCCTTTATCTTGCCCATCCATCCCCTCCCCGCTTTTTAAAGAAAAGGTTTGGAATGAACAACTTGCCAACCAAGTTTGAATTTATTTTACTAATAAAGCAACAGTTTTCTCCTGCTGTTTTACTGTTGATATGTTATTACAAATGTTATATGCTTTCTGTCATTTTGTAGGTTTGGGTTTATGGTACCCTGTTTCTTTCATCTACAAATAAGGCTCTGTTCTGATGCTAACTTTTTGTTACGCTATTATTTATCATTTTGTGGTTCGTCAGCTTGAACTTTCCAGGAAAAGGGGGCCAGAATTTTTTTAAGAAATAAAAATAGCCAGAGTACAAGAAAATAAAACCAATGTAAGATCATCCACATTGAAATCAAAATAAATACAAATTAGATGTAAACCTGTATCAAAACACTACATACACAAAATCCATAACACTTGTCCCCTGTAGCTTGAATAAGCCCAAGGCCTAATTGGAGTCACCACTGAATTTTGCCTTGAGCAAAATATCAAGGAAAATCCAGAGGTGCCAACACAGGAGAAACTTCAGAGGCATTTTGAGAGCTGCATCAAGATAAGACCAGAGGCTCCATCCATCCCTGGGCCTATTAATACCTTCAGGCCTTGGTCCTGAACACAACAGAGCAAAGCAGGCTTCAATCGGGGCTTCTAAAAATATTCACCCTTTCCAAAATGATTCCCAAAATTTGGGCCTCAAGATTACCTTGCCCTTTCGCAGTGGAACAGAAATGCATAAGCATTCCAGCATTCTTCTAGTTCTTTTCTCCTTGCATTTTTTTCTGATTAATTCAGTTGAGCAGCTTCCCATAACATCGAATTCATCAGTGTCTGTGCTTCCACAACCTCCAGCCCAGGTTACTGAACAACTTGTCCTCTTTTGCACTAAGGAGGAGACAGAGAGAGAGCAAGTTAGGCCAAAGGAGAAGCGAATAAGCAGAAGGGACCAAAAGTGGTGACCAACTGTGGATGTGCCGGTTCTTCAGTTCAAGATAGACATTCCCTGTGCTAAGTTCAAAGGACAGAGGAGAGGCCCACAAGGGGAAAGGGGCCTACTGAATGCTAATGGAGCACAGTAGCATCTTTCTTATTTTAATGAAGAAGTCACTCTAGAACTTCAGCAACAGTGCTGAGGAGACCCAGATCCCTCACTGGAGAATCATTCCACATTGACAATGGCCAAAGAAGACACGTAAACATTCATGGGATCCAAAGGCTGCATTGTGGACATTTTAGCTGGATCTATGGAAGGGTGCTTGCTCTGGTTTTCTTGGTGGTCTTTGGAGACACCTCAAGACCTTCAATTTCACGTAAGACATGGCTTCTGCATTGTCCATGTTCTCTCCCACAGAAGCTCTGGCCCTGGATGAGGCTCTCAGCGTGAAGAATCTAGAACACTGACAGACTATCAATCGCTTAGCTTTGCACACACCGGTCAGCTCAAAACCCACAGACTCAGACAGACAGAAAGCTATGCCTGATGCAGCTGTTGTGTATCGCATTGGTATTCCTTCAGGAAGATACCAGAGACGATTATTCTAAAATCTCATTCAACCATGGAATTAAGAGCCCAAAGAAAGGACTGCAATAAACATGCCCTTTGGAGGAAAAAAAATCAAATTACTCATATTTCAAGCATTTTTTATTGCAAATTAAAATGCATGGTTTAGACCATATTTCAATTATCATCTCAGCATTACTGTTTAAGCAAATGACTGGAGTTAACAAGAGAGCCACTACATTTTGAATACATTGATTTTCTGCTTGGTGTAAACTCTAAATAGCCGATTAGAAGGCTGTGAATCAGAAGGACTTCATGTACCTAATATACCCAGCGATAAATTACAAGTTGAAAGCTGTGCAGGTCTTTGAAGGGGGTGGGTGGGGGAAAGATCCTGAGCCTGCGATTGTAGAATTGGAAGGCAGAGACATTGATGGTTTTATTCCACAGATCCTGTCAGTCCTGTTGGAGGAACTGTCTGATTTTGAAAGGCATATCAAGCAATTTGGAATTTCAATATACACAAAGGTAGAAAGGTCCCTCAGGCTTGCTCTAAGAATAAAATATAATATAATATCTGAATAAATATTGCTGCCTCATACCTTCTCTTGGCTTTGCCATTCCAGCAGCCAGAAGAAGTGAGCATGTGGCATCCAAAAACCAGAGCACTTCATTTTGCTTCCTTAGGAATTCCTTGGAGAGTACCTGGAAGCAGGAAAATAAAATGCAAATACAGTTTTAGAATAGCCAAAGGAATTCTCCTGAGCCTGACTTAGAGGAGAACTTCAGTGGCTCATAAAATCAGTTTCTCAAAGAAGAGACAAGTTTTCTGACCAGTCAGCTTACAGGATAACCCACAAGCATTTTAGTATTATGAGAGAGAGAGAGAAAACATGTTTCCCTATTCATAGAATTGTAGTAGCATAACACAGTAGATTTGCAAGTTGCCAAAGGGCCTTCGGGTACAACACCCTGCTCAATGAAGGATTCCAAGTTAAATCATCCCTCTCAGATGACTGTCCAGCTGCATCTTGAAGGAGATGTGTGGGAGACCCCACAACCTCCCTAAGCAATTGTTGTACCCCATTGAGTACCTCCATTGTTGTACTTCTCTATACATCAGGAAAATTTTCCTGATATGTAGCTGGAATCTGGCCACCTTGATGCACATTGTTCCCTGCGATGATCAAGAAGAGATCCTGTCCTTCCTCTTTGTGACACCCTGTCAAGGTCTTGTAGCATGCAGTCCTATCTCCCCTCAGTCTTCTCTCCTCAAGGCTAAACATGCCCAGTTCTTTCCATCTCTCCTCACAGGGCTTTGTTTCATCCTTGTTGGATCATCCTTGTTGCCCTCCTCTGAACCTCTTCCATCTTGTCCAGATATTATCCCCACAACATACATGATTTTGAACACCTCTCTCACGCCTCACCTTACTCTTTTTTCCCAAGCAAAACCATCTTGGGTGTTGTAAGCTTTCCTCACATGGGGGTGCCCCAAGCTCTTGTTCATTTAGTGGCCCTTATGCACTCTGCAGGACTGCAGGTGGCGCAGTGGTTTAAACCACTGTGCTGCTGGGCTGGTTAATCGAAAGGTTGCCGGTTCGAATCTGCACACGGGGTGAGCTCCCGTGCTCCGTCACAGCTCCTGCCAACCTTGCAGTTCGAAAGCATGCAAATGCAAGGAGATAAAGAGGAACCACTTCGGTGGGCAGGTAACAGCGTTCCGTGCACTTCGGTGTTTAGTCATGCCGGCCACATGACCACGGAGACTGTCTGCAGACAAATGCTGGCTCCCTCGGCTAGGAAACGGAGATGAGCACCGCCCCCTAGAGTCAGGCATGGCTGGACGTAACGTCAAGGGGAAACCTTTACCTTTTATGCACTCTGCAATACCAATCGTGATGATCAAAACTGGGCACAATATTCTATGTGAGGTCAAACAATGTATTAATGTAAGCGCATTATGATGCCGGCAGATTTCTTTTCAATGCCTTTCCTAATTTGCCTTTTTCACAGCAGCTGTATACTTGCTCATTTTATATTTGAAGCTGCGATGGTTGCTCCATGGGCATCACAATATTGTTGCTTCCACTGAACTGAATTTGCCATTTTGATGTCCACCTACTAAGTTCAAAGAGGTCCTTCTTACTGGGAGTGAGAATGGTGGCTGCTTTGGATGCTTGCTTCCAAGGACTGCTGGCTGGACATCAGAGGATTCAGAAGCTGAAAGAGAGTCAGTGTGGTGTGGTGGTGAAGAGCATGGGACTGGGACTCAGGCAATCCGGGTTCGAGTCCCTGCTCGGCCATGGAGCCAACTGGGTGACTTTGGGCCAGTCACAGACTCTCAGCCCAACCCACCTCACAGGGTTGTTGTTGTGAAGATAAGATGGAGGAGGAGATGTAAGCTGCTTTGAGCCCTTTGTAGAAAAAAGGCAGGATATAAATCCAAAAATGAATGAATGAATGAATGAATGAATGAATGAGAGAACTGGAGATGGGGTGGGGTGTGAGAATGTGGGCCATGCTCTGATGCTGAATGAGAGAAGCAGAGAAGCTTATCTCAAGGCCAGACTCCCCAGGTGGCCAGGTAGTCCCTGGGAATAACCAAGATGTACTGTTGGTGTTCAGGGGGGACTTGGACCATGGGAGTTTCTCAGACACAGTTGAGGTGGCCCTGGATCTTGACCCATGAGGCCGAGTTGGCAAAGGAGGGTGGCCCATTTAGAGCATCAGCACATAGAGAGAGGGATGCCCAGGCATGCTCATAAAGAAAGATCCTGGAGGTGAATACTAGATGGGGTTCAACAGACTGCTCTGTGCATGCTCAGGGATTCATTCTGGGTGTTCTGTGCTTTTTGGTCTATAAAGAATGCTTTGCAAGGGAAAAAGTCTGTGGATTTCGAATATGCAAAGGTGGAACTGTGGCTCCTGACACTTTTGGAACTCTAGCAATCCTGTTTTTGTTTGAATCACCCTAAATATTTTGGTGAGCACTGGCCACTTCGGTGTTCAGCCCAGATAATTTGTGAATGAGTTGAAAAAGGAAAAGAAAGAAAAGCACGTTTGTCCTTAACCATGTCCCTGTGGGACCGGTTTTCTATAAGGGAGTCTGAGGAACAAAGTCAATCAATAGTGAAATGTGATGAAGAGATCAACCCTGTGGACAAAAGTGGAAGACAGAAATCCACAGACGCAGATCATATCCTTTCTAGAGTTCTTGAAAAGCTCAAATATGACATTTCTGGCCTTAATAAAAGAAAGGAGGGGAGGGGAGACACTCTTCTTTGTTTACTCAGCCTATACTCCAGGTTGAAGAATAGTTCCTGATTTCCCTTCCCATAGGACTGTGAACTCTTCTCTGTCCCTAAAAGCTTCCCTTATCCACCCCTCCAAAAAAGCCCCACTCACGGCTTCCCTTTCTTTACCTGGCAAATAATAAAGGTGACACACAGAAATAAGCAGAAGGAATTGGATCCATTGAAGTTGCTCCAGATTTACTACAAGTAAATGCAATGATGGGTCCATAGAGAAGACCATTCACCCAGCTGTAACTCATCACAGTTGACCTATGACTGCGGTGGTGGTCCTCCATGTGGAAAGGAAAACGTTCTTGTCACGTAAGCGCATCTGGAAGGGAGGACAGCAAGTGGGCTGGGAGATTTTCCTTATGGCTTGCCAAAACCATGCAGATGGCCAGCTTTTGTGGCCACTGCAACCTGCTGATACTTGTGTTGCGAGTGAAACACAAAATGGGTCCCATCTTCCACACCCCAGGCCCATCGCTCGTGCCATGGCTGAATCAATCGATCAGCTGGCTAAAGGGGAGAGCAGGGTGAGCAGCAGAGTATTTCCACGATCCGGATGATGCATTCTTGGTCCTTCTTTCTAATCAGAATAGTTATCGCTGGTGCTTTGGAGCAAAACAGAGATGCTTACCAACGGTACCTATTAGCAGCAGTGTTATTCAACAGTTTTGCGAGAGACTGCCTATTGATTCCACCCTTCTCCAAACACTAACTGCAGCTTGCAATTTGAGGAGCCAGATTTTGTTTAGCAAAAGTTTTACAGCTGTGCAAAGCAGGATTGCGTTTGCTGGCAAATACAAGGTGGCGGAATGCAGTGAAAAGGGCTGTTGCTGCAATCAAACCTCTTCTGCAATGGGAATTCTGCCTCCAATAGCTTAATGATTCCATGTTCCAGCTCTCCCACTGTTGCTCTTCCCTAACATACGGGGATCCCAGGAAACGTAAACACGTCCCACCATATTTGCCCAGCCGTTTTCTAGTATGATTAAGGAGCAAAAGTGAATAAACCGCCGTTTATCCCACCACCTTTAAACATCGACTTTACAGTTTAACAAATATTCACAAATATTCAAAGGACCGCCCTTGACCTTTAAGGCCTGAAGTAGTCTCAAGACAAGTTCTCTTGATGACTGTTTATTTATTTATTTTCCATATCAGCCTGCCTAAATACAGATGCTTGATACAGTGGCCACTTATGAGCTATCAAAAAATAAAGAGAGCGGGGGAATGCACAGATAGAAACGAACATAGAAGAGGACAAAGATGTTCATAAAATGTGCATGTGCTAGTTCATGTGCAGAGATGCAAAGTTAGCAACAATGAGGATAATGTAATTAGAAATGCAGATTATATTCTGAGTAGAACTGCAATGCCAATACATTGAAGCAGAGGCACAATGCAGCAGACTAGGAACAGGGGACCAGGGAGTGGGGAGGTTCTGTGCTTCTCGATCTAAAAAGCCCTGTGGGAGAGCTTACTCCATGCTGTCTTCTCCTAGACATTAACAGATTAATTAATTAATTAATTAATTAAAACATTTATATGCCGCCCCATCGCAATGAAGCCTCGGGGCGGCTTACAGCATTATTAAAAATACAATAAAACAATAAATCATATTAATTTATCCCTCCCCCCTCGGTGCATCTTGACAACTTAAAATATAATTAACTTAAATACAAATCAAACCCAAGTAAATTAAAAGAAAAACAAAACCCACTTATAAACCAAATATGACACATATAAACCAAATACAACAAACATTAAATCATATATAAATAACTAAACACAAATAAACTATAAACAAAATCAGCATTAACAATTAAAATAAGACTTGAATAAAAAGGTCTTTGCCTGGCACCGAAAAGCATATAACGACGGCACCAGGCGAAGCTCTCCAGGGAGCGCATTCCATAGTTGGGGCGCCACCGCCGAGAAAGCCCTCCTCCGGGTACTCACCCACTGAACCTCCTTCAAGGAAGGCTCCTGGAGGAGGGCCGCCATTGCAGATCTTAGGGGGTGGGAGGGCATGTAGGGGCGTAAGCCGTCCATTAGGTGTCCGGGTCCCAAGCCATTTAGGGCTTTATAGGTCAACACCAGCACCTTGAATTGGGCCCGGACTTCAATTGGGAGCCAGTGGAGCTGACGGAGGACTGGGGTTATATGAGAATAATGCCCAGTCCCCGTCAGCACCCTGGCAGCTCTATTTTGTACCAACTGAAGTATCCAGACCGTCTTCAAGGGCAGCCCCACATTGATGTGTGGGACAACAATGAGACTACAGGCTGGTGGAGAAATCATGGACAATAGGAAACTCACATGCCTACCTTCTTGGCCACCTGATCAGTAAGATAAGCAGAAGACTCCCATGCCCAACCTGTGAGAATTTCTCCACATTTTTTTTTATCTGGATATATTTTCAAAATCAATTCAATTTATATCAATTGCATGGGTATTGACTAATAAATAAATAAAACATGGGTAGGAAAAATGGGTACACCACTATAGCCTGGTGGATTGGGCTTTCTATCTTTTGCATTTATTTAAGAGCCAAGCAAGCTTGAAGAGATTCCTATATGTGAATTGGGCATTTAGTAATGGCTTGTACACTAATTAAGGTAATTATGATAAAGGGAACACATTAACATTGTTAACATAAATGACCCAAGGCACAACTCCTTAACATATATTGAAGTTAACTCATTAGACACAATTGCATAGAATTGACGGTGCTAAACAAACCTGAGAAGATGAATCCCAATTTGTTCTGCAAAAAGACCTTCTTTGTATTAGGTGCCACAAGGGTATATGGTGTAGCACGGAGGTGAAGATTGCAAATTTGGAAAATCCCAGTTCCAATTTCCTATCTGCCAGAAACCACCTAATGGATCTTATACAATCCAGTATTCATTGAGCTTTTGGTTTCCCACTCTGCCACCTACAGTATGTAAATTTAATGGAAAATGGAATATGTTCCATATCCCTGACATATTTCAGGGAAAGGAGATCTCCAGCTCACAGGCTTACTTTGACCCATCAGAGTTTCCTGCACAAGTTCCTCCTTGGATTCTTCTAGAAGGTGGACCTGGCCTCCAACGTCCCCTCCCTGGGGGAATCTCAGTAGTACTGCTGATCAGAGGCAGGATTTAAGGGCAGGTGTGTGGATAATTCATGACACCTCTTAGAACCTGCCAAATCTGGGCCTGATTCTCCCCCCTTCCATCCACCTGCCCAATCTCTCTTTGGATTTGTAGCCAGTGTCCAGCACGTCCTGAAAGCGCAATGCATAATCATGTATTGGCTCTGTTCAACCACACTTTTCGTCTCTTTTATCCTGCTGTAGAGGGGCCGCATTGCCCCTCTCCTTCATAACAGGTAATGAGATTTGTAACTGAAGGGGATCCTTCAGAGCAAATTGAAATGCCAGCGTGTTGTGGTTATTTGCCACCGTGAATAACATGTAAACACCTACTTATGGCTAGAGTGGCTTTCAACACCTTTTGCTTCTGCAAGGGCAGACTTCGGCTGCAACAAATAGGTGTATTCTGCTGGATTCGGTACATCATTATTTACTTCCGTGCTTCTAGTTAATTTGGGTTGGTTACATTGCATTATGCTGCCTCTTTTCAAAATGCAGGGGAAAGAACACAGGGCAATAAAATGTATTGCCTGCCACTTCGGGGCTCTAGTTAACTTGTGGGCGAACACTTGGGACGTCTGTGTGTTACACAAAATCAACTGGTGGACTGAGGTGCTGGACTGGGGGCGGGGGGATGCATTGATTTATTAAGTTACTGGGAGAGAAATGGGATTGCTTCCAGGCACAGGGTTCGGAAAAGAAATGTCCTACTCTGGAAGACCTTCCCCGCACCATATAGGACGTACCAAAAGCCCCCGGGTCCTCCATGTGGCTTTTTCTCATCTCAGATTTGTCCCTTCTTGCATTCAATGCCTCAATTCAGCAAACCCATAAGAAGAAGTCAGCCCTGTGCAATGGATGAGCCCATAGGGCCAACCTGATCAAGAGATTGTCCTGGTTGTCCATCCTGACAAGCTTTTACCAGCTAAAGAAGCTAGCAGAAACCGATTCAAAAAAATGAACCCTCATGTGGCTTTGAACCACAAAACCTGACTGGAGTCTGTCCTTACCACAATCTACCCAGATGTGCTCAACATCTGGGGGTGTTCTCTGACTGCAAACAGGGAGAAAAGCTACTCAATGGGGTGTCCCCTTCTATAATCAATCTCCTCACCGAGGTCCATGTGGTTCTTATAATTTTTTAGCACCAGGTTCAGATGCTCTTTTATGCCAAGGCTTTTAAAGATAAACATGGATATCCAAGAACTTGAAGGGATTGCCCATTCTAGGCATTTGACATGGATGTTCTTCATTGCATTTTAGATTTTGCTTTCCAAGCCATCCAAGTTGGTGGCTATCACTACCTCTTGCAGGCATGCACTCCATAGTTAACTGATAAGGAGGTCTATAGAAGTCTAAAGAAACATGATTAGCTCTGGTTGGTTGAATTACATAATTAACTAGTTAGTGGGATGGCCCATTTCAATGCTGACCAAAGAATTCCCATACTGGCAAGGGAATGGTGGATGTTCGTAGGATGCTGAGATTGTGGAAGCATGTTGAAGCATATTGCCAAAGGTCATTGGGGGAGGGAGATGCTAGGAAAAAAGGAGGGCTTAAAAGAGCAATTTTCCCATCAAGGTCTGTCTCCAAATAAAAGCAAGCTGTCCTTAAAAATGAAAAAAGAAGACAAGCACTGTTTCCTAGCAGAAAGAAAGAAAGAAAGAAAGAAAGAAAGAAAGAAAGAAAGAAAGA
>JAIXND010000762.1:2321117-2401784 GCA_023646645.1 Varanus salvator macromaculatus
GAGAGAGAGAGAGAGAGAGAGAGAGAGAGAGAGAGAGAGAGAGAGAGAGAGAGAGAGGATTTAACTTCAGCCCATCTGCTCTTCAACCCAACTGCTATGGGAGAGATGTTGAGGTCTTATAGGGCCAGCCCTTCTGTGGGATATGGAGAAGCCCACCTTCAGGTGGTGGAATGGGAGTTACCCCCAGTCATGAAGACCGGCCGCTGCCATGATCCCTTCCTTGGCTATGACCACTGCCATGGCCACGCATCCCAGTTCATTTGCCACTCCATCCAGCTGCTTCCGCCCACCTTCTCAGAGCAGGCAGACGGGTGGCCCCTCTTCAGCGGGGCAGCCAAGCCCAAACACCTGGGTGGAAATGGTCTGGCTTTATGATCAGGTGCTGTGGCAGCAGGGGATGTTCCAGGAGAGGGCATGCAGTAAAGGCAAGTGGCCAAAGTGACCATGTATTTGCAGGGGGAGATGGAGATGGCCCTCTGGATAGGCAGGTATGCATTGCAGGGGATAGGGAGAGATGGGATGAGGCAAAGGGAGGAAGAGATAGGCAGATGGAGGGCCTGGTCTGGGAGGCTGGGGGGCTGGGCAGGCAGGGCCCCATTATATGACGACAGTCCTCCTGGGTGAGGGATCTAGGGAGGCAGACAGGGGCAGATGGACACCCATGGACCTGGAAGAGAAGAGTAGGGAAGCAGGCAAGTCTGGTGGGTAAATAGAGGGGAGAGGGGAGGAGAAGGGTGGCAAGTGGACATGAGAGGGGGGGAAATGACAGGTGTTAAGGGGACTTATGCATCTCCTATCCTTCGGTCATGTTTCTTAAGAATGGCCATTCCTTGTCTAGGTGATATTTTCATAACAATTGTCCCTCCAAAGCAGAGCAGAGCACGTTACCAACCAATTGATAAATGCACCATTCACTGATTTATTTATATAAAGACTGTTCTTGCACAAAGTTCCCTGCACCAATCCATTTGGATTTTTGAAGCCTATGGAAGGAAAAGGACTGAGAGGGCAACCTCAAACATCAAGGAATCTCATCAGACAGTTTTGCAAGATGCAGCCCATCCAACTTTACCAGAAACCTCCACCACTGCAGCGATTCCCCAATTTACACTTCCTGGAAATGAATATGGACCAGAATACAATTTGCCACCAATCTACACTTTTTTGAGTTTGTGATGCATTTTACTATCAAAAAAAAGTGGAGGGGGGGATCTGAAAGCAGGCACCTTGAAAAATGATTTACATTTGGAGGGGAAAAATGCAAAACACAAAAACACACTTCAGTTAATTTGTTGTCTGTACTAGAAGATGGGAGAGGAGGGGAAAAGATGCCTGCAATTAATGTGGAGTGAGACCCTGAGATGAGACTCTGAGCAAGATTCAGCTTCACAGATCCACCTGTTCCCTTGATGTAGATGTTAAGCAGGGATGGATGAACACGTCCGTTTTGCCTTTTCCCACAGTCTTTTTTAAAATCTTCTCTCCCTAACAGGAAGACTTTTAAAGAACTGCTGGCAAGATTCTCATGATAAACAGTTGGGATGAAATTAATGCCTGTTTCCTAGAGTACTTGAGCCTGGAATTCAGCCCAGGAGCAGCCAGGTATCAGAAAGAGGAAAGGAAGAGGGATCTGCTGGCCACTGCTGGAGAGACACAACACGAATGTCCAGGAGGGGCAACTTTGGCCTGTCCAGGGGCCAATTGCCCCTGCTGGCACATAGAAGCCATGGACAAACACTTGCTGTGCCACCTTTGCTGGAAAAGATGGTTGTGGTGGAGCAAGCTACACAAGGTCAGCACCTGCCTGTAGCTTGAACATGACTTATTGCATGGTGCTGGTGGTGGGGGAGATGCATGGTGCCCAATCTATGGCAGTGGGGCTTCTTATCCATTGCAACTTTTATCCTGAGATTTAGAGGAGCGATCCATGGTTCTCCATGGGTGTGAACTACTTTAAAGCTCAAAATAATGCTATAAGGTTTTGTAAAGCTAAGAATAAAAGCTGCAGGGCATCATGCCCTCCCGCCCCCTACGATCAGCGACAGAGGCTCTCCTCCGGGAACCCTCCGTGCGTGAGATTGGGAGGGTGAGTACCCGGAGGAGGGCTTTCTCAGCGGTGGCACCCCATTTATGGAATGCGCTCCCCAGAGAGGCTCGCCTGGCGCTGTCGTTATTTGCTTTTCGGCGCCAGGCGAAGACCTTTTTATTTAGACAATATTTTAATTAATATTATTGTTTAATTTAGGTTTATGTTTTGGTTTAGTTTATGTTTAATTTATGTTTAATTTATGTTTAATTAATTTATTTTTAATGTTTAATTTATGTTTAATAGGTTTAATTTATAATTCTGTTCATGTTTTTATATAATAACCTGAGATGGGCCAGTTTTTAATTTTGTTATATGTTTTTAATAATGCAATATGTTGTAAGCCGCCCCGAGGCTATTGCAAGGGGCGGCATATAAATTTTTAAATAAATAAATAAATAAATAAAAAGAGTCTTACTGTCCTGCACTCAGTGGCTTCCCCAGCTATTGGAGGAAGCTGGAAGGTGGGGGGCAGGGTGATGAGAGACAGGGAACCCCAGGAAGCTTCTACATGACCCTATTCTCTCCTTTTGATCTTCACAACAACCCTGGGAGGGAGGTTAAGGCCATAGTTACTGCCTGCCCCCGAGTCATCCACAGAGCTAGCTGGCTGATCAGGGGCTTAAAACTAGGTCTCCCTGGTACAGCATTCTAAAAGCCACCAGGTGGCTCTGAACAGTCCCTCCTCAAGGCACCAGAAGAATTGCAGAGACTGGTGTCAGCCTGAGTCCAAATTCAAAAGAAAGCAGCTATTTTTCAAGGGTGACAAAAGCAGTTCAGTTGTTGTCTTGAGCCAGACTTGGAGGAGTTTGTCCATCATTAACTGTAGGACCAGTTCCTACAGTTGAAAGAAAAAGAAAAGCTGGGCACAACTCATTTATCATATAGAAAGCGATCAAAATTATTCATTTAACCCTGAAAGAGTAAAGTTCCTTGATGCAATTCCTTTGAAAGTTGTGGTGGGTTTGATCGAAAATACTTGGATGATAACGCTTTCATGGGCTGATAGTGTTTATCTATCATCCCTCCCTCTCTCCCCACTCCTTTTCCCGTCTTCCCCGTCTCAGTTTTAAAATGTATTATCAGATTTATTTGTGATACTATTTAGTTTCAAAGCCTTCTGGTTTCAAACCCAGCAATTCTAATGCAATTCAGGCTTTTGACTCAAAGACTCATCCTCAGATATTAAATCAACATGGGCCTTTATAACTCAACCTTCATCATTCCGTTGATGCTTGAATTCATAATTCAGAAAGCCATCTGTACAAATGGATCTCTTCTAATCAAGGCAAAATAATAACAATAATAATAATAATAATAATAATAATCCTGCTATATTCCCCTTTCATTCCCCTTCTAAGGGATGTTTAAGTAAGGAATGGTGACTTTTACAGAAAGGAAATGTACTTTACTTTTTCATGATAGGATGTGTAATATATCCCAAATTTCATTGTCACATTAGCTGCCAAACACACACACACACACGCACACACAATTGTGAAAATCATGCCCACTTGCAAAAACCTACACACATCCATCTCTCAGCTATTTGAGATAAAGGATGGGTGAGAACTTTGTTTCAGATCATTTTCGATATGAATTTACCTAGCAAATAACTTCATATTTGGGCCAGAAAGAACTGGAAATGTATTTACTGTATCTCTAATACTGAGGGTTGATCCAAAACAGACAGATGCATCCATCCAGCCCCAGCCTATAAGTTCTTAGCTATTAAATGTCAGGGTTTCTAACCCTGCATGTTCAACTGTATTAATGCTGAGTTTATACTGTCACCTCCTTTTTTTCTGATAAATGTCTCTAACTGCAATAGGACAGCAAGGAAAAACAGAGTCCTCTTGATTCTGGGAATGGCTGTACCTCTTGAATGCTATTAAGGATTTGTTTCACTTGGGGTTTGATTGGAACTTAATATTTATGAATCTATCACAGTCAATATTTTTGACATTATTGTCAAATCTGACTTATTTGTTCATCCCTACCTGAAACAGAATGTTGTCAATGAGTGAGAAAGCTGCCTCAGTTTAATTAATCTGTTTGTTTTCATCAGCTAGGGATTATCCTCTCAATTTTGCAGCCTTACACAGGGATAGATAATGGAGTTGTAATTTTTAGACTATTTAGCAGGGAAGAAGAAATTCATCGGCACATTTTAAAGGATCATACATTGTTTTAATGACTGCTGTGACTTTTTCTCTTTTTTCCACACACAAAGATACACAGACATCCATGTTCTAAACACTCCACGAGAAAAAGACTGCATTTAAATCTTGAAATTTTAGAAGGCATAGAAAACAAGAAAAAGAATTAAGCCACCCACTACAAAGATTCAGGATAACTCCGGAAGGTCTTTTCCTCAGCCTTAACCTAATGCATTTTCAGCCACCAAACTTTGTCTTTTCAGACATGCAGAGTTTAAACACAAACCATACCAAGCACCGTCTATTTTAATCATCTATTTTTAATATATTTATTGGTATGCATTCATAAGCATGCATTAATTTAATCATTCATGTTTGGGATTCCATCTATTTCTTTATTCAATTTCTTTGCCATTGTTTTTCATACTTTAACTTGCTTTGTGCTAGTGCTGGAGGATCAGAGCGGATTTCAGTGACCATCTCTTGATAGCTATGAGATTATTTTCCCACAGTTCCCCAGACAGTGCACCATGCCTACTCATGGAATTGTAGAATCACAGCATCATTGAGTTGGAAGGAAATGAGAAGGCCCCCCGAGTCCAAGCCCCTGCTGTGGCAGGACACCATGTTACACCATCCCACTCAGATGGCTGTCCAGATGCACCTTGCATGTCTCCGGTGTGGGAGAGCCCTCCACCTTTCTAGGCAGCTGGTTCCGCTGTCATATTGCTCTGACAGTGAGGAAGCTTCTCCTGATGTCCAGCATGAATCTGGATTGCTGAATTGATTATTCTGAGTCCTACACTCTGGCATCCGCCTGAAGAGATCTTGACCTTCCTCTTTGTGACAGCCTTTGAGGTACTTCTAGAGAGACACCATGTCCCCCCTCCCCCAGCCTTCTCTTCTCAAGGCTGAACATGCCCAGTTCTCTCAGTCTCTCGTCACAGGGCAGTGTTTCCAGACCCTGGATCATTTTTGTTGCCCTCTGCTGCAGCCTTTCTAACTTTTCTGCATCTTTCTTTAATCTTGGTGCCCAAACCAGGCATAGTATTCTGGATGAGGTATGAATAATGAAGAGTATAGGAGAACTATTACTTCTTGTGGCTTTAAAAGTAATACTTATATTAATGCATTTCAAAATGCTTTTTGAAGCTGCATCACTGTTGGCTCATATTTAGCCTGTTTTCCACAATAACTCCAAGATCTTTTTCCTTTTCAGTTTTCTTGAGCCATATATTCTCCATTTTGCATCAATGCCTTTGGTTTCTTTTTCCTAGGTGGAGACCTTGGCATTTGTCCTTATTGAATCTCCTTCTGTTGTGTTCAGCCCAATGTTCAAGTTTATCAAGATTGCCCCGAATCTTTATTCTGTCTTCTAGGCTGTTTGCTATTACACACAGTTGTGGATCAACTGTCAATTTGATTATCTTTTCTTGTACTTCCTCATCTAAATCATTAATAAAGATGTTGAAGAGAACTGGGCCCAGGACTGAACCCTGTGGCACCCCACTAGTTACCTTCCTCCAGTTTAAGAATGTGCAATTCATGAGCACTCTTTGTGTCTGATTTGGCAGCAAATTTTGGATGCACCTAATGGTTTTTCAATCTAGTCCACATTTTTCTAGTGTGCTTATCAGGATGTCAGAGGGCACTATGTTGAAAGCTTTGCTAAAGTCAAGGTAAATTATGTCCCTTGTGTTTCTACTGTCCATTTGGGAGGCTACTCCATCAAAAAATGAGATCAAATTAGTCTGACGGGATTTATACTTACAAATTGATTTATGCTTACAAATTGATTTTTTTTATTAATTTACTCCAAAATTTTTCCAGGGATTAAAGTCAGACTTATTGGTGTGCAGTTCCCAGGTTCATTTTTTCCCCACTTTTGGAGGATGGGGACAATGCTAGCCCTACTCCAGTTGTCTGGAACTTCTCCTGTTTTTCAGGACTTATCAACAATAATAGCCAGTGATTCTGGGAGTCTTTTCTGACCCTGGGATGGCGTCCATCAGGCCCTGGAGATTTGAATGTGTTTATTCCATCCGGGTTTTCCTCAACCATTTATTTGTTGATCGTGGGCTGCTACCCCTCACTTTCAGCTTGAACTTTCTCTTTGTTGTAGATCTTCTTGTGGGAGAAGACAAAGGCAAAGTAGGAACTGAGCACCTCTTCCTTTTCTTTGTTGTCTCTTATCAATTTGTCACCCACTTTAATTTGTTGGTCATCTTTTCCTTTCATATGTCTTTTGTTTTGGACATAACTGAAGAAGGCTTTCTTGCTATTCTTAGCACCCCTTGGTAGTCTTTGTTCATTTCCTGCTTTCGCCTCCCTGATGCTGACCCTGCAATTCCTTGCTATTGTTTATATTTTTCCTTTGTGGCCTGGTCCTACTTCCCCTTCTGTATATGTTCTTTTTAAATTTCAGGCTGTCACTTAGCCTTTTGTGGAGCCACATGGGCTTCTCCTATTGTCTTCTACACTTTTTTCTTATTGGAATTGTCCATAGTTGTAAGAATCTCTTTTCTTCCAGATTTCCCAACCCTCTTGGACTCCTTTTCCTTTAAGAGCGAGTTGCCATGGCACTTCACCTCCCATTGTTATTGAGTTTGTTAAAGATGGCTTCCTTGAAGTCCAGGGCATGTGTTTGACTGCAGTTAACTTTTGACTCCTTTATAATTGAAAATTCAGGTATCACATGGTCACTTTGCCCCAGGGTTTATGTGGCCGCTATTTTTTCAACTAGATCATCCCTGTTAAGTTGAGGATGGCCATTCCTCTTGTTCCTTCCTCTACCTTCTGCTGATTATTCAGGGGGCCATGGCACCCCTGATTGGTGAGTTTTATCTCATGGATCTCCCTCTTCGTGGAAGAAATATGGCTCTTCCTTATGGTTCTAAGCATACACAACAACTCGGTCAGGTAAGTTACGTAAAGAGATAGTGACTTGTCCAAGATCACCCAGAGAATGCCAAGACTAAGTAACAATCTCAACATGCATCGCTGAAGCCCTTCCATTGTTTCTCTCCCTCACTTTTTTCTGAAGCAAAAGGGATCCAGAGTTTCCACTGAGGTCTAAATAACATCAGGTAGAGAACCAGACCCTGGAAGAGTGGAGAGCACAAGTTGTATACATTCCTACAACTGACACTTTGCCCTCCCAGGAAAATGTAGCACACTATTTCAGATTTTAAAAAATTCAGGCTGAATCCCACCTACCCCTCTCGCCTTCAAAATTAATTGCAACACAAAGTCAAGAGAAAGCATTAAGGGAAAAAAATGAAATAATGACCACGAAACTCAGTAAGAGATAGAAAGGAGGAGGGGGAATGAATTATTTTAAAACTTAATTTAATAAAGTGTGTTACAGATGCTGAAAAATGCATTTACTTCTGAACTGGCAGGACTGTGTATTGTGAAGTAGAATTTAGCTGTAATGGGGTTTCTGCTCCATCAACTGCAATAATTATTTTCCTCGATTTGCCTTGGCCATTTTGTATAATGATTTCTAGGTGTGCATTTGCAAATACATGAGAGAGAGAGAGAGAGAGAGATTGCACACTGATGTGAACAAATGTGTGCTTTATTTACACCCTGTTCTGACACCTTTTCTTTTTTGTTCTTTTTTTCTTTAGAAAAGTGCAAACAATATATAAATCCCCAAAAGAACAGTTTGATCCAGACCCCAAAAAAGACATGGAATCTGGAATGAAAGACTCAAGTACAGGACTGAAGGGGAGTGCGAGAGACCCTGAACCAGTGTAGTACTTTGGAAGATGAGAGGTGCAGCAAGTTACAAGGCAAATTACAGAGAAGGGGAGTTGAATGTAGCTTTTAAAATTATTATTTGATTTTCTGTGCTTGACCATTTAGGCAGCACAGCCATAGAGAAACGGAGCCAGTCCCAACCTTCCAATAGCATTTCCTGCACTGGTCCTGAGGTTCTGAAGCCAGGAGTACCATCTGGGGACTGGAAATAGTGTCCTGGAGGGGGGAAAGGAAGGATGGAGATCCACCAGGATATGGTGAACCCCAAAGTGACACCAGCCCATCTTGCCCATGCGTAGAAGAACACTTGGATGGCTTGAGTCAGGATTTTGGAGGGTGGAAGCAATCCTGCCTCTGTCCTCCTCTCACTTTCCACTGGATGTCCATAATCCTACAACTTTGGAGGGTTGCAGGCAGTTTCACCACAAGCTGCAGCTAATTCATCCATTCTTCAATCATTTTGCTCCACTCACAGGCCATAATCCAGTTTATGGTGGAGATATTCAATGGGGATATACAGCATCGTATAGCATGGGGTCCTAAGGGTTGTCCATGCCTACCTGGGCTCCAAAAGGCTAGCAAGCTGCAACTAGAGATGGCTGAATATGGGATGCTTGAGCTTGTTGAGGTTCTTTGAGCTCCTCTTCAAAGTTCAGCTCATCTTGTCTACATTCCTGAATGCAGGAATTCTCCAAAGTGAAGGAAGGAAGAGACACATTATATAAAAGGTAGAAAGCAACACACACAGGTCCCTCATTGGCTAAACCATTGAACTGTGTGGCAGGTGGGGAGATGGACAAATTTTGAATGCAAACCCAAGTTTGGGAAATTGCAAAATTTGTCAAGAATAGAATTAAAGTACTGGGTATCACATGTTCCCAGGCTCAGCTCCTATCATGTTACCACAAGACAGTAGACACCCTTCCCTCCATTCAGAATCAGCCAAAGATTCATTTGCCCTTCATGGCACTGTCATGGAGTCAACACTGATTGGATAAATGGCACCACTGGGTCTCCTCTGTCCTGGCATCATCCTTGACTGGCTGGTATTACTTCAGCAATGGAAACATGGGGATAAGGTGGCAACGAAGCAGAACCAAAGGCTGCTAATTAGAGCAAGCCATTGAGAAATGCAGTCCTTAGTGGTTTTATCCACCAATTTGATTCCCATCCTGTCCAGCCCCTCCCCCTCCCCCTCCCCCTCCCCCTCCCCTCCCCCTCCCCCTCATCTAGCAACAAGGAGGGGTGAGCTAGATCAATCACTCCTTATATTTCCATGAATTCTACCTTCAGCTGGACAGAGTCACATTCGACTCAGAAATACTGATTTCCAGTGAGTCAGCTCACTCCTCATTTAACTAGCCCTGAACACGTGGAGGAAGGAGGGCAAAATAAATAAATTGCATTTGTCTGGTAAACACTTTAAAAAGTACTGTATCCGCACTTCAAACCACTCCAAAAATTCACAGATAGGGTTGGTCCTCACAATAGGATGGCACATTCTCATCTGTGGATGGTGCATAATAATTCATCCTCTCATCTCAGACCCTTGTCTTAGGCTCTTTGAATTCAGCTAAAATTTTACCTGCTCTGTTGAAAAAGCCACTGGGGTCTGAAGGCAGCTTTCCCCACCCCCTTGGGAGACCTATGCAACCATTCTGTTTAATTTAATTTAGGAAAATAACAGAATCAAATCTGATGAGATAGACTCAGAACATGATTCACAAAGGAAGCATTTGAGACAAAGAGAGCCAAGGACTCATTCTTGCTGTCAGGAAGTTCATTTGCATATATCATCTTAGATAGAACATGAAACAAACTTTTATGGGTATCATGAAGAAAAGAGGAAGGATCCTTGTAAGGTGGAAATGAGATTTCCTCCAGTGGCCCTCCTTTTCTATAGTTTGACGCTCACAAAGGTGAGACGACCTGCTGTAACATGGCATAGTGCAGTGGCCAAGTATTTGGCATCCTGGGTCTTGTGGCCACAGTTAGTTATAACTGAGAAATTAGTTTTGCCAAGGTTGTTTATACTTTCCCTGAGCCTGCACCTTTCATTGAGTTGAGACAGAGCTGTATTTTAAATCCCCATGTTTGCAAACTTTTGCATTCAGCTCATGTGAGAAAGCAGTGCACACAATGTGCTTCTTGGTGGACATCTGCTCACAAAATGCTCATATCTGAAAAGAGGTCCTGAAAACTTCATTTTGGTAATAGGAATCACTTGAGGAAAAAAGGGTAGATTAAACTATTATCCACCAAAACAAAATTGTTGAATTAACCTCTGCTGTTGCTGGATTACAGCTCTCCAATCCCCCAAAGCCTACATGGCTAGCGATGGTGGAATCTTTGGTCTAACTAGGGACTCAGTCTAGAATTGATTGAGTTCAGCTTTGCATCAGTCCAACCTGTGGGACTGGCAGACTGGATTTTTCTAATTTGCCGAGTTTCTGCAGGCTTGAGGACAAATTTTGTTTTTCTTAGTTTCAGCCTTGCAAGCAGGGCTTGGGCAAATGTTCACTTGTTCCACTTGCATGATTAGAACATAATTTGCATAGATCCCTACAAGAAATCTGTTTCCATTAAGGAGTGGAGGAAGGAACAAGAGATGTCTGACAATCACAAAACACAAAAGGAACAGAATTGACAAAATCTATACATCCCTAAATCAAACAAACTCAGGGGACATTAGCATGATCTCTGGAAGAAAGCATGTCTGCCCATTATTTGAGAACCATGAAATAGAACTGGCAGTGTTCCAAGGAGTGCTAAAATTAATTCTGAGACAGACTTATTCAGTGAAATATCTAGCATTTCGAGCCTGCAACAATAACTAGAACAATAACGACAAACAACAACAGCAATAAATTATTCTTCTTAAGAATGTCCAGAACTGCTTTCTTTATCACTGCATGATCATTTGGGGAGATCATTGGAGTCTGTGGGGAAGTCTTCCTTGAATGACCCCACAAAACATACTAGTTGCTTGGGGTCTCCTCCGGTCATGCATCATCTTAGTGATGTGCCAGAAGTGGTCAACTTATAGCCCAATGCAATGTGATAACCAGCGCCTTTTCTGTCAGTCCAGGGAATTTGCAAAGCTCTCCTCCAGCGCCATGTTTGAGATGCATTGATGTTCTACTTGTCAGTCTTCTTCACTGCCCAGTTTTCGCATTCATTCATGGTGATCAGGAATACCGTCATGTGGATGATCTCAGCCTTGTTCTTCAGATCTTGAGCTTGATCATCACACCAGAATTCAGGAGTCTGAATTATGTAAATCTGTTGTCTTCATACTTGTTCATTCTGGATTTCTCATTCTCACCCCATCCCTTATTGGCACAGGGGATTCTATGCTTACAATAGGAGGGAGCAACTTCTGTGAATTGTGGGTGGGATCCTTCCTGGGGATTCACTGGGGGCTTCACCCCTCCCCACAGTCAAAAGTGACAGCAATGGAAAGTGACACCGAAGGAATCCTGGCCACTGAGTTGATGGTACAGAAAGATCCTTTGCTACTTGATTGCTGTTTCATCCAGCTTGATGTACAGAGCACTATTCCCCAGAATTCAATAATAATGACAATAATTAATCCTGTTAAGAACAATAATACTGTTCATAAGAGTTTTAGCAGTGATTGATCAGGGTGCTGTGAGTGAGAAGTGAGAGTACGCTATATCAGAACTTTTGACTGGCCAATCTAATCCCACTTCATGGATTAGCTGGCCTCATGACAGCTATGCAGGCAACGACCTCTTTTCCTGGGATGGAGGGAATGGGACCCACCACCCATAAGGCTGGGTGAACGCTCCCATAGTTTTCCCACTTCTCCATCCAGGCTACGAGGGCTCACCACTCCCAGCAAGTGCTCCAGAGGGACTCACCAGCTGTCCTTGCACCATGGCCTCTGTTGAAGCAGATCTTCAGAGGAGGAAGGTTTCTTCATCAGAGCTGGATGCAGTGGGAGGACAGTGCATACAGTATGGATCTCCAGAGGGGAAGCAGTCGCAGGGTTCTGGGCTGAGGGAGCAATGCAGGATGATGGCCAGGAGATGAGGACATGTCTTCATGCAGATGGAGGTGTGTTTGTGCCTCAGAAAGTGGGACAGCTTGTCCCAGGAGCAGAAGGGAGTTGCCTTCTTTCATCTGATGGAGGAGCAAGCAAGCAAAGTCAACATCGCCTGTCTCTGCAGCCATTCCAGAATCTCAGCCGCTTTCCCAGCAACTTCCTGGGCTGTGCCTTCTGGAGCAAAATGAGTTCTTGAGCCAAGGTGTCAGGACAATGTCAATTACATCCATTGTGAGATTAGGTGAGCCAGAAAGCCAAGACATCTGGAGCTCACCTGCATCAGAGTATTCAAATTGCCTGCTTATGGTTCTTCACTTAGTCCCCACATGCCTTCTTCCGGAAAGCCCAGTCAAGGAAAAAAGAAAAAGGATGGTAACTGGAACCAGAGTTTATTTGCTCAGGTTCTGACTCAGCCACATGAAGCCTCCAACTCACTCCTCGAACTCTCACAGCCCCACATGACTGAAACAGGTGGGCTTTCAATGTGGATTGCTACATTTCCCATCATTGTTCGATGCAATGCCACTGATCTGAACCCCTTAATGGCAAACAAGGAGCCTTGAAAAACAAACTGACTAACTAACCATCCATTCCTCCTCATCTAAGTGGGGCCTATGCACACATTCCACAGCCAATTAACTATAATTGGCAGCTCTTTGTGTCGGAATATTTTGGCATTTCCAACCCCTCGAAGAAGCTGCAGTCTGTGTGTCACGTCACAGCTTCGCACAGGCTTTTATCCGGAGACTTTCTTGGAGCCGCCACTCATCCTCCCGTTTCTTCCTTATGGCCGTAGGAAGCATATGGAGCTTTATTTTGGTGTCTTCTGAGGTGGCAGCGGAGCGAAGGGAGAGCTCTATTTGACCGCGCATATTGCCCATCGTGCTGCTAACCAGGCAGTCTGTCACATCACCGAGTGACATTATCAGTCGGCTGAGAATGGCAGCCAGGGCAATGAGCGTCGGTGGCCAGGGCAACGAATCCTGGGTATTAGCAACTGCCCTCAATTATCCTAGGCTATGACCCTGTTCCCTTTACAGTCCATAGCAAAATATCTACCAGACTGAGGTCTGAGGCATAGAGCTTGTACACAAAGAACTGCGAGGTATTTTATAAACATTAGCTGATTAATTTTGTCAGACGTAGAAGACTTACGCCATTCCTCCAGGTAATCTGTCTCCATTGGGGAACTCTATTTGTCTTGGAAGGGATGTAATAATTGTAAATCTAACCAGACTAATCATTAGGAATGCACAAAACCTTTCCCTGTCATTTCCCCAGGGGGCCCCGCCTCACTAAAAAGCGACTTTGCACAAATACAGACTCACAATGGTCTAAATGCAGGAGTTCCCAAATTGGTATTTCACATCTTACTTCGGATCCTAGAGTTATTTCACTGTGTGTACCACTTAGACATAGAAATCTGGTTAATTGCTCATTATTCCTGACTGACAGGCATAGAAACTGGATTGCTAAACTAGTGTTCATTCTGGAAGTATAAATAGCCCTTATAATAGTTACCAATGAATTAGTGTTTGACTTAGGTCCCATTCCGATTATGCTCCAGATGTCTGCTTATCCACTGATCTGATCCACATTTGAGGAAGGGAAGGATCAGATAAGTTGAGAATGCAATTAGAAATACATACTTTGATTATTTTTTTTTAAATCTCTTCACAAATATGCATTTCGGTATGATTTCTGTGCATTGAATTTTAATTTTACAGGTTTTAGATTACTGGGACAGAACAAGCTTGGGTGCAAAAATGTCAAAGACCAGAAATAATGATAATTATTATTATATTGCATTAATACCCCACATCTTCTCCTTCTGCAAGGAACTGAAGGCAGCTGACATAATTCTCCTGCTCTCCACTTTTAACCTCATAGCTACTCTGCTGAAAGATATGTTGGACTGAGAGACTATGACTAGCCTAAGGTCACTCAGCGAGTTTTATGGCCTGGTGGACACTAGAACCCAGATCTTCTGGGTCCCCAGCCCTGACACTTTCACCTTAACGTCAATATTTCACCAATCCATTTAACTCAGAGGTGCGCAATCTGTCTTGGTTCCTGGCTGAAATCCATCTTCAGAAGAGCTCTTGGGGGTGCGGAGATATTCCATGAGGGTTACACTAGTGGTGAATGGGACAGAACCTCCCCCCCCCCCAAAAAAAAATTCAGCTTCTTACAGCTTATGTCTCTTACGCCAAGCAGTGTAGTCTTAAGAGAGGGATAGCAAACTTTAGAACTGGGGGTGGGGGAGGGTAGGTTGGTGGGTAGAGAACACTGTACAAAAGCCATGAAGCCACCAAAGACTTGGCAAGTTGAGGGGAAGGGAGTGACATTCTGGTGAGCTCCAGAGGGCTAACTTTGGGCCCTAGGAGTGCCGGATTTGACATCATAAGCAGGAAGTAAAAACCACCCCATTTATCCATCCGTTCCATTTTCCATCCTCAATCAAAATGGCAAACTACAAAATACTCCAAGTTACACACTGGGATTAAGAAGGGGAATGCATCACACTTCAGGGACATTTTTAATATTTCCTCCGATTTTCTCGGAAACAGAACAGTTCTCAGCCCTGGAAGCTCAGTGAAGAAGAGGTCGCTAACAGAAGAAGCAGGATCAGCTTGTGGAAAGTTCTACGGAGACCATTACAGTGATGGCCACGCTCTGTGTTGTGGGTCTGATTGTAAAGGTGTCCTCAAGATGTTTTTGACTCATCATGACTTTTATTAATGATCTATAGGCCTGACCAAAAGTCACCACCCAGAATGAGTGAGCTTTCCAGGAGCAGGCACACTTCCACCCACACAGTCACTATAAGGAGCCTCTTCAGCACCATTGAAAGGATCAGCTGGGTGATGATGGGGAAGAACCATCCCTGAGATTTGGAGAGCTGGCAACATGCAGATTAGAAAGCCAGTGACCCAACTGTCTGACAAAATGCAGGACAACTTCCTGGCAAGAAGGTCGCCATTCTTTCCCAGAAAGCAATGTTGCTGCCATCTTCTTATCCCTGTCTACGTTCCCCATCCTCCTTGTGCATCATGCGTATTGGACTGTGGGTCCATACAATGTTAAGGAAATTTGTAGGTGTTTTACAAGTGTGCAGTCTGTGTAGGACTTTCCAACAGTGGAACGGTCACATCATCAAGGCTTGCCTGTAACCCAACCTTGTCATTCCTTCTATGCCAGGTTAAGACGACCCTCTGGGTTGAGACGTTGAAAACCATCTAAGGTTATTGAATGGCTGGAAGGGAAGCCAAGTGTTTTCAACAGCTTTACTCCATATTAAGTATTGTTTTGTTGCTATTTTCTTTTGCATTTCCTAAACTGTTTTTAATTCTGAGGTGTAGACAAAAAACATGTGGATTTGATTATGTCATGAACTTGCTTTAGACACGATTGCAAACTGCCCGGAGAACCTTGGCTATTGGGTGGTATAGAAAGGTACTGGACTCAATCAATCAATCAGTCAGTCAATCAATCAACTTAATCATTAACATCATGATGTTAGGCTTGATAGGGTACCAAAGTCTGTTTTTTTCAGCATTTATCCTATGCATGCTGCTAAACTATTTCAATTTTTAAAACTGTTTTAAAATTTTGTTGATGGAAAAAATATGGTTATTTCATCATATCATGGTCTTATTTAGGAACTGATGGAAAGTACCCAGAGAGCATCAGGTATTGGATGGCACAGAATTCGAAGAAATAAGTAAATACTGTAAACTGAATTGCCACAAACATTTGGAAAAGATGTTGGTGTTGGCCTGCCTGCCTGTGGAAACAATTCTAATCCACAAGGATTATACTACGAAATGGGAAGGGGGAGGGATACCATTTATTTTATGTAAATAGTTAATTTCAAAAGAGCCCAATAGCCAAAGCTCTCTGGGAAATGTAAACAGCATTGGTTCCATAGCAAACAAGATCATCTGGGAAGTTTCAAACCCACTGCTGTATCCAGGGCATTTTTTTTCTTGGCACATCTCTTTGATTCCACTTCTGTATATGTGTCTCTTTCACCTCTTCTTCTTCTACACTTTTTGATTTTATTTTATTCTCTCCAGATAGATAGATAGATAGATAGATAGATAGATAGAAGTCCCCCCTGTTCCAATCTCTTTTTAATGATGGCAGTCTGAGCTTTGTTTTCCATGCTTGTGTTATATTTCTGTTTGGAGCTTGCTTGTTTGCTTGTTTTGCTCCCCGCTGCCGTGCAGTTCGTGTTTGGGGTTTGTCTGTAGTCACCTAAACATTTGATGCCAATTCAGAACGTGTTGCCCCTTTTCTGCCCTTGTATTAGGACCTCAACATAATCATCCATTAAAATTAAGTCTCCCCATTTTCTCACGGTCTACTTTTCTGTTTAACCCATTCTGTGGACCAGGCGGACAGGAAGAATGCATGCATGGGTGAGAAAAGCACAACAGTACAGAGAGATGTGGGTTAAGCATTTGCTACACTTGGCAGTTCATTTCCCCCCCGATAATCTACACATGCACGAGCACGCAGCAGGGCAGCTGTGGGCAGGCAGATTTGCAGAAATCAAAGAGCAAAATTTGGCAAGAGCTCCAGTTTGCTTGCCAACATTGTTGAAAGAAGCATGTGGGCCTTCAAAAGGGTAGCCCTTGGCTCCATCTTCAGAGGTAGCTTCGGTTCCACCCTGCATATATAATTCTGGCAGGACTGGCACCAATAATGAGAATTCACTCTCTCGGAGATCTTTGCTCCAGCTCAGTGAAGGTAGAATCATCTAGCATCGGGCACATGAAATGCTAAACAAGAGTACTGAGCGTGGCTTCAGCCAAAGGCCTTGAAGGTGTTGGCTTGGCTGGAGTGTTGCTGTGGCTAAGAGCAGGGCTAAGAACTCCCAGCTGGAACCTCACTACAACTGCTACTGTGGCTGCTGCGGCTGCTGAGGAACGTATGATCAATTTGTCACAGTTCCTTTTTTTTTTATCAGTGTGTGCCTTCCAGACGAAATGTGAACCTGGGCCGAATCTGCAGATGGTGTCCCCTGATTTGCAAATGGAGCTTGAGAAGAGCAGTGGGCAGTATAACTTTTATTCCCCCGAAAAGAAAAAGCCAGCTGGTACAGCCCCCTTGGAGGGTAATAGGTATAATACACTCTAATACAGGGGCGAGGAATTTCTAAGAGATGGGAGGGAGTCATATCCCACCCCCAGATTCGGAGGGCTGCCCCTACCACGATTGCACTGCTGAAATCACCAAAATTTGGTTGTATCAAAGGGGAAAAGAAAGCCACACAAAAACCTTGGAAAGCTCTTCTGCCAGGGCTTCCCAGTGGGGAGGCGGGAGAGGGGCTATTTTGCTTTAAGGCAAGTCTCTGCTTATCACTTTTAGAAGAATTTTCTTTCTCAGAGCACTGGGGTGGTGCTTTTGGGTTCCCACCTGCATGTTGTCCACCCATGTCTCAGTGTGCCTGAGACGCCATGGCACTCTCCAAAGCCTTGAGCAGAGGTCTTCCCTGGCCCTTTGACTTGGGATGTTTTAATGGGTGATGCACAGGGCTGATGTGGGACCATTTCCATGGAAAACCGAGCTCTATCCTCCTTTTTGCTCTCTGAGGATAGAGAATCCAGCTAGCCCTGGAAGATTTGGCATGTTCAAGACAGTCGAGATCAGAACTGTGTGCAGAAAGGAAGTGGTGGAGGGAGGAGGTGGGAGAACAGACCCAAAGAAAATAAATTACAAACAGCAACTTTTTGAGTCTTCACCTGATGGAGGGAGAAAAATGAAGGGAAGGGTAATGTTCATCCTCTTTAATTTATCATCGTCATCATCTAACCCCTGCAGGGAGGAGTAAAGGATGCTGCAGCCCCTGTCTTCAATTTCCCAGTGCCCAGTAACTACCAGGAATTATTTCCCGACTGATCGGTAAGGTGCCGGCTGACGCATTAGTGTGAAGCCTGGATGTGTTTTGACAATAAGTCAATGATTCTTTTTGACATGACTTTAATAGGACCAAAGAGGTGATTGTGGGATGATACCTTTTAATGGGATATAGATATAAATGACCCAGGTTTTATGACAAAGGTCAGAGATATTGATGATTAGTGCAAGGGAGATAATTTGGCAGGCGTGGTAGCAGGGAACCTGCATGATTTATGAATGATCTTTGTCTTTTCCTTTCTCTTCCCTCTTTCTTCAAAGGGTAGAGCCAGACAAACGTTTCTCCCCCTCCTTTCCTGGTGTATCGTGATATTTTCAGTGTACCATGCACCAGGAATGGTTACATGACTTACAAACATGCGAAGTTGATCCAAAATGGAATCAAGTCATTGGCCTATCTTGCCCAGTGCTATTCTGCTCTTTCTCTTTGGCCATTAATTCCCCAGTTCCTTCTCTCACTCCCATCCTAATATCGTACAGAGAGCAATGCATGGTTTCCACAGGGTTTGATAGCAAGAGCAGGTTTGGCTGGGCAATCGCCAAGGGTCCACAGCTTAATGGGGGCCCTCAAAGAAGACTCCTGGAATGACTCCTTCTCTTCATCCTGGGAACCCGATGATTTATTTTCCTCTTGCCCTGGCCCAGATAATAGTGGGAGTGATTTGAGGTGAGGATGGGATGAATTCTGTCTGAATTTGTCCTTCCAGGCTTCCGCTTTTGCTCAGCCCAGTTCCCAAAGTGAGCCAAACATGCATGGAGATTTGGTTGTGCAAGACGCAACCATCTTCCATGACAGCAGCCCAAAGACCACTGCTCCGGCACTGTCCAGGCATTGCTAGTGGTCAAAGGGGCTGCTTCCGTCATGACCAAGCACCCCACAACCAGCCTTCTTTGGAGGAGCAGCCACCATTTGAGGTACTATTCCTGGGGCACGACTGAATGCTGCCTGTACAGCATGTGAGGCTCAGTTCTTAGTGATTGTCCTACAAATGGTGGCTGATCTCTCCAGGAACTCTGACTCTGGGCATCAGCAGTGCAGGCCGGGGTCCAGGAAGCTGAGCTCAGATCCAGGTGAGAGATTCCCGACCCCTGATGGATTCCTTAAAAATCCCTAAGCTGAAGAGCAAGGAACTCCAACTTCCTGAATGCTCACGGGGTGTTTGTCAAGAAAGCAGGTGGGAGCCATGATGGCAATGTGGATGACAAGCAAGCAGCAGCCAATGACAATGGAGATGCTGAGGAAGAATTTCTGGCATCTGGGATCCACTGGGGGTGTCTTGCCAAAGGACTCTCAAAATCCTGGGAGTTGGCACTGTTGATGCTGAGCAATGAACAACCCGAAAGTCATTTTTGTCCACTTTTTCTTTGTTTGATGAGAGTAGCCCATCAGCTTTGTGTGGTGGTCTAGTTGGCTATGTTTTTATCAGCCTCAGGCAAACAGCAAACGTGCTGGTTTTCCTGGGATTGTAAAATAGAAATGTAGCCAGTCAGCCATGTTTTCTTCAGAAGTGTCAAGAAAGTGGAGCTTTAGAAGTTTTGTACTTCAACTCCAGTGCTCCTGACCTTCAACTCCAGTGCTTCCGACCCCTCCAGTGCCATGTTGAAAGGAGTTGGAGTCCAAAGCATCTCAGATCCTACTTTCTGCCCACCTAAAGAATGCATCAAAACTGTGCGTTACATCAGCTGACATCTGGTACACCCCACACGCTACTCCACCTCTCAGGAGTAAATTTGAAGAAGTGATGTCTGAGTTGGCTGCTTTTTCTCTTCCTCCTTCATCCCTGTTCCATTTTGCTTTTCTATCAAGCCTCTTCAGTTGCAAGCCGGAGGGCACAGTCTGCCCTTTCATTGCCCTTTAAGGCAATCTGGCAGTTTTTTCATCTAAAGGGAAGAATAAACATGATCAAAATATATCCAAATGCGTTTATACATAAAAGAGAGTGCAGAGTTACACCCTGCTTGTGGATGTGTCTTGGGGATCACGGAGTTTGTGAGCTTTGCGGGACAGTAGCCTCTGTCCTAGCTCCTCTTCTTTCTTATGTGTTTGCACAAATTTGGTGTGCAAATCTGGACTCCTAAAATGTGCAACTCTTCTGAAAATATGAAAATTCCCCCAAAATGTATGTTTCCATTATTTAGTCTATGGGGGGCATCATACATTTTTATATTACATACTTTTCTATGATTATATTCACACAAACTGACACATGACCTGGAATCCCTACAACCTATGGAAAGCTGGTGTTCTGGGCTGGATACCTAGAAATTTTAACCCTTTCAAGTCCACTGCGGATTTATCTAGCAGAGATAGGTTATGGAGCTCCTTATGTTTCCTGAAAAATTGTCCCCTCCAGGAGTTAGGAAGGACTCCCTGGAGAAGAGCCTAATGCTGGGAACAATTGACGGCAAAAGAGGAAGGGGACGGCAGAGGATGAGGTGGCTGGATGGAGTCACTGAAGCAGTTGGTGTGAGCTTAGGTGGACTCTGGGGGATGGTGGAGGACAGGAAGGCCTGGAGGAGTGTTGTCCATGGGGTCGCGATGGGTTGGCTGCAACTTCATGACTAACAACAAAAACAAAAACCAGGAGTTATTTTTCCCTGGGAAAGCTACATTTCTCTACTTTTCTCCTGGGTTCAAACATGCACGTTGAATGTCAGGTATTTGTTGGCCTTAAATGACTTTGCAAAAGCAGCCTGGTCTAAGTACAGATTCAAACAAACACATCCTTCTCTCCCCAATCTCTTGCGCACACACATGCACACAGAGAAAATGTCACAAGAACGGAGAGTGTGGAATGTAGGCAAGCAGCAATCCATGTCCGGAAAGGTTGCTTCACGCAGTTTAAGTATCCCACAAGCAAATTTCTGTTGCTTGTGTAACGTCACTCTAATCAGTTGGAAAGCATTCATCTTCATCTTTAAACAAACCCAGGAAAAATAAAAAGGCACACAACCAACCTGATAAAGTAATGTATTAGATGAATAATGTATCGCTGGAGGGTTTGAGGCAGCATTCTCTTCCACACAACCATCATTTCTAATGTTTACTTAAACACTGGCTCTTGACAAAACACTTAGAATCACTTAGCATCTTGTCCCTGAGCAGTTTGAATTAGAAAATCTGGACTGCTTAATTTTATTGCGCTAAAAGCATTAAGTGAGATTCGGGGAAGGGAGGAGGCACGTTCTTGGATGGCAGAACACCAGAAACATTTTTTTTTTAAATCATTCCATCTAATTGGAAAACAACTTTTAAAAAATGACTTCCACAGACTATGAGCAAACATAGCATTTTAAAAATATATGAAGAGGACTGTCTGGAAACAATTCTTTTAACCTCTGAAACCCAGAAACTTTGCCACCCTTTTCATACATTTACTGGTTGCCTTACCATTTAAACTGAATTAAATGTTACAAAATTCCCCATTTTAGACCCTTTCCTCAAGACAGCCTAAAGGAATATAAAAGAAAGGAGCTTTTTCTCTTGCTGAAATCCAGATACTAATGGCGTTAAAATGCCTCCTTATTGCATTTAAGTCAGCAGATAGGTCAAGAAGACAAACCGATTGGAGGAGATCTTTAAATAAACGCTCTATTTAGTGTGATAATTCCCCTTTTTCCTCTGGCCCTCCCATGCTGTCCAGCATGAAAAGTGACACTTTTTGGATAACTAGACAAATGTTTGGCCTGAACAAAGTTTGTCAGGACTGAATAGATGTGCCAGGTTAAAAGGCTTGTTTGTACACACTTTAAAAGCTTATAGGCCACTTATGTCCAATGTGAGCAACTTGGGTGAGAGAAATGTGCAATGAAAAATGAAAGAAAAGAAATGGGAGAAAAGAAAGAAAAGAAAAGCCAAGGAAGGGGGAGGTCCTAGGTGGGATATTAGCAAGGAATGGTGGCAAACCGGTTGCCATTGCAATCTTGATCTACCTAAGGCTCCCTTTGTTTCAGTGGCACAGTTGTATAGATACACCCCCAGTAGCTTCTGGATACAAGTTGAAGGTGCTGACTCTTACCCAGGTCCTTATGTGGCTGCGGACAGGATACCTGCAAGGCCATCCCTTCCATGTGAAGAGATCATAAGTGATGGTCATCTTTGGAAGTTGGACTTCATGTCCATTTGGTGGAGGCCTCCATCCTAAGGCATTTGGGCAAGCTGTATCTCTAACTCCTATTGCTATATTAACTGACTTTTAATGATCTTTAGTTATGAGATTGCCAATTTGACCTCTGCTTCCATTGAATGTAAATCTTTTGCCTTAATTGTCTTTAATGTTTAAATTGTTCCACACTGCAATTTGATGGCAGTCTCTGAGTTCAGTGGGGATCAGTTAGAAGTAAGGGGTTATAGAGCTGCAATCTAATAATGCAATCCTTTATATGTCTACTCACTCAGAAGTAAGTTCCTGGGTAAAGTGGAGCTTCCTATGAGACAAATAGATAAAGGATTGCAAGTTAGGATGTTGTTGTTGTTATTGTTGATGATGATGTTTAATATTCTTATAAAGTAATGGAAGGGTGGGCTTGACATGACCAAAAGGAAGTCTAAACTTGAATACATAATACTTAGGGAAGGATTAATCTGTTTCTGTTCTGAATCACTTTGTGCATTGTTACCCATAAGTTCATTTTGTCCCTACAATGGTCTGCATTGTTAACAAACAAACAAACAAACTCCTCTGAAAATATATATTTAAATAATAAAAATGAATAAATGCATGGATATGAGGTCTGCCTTTATGCATTATGCTTATGGGTAATAGAACATCTTGTGCCATGTAAAATTTATGGGAGCATGCATTTAATATGTATGGATTCTGATTGACCTACTCATATTTCATGTACAAAAAACTATTTTTATTATTTTTACATTTTATTGGCTTGTTTTGATTTAGCACATTCACAATAAAATAATGAAACAAACAAGTGAATAATATTAGCACTTAAATGTGCATTTACTTTCCTCATAGGTAATTTGAGTGCATCTTGATATGATTAAATGACCAAGAACTGCACTGGAGAAGTGGTTAATTCAGTGGCCCAGCTGAACTGCACTGTGCATAAAGGTGGTGCAAATCAAGTCATATTGGACAGGAATTCCAAAGAGGGTCTCTCTCAAGCATCTCCAATTAAATGCCCCTGCCGGTGAACCTTCTTATTCCCATTCACAGCTTGCACTTATATCTGACTATGCAGTTTATATTGAAAGACCTTTGTTTTGCATTACTGACTTCAAGATCAATTCAAGTGGTGACAACCCAGATTCAGGCTGGACATCAGGAAAAGCTTCCTCACTGTCAAAGCGAAACAACAGTGGACCCAACTGCCTTGAGAGGTGGTGGGCTCTTCCACACTGCAGACATTCAAGAGGAAACTGGGCAGCCCTCTGAGTGGGGTGGTGTAACTTGATGTCCTGCAACAGCTGGGGGGCAGACTCGATGGCCTTCATGGCCCCTTTCAACTCTAGTATTCTATGATTCTATGATGTGCACCAGATATTTGTCCAAAGCAGAAATGACCAAACTTACTTTAACATTTCACTCACAAATTCTGCCAGCTCCAAGCCACACAAGTGCCCTGTTCACACAAAGTCAATGTGTGGAGAGACACCCACCCAGACTAGGTTCCTAAGAATGGGACACACTCCAGTGCTATAATACACACGCTAGATATCAGCCAGTGAATTGGAGATGTGAGCCCACTCTGTGAACCTAGATTGGCATCCATTGTCCTGATTGTAGTCACTATTAATTATGTACCAGAGCAGAAAAGGGAGAGAAGGGGAACTCAAGTTAACAGTGGCCATATGAATGTGACTTCCCATGGAAGTAGGAGAGTCTTAACTCTCAAACGGAAGGGTCCTTTTAACAAATGCTGAATACATTTTTTATTTCATTACTGAGATATTCCACTGGACTAAATTATACTGTTAATGGCACTTGATCATGCAGTCTCGGGGTCTGGGATCATTTACTTTAAGGTTAGCACACCATCACTGCTTAAAGTGCTTAACAGTCAGTAGAATCAAAATCTGCTTTCTCGCTCTCTCGTTTGCTTTCATTAAGTACTCTGCTGCTCAGGCAGTTGAAGTTGGAAAAGGAAGGTCAGCGCAGTTGGAATCCTCTTATTGTTACATCTAAAGCGATGGAAAGCAATCATGTCTTTCTACCACTGTCCCGTTGCACCTGGCGAAGCGAAGCCAGGAGTGCGAGATAATCTAGGCCACGTTGGCTTTTGCTTCTCAGCAGCCCTCACAATAAGGGAGGAGCAAGAAGCTGCTGGAGGATCTTTTCATCGTTCTTTGTCAGTCCCCAAATGCTCCATCTCTATGCCCTTTCCAGTCATTCTTTGCATCTCTGCCCATCCTCACTAAAGGCTACCTCAGAGTAGACCCTGCCAAAAGGGAGAGTGTAGGCGGTTGACTCAGGGAGGTGGTGGCAGAGCGCTCTGGTCACATGGCCCTTGGCGGGATCTGGGCAGCTCTGGAGCATCACCTGATGGTCAGAACTGGAAGCCCAGCCTGATATTCACCAGATCACTCCCAGGCCCAGATGGAGCTCTCAGTCTCCTGGTGAGTGCCAACTGGGAGCCAGAGGAAGAACTATATCAGAGCAAGCTCTTCCCTCTAGAACCGACCTCAGGAATGGTGGTCCTTCTGTTGGTTGTAGCACCTGCTCCTTTCCTGCCTGTTCCTTGCCTTGCTGTCTCCCCTCAGCTCTTCTCGCTGGCTTTAGTGAGGTTCAGCTCCTGCATCTTACCCGACTCTTGCTACATTTGGTTCCTGTTGTGCCCTGCTCTGCCATGCATCCCGCCTTGCTCTGTTGCCTCGGCGATGCAATGCAGGCTTGGTCCAGCTCCTGTATCTTGCCATGCATCCTGCCTCAAGGGGCCTCCGCCCCTGTTAGTCCTCCTGTTCTTCACCCTTGGCTTTTTCATGACCACGACCTTGTTCTGCCCTGACTCATACTTCTGGTTCCTGACCCTGGCCAGCTCTGTGGCAATGACTTGGCCTTGCCATTGGACCTCGCTTTTGGACTTTGGAGTCTGCCTCACCTCACGTTCTGTTGCCCTGGTCCTGGCCTCTCTGTCTTCTCTTTTGCCAGCCACATGCCAGCCCTGGTGCCTGCACTGCACTGCTCCCTGTCCATGCAGTGCAGAATGCTGTTGAGCAGAAACTCAACCGCTAGCCAGGTTTGCACATGCAATGGGACGTCTATGTTTCTATGTTTCTATGTCATCTTGCCCTTCTCTTCCGACAATGTGCTGCTTGGCCCAGCTCTGTGTCGCCTTCCAGTATCCCTTCCTTAAGTCTGCCTCCTATCTTGAGTAGGGAGAGATGAGAAATGTGTTCTAACAAGTCTTTTACGGGCATTATCAGCTTTGTGCCTCCCAAGCCAATGTGTGAGCCAAGACAGAACTGCATGACAAAACCTCCACTTTTCCACGCACAGGAACACAGGTTGCTGCTGTGTGTTTGTGTCTAGGGTGAAATGCATGCAAAACTGTGCATGTTATTGGAAAAAGGTGCAAAATAAACCTGAATTACATCAATGGCAAATGTGCATATTTGGATCAGATAATCTCATTTTGCAGAGATCATCAGATTTTCACAATTAAACCATTCCGTCCCATTTCCACATACTTTGGCAAGGTTTATTTTGAGTCCATATGCAAATTTATGCTTTCATGTGCAGAATTTGTGTATAAATGCATATTATTGTGAGCACATGTTTCCACTTCATGTGCTTTTCCTAAAGCCTTTTCTCTGTATTTCTGGGCTGTATGTATTTTTTTTTTCAATTATGCCCTTTTTTCAATAATATGGATACTTCGCTGTATATTTTCGTCTTGACAAGTTGGGTTTCTAAATTTGGAAAAGTGTGGATTTCAGAACTGTTTCAGCTCATGGCCTGTCTCAGGAGGTGCAGAGTTGTTAAATTTGCTTACAAATATGACAAAATGAATTTATCATTTCATCCAACACTATCCCCTCCAGTTGAAAAGGTTCTTGGATAGCCGTTCTGGAAAATACTTCCTTCCAACACTTTGGCCAACAGCATACAAACAGCTCGCAATTCACTGGGTTAAATGGGCCAAACACTTGACTCGGGATGAGATACCTTCATTTATTTATGTGTCTTTCCACTTCTCTTCTAGATCCGGAATTCTCCAACCTGTAGCCAAATGTGGGCTTCTCAGCTGTGTGGAAGTGAATGTTGGTTCGCTTTGTACTAATTACCTTGCTAGCCCCTACTGCATGGTGAGCTATTTGTCAAGTCTGCTGCACTCCAAACATGATCAGCTTTGCAAGGTGATAGGAGCTGGGGACATAAAACAACTCCAGATTGGGTTGTGGCGCAGGGAAATGGAGTCAAGGACATACTGGGCATGTCTCCACAGGTATTGCTGCGCTTTGATGACATACCAGGTAGGTGCTTGCTGAACCGTGATGCTCTTGTAATGTACCTCTCCCTGCGCCAGCTGCCCATACTCAGTGTTTTAATTTCCATGTGCTTTGACTCCTGCCTGGAAGAAAGAAAGCTGGCTTTCTGAATGCGTTGGGCTGCATGGGCTGCCACTACCGCCAGAATGTGAGTAAAGAAGAAAGCAAATGTATAATGATTCCTGCAACTTCAGAAATGGACCCAAATTTCTGGCAAACTCACTAAAACCCATGTCAAATTAGCTGTGTGTGATTATCTTTCATGTTCCTCTATTCTCTCCCTTTCTTATTCCATGGATTTGTTCTGCCCTGCGCTCTATTCCTCCTGAATTCCAGTTTAACCAGGATAATTTTTAAAATGAATTCTGGAACTGGAGCATGAACGATTTACCAGCTTTCATTGCCTTGGCCTCACTGTTTTCCCTTACCCAGGTGTAAATATGCACATAGATAAATTATTGTACAAGAAAGGGTCTGCTTTTTCTTTTGTGGTGCTTTGCTGATGCTTGCATACCTACTGGTAAAATGGCACATGAAAAGCACTTGGGGGTTGGCAGCACTCGATGGAGTTTTCAACAGCTCTTGGCTTTTTCTTACTGATGGCTTGTCAGTGCAATCCTATGGCCAGTGAACGGATTCCAGGTAGTGGCAGGATCTTCAGAAAGGCAGGAATAAGGTGAGGGAAAGATCAGCTGGGACTCTAAATTTGGAATGCACTCCACCCCACCTTGTATCCAGCATAGAAAGACACATGCTTGCTGCAACTTTGGGTTTCAAGGACACCCTGCAGAGAGAGGATGGAAGCAGCCCAAGCACAAAATGAGGTACCATGGCCATACCTACTTCCCTTCCATGAGAGGCATGTTTTCAGGGTGGGACCTTCACCTCTGCACCCTTCCTCCTTCCACAGAGTGCCCAAAATTCCCTGTGTCAAGAGTGCTGCAAGCATCCAAACTGGGTAGTGTCCTAATATTGTTTTTGGCTGTATATGAGTCACTTTGTATATTGCATATTTATAGGTCTGTACGCATACCATTTTGCAATGCATTTTAAGGGTTTAATCTTTTTACATTGTCTGGAGAGCTTCGACTATATGACTATATCAAAATGGAACAATGAAATGAAATGAAAAGTTTATTATAAATGCACACACAATTTTGATGATGCTGTCATTGCCCATGTGCATACCGATAATGGGATGAGATTATCTGAACCAGTCAAAACTGAATTTGTCCACTATGCTGAACAAACTGAAAACAAACAAACAAACAAAAAATAAAATGGAGCAATGAAGGATTTCTACTGTATCCTTCTACTTTGGAAAACCATTTAGGTAAAACTTATTTATGATTGCATTTTATAGTCTTTATCTTAAAATTGGAATGTGCAAAAACTGCTTTTCAATCTTGAATATTATTTGTGGGCAGAGAAATTGGGGAAGGAGGGAAAGAGAATTTCAACAAATGTCTACAGGGGAAGGAGATATTATCCAATGAATTCTCACAGGTAGGGATCACTATTGGCAAAGGTTATTGCTCAGTTCCATCCTTCCATCATTGTGTCTTTTGATGCAACAAATGAACAACTTCATGATTCCCATTTGTTGTTAGTCGCAAAGTTGTGTCCGTTCCATCACGACCCCATGGACAACATTCTTCCAGGCCTTCCTGTCTTCTAACATCCCCTAGAGTCCACTTAAGCTCACACCAACTGCTTCCATGACTCCATCTAGCTACCTCATTCTCTGCCATCCCCTTCTTTTGCAGTCGATTGTTCTCAGCATTAGGCTCTTCTCCACTGAATTCTTCCTTCTCATTAGGTGGCCAAAGTATTTGAGTTTCATCTTCAATATCTGGCCTTCTAAAGAGCAGTCAGGGTTGATTTCCTTCAAGATCAACTGGTTTGATCTCTTTGCAGGCCAAGGGACTCTCAGGATTCTTCTCCATCACAACAATTCAAAGACCTCAATTCTTCAGTGCTCAGCCTTCCTTATGGTTCAACTTTCACAGCCATACATTGAAACTGGGAAAACCATAGCCTTGACTATACACACTTTTGTTGGCAGGGTGATGTCTCTGCTTTTTAGTATGCTGTCTAGATTTGCCATAGCTTTCCTCCCCAGGAGCAAGAGTCCTTTAATTTCTTGGCCGCAGTCCCCATCTGTGGTGATCTTGGAGCCCAGGAAAATAAAATCTGTCACTACCTCCATTTCTTCCCCATCTATTTGTGACGAAGTGAGAGGACCACATGCCATGATCTTAGTTTTCTTAATGTTGAGTTTCAAGCCAACTTTTGCTCTCTCCAGCTTCACCCGCATCAAGAAGCTCTTTAGTTCCTCTTCAAGTTCTGCCATTAGAGTGGTATCATCTGCATATCTGAGGTTGTTGATATTTCTCCCAGCAATCTTGATTCCAACTGGTGATTCATCTAGCCCTGCCTTTCTCATGATGTGTTCTGCATATAAGTTAAATAGGCAGGGTGACAGTATACAGCCTTGCCGAACTCCTTTTGCAATTTTGAACCAATCAGTGGTTCCGTGTCCAGTTCTCACTGTTGCTTCTTGACCCGCATATAGGTTTCTCAGGAGACAAATAAGATGGTCTGGTACTCCCATCTCTTTAAGAACTTGCCACAATTTGTTGTGATTCACACAATCGAAGGCTTTAGCATAGTCAATGAAGCAGAAGTAGATGTTTTCTGGAACTCCCTAGCATTCTCCATGATTCAGCATATGTTGGCAATTTGATCTCTAGTTCCTCTGACCCTTCAAAATCCTGCCTGTACTTCTGGTAGTTCTCGGTCCACATATTGCTGGAGCCTAGCTTGTAGGATTTTGAACATCACTTTGCTAGCATGTGAAATGAGTGCAATGGTGCAGTAGTTTGAACATTCTTTGGCATTGCCCTACTTTGGGATTGGAATGTAAACTGACCTTTCCAATCCTGTGGCCACTGTTGAGTTTTCCAAATTTGCTGGCATATTGAGTGTAGCACTTTTACTGCATCATCTTTTAAGATTTTGAATGCTGTCACCTCCACTAGCTTTGTTGTTGCTCAGACTTCCTAAGGCCCAGTTGACTTCACATTCCAGGATGTCTGACTCAAGGTCAGTGACCACCCCATCGTGGTTATCAGGGATGCTAAACTCTTTCTTGTATAGTTCCTCTGTGTAATCTTGCCACCTCTTCTTAATCTCTTCTGCCTCTGTTAGGTCCCTACCATTTTGGTCCTTTATCATGCCCATCTTTGCATGAAACGTTCCCTTCATATCTCCAATTTTCTTGAAGAGATCTCTGGTCCTCCCTATTCTATTGCTGTCTTCCATTTCTTTGCACTGTTCATTTAAGAAGGCATTCTTATCTCTTCTAGCTATTCTCTGGAATTCTGCATTCAATTGGGTATATCTTTCTCTTTCTCCCTTGCCTTTCACTTCTCTTCTTTCCTCAGCTATTTGTAAAGCATCCTCAGACAGCCATTTTGCTTTCTTGCATTTCTTTTTCTTTGGGATGGTTTTAGTTGCCACCTCTTGTACAATGTTGTGAAACTCCGTCCATAGTTCTTCAGACACTCTGTCTATCAGATCTAATTCCTTAAATCTATTCATCACCTCTACTGTATATTCATCAGGGATATGATTTAGGTCATAGCTGAGTGGCCTAGTGCTTTTCCCTACTTTCTTCAACTTAAGCCTAAATTTTGGAACCAGAAGCTCATGATCTGAGCCACAGTCAGCTCCTGGTCTAGTTTTTACTGACTGTATAGAGCTTCTCCATCTTTGGCTGCAGAGCACATAGTCAATCTGATTTCTATGTTGACCGTCTGGTGATGTCCATGTGTAGAGTCGTCTCTTGGGTTGTTGGAAAAGAGTGGTTGCTATGACCATCATATTCTCTTGGCAAAATTCTACCAGCCTGTGCCCTGCTTCATTTTGTACTCCAAGGCCAAACTTGCCTGTTATTCCAGTTATCTTTTGGCTTCCTACTTTGGCATTCCAATCCCCCATGATGATAAGGACATCATTTTTGGGTGTTAATTCTAGCAGGTGTTGTAGCCCTCCATAGAACTGGACCAGTCAACTTCAGCCTCTTCAGCACCAGTCTTGGACTACTGTGATATTGAATGGTTTGCCTTCAATTTGAACTGAGATCATTCTGTCATTTTGGAGATTGTATCCCAATACTGCTATTCCTATTCTTTTATCGACTATGAGGGCTGCTCCATTTCTTCTGAGGGATTCTTGCCTGCAGTAGTATACCTGATGGTCATCTGAATTAAATTCACCTATTCCTGTCCACTTTAGTTCACTGATTCATAAGATGTCGATGTTCAGCCTTTTCATCTCTTGTTTGAGCATGTCCAGCTTGCCTTGATTCATAGATCTTACATTCCAAGTTCCTGTGCAGTATAGATCTTTGCAGTATCAGACTCTCCTTTCACCACCAGATACATCTGCAACTGAGTGTCCTTTCAGCTTTGACCCAGTCGCTTCATTCTTTCTGGCGCTACTAGTACTAGCCCTCCGCTCTTCCCCAGTAGCATATTGGACACCTTCCAACCTGAGGGGCTCATCTTCCGGTGCCATATCTTTTTGCGTTTTGGTACTGTCCATGGGGTTTTCATGGCAAAGATACTAGATTGGGTTGCCATTTCCTTCTCCAGTGAATCACCTTTTGTCAGAGGTCTCTGCTGTGGCCTGTCCGTCTTGGGTGGCCCTGCACGGCATAGCTCATAGCTTCATTGAGCTACACAAGCCCCTTTGCCATGGCAAGGAAGTTATCCATGAAGGGGGTTCTTCACATATAGTTATTTTCAAACTTTTATTTAGGCCCTCTAAAACTTGCAGACTTTTTTCTCTCAACCCCATTCCAAAAGTGCCAGAATGTAAAGAATTTGTGAAACCAGATCACAAAAATCCATCAGACACAAGCACACATCTCAGATTCCTTACGCAGAGCTACTGTGGTGACCAGCTAATACACAGTCAAAGAATTTTAAACCATTTAAGGAAATGGGGGGAAAGAAACTGTGGATGAAAAGATGGAGAGCAACCATTTAAATACAGCTCCATTTGAGCAGCTGCACTAGCTGGCATGTACAAATGAAGCAGGATGGAGAGCACTCCCTGAAGATGTTGTCCCCAAAATTCTGTGTCTTAGGCCACCAGCCCCAGAGCTAAACCTGGTTCATCAGCTTTTAACATTCTGCATCTCATTGCTGCATTTGAGAAACAGGGTTCCTTTTGCAAGCACAATTTTTTTTTTTGGTGTGTAGAGGGATATTGAAAGAGGAAAGTCCTGGAAAGGAACTAATACCATCCTGTTGAGCCTTGCTGAGCAATCGCAAATCAAATTTTGCTGAAAGGGAGTGTTATTTGAAGTAATTCTAATCTAGTCAGATGGCTCATGAAAGCGTACAGTGAAGTCAAACAAAAGACAAGAAAAGTCTGTTCCCTGATCTGTTTGCACCTTTGGAAAGTAATTGCGAGAAACCAGTGCCATTTCATTCTTAAGGTGAAATGGTGCAATTGTTATGTAACATGCTGAAACCCTTTTTCCACTCCCAAAGCCCATTTTTTAAGAATAAAATATATCCATGCTATGGAAACGTGGGCTGCAGACACAGCAAAAAGCGAAGTATGAATTTCAATATTCTCCTTTTGAAAAAGGTGTAACAGGATGTTCTTTTGAAAACACTTCTCGGGATGTCATCTCTGATGTGGCACTCATCCTGCTTTAACAGCTGGATGATAAAGGGAAGAAGTGGTCCATAATGTTTACTGAAGAGTGGAGGATGTGGTCCCAAAGTCCAATTTACCATCCAGGCGGCACCTCTGTTCTCATCTCTCATCTGCATAAATCATGGTCAGTTTTACAGTTCTCTTAAATAGTGAATGCCTATGCATGTATTTGCATATATGCAAATATATACAGTTATATATACAGCAAATATATTTACAGTTCTCTTAAATACTGAATGCCTATGCATGTATTTGCTTTGTCCTGCTCCAATGAATGTCCAGTCTTTTCTCCGCAAAACATAAAGTTGACTACCAAAGGAAGTCAAAGAAGGAAAAGTCAAGCAAAGTTTAACAAGAAACTTGGATTTTCCGGAGAGAAATCAGAGGAGGATCCAAGGTCAGAACCACAGGAAACTGGTCAAGAAGAATCAAAACCCAGAAGGCATCAACAGGTAGAAGGCCAACAGTCAATACTGCTGAGGTCCGAATACAAGTCTAGGTCAGGGAGTCAAGGTGGTACTAAGCATGAAGAGCTGAAGAAGCAACAACTTTGTTTTCAACAAACGCTTGACAGATATGGCTGACTTGTATCACCAAAGCTCCCAAGCACCACCTAAGAGTCAACTGGGGGTCTTCAGACTCCAGTACTGAGAAGTTCCAAACTTGGAGTCAGATATTCATAGAAGTGGACAAAGGAAGTGCAAAAGCAAGACTGCAGCGCATCAGGGCTACAAAAGAATTGCACGACTTTAATGTTAACAATGAAGAAACCGAAACCATGCAATGTTTTGTATACCTTGGTACAACATCCATTTAAAGGGGACTGCACCCACAAAATTTGGAAGACTGGGAGTTTGAAGGGCAGCAATGAAGAACTTTAAAAATAACAATAATCAAGTGTAAGGACATTTCACTGGAGACCAAGGAGAGATAACCCATACGATTATATTCTTAATCACTAGGTATTGCTATGAAAGCTGGACAGTGAAGAAAGCTGACAGGAAGAAAATTGATGTGTTCAAACCATGGTGCAGGAGGAAAGCTTTTTAAATATCCTGGACCAGCAGAAAGACTAACTAGTGGGTCTTGGATTGCATCAAGCCCTGGAAGCACAAATGACAAAACTGAAGCTGTCATACTTTTGGCATATCATGAAAGTCAAGACTCCCTGGAGAGGACAATCATGATAGGCAAAGTTGAAGGAAGAAGAGAACATACGAGATGGGTTGATTCCATAAAGGAAGCGACATCCCAGAGACTGAGCTGGGCTGTCAAGCAAAGGACATGCTGTAGGGTACTCATTCATGGTATAATCATAACTTGGAAATAGTTGGACTTGATAGCATCTAACATCATTTTTCTTAAAATATCCCTGTCGATTTGCCTTTTGAGGGGATGGCACTCTTGGGGACCTCTGTGCGTAAAGCAGAGCTGCCCTCTTCGTGCACAATGGACCACTGGTCCTCTACCCTCAAAGCAAGGACTCTCGAGATCTCCGATATCCGGACGCTCCGGGATCCCTCCAGCAGGTGCACCAGAGCAGGAATCCTAAGTGCTAATGCAGTGTGTAGAGGTGGATGGACCACTTTGTTCTCCACCTGTGTTTGTTTCGCAGGTGCTCTTTTGTATGTAAAATAGCAGCGTTCCATTTCTTTATCAAGCACTTCTTTTTATACATGCACAGAAGTTCATGGCAGTTTTGGAGGCATTTTTTTTTTTTACAAAATAGGCATTTTTGTTCATGCTGATTCCTAAAATAGGTATTTTGTACACATTTTATAGTAAAGCTGAAATAGGCGTATCGATCCATTTTAGTGTTTCCTCTTCCCCTTCCTTTGCCTTCTCTCTCCCTCTCCTTTCTGATAAATATATTTGGTAACATATTTGGGCCAATTTGAGTTAACACATTTATGCTAATTCAATAGGTGGATAATTTTGTCAATGGGTGGATGATGGAACAGGAGCCACCAGAAAATTTACTTATTGATTTCTTTGACCTGCTCTGTTTGGGGGCCACACAGTCCCGTTACTCTCCCTCCAGATGAGCATGGAACATCTGCCACTCCATTTGAACACATCTAAACTGAGATTAGGGCTGTCCAAAACCCACCTGTGTAACTGCTAGTCCCATTTAACTCACTTGTTTCCTTGAGAGTTTTCAGAAGTTTAAGCTAAACAGTGGCCTGCAAATGTCATTCATATTCAGCATTATTCACAGTTCACTGAAAGTCTATTGCTGGGCTGCTTTCTTGCCCCACTTATATCTCCTCTCCGAGCAATCCGGCTGGCTTTACCAAATGCATTTAATGTTCCTTAAAATTCTTCAGGTGCTTTACCTGAGAAGGGGCTTAGGGATATGAGAATTTAGTTCCTGCCCATGAAACCTGCAAACACATGCTGATTGAAACAACAAGGATAATCACAAGTGCAAACACAAGTTTGCAAAGGGCTAAGATGGGCATACACTCAGTTTGCACTTTTCTCCCAGTAAAATTTTGTGCCAAGTGCCAAGTGTATTGTGAAAGACACACAAGAGCCTGTGATCTGGCCTGTAATTGGACTCAGAATTAGCAGAGCTATATCATTTTCCTAGTCCAGTTACACTTGGATCTGTTCTGCACATAGCATGTGTGTGTGTGTGTTATTCAGGATGGTAGGAGAAAGGCAACGACAAGGAGAAGTCTGTTTCACATGGCAGCTTCCGTATTGTTGTTTAGTGGCATTTTATGTTTATATCATCTATAAATCATCTGTAGTATTATGATATAATAATATTGTAGGCCAAGGTATGGCACTCCATGGGTGCTCACAAAGTCTTTGTGCAATATTCTGATTTTACAGCTCACAGAACCTGTCAGGTTGCCATCGGTAGGTATACCCCAAAGTGCTGGAAATTGCCTCCGCCTGCTCAGGCCCACATTTACTCCCAAGATAAGGAGGTGCAGTCCATATATTGGGAATGGGACTCTTTCACCACATTTAGCAAAATCTTTCCAGTGTGGAAGGCATGGACCATTGACGGAGATGGATGCATTGATTTTTGGTAGGAACTGGGGATGAATGTACCCCTGGAAGGTGGGTCCCTTTGGAGATGGGGGAGAAGGTCATCTGGCTCTCTTTTCCCCCATCAAATAAGCACATTATAAAACCCAGAAATTTCTGCCTAAGCAGGACAGAAAGAACATGAGATTTAACAAGAAGATTCAATACCGTGTACAAGCAGAGAGACATGGGAACAAATTTTTCCCATCCATGCCCAGCCAGGACTTTGAGTGGGCAGGGACCTATTCCCTAAAGGGTCAACTCTGTTTCTACTGCTGTTTTCCTTACAGGTGTCTCATCTTCATGGCAACCAGGTACAGCCTGCCCTTCTCGACTCTGGGAACATCTGTCACTATTGAATATGTAAGTGCAGATGGGCAAGAACTTCATTTTGCTTAACTTTTTCAGGAGAACTCATCCAGCATCACAAAGATCTTCCTATACAGGTTCATCCATTCCTACTTCACACATACAGGAATAGAACAGCTAGCTCTAGTCAAGGTAAAAGTTACTAGTAGAACACAAATGCATTCAGCCTTTGGAGAGTCTTGCTTGGAAAAAGAAAAGGAAAAAAAAGCCTTTCTAGAAAATGAAGATCTGAAAGGTCCCATCTCCTTCCTATAAAGAGAGGCCCAAAAGAGCTATCGGGGCTACACAATGCAAACTGCACTGCTGTTGGAGATAAGAGTCATCTCAGGACAGCTGCAGCTCAGAAATGTCACTTTCAGGCCGTTGGCTGCTTAGCATCCTGGTGATTAGCTGAAGATTTTTCACACAGATTAGAGCTGACATTAACTGTTGACAATGGCAAAGTCAAACATTGCGAGCACCAGGGCCAGCTACAGGCAGGGAGGTTTTGGGAGCAGGAAACATTTGCCTCCCCTTTAGTTTATTTTGCAAACAAAGAAACCCGCATGTCCACCCTGTCCTTCCTCCAAAGATCACGTGGTCCTCATCCCCCACTTAGTCTTGCATCAACTCTGTCGGTTGGGGTGCAGGTGAATTAGGCTGAGCAAGTGCACCGAGATCAAGGTCACTTGTGAATTCCACTGTATATTAGGAGTTTCATCTTCCCAACCATAGTCCAGAACTCATACACTGGGGCTCATTTTTTCTCTTCTCTTCCAGAGACTGTAGGAGGTATGCAGAATTCCAAATCAAGTTCACCTTGGCATCCATTTCCATCTGGAAGATGTTCCTAGGACACCCTTGCGTTCCTTTGGCCAGCTCCTTAATTTCATTTTTGTACCATCTCTCAGGGTAGCTTCCAGCAGTTCACAAAATACAGAACACAAATACAAGGGAACACAGCATAGAACATAGTTCAAATAAAATGCAGTTCAAAATGCAAATACAGTAACAGTATCACATAACCTTCTTATATACCAGGATTGGTCAAACCAAGGCTTTCAAGCCACATGTGGCTCTGAGTTGATTTTGTGGCTAGCCATTTGCTGCCCGCTTGCCACTTGCGACCTACTGCTGCCCATGGGTGTTGCTTGTGGCTCTCAAATATCTGACATTTACCACAGGTGGCTCTTCTGCTGAGCAACTCTGGCCACCCTGTTATATGCAATACCCAAACCAGTATAAATAGCTAAAACAGTGTCCACAGGAAAAAAATGAAACAAAACTAGGCCTGTTTAAGCAGCTAACATGCCATGGAGTATGGAATTGAATGCCCTGGGACAGAGGACAGTATTAACTGAGTGTAGGAAAGGTGACAGAGTTGGCGCTAGGTGAGCATCTGTTGAAGATTCTTTCCATAGTTTGGGAGGTGGGGCTCTGCTGAGAATAGAAACATAGAAACAAAGAAATTGAGTGAGTCAGAAGGAGTCTCCTGGGTCATCTAGTCTGACCCCAGTTCCATCCAGCTCCACTCATGACATGCCTACCATGTGCCTGTCCAGCCTATCCTTGAACACCCCACCAATGGGGCCTTAACCACCTCCTGTGGAAGCCCATTCCATGCCCTTGGGAACCTAAATGTCAGAAAGTGCTTCCTGGCATCCAAATTGAACCTTGGTCCCTTAAGCCTGGCTCTGTTGGAGCGCGTCCTGCCTTCCTCTGCAGGGGAGAACAGGTCTCGACCCACCTCCATGTGACACCCCCTCATATGTCACCAACAGATCCTCTCAGAGTAATGTTGTCTCACTTTTTGCTGCCTTCCCTTGGAGATGGCATTCAGATGTCTGGGAAGATTCAGGTTGGGAGAAGCATCCCATCAGGACTGAAAGTTTGCATTGCCTGTCCAAGGCAGAGTTACTGACACTAAGAGATTTAATCTCCAACATGTGAGTATTCTTGCTCCTGCCACAGCAGGGGGTTGGAATCAACAGCCTTCATAGCCCCTTCCAGCTCTACTCTTCTATGATTGCATGATTCTGTGATCTTTCCTGAGGACTTTCCTGGTCTATGACTTCAGGACCAATACCCCATTTTCTTCTTGTCTTGAAGGCTGGTTGCTGTTGCTGATGCTGTTGTTGTTGCTGATGCTGATGCTGCTGTTGATCCTGATGCTGGGAATGATTGCCAGCAAAAGGAGAAGGGGATGGCAGAGGACGAGGTGGCCGGATGGGGTCACTGGGGCGGTGGCTGTAGGCTTGGGTGGACTCTGAGGGATGGTGGAGGACAGGAGACCCTGGAGGAATGTTGTCCATGGGATCGGGGTGGGTCAGGCATGGCTTTGCATCTAAACAAACCAACAAATGGATAAGCACTATTATGGTACGGTTTAAGATGAAGAAATGACAGTAACTGGGCAGAGGTGGGGGAAAACGCATAAGCCCATTGCTGCTTCATTGCTCCCACTCATCCCCCAAGACTGATACATGTGGCACGTTATGGGGCCCACATGGGATGAGGTTTGCCATTCACATAGCCCAGCCATGGAGAAGCAAGGTCAACACCAAGGAAAGCACTGCTATGTGAACTAATAGGCAACATGAAAGTCCTTTCAAAACCAGAGTGGTTTTGGCTTTGAAACTTCCCTCTCTCAAATTTCTGTTTTGCCTTTTATCTTGCCCTCTCCCCTGACCAACGCACCCTCTCATTACTAGGCTTAAATATAAGGAGTTTAAAAGGAAAACTTAATTGAAGGTAAATCCCCGACAGTCAAATTCAAGACTTCCCTTTGATAAAAAATAAAATAGAACAACCGTGGAGGGGAAAGGGGGGAAAATAAAGCACAGAGGAATCCTGATTAGTGTTGAAAGAGTCTTTTTGACTGGGAATAAAGCACATGAAGGCTTTCTGTCCTTTTCTATCCATTTGTTGGTTGTTCTTTCAATGCTGTTCAGTTCACAGCCTCAGATGGGAAGAAGCCACATTGAGAACAAGCCAGCCAAGGATTGCTTGGAGACCCCTTAGCTCCTTGTGGATGCAAGCTGTCGAGGGAAAATCCATCTGATGTGAAGGAGTTAACATAAGTCAGGCCTGGCTAAGGGAAACTCCCCAAGTGAATCTCAAATCTTTCTTGCACTTGAGAGTCCAGGATATCATTTCCGGGTGGAATAGCAAAAACCCTAGAAGACAGAATGAAGATCCAGGGTGGCTTCAGAGCTGCAGCTTGGTTCCAAAAGAGGATGCATGTGAGAGTTGCATAACTGGAACATGACACACTGTCCCCAAATCCACTGCTAGAGATGTATGAAAATCTTACTACAAATGAAGAATTGGACAAGATGATCGGCTGGTCAGATTCAGCAGGGTTTTCCGAATGCTCTTAGCCCACTTATGAAAAATGAGAAGGTCCTACAGGTGCTTTAGGTTACTCTCTTTCTGAACAGGAAGCAAAATCACAGCAGTGCTTCCTATTTTCCATAGTTATTATGCAGGGAAGTCAAAATAGATAAACCGGGTTTGTGGAGAGTTTATTGTTTGCATGAAAACTGTCAGTTCCGATTCCAGACAACTCCTGGGTGCTTGTATAATTCTGCAATCTGTTTACCTTTGGCTTGGAGTCAGATGGAGCTGTGGAGTGTGTTGTGCGGTGCAGTTTACTATTTTTAATTGGCCCATGAATTAATAATTTACAATTGTACAGTACTCTGAAGTGCTGGTACATGCTGGGGCCGGGGTTGGCGGCAGTGGGAAGCAGATAACCCAGCTGTTCGCATGGAGATTGGAAATGCATCGGAGTTGCTAACAAATGGGGAAGCTTCTCTCTCCAGGACCCTGCGAGATGGGGCAGAAGGATCAGGCCTCCTAGCACGAAAGCTCCAGCAACTTTCTCAGCCCCAAGCGCTGCATTGTTTTCCTCTTGAATTCAGAGTTTGTGAACTGTGTTTGCCAAGTTGCACAGCAGTCTTGGAAAGAAGATTGGGGCGAGAGAGAGAAAATATATGTCTCCCTCGTTATTCCAGACTGAGGAGGTTTCACACTGCAACTCATTATTTTAAATCATAAGCTTTAGGGGGGAAAAGAGTGATGTAGGTGAGCTGGTACCTGCCTGGCGCTTTGCTTTCCTTTGCACAGAGTCACTGCCGACACGCAGAGCTGTGTGCCAGAGAGAAAGGCAGTAAGATGGAGTCCAGACAAGGACTCTGGTAAGGTGGAGTTCACACAATGACACGCAGATCTGGTTTTCAGTCGCCTTGGATTCAGTTAGTCAGGCCATGTGGATTTCGATGAAGGGTTTCTTTAAAAATAAAACATCACATAAGTATGCCTTATTTTCCACCTCATTTGGTTTCCGCACAGTGGAGCGTGGATGTCTCTCATCATGGGATGGGATGGAACAGCTGTCAATGAACAAGTGTTGGAAGACTTGGTTATGGTATCTACTCCATGCACTGATTTCCAGGTCCTGCTGGAGAAATGCACAAGTGCAGAAATACAACAACAATAACAACAATATCGAGGGGCAGTGGGGGAAGTGACCATACTCACTCTCCAGGTGTGAGTCCTACTGATGAAGGGATGGACTATGGAAAAACAGCCGGCCCATGGCTTCCAGTCTGGCTCCCAGTGTTGTGTGCTTGCCAGCTGCCGTCTCCTGAAATTTGTGGGGTGGGCAAAGGAGCTGAAGACTAGCTGAGCATCCTTACTTAGGCTCCTCCATCTGACCAAAAGCCCTGCATGACTGAGCAACTGAATCACACGGAGCCCAGCTGTGTCCCTCTTCAGCTTCTCAGCAGACAGGTAAAGATGTATGGGCAATTTGTTTTTGCTCACAAAACATGTAAGCTGGGAACTCGGGGTGTTTAAAATTCATAAATTGCTGAACAAGAACTTGGGTTGGTTTTTCGCAAATACGATTTGCACAAATTTCCACCAAAGACTGAATTGGCCCCCTTTGGTCCATGGAGGAACTTTAGGAGATGCTGGTGCTTTAGAGAGGTGTCAACGCTCTGAGTCAAGAGGCAGTCCACAAGTCTTTGTGGAACAAGGGCTGTGCAAACAGCAACCTTCACCATAGTTCAGCAGCACAAGCAAAGCTGGTGCCCTGGCCACAGAAGAGGGATGTGTCTTGCCCATTGGGTTCTGTGCTGGGTGGGCACACCATGCACACCATGGGAAAGCTGGCCACTGTTCACCAGGAACCCAGACCAGAGTCCAGGGAGCTGAGCTCCAGGAATCCCACAGATTCCCACTCCCAGAACAGGTTCCTCATGCCTCCCTGGTGTAAGAAAATTCCAAGAATCAAACAAGGCAATGTTACACAGATTTCATGCTTTATCACTGCTCAGTTTCTGCAATTTTCTCACTGGCACAGTGATCACAGATGCAAATAGGAACTGAGCACATGATGAGCAGCAAGCTGATCTTCAGGGACTCCTGGTGCTCTCAGACATCTCTCATTTGTCGATTCCTACATGCAGAGTCTCAGTGAGCAGAGCCTGGCAGGCACGGTTCATATATGAATGCTTCACATGCAGAGATAAGAGGAACAGAAATAAATAACAGTTAGGAAAAGTACTCCGGCTAACAATCCATACCAGCTTATTATGTTTTCATTGCTGGAAAGTGTCTCATATTCTTAATGATCAAAACACGGCTTGACATGGTTGCTTTTGATACAATGTCTGTAGCATGTACCAAATTCTACAACTAATGCTGTCTTCTCTGCTCATTTAGTCCCCTTCAGAGCACAGTTCAGTGGATGTCGGTTTTGCCTCTGCACGGCCAAAACATTGGTGTTTCTGGACCACGATTCCACCACTAAGAGAAAAACTGTTTTGTAAAATGCAAAGTGACTACCTGTTCAGTGCTTGGTAACAGACTCTTTAACAGGATAAGAAGGAAATCTTCTGTGGGAAAGTTGCAGGTGATTATGAAGGGCTACAGATCCTTTTTAATAAAGGAAAAAGACCTTATCTTTGCTCTACCTGCCTGCATTGAGAGAGAAGATGATGGAGAAGAAGAGGATGAAGAAGAAGAAAATGGTGATGAAGATCATAATGGAGGAGGAGGAGGAGGAGGAGGGGAAGGGTACTACCACAATGAATAAGAGATTGCTTTGGGGCATCCATTGGTCGGTCTCCACTGATTTTCTTGGGGAAGAGGTTGGCATTGACAATGCATCTTGATGCTAGTGAAGCTGCCACCTTCTGGGACAGGATAAAATAAAGGTAACTACCCACAGGATACCTCAAGAAACACTTCTCTTTCTCCCAATCATAGATTCATTCATTCATTCATTACATTTCTATAGCAACCAGTACCTGGAACTCTCTGGACAGTTCATAGCCATTAGGACCATAAAATGTGACTTAAACTATTCTGTAAACGTTTAGAATATTTAAATGGCAGTATGAAATTGAAGTAAAAAGAATGCAAAGTCTTAAAATGCAGCAACGGATTTAAAACAACAGAAATTGAAAGACAAATGGCTGGAAAAATAGGAAGGCCTTGGAAAGAGGTCTTGTGCAAGCTTTTCTTAGAAGTTCACCTCACAACCAGAGATCTTCTTTATTTGAAGATGATACTAAAGGATTCATGGATTGCCCCCCACCATCTCCTCTCCTCCCAAGCAAAACCTTTGAGTATATTTATCTAATCCCAATGACTTCCCCTGATCTCATATCTAATTAAGATTTGAAGGCAGCACCAATTTGGGCACAGACAGACCCAAACATTTTTCAGGCAGACCCTTCTGGAAGACTTACCAAACTTTAACCAAAGCAAGGTATAATGGTTTGCCCCAAAGTAACTAATCAGAATTAAAGGCTGTTCATCTGAGAACTATTTACACCTGTTCAATCTCACTGATATTTCTTCATTTCATACCGAATAAGAGCGCAGCTCCCTTTCGTTGCATATGCAGGATGTCAAGCAATCTGTAGCTCACCCCATCTCTCTGAGAGTGCAAATCGGTGCACACAAATGTTCAACTCATTCTGCAGGATTTTCTGTTGCAAAAGGATCCTCTAAGAAAGGTATTTCTGTGACAGCAAAAAGAGTGCTCCATGGCCGTCATGGTAAGTTTTTAAAAGCATGTGTGCGCGAGTGTGTGTGCATGCACACATGCAAAACAGAGGTCAGGGTTCTTCCAAGCATTTTTCCCTCTGCACAGGAATCAAATTCAGCTCCCTTCCCATTTCCCATGCAGGACGACCGCCCAGAAGTTTTTCAATAGAAAGTGCAACATTCGCCTTCCCAACAACTCCACAAAAGCTGGATTTCCAGGGCACATTTGTGTCGCAAAATGTGTCCAGCTGCACATTAGAATGAACCTTGCTGCAGGCACGTGTACGTATGCGGGGGACTTTGTGCGTGCATGTGGCACACTACTCTCCATGCTGCAAGCAACGGTTTTACCCAAGCAAGCTGCTGTGCTATGAAAGTGGAATCCTTAAACTTGCCAGGCATCAACTCTGCCCCTGAGCAATGGGCTCCAGTTGATTTACTGTCCAGGACTCCACTCCTTGGGCATCCATAAGCAAAGATAAAGTACTGGGCCTATGGAATGGGAGGAGAAGATGTAGTCCAGCGGTTTAATGATGCTTGGTGCCAGAAATGATCGGCACTCCAGCGGTACGATCTCAGCCTCCACCAGATGGAGTGAGATCCCATCATTCTCTCCTAGCTCCTGGCCAACTTAGCAGTTCAAAAACATGCAATGTGAGTAGATAAATTGGTACCACGTTGGTGGGAAGGTAACAGCATTCCATGAAATCATGCTGGTCACATGACTGTGGGATCGTCTTTGGACAGCGTTGGCTCACGGCCTTAGAATGGAGATGAGCACCGCCTCCTATTAGCCACTGGCTAAGCAAAGTCCACAGGGAATAGGGGCAGGCAAGTATCAACCCAGTCCCATCCTATACAAGACAGTGCAGAATGCCTACACTTTTGGCTTGTACAGGACAAAAGAAATTTACTCAGCGGACTCGCCGAAAGTCCATCTCAACACCACTTGGAAGCATGGCCAAGGAAGCAGTCATGTGACTTGGCTCTCGGCAGACTGCCTTTCAATTAATGTGATGAATGTACCGCAGCATACCCAAGTGGCAAGACTGAGTGGCAAAGTTGTTGCAGTAACTACAGGAATTTTATCAAGAAAAGCAATGTCAGTTCAGCTGTGCCCAGAATCCTGTAGTGGTGTGCCCAGTGAGGAAATGGAAAAGAGAAACTGCCTCTGGACTGTTTTATGCGCCAATTGTTTGGGGAATGGTTACTCTGTTTGCTTTGGGCTTTCTTCCCCCCTTCTGCCTCACTCCCCCTGCCTTTAATGAATGATAGCTATTTGTATGATCTGGAGTTTGGCTCGGCCTTCCTCTCCCTACCTAGCTTATTCAGCGACTTCTGCTCTGTATGCCTACCTCGCTCCTCTCCCCCTGCTTAGGAAAAGGAACAGAGTAATGGTAGCCATTTGTGTGCATGGAAAATAACAGTGGATGTAAGACTCCAGAGAGATTTGGGGGGTTTTAATGAAATCATTAGAACATTGTTCTCAGATCTTATTCTTTTTTAACAGAAAAGCTATTCAAGGAAAGAAAATCTACTGTTTCTGCAGTGGGGATTTCTCAGCAACTGACAGTAAACTTAAAAAAAAAATGAACTGAAAGAAAAGAAGCAAAAGAACAAGAACTTGTAGTTTGGAGAGGGGGAGAGCAAACAAGGAACGAAGTCTTACAGAACCTTGACTTAAAGGCATCTCTTTGCAGCTCCACTGATCTTGGTGTATAGCTTTTCTGTTAAGAACAAGAGCTAAAATGAAGGGATTTTTCTGTTCACATCAAAACTCCCCAAATATTTGATTTCTGATGCTTTGAACCTTCTGGTTTCTACTTAGAGCTCCTCATAATATTATGTTGTATTTGCCCTCCAAATTTGCAGGACAGACCTCAGAAATAGGCTCTGTGGGTGAGATGCCAAAGTAGTGTAAAGCAGAACAGGGGGAGGGGTAATTTTGCAAGCATCCCCATGAATTTGCAAAGACTCCCAGCTGTACTGCCATGAGGATCTGCCGGTAACTGAACTAGATTTCTGCACAGCTTTCCTTTGTAGTTGCAGCATCTGGCTAGGCTGTTCACCCACAGGCCCTGGCCTGACTCTGTGAACCAGTTTGTGCCTTGTATAACATCCCTTCTCGTTCAAATCCCTCATTGTCCATGCCAAATACCACTGCCAAGCTTTGGTGTGTAATTCTAGCTTTTGTGGTCCTCCCTCATCCTCACTTCTGCCTCCCTTTTTCTTATTCTGTCCTGACTAAGGATGACTGGATTTTGTTACTTTCATGTCATGTATATTTCACCAATGGTCAGGTCACTTAGTGTCATTCTCTACTGAAGGATCCCCCCACTCCATCCTTGCAAGGACTCTTGGATGTAGATTAGAAGCATTCAAACACAGAGTAAGTCAGAAGGGGTCTCCAGGGCCATCTAGTCTGGCCCCTGGCTCCAGTCAGCTCCACTCATGGCATGCCTACCATGTGCATGTCCAGCTTATCCTTGAACACCCTCACCTCCCGTGGAAGCCCATTCCATACCCCAGGGAAACTAACCGTCAGGAAGTACTTCCTGGCATCCACCCTAAATCTTGGTTTCCTGAGCTTTGCTCCATTGGAATGCATCCTGCTGTCCACTGCAGGGGGGAAACAGTCATGACCCACCTCTGCATGGCACCCCCTCACATACCTGTATGTCGCTAACAGGTCCCTGCAGAGTCTGCTCCTCTCACAGCTGAAAAGACCCAGTTCCCTCAGTCTTTTCTCATATGCCTTTCCCTGCAAACTAGCACTGTTGTGTGACGGAACTAATGTACATTACCAAACATGCGAATTTGTGCAATTTTTCCTGGTTCCCAGTCACTTCGAGAATGTTGCCTTTACACAAAACTTGCAGAGAGAATAGGCTGGATAGACTTGGAGGCATGTTTATTGCCTTAGCAAGGAAGAAAGCTGTAGAGGAGAATGGTGGTGTTAGAAAGAGCCTTGTCCCCAGAAGTAAGTTGAGCAGGGACTTCCACCCTGCTTAAGACAGGGTAAGAATATTATCTTCCTACTTCTTATTTATTTATTAGAAAAATGTCTATGCTGCCCCTTGCCAACTAGCCTCGGGGCGGCTCACAACAAATGAGGCGGCTCACTACTTCTGCAGGTCATACGCCCAACCCAGACAGATGAACCAGGTTGACCATCCCATAAATATGTCTCGGCAAGCAAAACAGATTGTCTGCATCTCTGAAGGATCTTGCATAGCTCTTCCACATGGTAGGAGTAAGTCTCTGCTCCACAGGGAGCAGGTACCGACCGTTCCCATGGAATCTGGGGCTGAGATAGGTTGGTTTGGGTCCTAAAAGAAAGCAGTGCCACCCCCTCCTCCCAAGAAAAACTTCCATTCTGCTGACGGCGCTCACCAATGCAGCTCCAAGTCAGTTGATGCTCTGCCAGGACTAGGACAGCCAATTCCCCCTCCTCCAAATGAGGCTTAGAAGCCTCCAGTCTTACTCACTGGGACACACCATGTTGTTAGCTCACAAAGTTTCTGGAGTACCTAAAAACATATACAGCTGAAATGAGAAAAGAGGGAGAACTGGGCAAGGGGATGAGCAAAGAAGCCCCCCAAACTCACTTCTACAGCAGATGTGTGCTGGTCCCACATTTCTTGCCTCCCTTTCACCTCATCACAAATGTGCCCCCTGCCAGAACTTACGAGGGAGGGATGGAGGGAGGGATGGAGGGAAGGGAATTGTTCATTTGTGCTCTTCTTCTTATGCAAGAAGAGTAGTGAGAAGCAGGGATGTGGTTCCAGTGAGGCTCCCAGAATGAAATGTGGTCCCGCAGCCAACAGAGGTTAGTCACACCTGCTGTACATAGAGGTTGTACTGTCTTCCCAAAATGGTGTTTGGATGAAGATGATGAATGACGATATCAGAACTGTAGTTCAAGAACCACCAAACTCTCCAGAAGTGAGCGGATGAATGACTGATTGCTTGGTGTGATAAAAATGGCATAAGACAGCTTTTAACTGTCCTTAGAAATGACATTGAAGGGCTGCATAGAAATTCATGGTAGCAGAATAAATGAAAACGCAACCAGTGCTTATCCATGTACATGCATGCCACACATGCAGCCCTCAGAGGCATATGGTTGTACCATGGAGAACAACCATATTCCCAAAATGTTGTTCCTTTCTTTGTTTGGTTGTTTGTTTATGTATAACTTGCTATCTATATACCACCCCATTCCCACAGGCTCTGGGTGATTTACAAGAAATTAAATCAACAGTGACTCATATTGACTATTATAAACTATTAAATAGAACTGATACAAGAACTAATCTGGGAAGGCCAGTTGGAAAAAATACATTTTTGCTCCCACTTAAAGGAGTTAAAGAGTTAAAGTTAACATCCTTCCTATATTGCGCAGGGATTGTGTTCATTCCTAGGATACTTCTTTTTTTCAAGAGGGGCGGGTTCTACTCTTTCTGATGCATTTTATTTCAGCTGAGGTACAGCCATTATTTTTTTTTTTAATCTGAATTTGCAAAAAGCAATGGAAGAGTTTCTTCCTGCCTAAATTAAACCCTCGCTCTAACTTTCTTGTTAAAGCACTGACTATTTAAATATGTGCATATATTACAGGAAAGGGGGGGCAAGAATTTATTGATTTCTGCTCAAATTAAGCCCTTTGCTAATTTCCACAGATACAATTGAAACAATAAACTCAATGAGAACAACAAACTGGCTAATTAGCTTAATGATCGTTTAATTTTACATTTGGTAATGGATATCTTTTTTTCCCTCTGCTCTCCCTTTTCTCCAGACTAATAAGATGTAAATTATAATCAACTGGTTTTAAATCTTTGAAGTATCTTTTGGAGGACTTTAACTGCTAAGGGGAACCATATCAAAATGCTTCCCTCTTAGTGCTAACATTAGTGCATCTGAGAGATTGACAAGATCACAAAAGCAGTGAGAATTCATTGTGGTGAGGTTTGCATGTTTGTCTGGCATCCATGTTTGAAATCAGAAATTAAAGCCAGGGCCATTCCAATAATTTAAGCCACATTGAGCACTTTTTTCAGTGCTGAGCTGCTTCCTGGACCACAGAAGTCCTGACTGACGGACCATTTTGATTGCTCTTCTTACTAGGGTGCATTTTTAACCTGCCTTTTTCCTCTTCTGAGGAACCCAAGGCAGCTTCCACGGCTCTGCTTTATCCTTACAGCAACACCCCAGTGAGGTAGCCTAGGCTGAGAGTGAGTGACTGGCCCAAAGCCATTCAGAGAGTGCCATGACCAAGGTGGGACTAGAACCTGGCTCTCCCAGGTTCCCAGCTCCCTCCACCAACCCACATCGACTCTCCAATATTCTCCATTGTCTTGTGTCTGTCCAATGGGCTGGACTTCCATGAGTCACAGCAGGAGTCCATGTTCCCACATCCCATGGACCCTCTCCGTTCCACCAGGCTTAGCATGCCATACTGAACCCTGCGGCTCAGGATACCACTCTGTTTACTGCTAGGGATGGATGACGTGTTCTTCTTTAATTTTGGCTCATTTTATATCAGAGTTCTTTCCACCATTCACACGTTTTCTATCTGGGACAAAAAGAACTTGATGAGGGAAAAAAGAAGATGTGGAAGAAAGCTAAACTGACATACTCATTCACCCAGGCTCAGGACTTTGAGGGCTTCCCTCTGAAAAGCATTGGCTTAAATCCTGTATCTTCAACATGTTATTCGTGACCTGAGGTTGCCAATTTTTACCCCTTCCTAGCAAGTTTTCTGACAGCAATGCTATTCTGCTTTAAAAATCATATGAGGATTCCCTGCTCCCAAGCTGAACAGTGAGCATAAACTCTGTTCTCAGGAATTTTTCCACAATGTCCCAAAGTTGTATTCATGTTCAAATGCCTACTTCCAAAACATATACAACTCATGCACATTGGTGCAAATCCACCAGTTACCCCCACCCCGCACACACACAATTTTTTTGTGTTCTCATTCTTCAATCTATTGGGGGAAATGTACACTTTTTCCAGATCAAAGGAAAACAAAATCACCCTTTTTCCCAGTTTGAGAAACAAATAATACCTGCTTTCAAAATCACAAAGAAAGTGAATTAAGCTTTGAGGAAGAACTGGAAGGCTCTCAGCAAACTTCAACTTTCCATGTTTGTTCATCCCTACTCACCATCTTTAATAAAACCTCCTTAGTAAGCACACCATAATCATCCCAGTGAAACTTCTGAATCTTGGCAGCGCAGCTGGGTGAGAATTTCATTCTGAATCATTTGCGATAAAGATGTACGAAATTTCATGAATTCCTTCAAGGACTTACGATGGTGATGGTGATGATGGATGGATCCACTCCAAAGCAGCATCGCATTCTTTGCTCTTTTGACAGCAGACAGGTGAAGTGTCTTTTCCTGATGGGAACAGACAATTATTTTATTTGTTTAGGTAAAGATGGAAGCTGACTTCACATGAAAGGAAGACCTCTGAAGCCGATGGTGAGAGCCTGCAGGGAGCTGGAGGGGTCCACAGGGCAAGAGGGGTCATGGCCCCTCCCAGTCGCAATCATGGATTCAGTTTCATCCTGGAAATGTCTCACCTTATTAAACTTGCTTATTTAATTACGACCTGCCTTCCTGCTACAAGTAGTGTTCCAGGCGGCTACCAGCAAGGAAATACATGTTTATAACTAGTCCTTGGAACAAAACGAACCAACAGAAAACTATTTGCAGAAATTTTGGAGAGCCAGTGTGGTGTAGTGGTTAAGAGTGTGGGACTGGGATTCAGGCACTGAGTTCTAGTCCCCGCTTGGCCATGGAACCAACTGGGTGACTGTGGGCCAGTCACAAAATGTTGGCCCAACCTACCAACAGCCGGCTGCATGAGTGGAACTAGCTGAAGCCAGGGGTCAGACTAGATGGCCCAGGAGACCCCTTCTGACTCGCTCTGCTTCTCTGTTTCTATGTTACTTCACAGAGTTGTTCTAGGGAGCTGGAAGAGGAGAGTGATATAAGGTGCTCTGAGTTTGCAGTAAGGGAAAAGTTTATTTATTCGATTATAAATCTAATAAATAAACAAACAAATAAAAATAGCTCTATCAGACTGAAAGAGAAAATAAGAAAAAGAAGATGAAAGCATAGCTCAGCTATGCTGCTCATGTTGTGCAGGAGCTCCCAGGGTCAAGGTGCAGCCTTTCCAGGTACAGCAGGAAAGTGTCCTACCCGAAAACTGTGTGGCTGCTGCCAGTCCGTGTTGGCAGTACTGGACTACATGAGCCAATGGCCTGACTCAGCGTGACACTTCTCTGTGTGCTCCTAAGAAAATGTTTGAAGGCGCACTGAAGGTTTTGGTGCATAAGCCGTCGAAAGCTCCTCATCGCGCGAGCCGGTCCTGGCGCATTATGAGGCGGATGCTTTTCTTCAGGGGAGTCATTTCTGCAGCAAAACAAGCTGTTGTCTTGGCATGGCAATTTGTCTGAGAGCACCCAGGAGGCAGATTTGGGGGTGCTGTTAAAATGCAGCAAATTGTCAATTATTTAGTTGATCATTATATTTTTATCAGCATGGGAGGGGAGGGGGGTGGTTCAGTGGTTACATCACATGCCGGAGTCTCTCAGACCACCTCTTGAAATGAGAAAAATGAAAACTCTGTGGAGAAAAACTCTGTAGTCGCTGTGCTGGGTAAGTCCGCACTTCCTTCACTCGCAGTGCATGGAGATGCCAATGGGGTGGCAGCCTTGGTGGATTTCGAGCTGAGATGCTTAAAATCAGCTTTTGATAATCAGATTTGGAAGGTTAATGTGGTGCATCCTGTCACCAGCCTTCTACTGAAGGTTTTGCTTTGATTATACTACTGTATTTTGTAATTGAACTTGTATTATTTCTATGGTCTATTGGGGCAGCATTTAAATATAATAATATTAATAATAATAATACCAGGGTTCTTCAAAAACTTTCCATACTTTTAAATTCTATTTATTAAGAAGTTGAAAAACAAGTTACATCACTTTTCTACCCAGGCACCTTCCTTTGTGATGCATTTTCTCCAGCATTGTACCAACTTTTTAATGTCATCAGCAAAAAATATATAATATATTTATAAAATATAAAGGTGTGGAAACATGTTGAAGACCCTTCTTATAGTAAGAGTAATAATAATAGGAGGGGAGGGGAGACTGAATTCATGCTTTGTATATAAAAAGAAAAAAAATAAAGTTAAATCAAATAATGTTTAGGTACATAGAAAACATTCTCCATTGTTAGGGCATTGGGTGAAAAAGACCCCAGCCAGTTTCTTCAAAGCACCACTGCTAATGTCATTTCAGTTCATCTTCTACAATTCTATACTGCCCAGTACAATCTGGGTGTTTTACACAGACCCAAACCCTCAAAAGTACAGCTTTTCTCACCATATAAAAACAAGTTTAGCTAGAAACACATTAACAGAGCAAATACATAGGCAGGTGCACACACACACACACACACACACACACAAGCAGCATCTCATGACCAGATTGAAAACCTGCACCATGCTTCCCAGGTAGATGAAGGTCTTCACCTGACACCAAAAGGTAAGGACCACGGTGCCAGGAGGCCGGCTGTGCAGCCCAGTCGCAGCTGCAATCCCACAACTCAGACCTTCTTCCCCGCGGCCTCCCTCTGAGCCTCTCTCCGAGGAGGCATGTTGCACAGAGCTACAGGTAATGAGGAGGGCAAAGGGGAAGAGGTGCTACTCCAGGTTTTGTGATCCCCGGCCATGGAAGGTCTTCTAGGCCAACGGCAGCAAATCGGTGTTGCATTGACTGCATTTCGTGTCCCGTGGCCCAGGAGTGCTCCAAATGTTTTGTCCCGGTTACCTAAAGGAGCGACTGCGACCATATACGCCCTCCCGCCCCTTACGATCTGCTGCTGATGCCCTCCTCTGGGAACCCTCCGTGAAAGATATTAGGAGGGTGAGTACCCGGAGGAAGGCCTTCTCTGCGGTGGCGCCCCACCTATGGAATGCGCTCCCCAGAGAGGCTCGCCTGGTGCCGTCTTTATTTGCTTTTCGGCGCCAGGCGAAGACCTTTTTATTTAAACAATATTTTAAATGTTAATTTATTTATATTGTGGCGGTTTTAATTCAGACCTGGAGATGGGCCAGTTTTTAATGTTTGTGACTTTTAATGTTTGGAAATTTTAATGTATTAGAATTTGTTGTTTTATTGTTGTGAGCCGCCCCGAGGCTTGTGGCAAGGGGCGGCCTATAAATTTCCAAATAAATAAATAAATAAATATCAGGTGAGCTCAGTGTCCAGGGGTGCTGTCTTCCACCTGCAAAGCGTATACCACCTTCACCTCTGCCTAGGCAGACAGAGCCTGAAAACAGTCATCCATGCACTGGCAACACCCAAAATAGATTACTGCAATGTGCTCTACGTGGGATCGCCCTTGAAGAAGTCCAGCATTTACAACTGGTGCAGAACTGGGCCGCTTGGTTGGTGACGGGAGTCCCCAGAGCAGCCCACAGAACACCTGCACCGAAGATCGCCATTGGTTACCAGCTGTGGCCTTGGCCCAATGCAAGGTGGTTGTGTTGACATAGAAAGCCCTAAATGGCTTAGGCCCCAGTGATCTGAGGGAGCGCCTGGACCCATATGTGCCTACCCGGCCTTTGAGATCTACGCAGGGGGCACTGCTGCGTAGGCCATCCTTTAGGGAGGTGAGAGGGAAGGCTGCTAGGAGGAGCAGGGCCTTTTCTGCAGCTGCTCCCCACATCTGGAATGCCCTCCCCAAGGAGATTCACCTGGTGCCTTCCTTACTTTCCTTTTGGTGCCAGGCAGACCTTCCTTTTTTTAGGGGGGAAATATTTATTTATTTGTGAATTAAAACCTTTTGTATGCCGTCCTATTATGCAAGATCTCGGGATGGCTTACAATATCTAAAAGAACAATTAAAACAACAATTTCATTAAATAATAGAACAGAACAAGACAATAAATCACAAAACAAGCGGAGCCACTGAACTTAAAAGCTGTTAAATTTTAAAACACTGTTTAAATAAAAAGGCTTTGGCCTGGCACCGAAAAGAGTATAAGAAAGAACTATAATAAATAAATAAGTAATTGCCATAAGACTGTGGCTTTGTATTTTCTTTGGCTGTATTTTATTGCTGTTTTTAATGTGGTATTTTTCAATTTTTTCAATTTATTTTCGATTAATAGCCTGCCTTTTTCCTCAAAGGGCTCAAGGCAGCTTACATCATTCTCCTTCCTCCATCTTATCCCCACAACAACAACCCTGTGAGGTAGGTTGGGCTGAGAGTCTGTGACTGGCACAAAGTCACCCAGCTGGCTCCATGGCCAAGCAGGGACTCGAACCCGGATCGCCCAAGTCCCAGTCCCGTGCTCTTAACCACTACACCACACTGGCTCTGGTATGGGTTTTGTTGTGTTTTTATTGTGTTTTTCTCTTGTGGTTGTGGGCCGCCCAGAGGTACTGTGGCATAATTGGGCAGCATACAAATGTTCTAAATAAACAAATAAGTCAAATGCCAGGAGATGAGAGCAGGGAAGGAGCAGGGACACAAGGAGGTTTGGAGAAGCACGGGTACCTGGGTGAGGTAAGGCTAGCAGGGCAGGCAGGGTGCAGCAACGGAGGGCAGAGGTCTTGGCAGCAAGAGCCCAAGCAACCCCAGAAGACCCTAAGCACAACCCCAAGCCAGGCAACCTTCCCTGCTGAGGCAGAGACTGGAGGGAAGGACCTGCTCTTCTCTAGCTCTTCTCTCGAGTCTCCCAGCTAGTGCTGCTCAAGGCCTAGGGGCTCTAGCAGAACCGGGGTCCAACCCTGCACTCATGCTGTGGCAATCCTGGTTCTTGCAGCAGATCGAGCAGATCAGATCCTGACCCTTAGAGGTTGCCAGTGTATAGGGGGCAGAAGCCAGGCTGCCCCTGTCCAGATGTAGGGAGAACTGGTCCACCAAGTGAAGCTGCTGGAAGGCCTTACATATCATTGGGTCACCTGAGCCTCAGGAGGCAAAGATGGCTCCAGGAGACCCACCGAGCACAGACCTGCTCCTTCAGGGGAAGAACGATTGTAGAGCACATTGAGCATCTTCCACCCAGGCAGAGGAGAAAACCTTCTAGGAGCATCTCAGTCCCTCCTGGTTTGGGCTTCAGGGAATAGCCCTGGGCATGGTTGGAGAACAACCAGGGTCCTCCCTGAGGAAGATGGAAAGAAGCAATGCCACACACCCGCTGATGGCCTCCAGAGGGCGATAGAATCCCTAGCCCAGAGAATGCCAGTAAGAACCTTTATTTATTTATTTTTAAATGCTTTGATGTATATTCTGCCCAACTAACCAGAGGCTTACATGTAACCAGGGCCACAATGTAATGTAAAATCAACAAATACAACAAAAACAATAATAACAATAAAATCAGTTCTAACCAACCAGAGAATAAAGAATTATTATTAAGAATAATTTACCAATTCAGTAGATAGATAGATAGATAGATAGATAGATAGATAGAATAAGTTGAGATGGGGACGCAACATAAAACAATTTTACATCAACAACACAACAATAATTATACCCAATCCATAAGTTATAAAAACAAGAAATTATAAAATTATAAAATAGGGCAGCAATTAACCTTAACAAAATTAAACACAAAGCTGAACAGGTTTACCCCCCAAAGTTCCTGCAAAACAACAATGTCTTGAAGTTCCTGCAAAACAACAATGTCTTGAAACCCAACTCTTACATGGGGTAGTGTTGTGTAACTGGGCTGCAACACAGGAGAGAGGTCTTCTCCTTGCCATTCCCCACTCACTTCAGTGGAGGGAGGATCGCAGAGGAGGGCCTTGGATGATGACTGCAGTGACAGGGAGGGCATGCATGGAAAGAGGCGCTCCCTGAGATAGCCTGGCCCCAGTCCGTTCAGGGCTTTGCATGTTACTGTGACTGCTTTGAATTGGGTCTGGACGGCAACTGGCAGCCAATTCACCTTGCATAAGACCGGCATGATGTGCTCACAAGTGGTAGTAGTTGTTGGCAGGCATGTTGCCCAATTTTGGACAAGTTGCAATGTCTGGACTGTCTTCAAAGGCTGCCGCAGGTAGAGCACAATGCAGTAATCCATGCAGGAGGTTTCTAGCACATGGGTGAGTGTGGCCAGGCAAGTGTGCAGCTGATAAATCAGTCAAAACTGAAGAAAAGCACTCCTGGATACAAAGTCCAAGAGCACGTCAAGGCTGAGAACCTTGCCCTTTAGCGGGAGCACAACCCTATCCAGGTCAGGTTGAAAACTCCCCAGTTGAACAGACAGACTTCCCACCAACAGTACCTCTGTCTTCTCTGGATTGAGTGTCAGCTTATTTGCCCACATCCAGTCTATTATGGAGCTCAGAAACCAGTTCAAAACATCACTGCCTCACCTGGATTCGATGTAAACAAGAGGCAAAGCTGAGTATCATCAGCGTATTGCAGGCATCTCAGCCCAAATCTCCTGATGATCTCCCTCAGTGTTTTCACATAGATGTTGCAAGGTATAGGAAATGGGAATAGCAGAGAGCCCTGAGGAACCTCATGGTATAGGGCGTACCTCTCATCACCACCTTTTGGACATGCTCATCCAGGAAGGAATGGAACCAATGCAAGGCAGGGCCTCCAACATCCAATCCGGCCAACCTGCCCAGAAGGATCGATGGTGTCCAAAACCACTGAGAGGTTTAAAAGAAGCAGCAGTGTTGCACTTGCCCTGTCCCTCTGCTAACAGAGGTCATAATGCAGGACAACCAAGGAAGTCTCTGCCCCAAACCCTGGCCTGAAACCTGGTTGAAATGGGTCCGGATGATCCACTTCCTCCAAATTTGTGTACATGCAAAATAGCATGGGAGAGGAGCACAACAGACAGCTCTGGGCAGGAGGGCCCAGTGGTTCATTATTATTTTTTTCATTTATTCATGAAATGGCAATGGCTTTTGGCTGGGATGGCTTGGAAGGGGACAGAGACACTCATGGCAGGTGGGTCTCTCAGAAACTTCCCCATGAAGACTGTATCATGGACTAGATTGGGTGAAAAATGGTATTTCCAACCAAGATCCCAATTCCATCTTGGAAAAGCACTCGGAGGCCAGATGCGACAATGAGGAGGGTCAAGAATGCCAGCATAGCCTAAGAGAAAACTCTCGTGCTGGCAACTAAACTTTAGGAGAGGAATTTCAACTTTCTAGGCTAGACCTGGGGGCAGGGGATGGGGGACATTGACAATAGCTGGGAAGCCACCACATAACTGGTAGTTGTTGGAAAAGGGGTGGATGCAGGGAAGGGACAAGGACTTCTGAGGAACACTGGGAAGCCAGATGAGGGTTTGCCCAGCAGGCCCTCCTTCCGTTCTTACGTCTGACTCAGTCCAAGGCAGCTTTGCGTGTTCAGATCCTCACTTTGCCAGGTGCCCTCTTTGAGGGTCTTTGGAACAGAGAACCTGGGAAGTGCAGATAGTGTCCTGTACCACTTTGTTCCTGCACGTCAGTGATCTCTTCTCATGCCTGCTTCCTTTTGTTAACAAGACGGGATGTACAAAAGGACGGTGGCGAAGAAGTCGGTGCTCATTGCCTTCCTGCTGTGCCAGTCATAACATCCTTTCTCTGATGAAAGTCTTTGTATTTGTCTTCTACATTCTCCCGCCGTGGAAGTGGTCATAATTATTGAAACTTATCTGTTCTCTGCTGCTTGGCCGAATCAATGCCTATCACCGGTTTTCATTTTGTTTCATTTCATTTAAGAACTCCTGAAACTAATATTGTTCTCTTTAGAACGATTCTGCTTTCTGCTGAGTGCACAGAAGCAATACCTGAGCATTGCCAAGTGATGCTGATGGTGCTCCTACGTTACATTTATACCATGCTTTTTTCTTTGAATAAGGCGCCCAAGGCAGCGTATATATGGGGGATCTTTTTTGATTCCCCTGAAATCCCAAATAGGATTTGCCTGAGCAAAGGCCTCTACCTGCATCCTGAAAAATGCACTCTGGGGAGAATTTTGAAAGTGTATTCCACCAAGCCGATGTGAAATAACAGAAACATGCATGTGACTTCACTTAATATTGGTTTTCTTTTTTCGTGCATTAGCCCGTTGTAGCCGCTGAAGGGATGGAGAATCTTGCAAAGATTTTCCATTGTGCATTTCCATGAGGGCCACTTGAAAGAGAAGAAGGAATGAAACTCAGCCTGTGATGGCTGGTTTTCGTAGCCTCTCCCTTCTCTTTGTCATTTGTAGTTCAGCCATGAGGCTGTTCTTATTGACTGGAAATTCACTGCTGTCCTTTCTCCTCTTTTCTGAGACATCTTTGTCCCTGTGTCAGGCTTGACCAGATGAGAGAAAGAGACATCTTACTAATGCAAACCAACTTCCTAGAAATGCAGAGCTAAGTCTGTTTCTAAAGTCTGCTCCAGGATTAGAATTGGTGCAAGGTCTGCATTCCAATTTGTGCAAAGCTGATACAAGATCATGCAGGAATTGCACCAACGGAGTTAGCATCTGGAGCAGGGATGCACCAGTACCATGAGGACTTCCAACTTTCAGAATTCCTCACACCACTTCTTCTCCTTTCAGAAATGTAGGCCAAACAGAGGCTTTCGTTGCTGCAAAAATTGTACTGTGGTTGACAATCGTTCCAGCTGACTTTTTGGCTGGTTAATGGAACGTTGAAAATATGTTACTAGCAGGACAAAAGCTGTGTGACCACCTGCAGCTTTCTGTCAAGGCTTTAAAAAGAAATACCGACTGTGCTATAATAGGAAATCAGCTTGCCAAAACATTATAAGAAGCCGGAACTTCCAAGTCGCTGCAACTCTACTTAAATTATTATACGCTTGGATGCCCCCCAGAACACCAGATAGCTAAGCAATTAATGCAAAGCCTTGTCATCCTTTCTCCACCTCTCTTGTCTTTGTGCAGGCCTGTAATGAGCCTTGTTCAGGCACCGAATATATTCCGAGCTCTGACAAATCACCTCAGCATGAAAAGAGGAAAGGACAAAAAATATGGCAGGAGACAAGATCGCAACCACAAATGACATTTGTAACTTTGAAGCTAGAACTCTGTGAAGTGGGCCTTCTCCCTGGCTGTTTGATGTTTTGGTGGTTGGCGATCAGGATGTTCTGCCTTCTTAGGAAGGTGCATATGGGATGCATCTTTGGGTCAATTCAGTCCCTCTCAGTCTTTCATTTTGCAGTCGTCAATTTAGTTTGCCTCAAACTTCAAGTCCTTTACCAATTTTAGCTTCAATTTCTCTCAGATCCTGAGAATTTCTTTTAAAGTTTGTGTAAAAACAACTCATAAGCACACATAAGCATTTTTGCATGTATTTGCTCCTAACATACATATTTTCACACACAATTTTAACATTATTTTCTTATAGCATGCATGTTTAGAGTGAATAGACTGCAAAATTTAGAGAAGAAAACATTCCGAAAGAAAATGGTATTACAAATCACATAATTAGGGAACAACATTCAAATGAGGCCTGAACTTGTTTCTCCCTGACCACTCTTTTGGACTGCCACATTTTTATAATTGTTATGAATTGTTCATATTTAGGTAATTGTCTGTCCATGCGGAGTTGAAAGCTGTGAGTGGAGATTATCCATATATGACTTCCAGGAGGCAGTCATTTTAAACCAGTTTTACAGCAAGCGAGAGCAAGAGTTTATTCTATGGAACATGGTGTCCATACATGTCCATGCATTAGTTGTTTCTCCTACTAGATATATAAATTTCTTCTATATATATATAAAGTGGCAGACCCTGCTCAACTTTCAAGACTATCAATAAAAATATGAAAAGTTGCAAAATCTGTTGGGGGTGTTATCAATATCTCTGTGCTGTTGTTGTTTGTACCCTCCTCAAACAGTATTCAAGATGAATTTGACGGTTCCTGTGAGGGTTTGTAGCATCTGAAGAAGTGAAATCCATTTTGATGGGATGATGAAATGTTCTTGCTCTTGTGGTATTGGAGAGGCCTGTGTGTGCTTCTTTAGAAACAGGGATCTGAGCATTCCTCTCCGGCTCTGAGGTCAGACCTCTTTTTGCAGCCTTGTGTTTGAGGATCTGCAGAATCCCTGGACTGGAAAATGTGTTTGAGGGAAGTTGATCTTGCTAGGAAAACCATCATTCCAGTTTCAGGCCTCCACTGCCTTGTGTCATTTCCCCTTCCAGAGATCTGCAGCAAACATTCTTGGAAAGGGATGGAGGAGAGCAGGGCTTCTGGCATCCCATGGGACCACATGAAGGCCCCACAACACTCCCGTGCAACTCCTATCCAGCCCCAAATTCAGGGGACCCCCATAACAGTTACTGGTTTTACAAACAAACTGGTGTCCAGGACTTTTGAGTTAGCATCAGCTTGTTTGTAAACTGGATTTGATGCCTTGGGAACTACAGAGCAACCATTGATACTGGGATGCAATCCGTCCCTCCATGATCTGCAGGCTTCTTCCTGTCCTCATCCTGGTCCTTCAAAGTGAGTTCAGTCAAGAAGTCCACAAATGCCCAAAGACCCCTGGCTGTGCAATTGGCACCCTTCCCCATCTGGAGCCAAACCCAGGGAATCCAATGGCTCTTCACCTCCAAACCTATTCCTCACACATCCCTAATCGACACCACTGTGTTCTGTGTTCTAATATTATGTGTGTGTGTGTTTTTTTTCCCATGAGGGGATGACCTGAAAGAACAGGGAGCAAACATGTCCCCAAGTTCTCCTGAGGTTGTCCAGTCCTGCAGTAGATGGGGTGGCCTGATAAAATTGCAATTAATAAGAAAGAAAAGAATCCACTGGGAGCGCTTTGCCTGAGATCCATGGAAATTCAGTGCCATAAGAATGGAAAACATTCTGTACATAATCAGAGGCGTTTCTCAGTCTGTGGGTAACTTAAATTGCCTCATTCATTCATTCATTCATTCATTCTCAAGTTTTCACCCTTGTGCAATCAGGAAGGCAATTTGTTTTCTTAAAATTGGAATTGAAATAATTTGAATCACATTTGGTCAGGTGAAATGGCAGCAACTGTAGCTCATCAGAAATTGATAGATAATTTTTTCAGGGAAAAGGCATTCTGCATATGTCTAGTGGTACTCTGCACAGTTGGCAATGCCATCATGTGCTCTCTCTGCTGAAGCAAAGAGAGACTTCTGATTCAAGAGGTCAGTGGAGGCACTGCAAACCGGGCCTCAACACCCTCTCAGATCTATGGTGGTTGGAGCTTAAGATTGAGCTTGGAGCAGTTCCAACCACCAGAAGAGGGTGCCTTCATTACCAGCTTTAAGGATATGCATGTCAGCAACTCACAGTCAATGATGAACTCCAAAAAGTCAATGAAGTCCAAGAACTGGGCATGTTCAGCCTTGAGAAGAGAAGATTGAGGGGAGACATGATTTTATTTATTTATTTGTTTGTTTTTCGATTTATATCCTGCCTTTTTCCTGAAAGGGCTCAAGGAAGCTTACATCATTCTCCTCCTCTATCTTATCCCCACAACAACAACCCTGTGAACTAGATGGGCTGAGAGTCTGTGACTGGCCCAAAGTCACCCAATTGACTTCATGGCTGAGCAGGGACTAGAACCCAGATCATCTGAGTCCCAGTCCCCTGCTCTTAACCACTGCACCACACACATGATGTCCTCTATAAGTACCTCAAAGGCTGTCATAATGAGGAAGATCTTGTCTTGCTGGTGCCAGAATGCAGGACACAGAATAATCATTTCAAGTTGAGACAATCCAGATCCAGGCTGGACATCAGGAGAAGCTTCCTCACTGTCAGAGCAACATGACAGTGGAACCAGCTGCCTGGAGAGGTGGTGGGCTCTCCTACACTGGAGACACTCAGAAAGAAACTGTACAGCCACCTGAGTGGGATGGTGTGACTTGGTGTCCTGCAACAGCAGGGGTTGGACTCGATGGCCTTCATGGCCCCTTCCAGCTCTACTAATTCTATGATTCTATGCTGTGGTGCAGAAAGTGAAGTTTGCTTAATCAACCTTCCTGCTTGGACATCTCAAAGACTGGGGATGGCACAGCTTATCTACTTTTCAAACTGCCTTTCCAGGAAAACTTTTGGTTTGTTGGTATGTTTGTTCATTTGTTGTGAAGGCTGGAAACTTTGAAGCTAATGGTACAGAGAAAAATGATTATATTGATTGAACCTAGACAGTGTTCCTTCCATTTTTTTCATCACCGTTGCACCAATTTGCAGTCAGCACTTCAGAATTTTCTTCTGCCCCCCTCCCACAAAAGGAAGCAAAATATCACCAGACTTCAGTACTCGTTTTTGTTGCCATTATTCTTATCCAAAGCCTTTATCTCTCCCTGAGGAATTAAAGGACCTGTTTGCAATCATGTGGCATTATCTGTTGGGAGAGAAACATCCAGGTGGATTGGTAGGGTGGGGGGAAATGGACTGAAAATGAAGATGCTACAGCTCTCACAACAATAAAAGCAGTTTATACTTGTTTCCTCTAGCCAGAGATTAGCGATTGAATTTCTTAGAGCACTTCAAGTTTGCTAAACACAAATGTTGACATGCCCATGAAAAAGACACTAAGGAAAAGTCCACAGACTTCAATTAGTTGAAAACTACACAAGGGAAGTAAACTTTTATGGAATTCTGGAGAGTTCCTCACCATCATGAGTAATTAAATAGAAACATGGAAACACAGAAACAGACTGAGTCAGAAGGGTCCTCCAGGGCCATCTAGTCTGACCCCTGGCTCTAGCCGGCTCTGCTCGCAACATGCCTACCATGTGCATGTCCAGCCTATCTTTGAACACCTTCACCACTGGGGCTTCAACCACCTCTCATGGAAGCCCATTCCATCCCCTCGGGGTCCTAACCATCAAGATGTACTGCTTTCTGCTTTTTTCTTTGTTGTGTTGGTTTGAAAATTGACCTTTTGACCCAGCAGTGTGGGGAAAAACTGGGGCATTGAATAAAGGTGTGTAATTCCAGGTACCTTCTATTGATGTGTATGATCTTGCCCACTGCATATAACCACTCCATGTAAAGGGCTGAATGGAAATCTTTCCATGACCTTATTTCTCATCACTTTGCTCGACCTTGCACTGCTCTAATCTGGAGCAGGTGATGCACCATAAAGCAAGTGACTGGATTTGTGTTTCTAGAAGATTCTTTCTATATGAGGCTTTACTGCAATGGGCTAGGGGTGTTTTTGGTCCATATCCGTTCTGTATGTGTTCACTCACAAATCTGTTCTAACCCATTTCCATGTGAATATGAAGATTCACATACTCTGAATTCACTTTCTGACCAAGGTATTTTAAAAATAGACTCTTTTCAAGGCACACATTTCTGAATGTATGCTGTCCTAAAATATCCACTTTATGCATATTTGGTATGCTTTCTGAGCTGAAAACTGCATTTCATGGTCATCACCTCTTGTGGCAAAAGATTCAATCATTTATGCACTGTATGAATAAGGATTTCTTTCTTTGTATCTCCTCAACTTCCCACAGCTTTGCTTTGCTTTATTTTATTTTATTTTATTATTTTATTTATTCTTCAATTTATATCCTGCCTTTTTCCTACAAAGGACTCAAGGCAGCTTACATCATTCTCCTCCTCCATCTTATCCCCACAACACCAACCCTGTGAGGTTGGTTGGGCTGAGAGTCTGTGACTGGCCCAGAGTCACCCAGCTGGCTCCATGGCTGAGCAGGGACTCGAACCCGGATCCTCCGAGTCCCAGTCCCACGCTCTTAACCACCACACCACACTGGCTCTACTACTTGATGATCCTAAGATCTAGTTTTATGGGTAAGGGTATAAAATGCCATTCTTTGCACCGTCTCCATGCTGGCATAATTGAAAACACTTCCATGAAACCCGTCATTATTTCATCTTTCTCCCCTAAACTACAAATGTTATACAAGGGGGGACCCAAAAACCAGGAATTATTTTCTGGAAGGAAGGCCCCTTGTAGTCCAGACGTCCCCTGCTACTTGAATGTTCTAGATACCCACCTGCATCAGGGTACCCAGCCGAGGGAGAGGCTGCATTTGGCTTCAGAGAGGGGTTCTTTGGAGACTGTTTTAACACACTTGCCTATTTCATGATGCCCGATTTACACGAACAACATGCGGCAGTGAAATTTTGTTTAGTTAAATATTCAGCAGTTTTTGACCAAATATGGCAGGACCCTTGTGCCCCACCCTCCCTATCCACCCGATCTCACCCTGTGCAACTTCTTTTTTGCCCAGATGAAAAGACTTCACAAAGGGAAACATTTTGCCTTTGTGGGAGAGGTGAAGCAAAAAAATGACCAAAGCACTAGAAGGCATCAAAATTGACAAGTTCAAAACCTGATCTGAGCAGTGGAACGAAGTCTCGATAGGTGTATTGCATCAAACGGAGAGAACTTTGAAGGTGACTGAAATTTGAACATGTAAAAATAAATGCACAATTTTAAAATAAATAATTTCCTGGTTTTTAAGGTCCCCCCTCGTTCATGTATGGGTTTTCTAAATGTGAGTGGAGACTTTAGTCTGACTAAGCACGGAGAAGAAGCATATATTAGATAAGTTCCAACCTCTGTCCCCTCCACAGAGGTTTTCCTGGGAATAGCCCTTTTAATACCATTAAATATCTGAGATACCAATAAATATCTGAGAGCTTTCCTGGTTGCAGAATTTATTGTGCACCCATGATCCTCTACTCGTGGTTGCTTACAGCTTCTCTACACTTCGATTTTGGCTTTTGCCAAGATGTTTCTAGAGCAGGGAAAATGTGGTATTATTTGTAAAGGCAAAAAGAATGACTTTTTCTACTTGTGGATGTGTGCCATTTTGCTGTAGCAAGTGTCACCTAGAGCCTATGTATTGGGAAGCAGAAGGAAGCATTCTCTGTTCTTTTACGGCAGCAGTAGATTCAGTGCAGATTAACAGCTTTGTGTGGAAAATCCATTAATAAATCAAATGCAGCCAATTTTAATCAATCAATTTAATTAATAGTAAAAAACCAATAGGATAAACATGCTCATGGATTGTATAAAAGCACAAAAAATTATGTATTTATTTATTTATTAAAAGCTTTTCTATCTCGTCCCCGACAGAATGTCTTGGGACAGCTTACAATACATAAATAATAAATAAATAAATACACCCCCACAGCATCCAACCATTAATATACTAAAACCCGAATTAAAATCAATTAAACATTAAAATAACGTGAAAATAAAAAGGGTTTTGCCTGACACCGAAAAGAATATAATGTCAGCGGCAGGCAAACCTCTCTGCAGAGCATATTCCATAGTCAGGGCACCACTGCAGAGAAGGCCCTCCTCCAGGTAGCCACTCTCCTAATCCCCATCAAGGAGGGCTCCTTGAGTAGGGTCTCTGACTCACATCTCAAGGGGAGGGAGGAAACATAGGAAAGAAGGCACTCCTTCAGGGATCAAATAACATACTTTAATGCAATAAGAAATTATGTTATATTATTTCTGTTCGTTCAGGCCTCAAACACAAGTGAGGAGGGTACTGGGGTTCAATAGGTAGCACCCTAAACTTCCCCATTGTGCAAAATCCAGCTTAGTTTCTTAAAGCATGCCAAGGCTTCCGGCCCTTCAGCTTCTTAAGAAGAACAACCTGAGATAATTGCCTTAGAACTGCTGTCCCAAATCATTTATAGGTAAGAGCTGCTTTTGCTGTCAGAACAGAACTGTTTGCCTTACGAAGGAAGTTTACCTCCACCTCCAACAGATGCAGGGGAGGGTCGCTGAGAGAGAAACCGTTTTGTTGATCAGTTCGTTTTCAGTCCATGGCAAGAGCTGCTGCATTTTGTTCTCAGCCTGCGAGAGGAATTGATGTCTTGCTTTGAAAATGCACAGACCATCCCCTGGCCTGCACAGGGGACTGTGATGGGCGCAGATAAGAGGAATGCAAGCTTTCTTTTGCCTGTGGGCTTGGGACATCCACATTTCATCAATGCATTCGATAGACTGTACATTGTCTTGTACACAATTGCTCTGGTTTTCCCTTGAATCTAAAGCGAGGGTCCTTGGCTGGACCAGGCCTCTAGGGCTAAAATATATATTCCTGAATGAAGTCTTAATTTTATTTATCAACCATTCTCTACCATCAGAACCCCGGAACCTCCAGCATCCTTCCGGTCCTAATGACACACCTTACGTTGCTCTTTAGTATCTAACAGGCTGTGCTGCAGTCTACCCTTCTTGCCTCTCTCATTTGTTGAACATAGCCTGGTGATAAGACCTCAAGACAAGCAAATAGGTAATTTGGCATTGTATATTTTAAATGGATCTTGAGATGTCCACCCTCCAAATGTTAACTTGCCAGAATCCTAGTCCAAAGGGGAAATTACCGTATTTTTCGCTCTATAAGACGCACCTGACCATAAGACGCACCTAGTTTTTAGAGGAGGAAAACAAGAAAAAGAATATTCTGAATCAAATGGGCACATAATCACAGGCACATTCCCCATCACTTCCCCATGGGCTGCACATCTGACAGACTTACTGCACACACATATTCGCTCTATAAGACGCACAGACATTTCCCCTTACTTTTGAGGGGGAAAAAAGTGAGTCTTATAGAGCAAAAAATACGGTATATACAAACATTCTAGACCAGTGATGGCGAACCTTTTAGAGACCAAGTGTCCAAACTGCAACCCAAAACCCACTTATTTATCGCAAAGGGTCAACACTGCAATAAAACCTGAATACTAAGGTTTTAGTTTAGAAAAAACAACTCACAGCCAGTCAAAGCCAATATATATCTATATATATATATATCCTTGGCAGTGCATTGTCTGCCCATGTGAAAGCCCAGATAAGTTGCAGCTAATGAGTTGCAGCTCATGACGTCATCACCTGGAGCCGCTACTCCTTTCCGGGCGTGCGCATGGGCCCTGTGTGCACTGGTATCCGATGCTCAGCCTCTGGCACAATGCTGGGGTGACTTGGCTCGCGTGTCGACAGAGAGGGCTCTGTGTGCCCGCCGCGGCACGCGTGCCATAGGTTCGCCACCACTGTCCTAGACAATTCTTTCTCATGCAATGTACTATTTTGCAACGTGGTGTGATGACAATGGATGAAAAAAAGTTAATAAATAAATTTAGATAGAAGTAAGTAGAACACCCGCACCCCCCAAAAGAACCCAACAACACTTGTACAGTTAAATGAGGGAGAAATAAACATGCTGCAAGAGGAGGAGAAGGAGGAGGAGAGAGAAACCAGTACTTTTCTTACTGAGATTGCAAGACCATCTAAACACTGTGCTGCATTTCTCCCTCTCTCTCTCTCTCTGTTCCACCCCAACATCTATCCTGAACTTTGAGCTGAACCCTTGAGAATTTTGCTCTTCACAGCAAGACAAACATGCTGCAGTTTCTGATTTGTTTCATGTGGTCCACACTTTGTTCCTTATTGTTACCTTTCTGTTCTGCAGAAAGCACATTTTATTGGCAATCTGACCATTACCACTGACTGTGGCTGCTGTATTATGAATCTGGTAGGAACAGGAAACATGGTGAATGGAAAGGTAATTAAGGACAACAGGAGGGTAGCTCTCCTTAAAGGGCAAACAATGAATTTCAGCAGTAGGTGCACTGGTAGACAGGATGGGCCTTTGAGGGGATGAAATTCAAGAAGTTGCCATCCATGGTTGACAAATGAAGCCCTTTCTTGAATAGGGGATGAACAGAAGCCTTAAAAGTGCTTCGTGTTATTTAAAAGTGAGAGTACAATTTCTCTGCTACATGGAAAAATAGTCCGCTGTGTGGTTTTCTGATCTGCAGACAATAATTCACTTGATTGCCGAAATGACAATCCAGGGTGTCTCTGTATTCATTCCCTTGCCAAGAAGTAGTTACTCCTGGGGAAGGCACCCCGCTTTTCCCAAGCATTAGCAGCCATTGTGTGGTCAATATTTCGCTTTTGCTGCTTTGCTGTGCTCTCCCCACACCCAATGTCACTTCTCCCCAGGAGATCCCAGTCAAGGAGGGATGGTGCACCAGACGGAAAGATGCATCACTCCTGTTTGGCTAATCATCTTTAGCTAATCAGCTAATGCTGCTCAGGGCAAAGAAAACCCATGAAGTGAACAGAATGATACCTATGCTACGTATGGGAACTCTCCTACCCAGCCAGGGGTTGTTCTAATATCAGAGTTCTCCTTCTTGTTGTCGTTGTTTTGCAATAACTCTTTTAAAAAGAGCCCCATTTATTCTGATTAAATTTTTCACCAAGCAATCGTTTATCTATTGTATTTCTATCCTGCCCAGTCACAGAAGCTCTCTAGGAAGTCCCTCTTGGCCCATCTCAGCCCAACACTAGTGCAATTGCTCTCTTCAGGAGCACTGTTAGTGCCAATGCATCCATGCCACCAACAGGTGCAGATGCTTCTTGAGTAGCAGAGATTCATAATTTACCCGTGCTTTGTGTCGGCAACTGGGGCCGTCTTGATCCATCTATGAATTTAAACCCTGGCGTGAAAGGGAAAACACATTTGTCTTTGAAGCATAGGAAAATCTTTGTCTTCCGGAGAGAATTGCCTTCTCTTTCTTTTTCTTTTCCCCACTTTCTTTCCTTCTTTATTTTTCTTTTCTTCTCTCTAACAGTGGCAAAAATGCAGTGTTTCTATCTCCCAGACCAAAAATGGGTTAAGCAACAGCCTTCACAATGCAACATGGATGTTATTCACTACCAAATCATTGTTTATTTTTAAAGATAACGCCTATAGATAGGCATCAGAAATCTGATTAGAGTTATCTTTTGTTCATTCTGCTAACCACCGAATTGAATTTGGTCCTAGAATGAAAAACAGCAGTGACTAATCCGGCAAGCCACCCACAGTCTTGGAGATTGTTAAACATCAATGGGATTAGTTTGAAAAGCATAAAAAGGAAGATTTACTCTTTGGTTCCCATGCAGACTAGAGTATGTTGAACTATGTTTCAAACAGATGCTCTTGTTCTGCATTATTTTTCCATCTTACCCTGGTCACCTTGCTTTTGCATTACTTATGGAGCCTATGCTGTTTGCAGAACACTGTGGTTGTATGAATTAAGGAAGAGGTTAAGATCAGGTTTGACCAAATGGGCAATCTGCAGGCCAGCCTTAAATGGCGAAGGGGTCTCCCTGCCTTCCCCCACACCCTCTGGGCTTGATGGCCATGTATGTTCGGAGTCCAAAGCTATATGAGCGAGTTTGCCCCAGGTGAAACAAAGCAAACTCTTTGTTCACAGTCCTGTTCAACTAGGTTTGGGGAATGTATGCAGACCAGGAAAGCTGGACTGTTCTTTCAGGCTTCATACCACAACACTCATGTGTGCATGGGCTCTGTCAGGGTATCAGTTTAGATCTATACTGGAGACCTGTAGTTCTGAAGACCTTATACTTAGAGGGCATCTGGCATTGCTGTAAAGCCTGACCATCCATGGTGGGGAGTTGGTGACAATCAGCAAGAGCTTTGGATGCTTCCATATTTCCTCCTGAATTTGAAGTTGTGATTTATCTGATCTGTGGAAACGAAATGTTGTTTCAGGGTAAATGTCACAAAATATGCATTGTTGTTATGTGTGGTCTCATCCTTTCTGACTTATGGGGACCCTCCACAATGAGGCTTCCTTCATGGAGTCCATTGACCTCCTAATTGGGCCTTTTCCTCTTCTTCCTTCAACTTTCCCTAGCATGATGGCCTTCTCCAGGAAGTTCTAGCTCCTCATGATGTGTCTGAAATACGATAGCTTCAGTTTGTAATTTTTGCTTCATGCCGCACCTCTCTCCTCAGAGTGGCCATGGAAGCCGTGACCACAAAGGTCATGGCAGGGGGCGCAGAAGAGGGGTGACGAGTTGCATGGGAGTGACATGGTGATGGAACCACTAGCCCATCTTCTCTCTTGCCTCAAGTGGCCAGAGTCCTTGCCTGGGACCTGCACTCACAGAAGGCTCGTACATAGTCCAACGCTTCCAACGCAGCTGGGAGTTGGACCTGACAGCCTTCATGGCCCCTTCCAACTCTACTATTCTATGACTCTCTGATTCGATCATTCTAAAATTCTATGAATGCTGCCCAAGTGGCAGCCTGCCAATGCCCAACTCCATGGTGCTGACCATCACTTTTTGAGATTGGGATAAGCTAGACTGAGGCTAGATAGGCTGCCCAAGCAAAGCCAGGCATGACTTTGCTGGCAGGTGCTGGAGTCATTTCTTCATTGATTGAGCACCTTGCTTGACACAGAAATATCCTCTGTAACGCTTCGTCTTGGAAGATTTCTTTGTTTTCCGGGAACACATATATGCTCAGTTGTGTGGTCACCCAGGGCAGTCAGCTCTGGATTTCAGGAGTTCTGGACCCTGGGACTGAGCCTGGGGCAAGTCGGGGCTGCGGTCATACAGGAATGGGGAGCTGGGGTCCCAAGCAAGTGCTGCCCCTTTTCTCATGCCTCCATCCTGTTTTCAGCACTTGGTTAACCTCCTTTGGATCAACAGAACTGGGATGGCTACAGATCTGTGGTGTGAACAAAAGCAAGCATTTCCCACCAGGTAAGCTGAAGCAGGCCTGGCAGCCCCATTCCCAGGGGTGCGGAAAATGGCCAAGCGCATGTGCACAGACCAAATTAAAAGTGGAGGGGAAAATGTGTTACATAGAGGCTTAGAACATAGAAACAGAGTGAGTCAGAAGGGGCCTCCCAGACCATCTAGTCTGACCCCCAGCTCCAGCCAGCTCCACACATGACGTATTACAACAGACCGGAGTAAGGCTTTACCCTCACTTGTAGTATAGTATTTAAGAGTGCAGGACTGGGACTCAGCCAATCTGGGTTCTAATACTTGGTCAGCCATGGAGCCAACTGGGTGACTTTGGGCCAGTCACAGACTCTTAGCCCAACCTACCTCACCGGGCTGTTGTTGTGGGGATAAGATTGTGAGAGTTGGAGGAGTATTATGTAAGCTGCTTTGCATTCTTAAAAGAAGAAAAAGATGGGATATACATTGAATAAATGCATAAATAAATAAATGAACTTGTAATTACTAAGTCCATCCCAAACCAAGTTGTGCATTGGCAGTATTGTCTCCATCTTTGCTTATTTTAAAAACAGCTATGCTTGCAAAAAAACCCCAACAAAAAACCAAAAAGGTTTTATTGTTTCGATGGTTCAATACGCCAATGAATATGCGCCTTTTGTCTCCCCCTGCCCACACACCTTTCCTTTCAAGAATGTTAACTTAGCACATAATTAGCATGTGTACCAAACAAACATGCCATTTGTCATCCACCCCCCATGAGCTCACAAATGCACACAACCGCTATCATGAACACACACGCACGCACGCACACACGCACCCCCGTACACACACCAGTTCAGGAATAGTCACCCTCCTCCGCCGCGAAAGTATTTGAGAAGGCAGCCGCTCGCCCGGAGCATGGGCCAGATGCTGCGACTTCCAGCTTTCTTCCATCAAAGCTGTGCGCTTTCGAAATTAAAATCTATGGCAATAATGAAACGTATTAAAATGCATGCAAAGTCTTGAGGGCTTATAATATGCTAAAAACTGGCAATGCATGTTTACATCCATATATCAACTTGGATGGGCTGAAAAGATTTAAAGTCTAAAATATGCAAATATGTGTCATATTGTCACACATGGTCTCCCTAATGGAACTCCCTTTCATCTCGGCTCCCCTTAATTTCATGAATATTGCATGCCCCTCACACCTTTTTACTCCTGCTGTTGCCAGGCTGAGAAGATTATGAAAATATGTTAATAGTAACTTTCATCAAATAAAAGTTGCAATAATATATATAGTCACTAAAATACAGAATGATTTCTCCCCTTTTGTCTACTTCCTTCAAACTAGGTTGCCTTTGGAATAACCACTGACCAATTAAAATAATGAGGGCGGATAACATTATAATACAAAAATGACCAAAAAAGCTTGCATAAACATTGGTTATGCAGCATATAAAACAAAGTCATGGAGAAGTCCTTGGAGAAGGGATATGGAGAAGAAGGAAAAGGTGGAGGAGAAAAAAAAACATTGGCTGAGGTTTTACTCCCATAGCTTCCCATGAGTAACCTGGAGCCCTGTCATCTTTTTTAACCTCCATTTCTCATTGGTAGCTTCAAACATTGTATTTATTCATTTTGGACATATGCACAGATCACCTTTCCCTGTTCTTTACCCTGGTTGTGCATAGCAGAATAGGAGTGGGAGAGAATATTCCTGAATTGATCTGGAAAGTAGATAAAGTCTCAACAGTTCTTGAGAGCTGAGTTTATCCACTCACTGCTAGCCTTCCAGGCTGCTGGTGTATTTCCATCTGCAAGAGGAGAACCACTTCCAGATGTCTTTCCCCAGGCTTGAATGGAAGGGTGGCCAGCTGGGCAGCTCACAGCTGCTGGCAAGATGGTTGTGCAACCGCTACCATGACAAATCCCACACTTGGATATATTCTTTGGTTCCTCATAAGAAAGGTCAGTACAAGAAACTCAGAGCCAGATGGTGAAGTTGTCTCTGAAATTTCTTCAGCAATGGATTCATGGTCAGAAGCATCTCTCCTCTATCACGAATGAGAGCATGCTCAGCCACGCACTCCTTTATTTCTTAGCTTCCATCACAATCCAATATGGCTCCCCACAACCCTCCAAACCAAGAGCATTACCAACATCCAAGGGGTAGTGGGGGAGAACAAAGAGGTACCATTCTGATCCATGCTTCTTCTGCCCTGCAGAAGATGCCAATGGCCTATGTTGGCCACCCAAGTCTCTTGCCTAAGGGCATGATGGAGGGAGGCTGAGACACAGCCAGTTTGCCCAGAAAATGCCAGCTTCCAGGTTGAATTTGCGACCTTGGGCCTGCAGCTGGTGTGGTCATTGCCACATCGGATGCAAAGCTAGCGCATGGGCTCTCTGGATTCGGAATCCCAGCTCTGACCTGACGTGCATTTCTGAGGCTGAAGCTGGGGCTCTAAATTCTCCTAGGACCAACTAGATTCTGCCCAGTGGCCCTAGGAACACACCTTTACCGATCTGTCCTATTTTCATACTGCCAGATAGTCAAAGCAAGCTGAGGGTTGCACAAAGCATCAAACCTTTAAAACTGAATTCTCTCTCCTTGTGGGTGGGGGCATGGGTTTCCTTCCAGCATGGTGCATGCAGACGGCTTTCTGCCCTTCTGTTATCCTTTTGTGGTCTTCAGCAGAAGGATAACAGAGAGGGAAAGGTGATGCTTCCCCTCCACATGTCCTGGAGTTTGATGAAAATGGACCTCTGTAACTTAGTGCTGAATGCAAATACAGCAACAGCAAACCTCCAGAAGAGGAAGGAAGGAAAAGGATGGAGGAAATGCCCACAAGGAGAGTCAGTTTAATTTAGGGACAGCCTTGGATGTGAAAGAGCATCCTTTTCCAACACACACATTTGGCATGAGATGGTCCAGAGAGAGGACTCAGCTGGCTGCAGTAGATTCTCATCTGCCGCATGAGTGGGCAACAAGAGATTCTTTTATTATTGTTCTTATTTATTGTTAAATATAAAATGGTTCAAAAGAAAACCTGCACTCCTTTCATCCCATACAGACCGCTTGGACAAGGAAAGTCGGGTGGGGCAACTCCCTGGGATGAATGGCGCGATAAAAGCAGAGCCACCCCCCCGGGGTGTCTCAGGGTGAGGCCATGTCCCCTGGCACAGTCCCCGTGCTTCATTATCCATGAGGATTCTCTCAGTGGGGAGAGACCACTCTCAGAGAAGCCACTCCAGAGGGCTCCCATCTTTCCCCACTGCAGAGAGGATGTAGGGGAGGCTCAGCTGCTCGGCCCAACTTTGATTGTCCTCCTTTACCAGGCAGGGAAGGCAAATAATGAGCATCAACTAGTCAGCTGGAGGGTGCAGGAACTCTTGCAAGTACCAGAAAAGGGCACTGCATGGATTCAGGCAGTCTATCCATTCCCCCAACGGGGAAGGAGAACTGTGAGCCAGGCTCATTTGCCTGGCACTTGTATGCCATTCCCACTAGGGGGAAACAGAGTGAGTCAGAAGGGGCCTCCCGGGCCATTTAGTCAGACCCCCGGCTCCAGCCGGCTCTGCTCACGACATGCCCACCATGTGCATGTCCAGCCTATCTTTGAACACCCTCACCGATGGGGCCTCAACCACCTCCTGTGGAAGCCCATTCCACCCCCTCGGGGTCCTAACTGTCAGGAAATGCTTCCTGGCATCCAAATGGAGCCTTGACTCCCTGAGGTTTGCTCCATTGGAGCGCGTCCTGCCTTCATCTGCAGGGGAGAACAGGCCTCTCCCCACCTCCGTGTGACATCCCCTCACATACCTGTATGTCGCCAACAGATCCCCTCTGAGTCTCCTCTTCTCCAGGCTGAAGAGACCCAGTTCCCTCAGTCTTGCCTCATACCCCATCCCCTGCAAACTGGCCACCAACCTTGTGGCCCTGCGCTGCCCTGACTCCAACCTGGCTATATCCTTCCTGTAACGAGGGGCCCAAAACGGAGCACAATACTCCAGTTGCAGGCGCACCAGAGTCGTATAGAGTGGTAGTAACACCTCTCTTGATCTAGAATTGGTGTTCTAGGAAATCTCCCAGTTATCTGCAGTCACTGGTTGGAGATAACAAGGGAACTCCAGTAGCTTCCAGGCAGAGCTTGGGGAGGGGAGTTGCTAGGACTCACAGAAGGACAAGCACAAAGTCCCACATGGAACACCCTTCCATGTAATGGGGTGAGGAGACTAATGGCCCTTTAAAGGGGAGGGGTCGCCCCATATATAATGCATGCCATAATCCTCAATTAAAGTGTATAATTGACTAAAGTCATGAAGTACTTTTTCCTGAGTATGATCAGAAACCAAATATAAATTATAAAGAAGGTGATGATGACAATAACCTTAACCTTAACTAACATTAACATTAGAAATGCAGTATGCAGAATGCAATTTACACAACACAAGCAGTGCATTTATAATCCCAGTTAAAAACAAGGGAGAGGGGGGAAATCCACAATCCCCAAATGGTTATGCATGTGCTTAGCAAAAGTGGTATACATTAATATTTGAGGACATGGTGGTTTGGCTCAGCTTGGCTCAGCTCGGCTTGGCTGTTTTGTTTTTGGTGGCTCCAAAATGCTTTTAGTATCTTTCAAACTAACCGCAGCAGTTTCTTGTAAATCTGGCCTATACATTCAGCTCATCCACCTTTCATCTTTAGGTAAAGATATGCTGCAAATTCTGAGATGTGTTCAACCCCAGAAAAGCGATGCAACTTAGCAAAGCATTATTTTAATTTCTCTCCAGCCCCCTGCAAGAAACAATTGCCTGGAGGTGAAAACCTGCAGCCTCTCACACCTCAGCATCCTAGCTGAATTGAGAAACCAATCTCTTGTTCCCTGTGCAGAGTTTTCCTTTGGGAGGAGCAGAGATAATATTGATTTACTAGCCTCCGTACCAACCATCACTTGTTACTTTATGACTTTGCTCCTGATTCTATTTATACACATCTAGCTGCCCCTCCTCCTCCAGGCTTCGCATCATGGTGATGTTCCAATGCTCAAGTCAATCCAAAATCAAAATGAGAACATGAGTGATGGGCAAACCAAAACAGCCTTGTTTGATGGGAGTTTTTGTATTCCTTAACAGAGAAAGTCTGGGAACAGCCTCCTCTCACTACATATGTATATACCTCCCCCTCCTGCCCCCGGCCCCCTTGAATTTTCTGAGGCTTCATTTCTGATTTCTCCAAAATGCTGGCCTCTGTTCCACAATTGTTGCAAATTTGTGGAGCAGAAGATAGCGTTTTGCTAAAGGTTCTCCAACACTGAACACCCACAAGTGAACGTTGCTCTAGAGAAGAGCAGCTCCTGGCTACACATTTGTGCAAATAGTTTGGACAGCTCTGCAGAAGTTCCCCAACCAAGCCTGCTCTTGGCTTTCTGGATGGAAACATGACAAAAGTCAATTCAGCTCAAATGTGATGCTTATTCCAGTGCCACACAGATCTAGTCAACAGTGGTGTAGACAATACGGGTTTGATGTAGCAATGAAGTGTTAGAAGGAAGCTTGCTGTGTTCCTCTGATGGGATCATGCAGATTTGCTGAGAGAACCTGCAGAATGCTAAATTTCCTAGATGGGAATTGCAATGGATAGCCTTACGACACTGCATGATGGTTCCACAGATGGGCGTTAAAAACAACCTTAGGTGTAAGGAATAGACTAGACTCTGATGAAACATAGAACATAGAAACATAGAAACAGAGCGAGTCAGAAGGGGCCTCCTGGGCCATCTAGTCTGACCTCCGGCACCAGCCGGCTCCGCTCATGACATGCCCACCATGTACATGTCCAGCCTATCTTTGAACACCCTCACCGATGGGGCCTCAACGAGAACTGTGAAGACTGGGAGATGGCGGGAGGGGAATCAAGGGCTGGGGGAGAGTGAGGATGTCCCAAGGTTGCTGCCCCCAGATTCTGAAACAGACCATGAGAACAGACAGGGTATGGAAGAGAAGGGAGCACACAAAGGAATGGAGGAAGACGAGCCCATGCTCTGTCCAGTCTCTGATCCCATGACATGGTATTGGGATAGAAGAGCTACCCAGTTAGAGGCCCTGTGGAAATCTTGGAGGTTGAGCCTTCTAAAGAGGGATCTGCCCAGGAGTGCAGCCCAGTGTTGATGAAAAGGAGGGTTTCTAGTTTGGGTTCCAGTAATCCCTCTGTTCATGCATAGAGGCTAAGTCTTTCAGTTGCTGTAGCTAGTTAGCTGTGACTTGGCAATAAAGAACTATTTTGCTAAGAGACTGTCTGCTGTTTTGCAAGTTTGCAATGAACAGGGGGAAACTGAGCTCCAGGTATTAGCCACTCACTGTGCCCAAGTCACTGATCCTCACACTGCAAGGACAGGAAGGTGGTTGCTCTGGAGTGAGGTGCTGAAGTCCCAAAGGTCAGATTCAGAGATGGTTTGGGAGGCTGAAGCCAAAGTCGCAGGGCCAAGACAAAGGACATGCACTAAAATATCCAACATATTTTGTCTTAAACCTCTTACTGCCAATAAAGCCCACCAATAGTATGTTTGAATTGTATTCTTAAACGGAATGTGTATTGTCCAAGTTCTGTCTGCATTGTTTGGATCTGTTATGTTAGATCTCTAAAGGATCTGTGGGGGATTCATTCTTACAGACCCTGATTGATCTTTTTTTCTCCTTTTACATAGTTTTGTTTTTTGTTTTTTTAAAAGATTTTATTAAGATTTTTAAACTACAAATTAAAAACATCAATCATCAAATACATCGGACAAGCTGGGTCAGCCCCCTATAAAATATCTTTTAACATTCTATGATCATATTCAAATCAATTTATAAAAGTTTAAAGGCATCTTTAAATCTAAGCCAAATCCCGTTTCTCTAGCCAGTCGTAAAAAAAGTCCCAAGTTTGGTAAAAGTCAGTGTCTTCCTTCTCCTTCAGTGATAGAGTCAGTCTATCCATTTCTGCACAATCCAGAATTCCTTTTACATAGTTTTGTATTTTTGCTTGATATATCTGTGATGGCTCAAATATTGAACAAGAAGCTCTGACTTAGCAGAGATATTTCCACCTTTTAGAATGAACAAGCCACAGGAAAAGTCAGGAAAACCACCAAATACCTAGTTGTTGGAAGGAAGGAGGTGGGGCCAGTGGAATGGGGAGGAGCCATGAGCTTCTGAGGGGCTTGAAAAACAAGATTGGGGACCCCAGCTGGTTCAGATGTGCTCTTACAACTGTTTCTGCTCAGTGTATGGTGAGGCATGTTTGCAATCATGTAACTTTATGAGAAATGTTCCTCTTTGTGATCTGTCCCAAACTCATCTATTTTTAACTGCTCCGATTTATTATAAATGGAGAGTGCAGAGGAGAAGGTCGGGCAACCCATGATTGCAACCACAGTAAATCAACCTAGATTCATTTTAATGAGCCTCACTCACATCCTTGCCAAATTTCTTTTTCTTTTTCTTTTTCCTTCTTTCCTTTTTCTTTCCTTTTTGTGTGTACGTAAGAAAGAAACCATTTCTCAAAGAGCCAGATGCTCTTCAAAGGTGGGCACAGAGTGATTTGATGATAGGTTTTCTATTTTTAATCATCTTCAACCCACTCCCCTACCCTTATTAATTTCCGGGGGGGGGGGTGAACAAATAAACAAAAAAACAGAAAACAAGAGGTACTGTATTGACACAAATTCTCAAGGGAAGCACCTACAGATGTAAACAACTATTTGGAAAGGGTCTTTTGTTTTGTTTTCTTGTTTGTTAAGTTAAATATAGTCAACAAGGAATGAAAGCAATATTTTCAGCTCTGTGCTCCTGCCTTTCCCCCTTAGTCTACCCACAGATTGTGGTATAAATGCTAGCATTACAGAGAACGGTGACAAAAGTCAAAATCTTTTGGCTTTTTCTTTGGCACTCATGCCTTCTCCTTACCTGTACTGCATGTGATGGATTGAGGAACAAGAGTGGGGCCCTCCCTCTAAGGTGATGGAGCATGCCTATGTGGGATGTGGTCCTACACAGAGTCAGACCCCGGACCATCCAAGCCAGTATCCTCACCCCTGATTTAGCAGTGGCTTTCCAGTGTCTCAGGAAGAGCTTTTTCCTGCCATACGAGTTGGCGATACAAGAGATTGAACCTGAACCCGTCCCCGCTTGCAAGCCACGTGCTCCATCGAGGGCTGCTGAAGAAATTGGCAAGGGAGTCTGAAGAGTTTGGATTTCTATGAGTCTGACCCATTGATTCTGCAAAGGACCTGCCTTTTCCCAAGTCACACAGAGTTGTGGACTTCCCCCGTCTCCATTTTTTAACTTTCCAGAATTTTACACAAATTGAATTGTGAAAAAAAAAATCCCAGACAAAAGCAAAAACACTCTCTGAGAATGGACATTCCACCATTTGTATGCTTTTGATGTGAAAAATGCACATCTTGGGAAGGATTTTCAGAAGTGTGATTTTGTGGAAGGGAAGGGAAGGGAAGGGAAGGGAAGGGAAGGGAAGGGAAGGGAAGGGAAGGGAAGGGAAGGGAAGGGAAGGTGGTTTTTTCCATGAGCAGATGATGGGGAAAAAAAGGTTCCAGATAATCTGTGAAATGCAGAAGAAACACTCTGAGCAAAATCGTGGCAGTTTAGCTCTCCCACTGGGCTCTGGTTCCTTCCTATCTGTCACTGGACTGGAAGATGCAGGAAGCTAATTTCCTCTCTTCTCTTTGTCCTGGAAGCTCTCTGAAATTGATACATAGTGCCAGAACAGCCTCTTTTGGTTTGGGTTGTGGGGAAGAACTATTTCTCAAAGTCATGGGGTGGAGCAGGAGAACTGCTCATATTACCACAAAAATAAAATTCTAAGAAAAGACCAGGCATCATTCTATTCCAGAACTGTGCTTATACTGTGGTCAATCAGCTGCCTGGAAGAAGCCTAGAGGCAGAACACGAGCGCAACAGCATTCCTGCCAGTGTTTTGCAACAACTGGTGCACAGAGGAATAGCACTTCTGGAGGTCGCATCCGGCCTTCGGGTCTAGGAAACAGAACACCCTCCTCCTCCTCCATGAGCTTATCCAATCCACTTCTGAAGCCACCAACATGGGTAGCTATCCCCGCATCCTGTTTTTTTTCTTTTACCTTTTATTCCTGTTGCCTGTCTCATGTCTCCCACCTGTCACTCATAGGATAACCCCAAGTTCTAGTATTATGAGAGAGGCAGAAAAATGTCTTATCCACTTTCTACACACCATGCTTATTTTTTTACCCCTTTATCATGTGTCCACTTTCTCACCTCCTTACTGAGCTGAATGGCTCCAGATGTTGCAACCTTTCTTTGTAGAGGAGCTACTCCAGAACCTTCAAATTTTAATTGCCCATTTTCTAACTTTGTACTGTGTCCTATCCATTTTAGGTATTGTTGTTGTTGTTGTTGTTGTTGTTATTAGCAATGACCGGAATTGTGCAGAGAATACAAACTGTGGTGACATCACAGATGTGTAGGACAACACTATAATGATCATTTTTTATAATGATCAGGCAGGACGCGCTGCAATGGAGCAAAGCTCAGGGAGCCAAGGTTCCGTTTGGATGCCAGGAAGCACTTCCTGACAGTCAGGACCCCGAGGGCGTGGAATGGGCTTCCACAGGAGGTCGTTGAGGCCCCATCGGTGAGGGTGTTCAAAGACAGGCTGGACAAGTGCATGGTGGGCATGTCGTGAGTGGAGCCGGCTGGTGCCGGAGGTCAGACTAGATGGCCCAGGAGGCCCCTTCTGACTCACTCTGTTCCTATGTTTCTATTTTATTTGCAATTCTTTTCTAATCCCACTTGACATGGAGTGCGCCTTTCTGAAGTCCCTGTGTGAGCAGTAGCTGCACACAGGGTTGTCATTTTCATCAAGTTGTGCACCACAACTGTGAGATCTTGTTCAGACGTGGCAGATATGCATCATTTTCTGTCCATTGTGCTTCACTTTATACTTGCTTACTTTGAACTGCATTTGTCATTTTGATGCCCAATTTCCCAGTATGGAGAAAGAGGTTTGGAGCTCTTCCTAATCCCATCTTGTTTTAATCATCCAAAATAATTATGTGTCTGAGCAGTCCTAATACATATCCCTCTGTGGGCTCACTGTCTAAACCATTCAACTGGGAGAGTTTATCATATATTCTGACTCTCTGCTTTCTGTCCTTTAACTATTCCCTAATGGCTCCATAATAAGATCTCCCCTCACATTCCATGACTGCTAAATTGCCTCAGGATCCTTTAATGAGCACCTTTATCAAAGGTGCAGGTAAACAATGTCTAACATCTCACCCGTATCCATTGAAACTTTCAAAGATCAGAGAGACTTGGCTTACTTTAGAAGCCATGCTGATTATTTTTCAGCATGGCTTGTCCTTCTCTATGCATTATAATTTTATCTTTAATAATGATATGCCTGGAGGCAACATTACGCTAACTTGTCTGTAATTTCTTGGACATTCGTCCCCCAATCTCTGTAATAAAAGTGGCATTGCATTGGCCTTTCTCCACTTTTCTGGGACACAAACATATCTTTAAACATGACACACATATTTTAGAAGCTTTGGTAAAGGATCTTAAGTTGGTTCTGAAGAACTCTAGAATGAGTACCTTCTAGGTCCAATGATTCATTAACTTTCAATCAGTCAAGAAGGTTAAGAACATGCCTCAGTTCCTCAAACTTCCTTTCTGAAAGCAAAAATCAAATAGGAGGTATGATGCATCTTTTGCAGTTAATACAAATAAGAGGAGCATATTCAGCTGTTCTACGAGCTGCCAGTGCTCCTCAAGTATCCTTTAACTCCACTAATTGTTCTTCCCAGTGCTACAACTGCCTCCCTAGGCAGTTTCCTGCTTCTCTTCCTTCCTGCTCTGCCTTTGCCCTTAGCCATGGGGATCGGAATTATCCTAGACCACAAACCAGACGTTGCTCAAGGGCCACTGGACTGCTTTTTAACTAGACTAAGTAAAATTTAGTAAAAGTACAGCTTAAAATAAACCATGCAAAAATGGTCTCATGCAATTTTGCCACATTTTCATAATTTATGCATGCAGAATGAGAATTTTAATGGCATAGAATAAGAGTGCAGAATTTCAATATTTCTTAGTGCAGAACAAACTCCATCATGATTATCAAGAAGACTGACTTTTGGATGTGAAGTCCATTCCTAAGATGCTGTCCCCTTCAGCCACCCACTGGATTTTTGCCAAACCCCCCCCCCCCCACTATATAGATAACTTGGGTGTGTAATTGCATGTGCAATTATGGAATGCCATGGACACGGAGCAGGTAATTGTGTGTGCAAATGTCTAATTATGGTCCTTTGTGTGCACAATTAACCAATTTGCCCATATTATTGCCAAAGCTTTGCTTTCAAATTAGACATGCATTTACATATACAAATGAGTTGCATGTAATTGCACAGACCTAGAGAAGAGAAGAGAAGAGAAGAGAAGAGAAGAGAAGAGAAGAGAAGAGAAGAGAAG
>JAIXND010000762.1:2414291-2463604 GCA_023646645.1 Varanus salvator macromaculatus
CTTCTTCTTCTTCTTCTTCTTCTTCTTCTTCTTCTTCTTCTTCTTCTTCTTCTTCTTCTTCTTCTTCTTCTTCTTCTTCTTCTTCTTCCTCCTCCTCCTCCTCCTCCTCCTCCTCCTCCTCCTCCTCCTCCTCCTCCTCCTCCTCCTTTGGTGGGGAGGGGTATACTTTAGCATCAGTACCAAATGCTTTCCTGGGGGAGTATAACTCTTTTGGCTCCTCCCACCTCTTCTCCAGACACAGAAGAGTTGCAGTCTCCTGAAGAATCTCTTGTTTGACTTTATTTTTTTTTTTAATTTTCTGTCCAATGCCAAAGTCTCTGGATGGCTTACAAACAACAACAACAACAGCAACAACAGCAACAAACCAACAAACAACACACTGCACCCAACTATTAATTATAAAAACAAAGATACAAACAATTAAATGTTAAAATATTGGGAAAATAAAAAGTTTTTCACCTGATGCCGAAAATAATAGAGTGACGGCTCCTGGCCTGGGGAGCATGTTCCAAAGTCAGGGTGCCACTCCTGAAAAGGCCCTTCCACGGGTAGCTACCTTCAAAAAGGGCTACCTCTTTCAAATTTCCTTCAAAGAGGGCTCCCAAAGAAGGACCTCTGCCTCAGATCTCAAGGGCAGGCAGGGATTGGCTTCCAGGAACCATCCATCCCTGGTTCTGAGATGGTTTCTTGAAGGGACCTCTTTATTTTGGACTTCGGGGCAATTTACCAATCCATGTGTTTGGGAGCTCATTCATACTGTGTGCTAAGCAGAAGTGCTTGGTCTTCTGATGTGACTCAGCTCCAGCATTCAAGTGGCATTACCATCAGCAGCGATAGGCCGCTGATTGGTGGGCATGTTGTGAGCAGAACCGACTGGAGCCAGGGGTCAGACTAGATGGCCTGGGAGACCCCTTCTGACTCACACTGTTGCTATGAAGGCATCAGATGTAGTCAGAAAGATTTCACTGTGGAGGGATCAGACCTTTCTGAGGTTCCTGGTTTATTTGGCTGTTTTCTTTCCTGCACACACCAACATCACCCCTTGCAGAAGAAGGGCACCTGTAACCAGTGAAACCCCACTAGTTTTCTCTATTCTACCACTTTCTGTTTATGTTCACTATACCATTTTTTTTCTTTAAAAGGAAACACTTTAATGTTCCCGTTTTGTCCTTGAAGAAAATTTGGAAATTGTCCCTTGTCTGCAGTTCAGCATCTGTAAAAAGGGTGGAAAATATTGGAAAATTATTTTTGTTCAGCCGTAATGAAGATCCGCACACCATGAAGGTGGTTAGAGCAGCCTTCCTCAGCTGGGAGCCTGCAGATATTTTGAACTATAATCCCCATCACCCCTGGCCATTGTGACTAATGGGTGAACCTGATGGAAGTTGTAGTGCAAAACATCTGTGAGACATCCACTGGAGTTTTCATGTTGACCATAGGTTGGGGATGCTGAGGATCAAACCCTACAAGATGGTTTGGGATCTCACAGGATGAAATGTTGTAAGCCAGGCATATTGCCCTAAGTTCTGTCAGGGAGGCATGAGATGAAATGGGGACAGCCATATGGGAATCCTATTTTAAGTATGAATCTATTGCTCTGGGTGGAGAGAGCTTGGGGAAAAAATAGTGATTATTTAGAAAGAAAATACAAAATAAGAAGCTATTTTCTATGCTAATATGTCCCCCCAGAGGTGTGGAAACTCCACTTGCTGTCAAGCAATCCCCCAGGCAGTCACATCGGATCCTTTCAAGCAAGACTCTCTCCTCTGGGGTTCTCCACATGAAGGCATCTCTCACCCCTCAGGTCTCAGCCGGTGGGTGCCTTTGCCCCCCTCCCCTGTCTCAGCAGCGTCTGGGGACAGTCCCATGTCTTGATTCTTACAGGAGCATCAAAACGGTCTGTGCAGGAATCTCTAGTGAGACACTGTTGCTTCTACTGCTGAAACTTAAAGGGATTCTCTTGGAGAAGGTGATTGCATTGGGCCTTCCCCAGTAATTGGGCTTTCGGTGTCCATGTGAGCTGAGGGTCGCTGTCTCAAGCCCCCCGCATGTCTCTCCCTTTTTGGCTTAAATCGCTTTTGCCAACAAAATGGCTGCATGCCAAGTTTTGATGCTCACTGGATTCTTCAATGCAATCCCGACATCTACTGGCCCAGGTCATCCAGGCTGGTGCCATGAACATCTATCCCAGTCCAATCTTATGGGCTGCCATTGCTAGACCAAAGTCTGAGGATGTCACAAGGGACAAATGCCGATGCCATACTGTGAATGGGGAGCAAAAAGGACAGAATACTGAATGGAGCTGCCTCGTGGCCATTCAGTCATTCTGCTTGACTGGCTCCATTTTCTTTTCTGGAAGGCTGGTTAAGACAAAGGTGTGTAGGATTTCTGGGTGGATCAACAGCACAATGGGTAGGGTATCAGAAAGCCACTGTGGTAGGAGATAGAAGCTTAGTTTAAGCAGAGGTGGGGGCACTAGGGGTGTTCACACTGGCCAGATGCTTTGCTTCTAAGGTGGGCTTAGCTACTCCCATGTTTGTGATCTGTTCATCGGTTTGTTCAGGGGAACTTTGACATCTTCAAGAGTGCATATCTTCTCCCCGTTGACTAAAGAGTGAAAATGCATTCTACAGCATGTGTATGGGTGGTGGTGGTAATGTAGTTCAGTAAAGAAATATCATTTTTTTAACATTCCCCAGTTTGGGTATGTGTATACATTTTTGGAGTCTGTTTGCTTTTGGGATTGCCCACTGGACAAATATAGATGGTTTGTAAACTGGGACAAAACTCTCCTGCAACAGCAAGCCCAAGGAAGCTGAGACATCGGGGGTTTGTCTGACAGGTTCTTCTGAATTGTGGTGCCCCAGGACTGAGAGTCATTAAAGAGAAAAGTGCCTAGCAGCATTTACAATTGAGTTAAATTTTTTTTTTCCCATCTCAAATACGGCAGCTGAAGATGTGGACTGGACTTTTGGAAATGTGAGGACTACCATTGTATGCTAGTCTGTTGTCCTTCTTGGCTTTGAAAGGCAGCAAATGGGGTATGGGAACTGGCCAAGTAGGTAAGGGCATTGGTGAATGCTAATTTATGCTAATTCTGTCTTGCCTAAAGGAATACATGATGGGACCTTAGCTTAATGTTGAAATACAAATCAGCTTTGAACTCCACTGATTTCCAGAAGGTTTCCAATGATCCATTCCTGGCCAAAGGGCTGGAGTATGTGGTGTTTCTCACGTCAAAAAGGGGGGCTCTGTCCTGGGAACAGTCCTGTTCAATCTTTTCATCAATGACCTGGAGGAGTGGGTGACAAGTCTGCTGATCAAATTTGCAGAGGATACTAAAATGGGGGCGGTGGCCACAACTGAGGAGCAGGTACTCCGGATGCAGAAGAATCTAGACAGACTACAGAAGTGGGTGGGGGACAACAGGATGGCGTACAATGCAGAGAAGTGCAAACTCTTGCATTTGGGGCATAGGAAAGGGTGTCATAAGTACAGGTCAGGGGACAAGTGGCTGGAGAGCAGCACTTGTGACACATCTCCTGAAAAGACAGCAAAGAGAGAGTGCTTGTCCCACTCACTACACTCTCAATACATGAGCATTTCTGTACCCAAAAAAGCAACAAAAAGCTCACCTTTGGGAACAGGAATGGGCTTAAAGGGGCCACTCAGAGTTTCTTGGCATGCTTGAGTCTCACCAATGCTCAGTTCCCCTGGAACTGGTCCTATTTGCATTGTAATGCAAACTGGCCACATCTGCTACCTGGACAGGCGCACAGACCAGAACCCAGTTAAGTACTGATACCTGTATGGACAGAGTGCCCAGGTAACCAATTAGATGCCACAAATTCAGAATGTCTCCCAGTGCAAGGAAGGTACCAAAGGAGTCATGTTAGGAAAATGGCTGCAAAGCACCAGAGTATAATTAAGCCCGAATCGTTCCTCTCCTAACTTGAGTGGACAACACTACAACTTTCATTAAACACATCAGGCACTGTGACCTCCCCCCGCACCCCGCCATCCCCCATTTGTCTGGCTCCTGGGATCTAACTTTATGGCTATCATACACTCAATTCCTTTAGAGACAGCAGTAATGAAAAGATGCTGACCACAGTCAGCATCTGCCCAGGGCATCCTTCCGTTAGCTCCACGCCTGGTCTTCTAGGTAAGATAGTGGATGCTCCAACAACATAAATTTTGTTTGGAAGAAAAAATGGGGGTGGGGGGCTATGATGTCTTTTGGGGGATTGTTTTGTGTTGGTTTTGCATTTTGAGAGACATTGGCTGCAGGGGGGAGCAAGAGATTAGAATTTCCAAAGATGTCTGTCTGTTCCCAGACATTTCTTTTGAGAAAGTCAGAACAAAATGAAGAAAACTTTTTTTTTTTTTTTGTGGGGATGGGGGAGAATAGCTCAGTGGAAGGGCTGATGACTGTTTCTTTCCTTTGGCAAATAAATAAATAGATCCTGATGAACTGACATTGCAGGTTCATACAAGCATATCCCCCCTAGGATGAATTTATTAGTGAGGCCACGTTTAATCTCAAACTCGGACCTGCTGCTACAGCTCGGCTCATTTTGTATGTACTTATATTTTAGTGGGCAGTGGTGCCCACTTGCTTCTCTCCCTCTCTTTCTCTCTCTCGGCAAGGCTGTGTGGTTAAAATAATTATGATAAAATCTATTAACTGCTCATTACTTCAGGGGAAAACAGCATCGAATCCAAGCTCACATCTGCAACCATTGATTCTGAAGTGTTGACTGACACTTTCTAACTGCCTAAGTAGGTTATAACAAGCTAGCTTCAGGCTGGAAAAGGCAGCGAGTACAGAGCAGAGAAATCCTGGCCTCCAAACTTATCTCCAGGCCCAAGAAAGGGGAAAAAACGGGGGAGAGAGGGGAGGAATGAAAAGAAGGGAGCAGTGGGGAAAATTATTAAACCTCTTGCCACTAACTTCCATCTCCCCATTCTCCTGTTCTCTGTAGCTGTGGCTTTTTAATTGATTTGCTGGTTCTTTCACCTCCGGGGGACAGGAGAGAAAATGATCGCACAGACAGGAATAAAATTATTATTCACCTAATCATTAGCAAACAAATGTTGTTCCTTTGGTGATGGTGGTGCTTTAAAATATGTCTTCCTCAACCAAGCTTCGGGGGTGGAAGGTGGCGGTGTGTGTGTGGGGGGTGTTTTTAAAAGAGCAGAAGGCAAGCAAAAGGCAAGGGGTTTCTGTTTGGTGAGGATACATGCATAAAAACATACATGTCAAACAGAAGCACCAGAAAGGTTTGGTGCTTTTCATTCTTAGTGAATTCAGGGAAAGTATTCAATATATTCTTCCAATTGCAGTCCTGTGACCACTTCTCTGGGAGTTGTTGTTGTTTAGTCGCAAAGTCGTGCCCGACCCATCACGACCCCATGGACAACATTCCTCCAGGCCTTCCTATCCTCCACCCCTGGAGTCCACTTAAGCTCACGCTGACTGCTTCAGTGACTCCATCTAGCCAACTCATTCTCTGTTCTCCCCTTCTTTTGCCGTCAATTCTTTCCAGCATTAGGCTCTTCTCCAGGGAGTCCTTCCCTCTCGTTAGGTGGCCAAAGTATCTGAGCTTCATCTTCAGGATCTGGCCTTCTAAAGAGCAGTCAGGTTGATCTCCTCTAGGACTGACCAGTTTGATGGCCTTGCGGTCCAAGGGACTCACAGGAGTCTTCTCCAGAACCACAATTCAGAGGCCTCAATTCTTTGGCGCTCAGCCTTCCTTATGGTCCAACTTTCACAGCCATACATTGCAATTGGGAAAACCATAGCTTAGTCCCATATGGAGATGTCTTTCAAACAGCAGTATTTGGTAAGTACAATATCCACTTTGGGTTTCGGACTGAACTTTAAAGATGCTATGCATGCTGCTAGGCCACTTTTGGGGATATGGATCAGCCCTACAGATAGCTCCTTAATATTCAGGCTAAAAGCTGGAGTGGATATACCACCCCATTGGCCTTGGACTACCTTCTTTTACTGCTGGGAAGACTACAATTCAGTGCACACTGTCCTAGGAGTAACTCCCATTGAATGGACTTCTGAGTGAGAATGCGTAAAACTGATCTGTAAATCTCTCCCATTAAAATACTCATTTCTTCAGGGAACCATGATCCTGTGGAGTTTGCTTTGTCCTGTTTTTAATCCTAAATATCTTATACTGTGAAACACTTAATTGCCAGCTCTCAAATAGTCACCACGGGCTACATCTTCCACAATGGTTTGAATGAAGCCTACAGGAGAAGATAAATTATACATCAATGTAGATATATATATATATTAATTGAGAGCTTTAGTCTTTACCTTTGTATATTGTCCTGTATATTTTTCTGAATGCATGCACCAGTTGTATGAATATTATATTTGTTCATTGTTCAAATAGAGAGATATAGAGGATTAAGGAAAGAGCTCACTTTAGCCCTTCCAAAGACCAAAGCTGCTCTACAATATGTTTTATTTTACCATCTACCCAACCTTGCTATCCTTCAGCTGACTGTTAGCCAAATCAGCCCCCATCAGGGTATTTGTGAACCCATGTGCTTTGCTTTATGCTTACAATATCTCTCATTCCCTTTCCGAGTGATCCTTTCTACCACCCATTTCTTCTTGCTACCCTGGATCTGGAGCAAACTTGAAATCTGCACAGTGACAACCATGATTTGAACTTGGGTGTTCACTTTGAAGGATCTTAAGAGCTCTGGTTCAGATGAGGACCCCATGCGTACGCCTGCATACACCTGCCCATAATGTGCTTGGTCTCCCTGCAGTCCTTTCAGCAGGCCCCTGTATCGAAGTAAGCTTCCTCTTTGGAGAATTTTCCAAGTCGAGGCTGTGGCATAAATAAATAACAGTTTCATCCTCTCCACTTCATCCCTAATGAATAGATCATTTGTTACGCGAAACTTGTGCATATGGGCTATTTAAATTGTCTTCACTTGATATTATAAGAAATATCATTCTTAATTCATTTGGCATTTTATTATTTTAGTTCTCCAAAAATAAATGAATTCTGAAAGGTTACTGGAGATGTTCCTATCAGACATCTTATCTGGCAGAGAACAGGAAGGAGGGGGAAAAATGGCAATGGACATTGCAAACCCTAATCTAAATGTGTCATTAGATTGCGAACAAGTTGTTAATGTCGTCCTTGAAAGCAACCTTGCACCAAAGATATGTAGAAGGTGGCATTGCTGCCGTTCGATGGAGCTGGCACCCAAACTCTTTCATTCTCCATCTATTTTATGGTGAAATGTATCATTTATAGGGGTTTCTGTTCAAATGAAACTAAGGACAGGAAAGTGGGTAGAACAAACTTCAACAAGGGAAATGGTACACTTCTATGATGAGGGATGTTTGGGTCAGTCTAGGGTTGATTGATTGATTGATTGATTCATTCATTCACCGCTGCATTTTTTTCAATGGAGGGGAAGTTACCAGATTTCTGCTTATTTCTGCCGACAACCAGTTAACCCCCAGCATAGCTCCTGAAAGCCGATCCAGGCAGAAAAGATTTCATACTTTTTATGTTTAATGCAGTTGCTGTTTTCACTTTGCTTTTACTGTTTTTATCACCGTGTTGGTTTTCATTATGTGGTTTATTGTTGCATGCCACCTTGCAAGGGTTCCTGCCATGAGAGGCAAACCAAGAAATATCTTTGATCAATAAGGTGTAGTCCATTGCATGTTTCAGCAGAGATGAAAAAAAATCCTACAACTCTCAGCATTTCCCAGTATGGCTGGTTTGGAGCTGCTTGGAGCTGCAGGTCTTTTTTCTGTCCAAACATGCTTGGGAATACATGCTAAAGAAAACAATTATACCACACGAAGGGTTTCTTTGTTATTGGGTAGCCAACAAAACCAATCCTATTCTAAAACATGCAAAATGTTCAATTGTGAAGAAAGTCAATTGTTGACTTGAGTAGGGAAATCCAGCCTTTTTCTATCTGTATTTAAGAGGTAGTCAAATGTCTTTTATCCCATTGCCCACCCTTGAAAGACTCTGGTCTCCAGCCCTTTGGAAAAATGCACCCAAAGCCTGCCATGTTTTATGGAATTTTCACCAACCTGTGACGTTCTGTGTATTTTCTTTAACTCAGTGTAAACTCCATGAGCAGAACACACATTGACACTAAGATTGCTACATTCCAGAAGCTGAAGAGAGATCTGAGATACATGAAATGGGGTCTTTAAGAAAATCATGCAAATCTTACTGCACTTTGCAGAAGCTTCCATACATTGGCACAATTGCATTTACGTATTATTCCGTAAAGTGAGACTTATGCAAGTCCAGGGATTCAGGAGGAGAGTCTTTTGAGGAGTCAGTGACTTAGATTCATAGAAATCTGAAGCTGTTTGAATCTGTTCTGATTCTTCATTTTGAGTAAGACGGAGATGATCCCTTGGAAAGAGCTTGTTTCTTGGATGGCAAGCACAATAAGGATATCCCTCATTGAGGATATCCCACAATGATACCCACAATGAGGATATCCCTCAAGGGGATGGGGAGCTTCTGGTGGCAGGAGATAAAATCAGTAGAAACATAAAAGGCTGTTTTTGTGATGTGTGTGTGAGTGGACTACATGGGGAATTGCCTGCCTGGTGTGAACATTGCAGAAGCCACATTGTAGATGACACAGGGTAGAGTCAGTGGTCATCATCCGTGCTGATACCAATGGCGTGGTGAAATGTGCTGCCATGGGAAGTGATGATGACCACCAATCGAGATGAAGGGGATGAGGCAGATTCATGAGGGAGGAGGCTACCAGCCTTGCTGGCCATGTGCTCCCCCTTTCACCAGAGGTGGCATCCCTGCATACACCTGTTGCTGAGGAGCTTGGCAAGAGGAGGTCCCCACTAGAAGGTTGCTGTGGACAGATGGTTTGCCTGGGTGTGTACAGTGTACTGGACTAGATAGACCTTTGGTCCAATCCAGCATGCTCTTGACCTAAGGGCAGTCTCTGAGTCATGTTGCTGAAGTGAGGGGAAGGTCCAGACCTCACTGGCAGAACACATGCTATGTATGAAGAAGGTCCAGCCTTCCGCCTGTAGCATTTCCACATAAAACAACCTTGGAGAGCATCAGCCAAACAGTGCAGGCCACACTAGGGTAGACTGACCAGGAATCGTACTCAAGACTTCTGATTGGATGCTACTGGACTGGGGAATCACCACCCCATTCAGGAACCAACTGCCATCCTCTCAGAACCAGATCATGGCAGCCCTTCATGCATAGGTGAAGGAGGAGTCTCTTTCGCAGAGGAAAGCTCCTGGATTCCCTGGGCTGCCCCCCGAACTCTGGCCTGCCTTCTCACAGCCATGAGTCTGACAACCTGATGAGTGAGATGAGTGATTCCATGCAGGAATGGAATGCTGTACAAACACTGCACAAGTAGTTTCCCTCTTCCACATACGTGGCTTGTACAGCACATGCTGTCAAAGAAGCTTGCCAGTGGCATGGCAAGAATTCCAGAAGCATTGGTGGCCTTCCTCTTATCTCAGTTCTCTTCCCAAGCACAAGGGGGAGTCCGATGAGTAGAAGGGCCAGGATTCTGAAGGGACTGCTGCAACCCTAGCAGAGGCAGTCTAAAGCATCTACCTTTCTCTAATGCCTGTGTCTTGTGACTTAACTATTGTGCATTGCATGTACTGTCTTAGCTGTTAACCATTTTAAAATGATTTCTTTAATTCTGTATTATTCTTACACTACATTTCTATCACTCTGCCGTCAAAAGTGCATATAGTCAAGGCTATGGTTTTCCCAGTTGTAATGTATGGCTGTGAAAGCTGAACCATAAGGAAGGCTGTGCGCCAAAGAATTGAGGCCTCTGAATTGTGGTTCTGGAGAAGACTCCTGTGAGTCCCTTGGACCGCAAGGTGATCAAACCAGTCAGTCCTAGAGGAGATCAACCCTGACTGCTCTTTAGAAGGCCAGATCCTGAAGATGGAACTCAAATACTTTGGCCACCTAATGAGAAGGAAGGACTCCCTGGAGAAGACCCTGATGCTGGGAAGGATGGACGGCAAAAGAAGAAGGGGATGGCAGAGGATGAGGTGGCTGGATGGAGTCACTGAAGCAGTGGGCGTGAGCTTAACTGGACTCTGGGAGATGGTGGAGGACAGGACAGCCTGGAGGAGTGTTGTCCATGGGGTCGTGATGGGTCGGATGCAACTTTGCAACTAACAACAACATAGTTTAAGCTCTCTTGTAGGTTCAAGATTTTTTATTCACCCCTTCGAATTTCACCCAGGGCAGATCCTGCTTAGCTTCCAAGATAAGGCAGGATCAGGCACCTCAGGCTACACAGAAGCTATTCTTCCATGGTTCTGTTTAAGAACAGTTGTAAAACCCTCAGAGAGAATTGGCTCTTGGGTGTTGCAGAAGTTAAATAAAATAAATATAGTGTGTGTGTGTCATTGTGTGCACATAGTTGCACATGATCCTGAGTGGTTTCTCCTTTTAAGATCCCAACAGAGTGTTCATTTGTCAAGGACCAAGGGTTTATTCTGCATATGAGGAGGAAGCAATTCCATTGCAAGGGCAGGAAGAAATTTCCTCCTTCTTTCATGTGCACTTTCTAAGCCAAACTGAAAATTTAGAAAAGCAAAATGTTCTGCTCTTTTTGATGAAAATCAAGCATTTGGAAAGTATCAGCAAGAGCAGGGAAGGTTATAGGAGAACGCAAAGCACCTTCTTGCCTACAGCTATTTTTCCATACAAGAACTCAAATTCCAGATTGTTTTCCACGCAGGAGAAAAGATATGAATTCTCTCTCTCTCTCTCAAATTGAGTTTGAGAAGGAAAATAGCAGAGGGAGAAGTCTTAATCTTTGTCTGCCATTTCTTTCCCCAAGTTTGCAATAACCTGGAGCTGCTCTTCCACAGTGGTGCAGATGTCAAGGGAAAATGTCACAGGGAAAGATGTCAAAGATCACCGAATTTTTCTGAACATCATCTGGTGGCTCATTTCTTGGCCTGTTCCATTCACATTTGCCGCTGCTGCTTATTCTGTGTGAACAGGAAGCTTATGCGACTGAGCAGCAATCAAATGGGGTATTTGTGCAGATCTCTCCAAATTTGGACAAATATCCTCCATAAACTAAAGCAGGAAGGATTTGGTTTACTGAGGCATTTTGCACACATTGGGGAATTTGCATAAGCTGAGTGAGATGGATGTGGGTACATATTTTTGTAGGCTGCATGCTCATACTTCCTTTCAGAGCTGTGAAGAAACATGCTCACATGTTTTGGAAGCAAAAACCAAATCTTGTGTGTCCCCACTTTCTTTACTTTTAAAAGTTTAGGCGTTTGGAACATATGAATCATGATTTGATGTATTCCTCATGTGGTTCATATTGAAAATTTCCAGGAACTAGACTCTTACAAAGGAGCCCACGAATATTATGGGTACAGATTCTGATTCTCCTCCTCCTCCTCCTCTCCCCCTCCCCCACCCTCTCCCTCTCCCTCTCCTTCCCCTTCCCCTTCTTCTATACCACCCACAGCCAAAGCTCTCTGGACAGTTTGCAACACATTATAAAAACAATAAAATGCAATAGATAAAAACATTAAGAATTAAACATTAATTTAAAATAATATAAAAGGATATTAAAAGACAACAAAGACAATTAGAGAAAGCCCTGACCAAGAGTAAAAGAAAAGCACCTGCTAATTGTCTTAGGCCCCAAAATGACCAGAGAAGCCTTTAAAGGTCTCTGCGAAGAGGGTTGTCTTAACCCGGTGGGAAAAAGATGGCAAATTTGGGGCCAGGTGGGAGGTTGTTCCAAAGATGGGGGCTACCACCAAAAAGACCCTCCACTGACTTGCCACCTTCTGAGCCTCTTGATGGTCTGGCACCTGGAGGAAGGCCCCAGAAGATGAGTGTAGAGTCCAGGTAGATTGGGGTTGGGACAGGTGCTCCAACAGGTATTGCAGTCCCAAGCTGTATAGGACTTTATAGGTTAAGACCAGCACCATGAACTGGGACTGAAAGCACACAGTCAGTCAGTGCAGTTGTTCCAGAACTGGTCTTATGTGTTTGGACCTCCAGGTCCCTGGCTGCTGCTCCTGAACTGTCTTCAAGGGCAGCTCAATGTAGAGTGCATTGCAGTAATCTAATCCAGAGATTACCGGAGCATGGATTTCTGAAGCCAGGCTATCCCTGTCCAGGAATGGGTGTCATTAATCATAGGATTTAGCTTAAAAAATACAAATGCACAGAAATAAAAGCAAGTACAATGTACTAAGTCAAAATAACCTTAAAACATTCCATGATTTATATTATTTATTTATTTACATATTTATATGCCGCCCCCTTACAAACAAGCCATATTAGAAACCGATACCAAAACTATTCCATAATCCATTTTACATAACCACCCTGAACATCTAGAAATTAGAGCTCTGATGCAAAAGTAGATCTTGCCATTTTCACTATGAACTGTTTGCTTTGATCTGCTAAAAGAAAAGACACACAAGCAGAAACAGAATCACTCTGGAATAGGTAACAGTAGGGGAGTAAACCTCATTATGCCACTTTTTCCTAATAGCCAGTATTCTCATTTTGCCCATTTCCTTTGCTATTGACTTCTGTAATGTCATTTGTTTGTTTGTTTGTTTTACTTTAAAGCTGGCCTAGGTGGCCGGCTTTAGCATAATAAAGGGTTTTACTTAGAAAGGCTTTCTCCCAGCCTACTAGGAAGGATGGGGAGAAGAATAACAATGACACAGATGGAGAAGCCCCTCTTTTCAATCCTGGTAGAACTTGACACAGTTGAAAACACACCAGGCAGCTCAGGTAAAGATGCACCCATCCGTCATAGAGATACACCTTACTTCTTCCTCCCAGTCACTACCTGTTCCCTCTGGCACCTGCAGAGGAGTAGTTTTCTTTCAACCATTTCACAAAATCTACCCTGGATGGGTGGAAATGAGTTTTGAGCTTATCTCTTGGTTCTTCTGTTTGCAGGACATTGTGGTCCACAGGGTAACTGCATCAGACTTGCATAGAGATTCTGAGACCTCCCACTGTGTATTTTCATACACAACGTTCAATGGCATTCTCTCACTCTCTCAATCTCTCTCCCACAACTCTCTCTCTCCCCACCATCCCATATATATGAGGTGTGTCCAGAAAGTAATGAGAAAGATATTTTAAAAATGCTTTTATTGAAAAATTTTACAACCGAACATTGTCTCCTCCAAAGTGTGCACCTTGTGAGTGTACACAATGCTCCCAGCGATTGTTCCATTCTTCAGAGCATCCTTGGAAGTCTTCAAGTGGGATGGCGTTCAGAGCCTACATAGTGGCTCTTTTAATGTTATCCACACAACCAAAACGGTGTCCTTTCAAACTGTTCTTCATCTTTGGGAGGATGGAAAAGTTGCAAGGAGCCAAGTTGGGGCTGTCGGGTGAGTGGGAAGCACCATGACGTGTTTTTCAGCCCAAAACTCCCTGACAGCCAGAGCACTGTGGCTCGGTGCATTGTCGTGATGAAGGATCCAAGCTGAGCTGCTCTCAACTTGTGCCATTGGTACACTTGTGCAGATGATAGTGCAGCTTCCCCCTAAGCTTTCCTCCCCAATTCCAAAGTTTCTGGTGCACTTTTGCCCAATTTCACCCAATTTTATTGTGTACCGCCATTCCAAACTCGCTTGCATTTTTCCTAATATGAGGCACTTGAACAGGGTTTCACAAACAAGAACGTCTCAACTCTGATGGGGCTGGAATGCAACTGATCAGTGTTCTAACGTATAGTTGGCACCCCACCCCAAGTGACCTTGGCCAGCTTCTCCCTTCATGGAGTCCTTCTCAAGTGAAGAGAATTCATTCTCATTACTTTCTGGACACACCTTGTATGTATGTACCATCCCATGAAGATGGTCATCTTTTCTCCAGATCCTACCTCTGGGACAGATTCTACAGCTTGACTTAGCAATATGGCCATGGAACACTCTTGACGGAAGGTTGATGGACTGCAATGTGGAGCCAAGCCCTCCCTTTGTAAAGAGATGAGACGTCTTAGTAAAATAAAGACACCACGTGAAGAAGTTCTCCTCCATCTCATATTAAGGAAGGGACAGTGAAGACACGTATGTGCCCAAAAGCTCCTAGACCTTCACTCCTTCTCTAGGTCACTGAATCTCACTTCTGCAATGCTCCCAGGGGACAAGGTATCCTGCAAAAGTGATGAGATATTTGGTCTAGCTTTCATATCATCCGACACATCCTGATCCTGCCAAGGGACTCATTCTATCATATGAAACAAAGTTTTCTTCTGTTCCGTTCCTCATAGTTTCTGATGCAAATTAGGGGAATATATTCAATCCCACCCCCGCCCCCACCCCTGACATCCTTGACTTTCAAAAATCAAATGTGAACTCATTTCGAAATACCAGCAGTGTTTGAATTTTAAATTAACCTATTTACAATGAAACTATGCCTGCTGATTGCCATCATCTTCAGGAAAATTAACAGTAACGATCATTGGCGTCATAATGCAATTTCCCCGCAAAAATCACATAGGCTTCATTACTGTTTACATAAATTGTCATAAATACCAATTATAGCTGAACATAAAATGTAATGCTCTCTTTTTTTAATCATAATCACACAATTGTTCTTCTAATTCATATGCTGGGGGAATAGGGTTTTGATTCAACCTTTGTTGCGAACAAAATGTTTTGCTGGTAGTTCGTTTTGCTCGAAGAGTCCGTTGGCTTCCTTTCAAAAATTATTCTCTCCCTCTCACCATTCAGATCAGTTAATCTTTGTCCGCTGTTTGCTTTGTCCTCTAATGCACGGAGAAGAACATGTAGGAGATCCAGCTAATAGCAGACAAGGGGAAATGTACCGCGTGTGTCCTCTAGACATCAGGCATTGGGTTGGAGAGGGACAATCATTTCCGGTGGGGATTTACAACATCATTTTGTGCAATTACGTTGCAGACCCCATAAAGAAATAATGCAATAATAAACCTGTTCAAAGGGCAAATTTGTTACACCAATTTCTGTTTCCCCTATAAGTCAGCAGAACAAATAACTGATAAGAGGAATAATGTACTAAATTACTAATTTGATGCAGGAGAAAAGCACAGCAGGGAGTCAGGGTCTAGCCATTTTATTTAAGTTTGCAGTGGTATCTCACAGCTGACGCTGAATTTCAGCGAAGACAAATTTGGAGGATGCATTTGGAGGTCCCTGCCTGGGTGTTGCACCTGAGTGTTGTCGAAGCAAGCAAAAATCTGGCAGAGCTTGCAAAATGTTTGGAAGAGGGGCACGGGCTCTACTCAAACTGCATGAAAGACCAGTGAATCGGGGTCCGATGTTCATCATGAATGCGCAAGAGACGTCAGGTCATCTAAAGTAACCCTCCCAACCTACACATGAGGATATGTATAAGGCAGGCTTTCCCAATCCAAAGGATGGCCTCAATTTTATGCAATGCACTATACAAATACTCTGCGCTGGCTTTTGTTTCTTTGTTCTGCCAAATATGCCACAAATCCGAACATGTGAGATCATGCCAGTCTGCTGTTCACTGCTGTGCATATGAACCCCCACTGCTGAGGAGATTTTGCCTCTGACTGCTTGAGCTAAGTTGTCGGAAAGACAAGCCCAATGCCAGCCATAGTCAGGCCAGCAAGACTTGCAATCCCGATGTGGAATGCCATCATCCTCTGCTGTCTGTCATTCTCAGAGGTGGACACCATGCACTGGATTGGTCTTTGCAACAGACCATAATACTTCAGACCAGAAGGAATGTTGTTCCGGGTCTGTAGCTTGTTTGAGCAGGGTGATAATTCTGTACTCTGCTCTGACTACAGAGGGCATGTACTTCCCAGGAAGCACATTTGAGAAGGAGAAAGGGGGAGAATGATTTCATGAAGACCTTGCAAAGAAATGAAATGCAGTGGAGCATTTAACGGGGTATTCTCACAAAATGTGAGGACTGAGGATTAAGGGCTTTTGGAGTGGGGTGTGTGTGGGTCCAGACAATGCTTCCAGCCTGAGAAAGATGCAACAGGCCGTGCTCAGTATCACGGGAACAGTTGCTTCGATGATCAAAGCTGTATTTGCCAGGTTGGTGTGTCTCCATCTCACATCACTCAAGCAATATCTACGTACTGTGCTCATCCAGGCTCTGACCAATGATGTGGGCTCCTTTTGCTGTTTGATTCATGACCACAGAACTCAGATCAGTTCCTGTTGTTCCACGGGAAAGTCCACGGGTTTGCATGACGCTTCTTCTCTTAGTCAAGATGCAATTTCAGCTGTAGTTCTGCAAGATGATGTACATTCTGACATTCGTTTCCAGTGTTAAGTCTATGTGAGAAGTTATGCCATTTGTTTCTGAGATGATCTGCAGCAAATTTGTGGATATCATGAAGACAAACATCCTGTGACATAAGCTGTGAAATGTCAAGAAAGTACATATAGATTCCTCGTAAAGCATATCTGTCTTCAACCTCAAATATCACTCTGAAATATTAGTTCGATAAAACACATGCTGATGTTGTCAGACTTCCAATCAGGTCCAGAAAACCCACGACTCATTTTTCGGATAGTGTTGAGGCATAAACAATGAAAAATCCATGTCCCCACACTGGTACACTTTTTGTCACAGAGGAACTGAAGGTTTTGGAAGCTACAGAGGAAAGCAATGACGAGGACAACCCTAGATGTTCTGACGGTTTTCTATTAATTCAATTTGCTTCCATATCCACAACTTCCAGCTACCAGGGACATAAAAGGAAACTGACCAAACACTTGTGTTCATTGCATCGCACTGCATTCATTTATTTTATTCTGTGTATGTTCTGCAATTCTACTCCAAGGATGGCCGAGGAAAGAAGCACTGACAACAGTACTGATTCAATTCATCCAATGTGCATCTTGGCCGTCAGGATTCTCCTTTGTCCCTGGACCAAGAAGCAGGGGAAAACAGAACCACAGATATTTGGGGGAGGGATGGGTGTCTTTCTTGGAGCACAGTAACGAGAAGACGACGGAGAAGAAAAAAGACCCATCAGGAAAGAAGGCTTAAAAATGCAACAGTTAAAAATTAACTACCAAGTGTGGAAGAGAAGATTTATTGGACACTCACCTCCAGGGCCCTGGTTTGAATCCTGATCTAACGAGACTGACCAAATGTCACTCTAATTAGATGGCAATAAAAGATCCAGTGCAAAATGAATTCTGTGGCCTGAACTCAGCTCCAAGTGGACATTTGTCTTCATTACGACCTCGGCATATGCTTGGCACAGCCTGGACTTCTGTCTTTAAAGAGGCTCATAAGTTAATGAGTAGGAAGACTGAAACATTTTGCCTGGTATCTGGACCAGAGACTTAGCAAAACAGTATGAGGAGATGCGGGGAGGGGGATCTTGTTCCGTGGACTCATAATTTTCCACTGCCACTCCAGATGGGCTTCCTGTAGTTACTTTCTTTATTTAAAATGGCTTGACTTGCTGAAGCAATGAGCAGCTCCGTTCACACACGTGCCTCCGGGGTAACAAGTACTGGCGGAAGATCCACTGCCCCGTTTTGTCTGCCTTAGCTCCAGTGTGAGCAGGTGTTTTCTGGTGCAAGACCCAGGTTGGCAGGTGAGCGGCGCACGTGAGTATGCAGGATTCAAGTGACAAGCATCTGCGGCATGCAGAACACAGCTGCCTTTACTGCCAAAATGCATTTCTTCCAGGCTTGGTGTTTCGCTTTGAAAGTGGAGAGTTGCATATGCAAACAATATTCTTATTATTGTTATTATTATTTTCTGAAATGCATAAATACGCTCATCAAACTGGCAACTTTGGAGCAGCTGCAGCATCCTAAAACCAAGAGATGCAGCTTGTTTGCAAGCTAAATGTGTAGTCCTCCACAGCTACTCCAAGTCTGGAGGGACATTATAAACAGGGTAAATGTGTCTATTTCAGCACAGCTCATTGCTATAGAATTTCAGCCACAGACTGGCTCCCGGAAAGGTTGAGCAAACCTCCACCGGCCCCCAGTCGCCTACCCCTGGTTTGCAGAAAAATATGATGAATCAGTACCTTACCCACTTGTCAATAGACCAGCAGTCCCTTCCTAGCATGTGTGATAGCGTTGGCAAAGATAAAGGTAGGCCTTTATGGTTTTGCAAGAGCTCGATGGAAGTGGCGAGGCGATATTGGAGGGCAAAGCATGGCAGGGATGACCCCCGTTGAAGTGCACTGGACAGACTGCCACAAGAGAAAGGGCCTTCTGCTCCTGTGTTGAAGATTTCTTCCACATGCATAACTATTTTCCAGAAGAGAATAGTTTTCAAATTCAGGAAAAATGCCATGTCTGTCTGGTTCAGTGTTTTTGTGCTTACCTTACTCACGGAGTAGCTGACACGTGTGTGTGTGTGTGTGTGTGTGTGTGTGTGTCCCTGCCTTTCACGGGCAGTCCTGCAACTTCCTGGGCTACCCACACTTCCGTTAAAGTGGGGTGGACTTCATACAGGGAGAATCCTCCAATAGCTAGTAGACCTGCATGGGAAATTAACTTCACTTGATTTTTGCTCAAGATGTACCGAGTTTGCTTCAACAAAGAGTCAGGCACAATCTGTGGTCAACGTCTCTGTATTTCCAACTTTACAGTGTGATTGGCAGACCAGAAATAGAACATGTCTGACAGCATGCACTCGTGTGAAAAACACAGGTGAACATAAAAGCATGCTGGGGCGGAGGGGATCACACGTTAAAGGCACATTAAATTGTGCATTTCCAAGATGTGCAGAATGTGCAGATGTGCAGAATGAAGATATGCAAATGCATGTGGATTTTCAAGAGAAGAGAGGAGAGGAGAGGAGAGGAAGCTTGCAAACTGATACAGTCTTGAGTCGGAAAGAATTTTGAGGTGGAATTGCAAGAATCCAGTGAACTCAGTTTTGCTTGATCCACCTGTCCCTGCCCACATGGCCTCTCTCTGCCAGCAGCCCAAGAAGCTGACAAGCAGTGGAGATGCATGTAACAGAAACACAGAAACAGAGCAAGTCAGAAGGGGTCTCTCGGGCTATCTAGTCTGACCCCCGGCTCCAGCTGGCTCTGCTCACAACATGCCCACCATGTGCATGTCCAGCCTGTCTTTGAACACCGAAGGGGCCTCAGTCACCTCCCATGGAAACAAAACTAAACAGTACCCTATTGCCTAATTTCCCCTGCCATCTTCATGGCCCCACCTTTCCCCCACCACGCATAGCATTTCCTTAAACAACATGAGTTACGGGGCTTGGTGAAGGATGCAAGCAGTGACTACGACATCTACTGGGTTTTGCCCCATGCAACAGGAGCACAATAAAACCCAAAAACCAGAAGAAAAAAGGAAAAAAAAGTGAACTCCACCTCTGAGGAACTGTTGGAAACATCTCTCCTCCCTGGAGAAGCGCAGTGGGGTCGTCCCCTCACCCCATTTATCTGCCCATAAATAGGCTAGAGAATGTGGAGAGACAGTTGGCATTCAGCTGTAGGACCTTCTCCTTGTGGGGCACATGGATGTGTTCCCCACAGAGTTGCCTCGCATCAGTGTGGGTAGCTTTTCAGTGCCACCCGGTAGATTGTGTGTTATGCTCAACACTGCATTCTGCTAGATACAGTGGGGAAATTAACTTTTCTTTTCTCCCAGGCATTTCAGAATTTAAATGTTATGGCTGTTTTTATATCTTTTATATTTATTCCAGTCTCATTTGCATGGCTTTTTATTCTTTTTGCTTTTTTGTAATCTGCCCAGAAAATGTCTCTTAAAAATTAATACATAAATAAAATGGCGGGAGGGGGGCTGCATTTCAGTGGCATAGGGTGGGGAGAAGGGATAGATTTAGAGTGATATCAGAAGGAAAAGAAAGCACCGCAATCAGCTTGGGTGTATTTATCTGTTTCAGGGGCAGGAAAAAGCAAAGGTCTTCATTTCGTGCTTGCTGGAAATGCTCAGAGGCTTGCAAATTCAGTGGCACATCTCGGGAACATCTGTCCTGGAAACCCAACACTAATCTGAGGAGAATAATATACCCGGAGAAAAGAAAAACCGCCCCTAGGCTTCAGCGAATGGGGCAGCATAAAAGTTCTCTAAATAAATAAATAAAATAAATAAATAAAAATGAACTGGATGAAAGAGGAAACGGAGGGGCAAGCCGAGCGTATGCTTGCTCGGAATCTCCTAGCACTAAGTTCTTGACTCTCAGCTTGGCCCTGGGAGTGTGGTCCGCCATCTCCACATCCATTGCTTCAGCAGAGCCATGGCACCCTGAAACACAGGGTTCTCAGATCATTGAGGGGACAATGGGAGGTCAATATGGTCACTATGGTCACCAGAGCTCTCCTGGTGGTCCTAGGTTCTGAGTGGATGTGCCAGAGCATTGGGACAAACCCAGCTGACATGGAAGACACCTCAGTTTGCTGGTGAGTCATGAAGTTCTCTCTGGACAGATAAAGCTGCAAGCTCTTTGCCTGGTTATAGAAGGCAGCAAGGCAGAGGAAGAAGCTGAGGGCTAGGTGCAGAACACGTTTGTCAATGTGGGGTATGAGTTACGGGTGCTGGGCTGGAGCTCAGGAGAGTAGAGTTCTAGTCCCTACTCAGCGATGGAAGCCCCTTGATGACTTTGGGCCAGTTGCTGCCTCTCAACCTAACCTTCCTCACAAGGTTGTTGTTGTGAGGTTAAAATGAAGAGGGTGCAGATTTTGTACACTGTTTTGGATTCCTGGCAGAAGGAAGGAAGGCAGGATATGAATGTAGTAATGGTACTACCATACCTCAAGGTAATTACATGTTGGTGCGACAGCCTACATGGGTCAGATCCGGCAGTCATACAGGGCTCAAAGACAACTGCAGCTCAGGATGAGAGGATCTATAGCTTTGGTTTCTTTCAGGTTTACATTATTCCATAATTAAATGCAGTTTTCCCCAAACTTTGAAAATGTTTGTTTTCCAACCTTAAGTTCAGATCATCTCAGACTTTAAGGTTTTTGTCAAGTTCACACCTTTCTTTTCTTTTTCTTTTTTTTTTGGGGGGGGGTGCACCATTTGCCTAATACACATTTTGACAGGCCATGTCCTTGCTATAACATTAAACAAAAACATCATTTTCACTCATATGCATTTTTAGTGCCCTTTCCCCTAGTACACACTAACACTGGCTAGAGGACTCCCCTGAACATTTGAAAGGAGTGCACATTTTGAAGGCTGAGTTTCCGTTTGCGGGTCAATACACCAGCTGACCTTTCTCCTTACAAAGTTACAGGATACAAGAAAGCAGAAAAGATGCCACAATTTTTTTCATGATTGAACTGAAGCAATCCTGTAGAGGAGCTTTCCTTTGTAAATATTACAAAATCCATGCTTCAGAGAGAAAATGAAGTGGGGATGATTAGAACAAAGGGACCACAAAAGACATGAGGTTGTACTTTAACCTTATGTTTGATCTTGAGGTGAGGATGCTCCGGTGATCATTTGAAGACCTGGAAGTTATCACCTTCTCCACTGCCACTTTTATTCTGAGCTTTAGACAAGGTATCCATGGTAGCAGATGCCATCCCTAAGACAGGTTCACCACTATGGAGCAGCCTGGATAGCTCCCGTGAAGTTCAGAATAAAAGCAGCCATGGATAAGGAACCCCAGCCTCTCATGGTAGGCTGGCCAATGTGCTTGCACACATATGGGTAACTCCTAATAACTGAGGCAGAAGGAACTTGGGTGTGCTCTTTGAGTACAAAGTGCATGGGCAGCTAAAAGCACTAGCCCGCATCTACCATAGGATCATCTTGTTCTTGGGTGTCCCATGGAAGGACTTTCCCAGCAAACCCAACCCTATAAAGCCATTGATATGTAGCAGCTTTCTCAGTCTGGGCCAGTAAAAAGACTCAGCTCTCCTCAGATTGCTTCTACCTGCATTTTCCCAGCCTGCCTCCTGGTCTGCATACAAACTTAAGACTCAGAAAAATCCCTCTTGCATCGAGGTCTCTCTAATCCTGTTTCTTGTTTCCAGCAGTGGTCAGCCACATGCTGTTTGTTTATTAGATTTCTACACTGTCCTTCATTATAAGCATCACCAGGGAAGTTTGCAATAAAAGCATACACACATAAAAAGGCAATAAAAGGAGTCCATGAGAGGCATATGGACACAACAGTCCTTCTCTGCTGTTTCCATCTGTGTAACTGATCTTCAGTTTCCTAACATGGACGCTCCATATAGCAATCACGCACTGATATTGCCCATGCCTTTGGCCAGCCCCCATCCAAAGCAGTCTTAGCTTCTGGCCCTTAGCACATCTCGTGAAGTGGGTTCCATAATGTGTTCATCTACTGCTGGGTCAGCATCGGGATAGGTGTGGTCGGGCATCAACAAAGGGCTGCATCTGGCAGATCCCTTCTGACAAGAATGCCTGCTATTTCTCCTCCTCCTCCACCACTGCAACCTGCTTGTTCAACCCAAACAATGATGATGGGAAGAAGAAGAAGGAGTCGGAAGCAGAACAACACATTTGCTCAATGGCTTTCTGCCTGTCAGACAAGCAAGTGGAACAAAGTGGAGAAACAAGAGATCTAGCAGTTACTGATAAACATGTGAGATGCCAGGCTGGATCTCCTTCAGGCATTGGGAGTGATTTGCCCAAGGCCTCCTGAGAACCAGCAGAGGGTCTTGGTCCAACTCCAGTCAATGTCATCATCCTGATTTATGGTGTTCTTGTGTATTTTCATCTACTCTGGCTACATCATACTCAGAAAGATGCCAGCTCATGTTTGGGGCTGGCCTCATCTCCTCCAGCCATCACAGTTCATGCTCACATGGATTTTAGTACCTTTGTTTCCTTGATTCATCTCCACAAACATTGTCTCTGTTTTGATAATACCATAGATACGCACCCGATGGAAGCATACTGCTGGGTCATTGCTAATCCGCCTGGTGCTTCTAAGTAAATAAATAAGAAAAGCAGTGGAAGCTTTTCTCAGAATCTTGGCTACTCTCCTATCATCACACATGTGAATCAGTTCTCAAGCACGTCATGGATTGGAAATGCAGTGTAGACTAACAGAAAATGTAAACACTTTGTGTGCATCGAGTGACCTTCACCAGCAACTGAAGCCTGACCATGTGCTGTGACCAGAAAGTTTAGTCCATAGTTTGGTCTTGTTTGTATGCATGTCCCTCAAAACCCCAACATGTTGACTGGCATCCTATGAGTAGGGCAGCCAAGTTTGGGGCCAAGTCATTTTTGCTATGCACACTTAAATTAAAAAGCAGGGTGCAAAGTGGGGGACGGCCCAGGATCTTTGATTGTACCCCGTTTCTCCTGTGTGTGTGTGTGTGTGTGTGTGTATCTACTTACATTGATTCTGGTGTACTGGCCGCTTCACCTCCTTTTCGGTTCAGTGTTGTTCCATGTCTTGCCTATATCAGCTAGGGAAGCAAGAAAAATTAACTTGGATTCCATTTTATGAGAAATTTCCTAATTTTGCACTTCTGAAAACATTAAGCAAACACAAAATTTGCACTTCTCTGAATTTAGTATTACAGTTCTACAGTCAAAAGGGAAATGCATACAGAAAAGAATATGTAGGACAATATTAAATGGTGAATTATATGATAAATATAGTTTGAAAAATAAGGGTATATTAGACCAAATACATATTGGAATCCATGCATTAGGAGATATTTGCACAGAAATGTTTATGATTTCCCAGCTTTACTTTAAATATAGACATGTATGTATTGTTTGAGTCAAATCAGACTTAAGACGGGTAAATTTCTAATGTGAGATGAATGAAAATCCCATTGGAAAAGGAGAGCAGAAAGATTCACCCAACCCTAATTCCATCTTGTGTGCCTTAAGGTCATCTGAAACCATGAAGGTTATGGGAACATCTCTTACCATTAAGAAATGCTCCAGTGGAACTCTTATCTCATGGAAGAAGTACTGAAGGCTCATGGACCATACTCGGAAACACTCCGGGGTTCAAGCCTCTGGTAGCTGGGAGGTCGCTTTCTTATTTTTTTCACTAACCACTGGTTCTGAGAGTTAACAGGAGTGGCTGAATACCCCAAACCACAAATCATAGCTTGTCAAAGCAACTTTTGCTGCTTTATCAAATGTACACAAAATGCTGAATCAGAACTTTGCATAGAAGAATCCCAGATTCTGAAGGAATGGATACAGTGCATCAGTTCCAGATGGTTTCAATCATGTTATGTAGCTGTGCGATGGGAGCTAAAATCAGGGAGGCCTCAGATGAATATTAGCGAAAGTGAGGGACTTTTCCCAGGGAATTACAGACCAAATAGCTTAACATCTGTTTCAGGTAAATTGCTTGAAAGCTGTATTAAGGGGGGTGGGATAGTAAGCACATACAAGGACGAGCCTGCTAGGAAAAAAAGCTTCAGCTGGGCTTCCACCAGGGTAAGTCCTACCTTACGAATCCTTTACTGTTCTTTCAGAATGAAAAAGAACACGTGGTTACCAGGACTTCCACAGTTCTTCACAGAAGGCTCCTGAGAAAACTTGGCAGTCATGGAGGAAGAAGAAAGGTCCTCCCATGTATGAATAATGTGTTAAATGACAGAAAGCAAAGAGTAGGGACAGGTGGTAAATTCTTCTGATCAAGAGATATAAGCAGTAGGGTTACGGAAGAAGAAAATAATGCTAGGCAAGCTGAGGGCAGAAGAAGGAGAAGACCAGATGTGACAGATGGATTCCATCATGGAAGCCACATACTTGAGTTTAGAAGGGCTAAGCAGGACTGGCAAGGATGTGGCATTCTGAAGGATGCTCATTCATAGAGTTGCCATAAGTTGGAGATTACTTGATGGCGTACAATAACAAAGGGCACTATTCCATGGGGATGTGCAGGGAAACCCAGGCTATCCTACTTATTCAGAAATGCTCTGGAATTGGGGGTGAACTGCAAAATGGACACGCTTGCTGATGATGCCAAATTATTTAAGATGCTTAAAATCAAATGGGATTGTGAAGACTTCCAGAATGATCTCTCCAGGCTGGTAGTATGGGCATCAAAACGGCAAATGCAGTTCGGTGTAAACAAGTATAAAGTGATATGCATTGGTAGTTGGAGGAACAAACAATGCCAAATTCCAACTATAAGTCAGTGGAATTTGAGATACTGGTGACTGACTAAAGGGAGATCTTGGAATTGTGCTGGAACGGAAAATATTTTTTCAGTGGCATACAGCCCTTATACAAATCTAGGCTGCAACTACTTGGAATACTGTGTCACTTCATCTAAAAATGATACTGCAGAAGTAGAAAAGTGCAGAAAATGGCAACCAAAATTATAGAGGGCTGCAACAGCTCCTGTCTGAGGAAAGGTCACAACAACTGAGATGGTCTAACATTAAAGAGGCCAACAAGGGAGACATGATGGAGGTGTATCAAATGATGTGACGGAAGTGGAGAGGAGCAAATTTCCCTCCTGCTTTCATAATACTGGAATTCAAAGGGGCTACCCCATGAAGCTGATCGGTGGGAGATTCGGGCCAGATCAAAGGAAGGACTCCTTCAGACTCTTCCCCAAGAGGCAGCGGAAGCCACCAATTTGAATCATGGACAATAACATGAGTGATGAGCCCAATGCTTCTTCCAAGGTCCGAAACAGTATGCGTATCTACTGCAGTTGCTGGGGAATATGGTCAGGAGGATGGAGTTGTGCTCATTCCATTGGTGGATTTCTTGTGGTCCATGGTGTGGACAGAATACTGGACTAGAGGGACCCTTGATCTTCACAAGGAGAGCTGTTCTTAGGTTGAATGAAGGCATCCCAGCATGGTTCTTCTTGGTGTACTTACTAGGTGTCAGTTGTTAGAAACAGCTTCGGATTTGTTATACATCAGTAAGCAAAGTTAGTAAATATTGTGCCTTATCCCCTAAGTCTAACTGGGATAACGTATTCTGTGTCCACCTCCCAGTACATCACAAAACCCCAACTCCATACAAGTGACAAATGCGAAATCCTGGCTCCTGCCGGGTTGCCCTGGAGTCATCCACCAGCACCAATCAGAATGGCGGACCAGACCTTATAAGATGATTGGGAGGGTATTCCACTGTTGTTTGAAATATTGTCCTAACATCCATCTCCTCTCCTCTCTTCTCTTCCCCCTTTTCTGCCTTTTGTTTTCCTAATTGAAATTCAGAATTCTGTAGGGGAGACAGCCGATTGAGACATTAACGAGTCCAACAGCTTAGCTGTGTGGCTTATTTTTTTGTCTTGAGTAATAGATTTATTTTTGCGGGCTCCTGCTGTGTCCTCTGCCTGCTACGATGATTGTCATTAGTTGCTGTTGCTTTGCTCTAGAGAGCATAGGAGGAGGGGTGTGGGAGTACGAAGGATGTGTTTGACAGTTCTGTCAAAGCTACTAGAAGCATCAGAAAGTTCAAAATCCACTATCAGGGACTGCATCTTTTGTGAAGACAGGAAACATCCTGAAATCACAGGGGTTCTATGCCTACTTCTTCCACTGCGGTTGCATCCCAAGCTATTCCACATGAGAACAGTTGGGTAAAGTGAGAAGACCCAAGCCAACCCCTCTCCCTGTTTCAGCCTCTGGAGTTGGTGGAGGTTTCCCCAAATGGCCTTCAATGGGAAATTCTGCATTCTACTGGTGTGGGTTGAAGCCACCAGTAAGCAGCATTCATAATGCTCCTGTTTCATGACTACCAGCTCCAAAATCTCCTATGCATCTCAGGAAAAGTCACAGTGCTGCCCAAACCCTCTCTTTTCTTTACTTGTCTAACTGAATGAAAGATGACAAGTATTTTCCAACAAGAACAACAACCAATTGGCTACATTGATCATGTTTTTAAGAACAAGGTTTGAACTCTTGAAGGTGGCAAAAGGCAAGGCAAAGGATCATGACTTCATTTTTGTTGTGGCTAATTCAGAAATTGGTGTTGGGTTTGAATTTTCTGGTAGAGATTAAGGAAGCCATGTACCTGTGTCTGAGCTGGGCTCAGAAAAGAAGAGCTGTGTTTCTTAAAAAGTATGCCCCAAATTAGAGATTTTACAAGCATCCCCACCCAAGGTACGAGGGACGTACTTTTTGTGTTAAATAAATTCTGTCAGCCTTTTACTCATTTTCATCTGCTCACTGATGGAATTGGACTTTTCTTAGGACTACATGAGAGTTTCATTCCATTTGCAAAAAGATACATCAGTGCTGGTTTGGAAGTCCAAATGCAATTCCACTGAAACAGCTCTTCCGAAATGTGAAAAAGAAAAAGTGGGGGTAACTGCAAATTATTAACACAATTTGGAAAAAGTATTTTCTCTGATGATTCCAGCATCTTCTGAGTTTTTTGTGGATTTTCCTACATCCATCTCTGATTTAGAGAACGGGTTTTCTGAGTTTTCCTCCTCTGAGTTGCACCAGCCTGCCCCAGCTCCCAAAGTCACCTTCCTGCTTTACCTTTAATTTACCCTGCAGCAAGGATGCAGGTAGCTGCAAAATCAAGCACAGCAAAAGTTCGGTCCAAGCATGTGCACTGAAACAGCCCCATCTTGCTTCCATGCTTACCCTGCTGCTCCATCCTCTGTCATTTACAGTCTGAATCATCAGCTTCTTGAGGCAAAGATTGTCCTGTTCCATCCTCCACAGTTGCATGCCCACTAGTGGCACTGTAGAAACAGACGATCATGATTAGTCTGTCCCTTGTTTCATTCTCCTCTGGTACCCTCATCTCAGACTGGAATCTTCTCATGTCCATAAACCCTGCTGGAAAGTAAGTGAAAGCATGAGTGGAGATGGTACTTTCAAGGCTCGGACACTGGGATGTTGAGTGGCAAATCAACCAAGGATGTTTTCCGTGTTTTCCAAACTGCATGGACCTAGCAACTGTTGGGAAATTCCAGAAAGTTAGCTCAGTTGTCCACCTGCATGGAATTCCCCAGGAGTCTATTTGGCTTCCTATATTGTTTCTTTCAATTTCTTTCCAAATAAAATTTCTAGTCTCCAATTTGAGCTTCAGGATTTGGGTTCTTTGTGTTTGCATTTCAAGACCCAACTTTGACCTGGATTTCATTTAAAATATGCCTTTCCAGCCAATGTGGCAAGAAACCCATCAATTTTATATACTTCCTAATTTCATTGGGTCCTTGTGAAGTTTCATCAGATAGACCTCAAACCGTATGATGATAACATTGAAATGCAAGTCACAAGCTTTAATTAGGTACAATCAGAAATCATGCGGTGACTTCATTAAGTATCATTAAGAATGATCAAAATATTGCTCTTAGGAAAAATACATCAAAAGCATGAATTTACACATTGATTAAACAAGATCTGCAATTTCTAAAAATCTGGTGTGAGGGGAAAAAAAGACGGGGGAAGAATGTAGCCAATTAAGTGCTTCTACCCTACTTAGCAACAAGGGATTGCTTAGCAACCAGAAATGTTGGGTGGAAAAAAAAAAGATGGCAGGGTACAAATTCTCATTCTCTACAAATGGATAAATAAGTAAGAGATGCCAAAATAGTAGAATAGAAAATGACATGGTGTTTCTTCCCTGCCTCCACAAGTGGAGTTGCTGCTTCATGAATAATGATGCATGTATATGTAGAGCTGAGAAAGACAGGAATAGGCCTTCTAAGGTGTCAGACCACAGGTCTATGTTTTCTACAAAAATTGGCAGGAGTGGTTGGATCTCTGAATTTGCTTAGGGCTTGAACTTGGGACTAGGGATTTATGAATGGCATTACATCCATTCTTTCTCTTGTTTTAGACATATTTTCTTCCATTGTCCACTCAATGAAGGAAGCAGACTTTTTTTTCCTCACCAGAATTTTATTCTATGAATTCTTCATCTGTGCCTATGGTCCAATGCACTAATTCACAGTAGCTATTGTGTACTAGTGCTTCTTCCCATTAACTAAGGTTGATGAGCAAGTTGTGTATATGAACATGAGCACTGAGGTGCATCAGTAGATGCTGGTGGTGATGATGGTGATGCAGATGCAGATGCAGATGGAGATGGAGATGCAGATGGAGGTGGTGGTGATGGTGATGGAGGTGGGGGTGGGGGTGGAGGTGGAGGTGGAGATGCAGATGCAGATGCAGATGGAGATGGAGATGGAGATGGAGATGCAGATGCAGATGGTGATGGTGATGGTGATGGAGGTGGAGGTGGAGATGGAGGTGAGGGTGGAGGTGGTGGTGGTGGTGGTGGTGGTGGTGGTGGAGATGCAGATGCAGATGGTGGTGGTGGTAGTGATGGAGATGGAGATGGAGATGGAGATACAGATGGTGATGGTGATGGTGATGGTGATGGAGGTGGTGGAGATACAGATGCAGATGGAGATGGAGATGGAGATGGAGATGGAGATGGTGGTGATCACTGCATTTACATGCCATCTTTGTTCATCTTGTGAGGAACCAGGAATCCATTCCCCCCCCCCCCCCGTGCCCCGTGGGAAACCCATGGCTCTGCTTATCCTCACAACGACTCCATGAGCTGAGCTGGGCTGAATGTCTATGACTGACTCGAGTGAGTCCACGGTCCCTAAAAGGCATGTTCATCATGAATTTACAGGAGCTGAAATGACAAGGGCTGTCATGGATAGGACACTTCGGACGTCCTCCATTCCTGGGGCTGCCATAGGTCAGAAATGACTCAAGGGCACAAGGCAGCAAGAAGGCAGCACAAAGCTCTTCTGCTCCCCACTCCGCCCCACCCCTCTGAGATGCATTCCCACTTTCGGAAGGGAAGCCAGAATGGTTCTTTGGCGCAGGGTGTGAGGGGAGGCCATCGGGATCAGAGCCCAGCCTGTCCCTTGCACCTGCATCAGCCTTACTGGCAGATCCACAAACAGGGCCCTGCAGACTACGGTGGCCATGGCAGATTTGGTCAGATCGCCTGATCCCAAGCTGTTTAGGGCTCTAACATGCGCCATTGGCACTTTAAATTGGGCTTGAACAGATCAACCACCAGAGCAGCTTGTGCACATTGTATGTACCTGCAGGCAAGTGACAAACTGCCTTCTGGACCCACACACCTTTGTGAACAACTTGAAAGGACGTCCCACCTGCAACAAATTACAGTATGGCGCATCAGATGTGGCAAGGGCACAGGGGAGCGGGCAAGGTCTGCTTTCTCCGCACTGGGAGCTGCCAGTGAATCAGAGTTGATTAAAGGTACCCCTGGCAAGTGATGCCACTGCTTTTCCTTAGCTGCTGCCAAACCTAGGAAACCTCCCTTAATGGCATGCTAATCTCTTTTGGAAGAAGTACAGCCCCATCTGGCCCCAGTTGAACAGCTCCCTTTCTCTAATCTGGACCCTTTTTCACATGGATCTTTCTAAACATGGCTCCAGAGACCTGACTCTGGTTTCCACAAGCTTCCTAGGTCTAGGAAAGGGCAATAAAAATAGAAATATAGGTTCTTTGTCTTTGTCTCTCTCTCCCTTTCTCTCCGTGTGTGTGTGTGTATTTGCACAAGCTGCACCTTCTGAGCAGAGTTCAAGGGAAGCACCATACAAAATGTCCTGCATTAATCTAACATGGGAATGTCCAGAACTATCTCTGGACATATAGTGGCATTAATGGCTATCAACTAAAGCTGGTAAAAAGCCATTGAACCCATCCGAGCACCAAAAGACCAAGATAGCTGAAGGAGGACCCTCATGTTACAAATATGCTTCTTTAATGAGAGAGAACCCCACCTGGAACATATCCCAAATCCTGGACCCAGCTGTAGGAGCTGCCTACCAACAGCAGCTCAGTCTTATCTGGATCAAGCTTCATCTAACAAACCTCTTTGTGTGTGCATGACTGTATGTATTCTAATCCGCAACACAACTTTCTCCAGTGGCTTTGTGCAGATATTAAAATCCACTGTGTGTGCCAGGTGACCTACAGCTCTCTATTTTTGTGTAATTAAAGGGATATGGAAAGGAAGCACATGTCGGGCTGTGCAAACTTCTGCATGCTTCACATCCTTTGCATTCCATGCATGTGGTGGAGGGCAAGAGTCCACCTTTGTTCCCCTACCACGTAGAATCATAGCATAGCAGAGTTGGAAGGGGCCATGAAGGCCATCGAGTCCAACCCCCTGCTGTTGCAGGGCACCACGTTACAGCATCCCACTCAGAGGGCTGCCCAGTGTCTTCTTGAATGTCTCCAGTGTGAGAGAGCCCCCCACCTCTCCAGGCAGCTGGTTCCACTGCCGTGTTGCTCTGGCAGTGAGGAAGCTTTTCCTGAAGCTTTGCTCTGTTCATATGCTTTGCACAGTCCTTCCACCATAGGAAGAGGTTTGCCAGCCTGGCTTGAATCAGGCCTATGGACCTATGAAGGTGAATAGAAACTGAAAACATTAAATCATACTGTTTGATTGGCCATTTAATTCCACCAGGGGGGCTGGAGATTACAGAAAGCCACTCAGAAGGAAGGGTGCGTAGAAATGTCTGACGTTATGCCCATTGGTGGTCCTGATCAGAGGAGGAAAATATTACAATAATTTGGTATTTTTTAAGAAAGTGATTACCAGGTGACACCATTAAGAAGTACCTGTGCACATTCATTTAATGGCCCAGTGCCTCTCGTACAGGTCTTGTGTAGTCACATTCAATCTCATCTGCTCCACATTAGGAAGAGTTTTCTTTCTGAGCGTGTTTATTTACTGCCAGGTCCGTAAGCATAAAGCACAGAATGAAGTAATAAATAATACCTTAAAGAGCCTTTCAGACAACTCAGGTCCTGGAGGACAAGCATTTTTTATTTCAAGGCATATGAACTCCGCTCCACCAGGCCTCAGTGGTAATTCTCTTTGTTCCATATTTCCCCAAACTGAAGAAACTCTTTCTTTTTTTCAATAGTGTCACATTTTTAAAAACAAACCTGCCTTTCAGATATATTGTCCAACGCTTTCAAACCTCAATAGGAACAAACATCCCTTCTGACGATGACAAATATCCATCTTCAGATAGCCCTGGAATGCATCGCTTCCACAAATGCGACCCAGGTGGCCCTCGTCCCCAGACAGCCACGGCAATCCCAATAATTACCCAAGATTGTCTCTTGGAAATGTCTTTCCGTCCCCCAGTATAAATGGTGGTGGACCAAAACTGGGAATCCTTCAGAGGTTTAACATGATCAATAGTTTTGTTTAGGTGTCGTTGCTGTTGACAATGACTTCGTCACAGTATCTTTGGCTATACTGGCGTTTCCAGTGCTAGAAGAAAAAGCTTCTTAACGCAGAGCTGATGATGGGGTGATACGAGACCTGCATGAAAGGCACCGACCAATTAAATGAATGTGCATGGTGACTTCTTAATGGTCTCCCTTGGTAACCATCTGAAGAAATACCAAATTATTACACTGATTTCTTTCTCTGGTCAGGGCCACTGATGGGCATAAAGCCGGAGATTGCACCAAACGCTTTCTCATTTCCTAAACCCCTCTCTGTGTCCATGGATTTAAAAGGTTTGTCAAGATCTGAAGCTCTGCGGGTGATGAACAGCATACGTCACCCTGCAAGTGTCTGCAGGACCAGGATATGGCCCATAGGTGCTTGCAAAGAGTGGGACCCTTGTGATCAGTCAGCACGGCTGGGAGCACTGGCACACTGCATAAGAGGGTTGTCTACATTGCTCAGGCTGGTCACAGAGACATGGGCCTTTGTGGGGGTTCTGGTGTGTCCCAGCCTTCACCTGTACCTTGTATCCTGCCAGCTCTGGCTTCTGCCCTTGCCTTCTGCCTGACTGATCCTTGTTCTCCCTGACTTTGCCTTGCTCCAAGCCCTGCTTTGCCTTCCTGGCATTTGACTCAAGCTTGCCTCTGGATCTTGCTTTGGGCCATGGATGTGACACATCTTTCCTGGCCCCTAGCCTTGTTTGTGACACTGGCTCTGCCAGGCCGGTCGGTATCTGACCTTTGCCTGCTCCTGACTCTGCTTCAGCTTCTGGAGCTGCCATGCCTTCTTGGTATCTGCCCTTGCTTGATCCTGGCTTGGGCTTTGTCTTTGGAGCTTCCATGCCTTTCAGGAAATCTGACCCTTGCTTGTTCGTAACTGTGCTTTTCCTACAGCACTCTTGCATTCGGCTAAGAGTTCCACCATCCCTGGCCATGGCATCCCAGACACAAGAGCTGCCTCTTCCTCTGATGAATCCAATCAAACAGTATGATTTAATTTTTTAAGCTTCTCTTCACATTCTATGAGCTCTGTAGGCTGGATACAAACCAGGCTGGCCAACCTCTTTATATGGCTGAAGAAGAAACATGCACCCACATCTTCTCTTGCCCACTCAAGTGAACCATGCAAAGCAAGTGAAGCATGCAGAGGGCCACACAACCTGACCCATAAATGCAAGAGTTGAGCTCTTGGGGCCAAGCCTAGAAAGGGTCTAAGGTTGGACCGTGGGTGGTGGCCTAGTCCATTGGCTCTGCAGGTCCAGGAGTAGAACCCAGTGCCAAAGCCATCTAGTCACATAAGCAGAGCTGTTACAAAAATGGCTAAAGGGAAAATTGGAGCTGCCCCTTGTTCATCTGGCAACAGGCCTGAAGTAGCGGGGCAGAACCTCTCCATTTCAAAGGCCAAATTCAGGTTTGGATAAGCTTTCAGGAGCAGGATTAAATACCTACACATTAGAGTCATAGAATAGAGGGCTTGGAAAGGACCCATGTCTTAAGGTTCTCACTGGACCAGTAAGTCAGGTTTGGAAGACTTTTCAGAATGTAGAAGAATATTCAAAACCTGGACACCACCAAATGATTGATGGTGAGGAGAAAGGTATGTAGCCAGGAAACAAGGGCATGGCCAAAAAAGTAACAAACTTGGTGAAGACCATTTAAGGTGCTGGTGGGACTTTACAACTTGTGGAAAGGTACTCTATGCAGAAAAAAAATGTAATAGGAATGTCATTTTATTCCAAACCAAGTGGTTCCTGTGCTGGAACTCCTCTGTTCACTTACGCATTTTAAGGAACTAAAATATGGAGCTGGGCTAAACTTGACCACAAATGGGAGACTCCTTTCCGAAAGCAACTGGACAGGTTCTTCATAATGGAAGTGATGAGATTAGCAGTCTTCCATTCTCCCTCTCTGGTGCAAAGAGAGATTCACATTTTCACTTTTGAAGAGAGGAGAGAAGCACGATGCAGCTCCAGGAAGTCAAAGAACTCTTAAAATCATGGCAGCCCATACCCATCTAGAGGTCCAGGGTGCCAAGCCAGCTTCCAATTCGAGTTCAAAATGATCATCTCCGTCTTTGAAGAGGAGAAGATTGTTGGAATTTATAGACTTCCCTCATCAAAAGCAGACTGTTGTGAAATGCCATTTGTTTTCTTCATCTGACAAAAGCCCCTCAAATAATGACAATAATATAATAAAATCCCGAACACTTGTTGGGTTTTTGCTTTCAGAACAAACAGGCACTGACAAATCCTTACTGCATTACCATTCTTGATTGCTCTGATGGAACTCATTTCCATCTTCTGTTCCTCTAATTACATGAAAATTGCATACTTCTTATGCATGACACATTTCCCACAGCTTTGGAAAACAGTTGCAAAGAAGAGAAAAATTCCTCATTTCTTTTACCCATTTGTAGTGGCTGTATATCACCAACCTAGCAATCAATTCATGTTTATAGGCTGCTTTTTGACACTATTGTAGCAAATGAGCAGACAAACTGTACAAAAAAGTATGTTTTTTGGAAAGATCCCCTCCCCTCAGTAGTGGAAATTTTGGAGGTTTTTCCTGTTCAATCTGTTATTTCTCTCTCCATCTCCCATCATTTCAATTTTAGATGAGTGATGAAAAAAGAGGGCTAAGTGGAAAAGACGAACTTCGGTGATTCCGCCACTCCGTGTTTTGCTTTGAAATTACTTTAATAGTCAGATGCAAAGTGAAAATTGCAGGCTTCCCACGGCAGGTTACAAAACCACACAAAGAAGATAAATAAATTGCAAGCAGGGGGATAATTTATGTTCTGTACACAAGTTTAGGAACACTTTCATTGTACTTTTGCAGCTCAAAATAAGAGTCCAAAGTGAGAGATAATAGGGACTCTCAGAGTGCCCTTCGCTGTACTTTTCTGCAGTAAGTCCTGTAGCTTTTAGTGAACCTTACTAGCAGACAATATTGCTTATCACGAGAGCCCTAAACCCAAAATAGCATCCATTAACCATGCTGTATTTTGGAATTGCAATCAAGATCTGAACTTCTTCGAGTCACCTGCCTGATACCTGGTGCAACATACATTGTTGGTATGCAATGATGAATAACAGTAGCACTGATACAGAGCTGGTGTATTAGACTGTAGAAGGTAAGCAATGTGCAGCATAATTCTTCCATCGTTTGTGAATTCTCTCACTAGCATTCGGAAAAGCTACTGGATCTGAATTTACACATAGACCTCCTTTCTAATTCTGCACCCTGGGCATGAAATGAGCCGGAAACTTGGCTTCCCACCAGGCCTGTGGAGTTGCCTGTATCCCTGGAGCAGGGTGGGTGTTCTAGGAGCTCTCTGTCTAGCCCTGCCTTTGCTTGGTCCAGTTCATGGAAGTCTCATGGAAGATGGATAACCTCTTCACTTTGGTTCCTCTCGTCTCTCTGGTTTTGCCGATTCTTCTGTGTGGTTCCTTCTGGACTTTTGACTTTCTTTAGAGGATCTTGCTTGCATGGGGAATGCCCCAGTTTCCATCTGCAGAATTCCCAGATAGGGCAGGAAAATTGCTGTCTGAAACCCTGAACAGTCAACAGTGCTGGGCAGAACCAAGGTTCTGACTCAGTGAAATGCAGCTCCCCATCTTCCTTATGTCTCCAGATTGGTTCAGCTCCAAAAAATTCTTGTTGACAGCAGGCTAAACATGAGCCAACAGTGTGGTGCAGTGCTTAAGAGAGTGAACACCACCCTTGGATATATAGCCAGAGGTGTTGCCTGCAGATCGAGAGGGGTGTTGGTATTGCCCTGTAGGACTCTGGTGAGCCCACAATTGGAGTGTTGTCTCCAATTCTGGGCTCCACATCACAAGAGGGGCATAGCGAGGTTGCAATTAGTTCAGCGCAGGGTCACAAGGATGGCATTCAGATTGCCATATGAGATGCCTTATGAGATGAGGGTTGAGGGAACTGGGACTTTTCTGTTTGGGGAAGAGGAGACTTCAGGAGGATCTTATAGAAAGGCAGAGGCCCTTCTCTGGGAGCCCTCCATGAAGAACATTAGGAGGGTGAGTACCCGGAGGAGGGCCTTCTCTGTGGTGGCATCCAGCCTATGGAGTGCGCTACCCAGAGAGGTCTACCTGGCGCCGTCATTATTTGCTTTTCAGTGCCTGGCCAAGACCTTTTTATTTCAGCATCATTTTAATTGTTGATTTCATTTATTGATTTTAACAACTTTGGCCAGTATGTCTCCAACTGTATTTTATTATATTGATGTTATTTATTTATGTTGTAAGCTGCCGCGAGGCTGAGGTGAATGGGGCGGCATATAAATCTGCTAAATAAATAAATAAATAAATCTTATAGTGGCATACAGGTATGTGAAGGAATGTCTTAGGGTAGACAGGTGTGGCTTGTTCTCCCCTGTGGTGGGAAGGACACAATTCATAGAGGCAAACCTCAAGGAGCCGGATTTTCGTATGGATATAAGGGAGCACTTCCTGACAGTCAGGACCCCTGGGATATGGAATGGACTTCCATGGGAGGTGGTGAGGCGCCATCAGTGAGGGCATTCCAGGAAAGATTGGACAGACACATGTTGGACATTGTATGAGCAGAGCTGCCTTTTACTGGGTGTCAGACAGCATGGCCCAGGAGGCCCCTTCTGACTTGTTATAGTTCTATATTTCTAAGATCAAAACATATGGACATTAATAGGGGTTTTTTTGCACTCTTCTTCTAATGCTCACATTTTTACATGACAAGCAGCTTTCCTATTCTAACATATGTTTGCATGATCTTTTCTAGGTTTATTTATTTACTTATTGGAGAGACCATGTGCCAAATTTTAGAAAAACTGGGACGTTAAAGGTTAACTCTAGTTAGAAGTGCAACATCAGGACCAAACCAATTTCGCCCCTCTCCGAGCTTCAGCGCCTGTCCCTTGAGTCACAATGCATTAGCGATCTACCACGTATAGGGAAAGGGAAATGTTTGCCTATCAATCAGGGTATAGGATTGTGAGAGCACGGGGGTGCTCTGGGGGGGATAGATGGCACTCACTGATGTACAGGAATTTAATGGATACAAATAGCATCATGGGTGCTCCATCGGAGGCACAAAGATCAGGAAAAGTGACACTCCGACAGCCGTTTAGGGCTCTGCACCCAGCGTGGGGGAAATCCTTCTGAAGTCGGTTTGGCAGAGTCAGAGTTTGATCCAGACTCCAAGTCAAGATAGTTTCAATGGGCATCTGAAAAGATATGCCCAAGTAAGGAAGAGGTATTCTGAAAGGACGCAGAAACAAGTCAAACTCACATTCGCTTAAGGGGTGGGGCTGTTTCCGGAGGGCTGTTCATTAACATTAATTAATGCAGTCTGTTTCCTGCATGAATGTTTTGCCCCAGCACTGTTCAGATTACTCCTTGCAAATGTCTTTTTTTGGCTGAATGCTAAGGGGAACCGTGTGTCCTCAGTTAACACAGTAAAAATATGGTTTACTGCTGTATTCCAAGGGTGTAATGAGATTCTACAGGCTTCCTAAATCTGCTGAGTTTGGGATTTGGATATTAAATTTGGACCCTAGTCTCTGACTTTTGAATTCCGGGATCAAAGAATGAGGGGCAACTCTTCCTGGTTGCCATGTTGTGCAAAGATATTTGCAGCATATCAACTGTTGCTTGTCGCACGTTTGAAATGCACATTCCGACTGGACTTTCAAAATAGTTTGGTGCCACAGTGGGGCTTCTCTCATCTATGCATACAACTTGGGAAAATGCTGCACCAAGACTCAGAGAAGGATTGTGGGAGTATTGTTAGAAGCAAATTTGTACAACATTACAGTTGAACAGAATTTCTCATTTAAACCTGGGCTTCCCCCATCCTTTCTTTCTTTCTTTTTTTTAAGTAGATCCCAGGGACACATCCAGTTGAGATCCTGGGCAGCTATTAATTTATTTATAAAATTTATATCCCCCCTGTTTTCCTCATAAAACCCAAAGTGTCTTATATCATTGTCCTCCTTTCCATTTTATCCTCACAACAACCCTATGAGGTAAGTTAGGCTGAGCATCATGATTGACTGTGGGGGCTGGATTTCCTGAATCCCACTTCAGCACTCTAACCACTAGGCTGCCCTGGCCCATCAGAAGCAAGCTAATGCAATACTCATGCAATACTCCCTCTGCCTAGATGTGGTCCTAGATTGCTGAGGCTTCCTAGGTCAGGTTGTAACCTCAGAGGAAGTAGAAGGGGTAAAAGGGAGATAAAGTATCTCTTTCATCTCTCAGTCATTGGCTGTGTTTGCTCAAGGACTGAATCCCCGGGGTTGAAATCTTTAAGACATTACACTCATCTACTACTTTAAAACACTTCTTCACCATGCCCACATTTTCCTCTTTGTTTGTGCTTCTCTGTTGTTGGTTTTGTATTAGCAGTCTGTGCATATGCTAGACCAAAAGGCAGAGAAGATCTTACAAGGCGGTCTCCAGGGAGCCTCGTGCATTTTGAGAGCTTCCCTAGCCTTAGAGGGAGAATAAAAATGCACATTAACCACCAAGTAACCTTTGTTTTAAGGAAAGGCTCCATATTTACCGAGAGGCTCTCTCAGACTTCCTGGTGCTATTTGTCTGCTGTCTGGGTAGATACAAAGATTTCAGCAGAATGCAGAAACCCTTCCATCTCATGCACGCCTGTTTGCCCCTCGCCGGTGCTAAGAACAGATTTGCATGTGCGAAGGAACCTCTGCACAGTGGCTTGACTCTTGGGCTTGACCCAGAGCAGCTCCTTTTCTGTCTGTGCTTGTTGTAAACTGTCCTGAGATGCGAGTAATGGGATGGTCTAGAAAAGCAACAGACAGACAGACTGACAGACTGACTGACTCAGTCAGTTCCATTTCCTGCAACACTCAGTACTAATACCGATACTGAGACTGATGCAGTTACTAAAGAGGAGAGCCTGTTAGGAAATGAAGGAAGGAAGGAAGGAAGGAAGAAGAGAGAGGGAGAAGGAAAGTGGCACCCAGCTGTAAAATGGATGAATTCACAGGGATTTGAACAAGTCTCTTTCTCTTCAAGGGTAAGCACTCAAAGCCCTGCACTTGGATGAGCTACTCTAGCACATTTTTAAATCTCAGATTATTTCTGTCTTTAATGTGCCAACTTGTATGAATTGTGGTTAATCTTGAATGAATCGGAAGCAGGTTATTGCTTGTCCCTAGGCTGAGATCCTCATCCAGCCATGAAGCTTGCTGAGTGGTTGCGTGATCCATCACTCACTCTCCACCTAATCTACCTCACAGGTTGTTCTGAAGGACAGGGATATGACCTCAGTTTCCTGGCAGGAGACACAGGAGACAAATCCTGCACGCGAATGAGGAACATTTATAAACTACCCTTCCTCCCACCTGCATCAATGCACCATTCTTTAGGATGCAATCTTGTGGCTTCCCAACATCGTCATTCTTTGGAGTCTACCTTTGAGGCTCTGCTGGGACCCCAAGGCTGAATTTCCCACTGGCCCCCACTCAGCTGGCATGGGAAGCCCATCACAACCTTTAGGAGGGATGGGAAGGAGAAGGAGCCTGGGGTCATGGACTTCAGCAGATTCCCATCAGTGTTCCAACCTCCTTCTCTCCCTCCCTGCAGCACTAAAGCTAGGTGAACAAAAATGGCCATCTAGGGAAGATACTTGGGGCAGGACACAGTGGTGGTGGAGACCGCCACTGCATTCCATGTTAGGCATAGGAAGTGCTGAAACCTCCAGGTTTGGAGGTTTACCTGTATCTGCTGCAGAAGCAGAAAAAGCACACCTTAGACCTCTGGTGTCTTGAGGAATGATATGGTTGTGTCAAGCAGCTGAAGCTTCCTGAACAACGGTGGTGCCGGGAAGAGAAGCCTGTGTCATGGCATCTGTTCTCCATCGCTACCACTCTATATAACTCTGGTGCACCCGCAACTGGAGTATTGTGTTCAGTTTTGAGCCCCTCGTTACAGGAAGGATATAGCCAGGTTAGTCAGTGCAGCACAGGGCCACAAGGTTGGTGGCTGGTTTGCAGGGGATGGGGTATGAGGCGAGACTGAGGGAACTGGGTCTTTTCAGCCTGGAGAAGAGGAGACTCCAAGGGGATGTTTTGGTGACATACAGGTGTGTGAGGGAGTATCACACAGAGGTGGGTAGAAAAATGTTCTCCCCTGCAGAGGAGGGCAGAACACACTCCAACGGAGCAAACCTCAGGGAACCAAGATCCATTTGGATGCCAGGAAGTACTTCCTGACAGTTAGGACCCCAAGGGTATGGAATGGGCTTCCATGAGGGGTGGTTGTGGCCCCATCAGTTAGGGTGTTCAAAGACAGGCTGGACATGCACATGGTGGGCATGTCGTGAGCGGAGCCAGCTGGAGCCAGGGGTCAGACTAGATGGTCTGGGAAGCCCCTTCTGACTCGCTCTGTTTCTATGTTTCTATCATCCCCACAACCAATAGGCAGAAATACGATGCATGAGCACATGGTCACTTAACATATCCACAAATATATGATGCTCGGGCATTGCACTAGTTGCTCTGGTCTGATGGAGCTGTTAGCATAATGTAATGAATGCATATCTTGAAATAAGGAGAAATCCACATGGTTCTCTTTGGAGTCCCTGAACAAAGAGAAAGTTCCTTCTTCAAAAATGCGCACTTCTCTAAATTTGTCAATGGATTTTTCCAATCAAAGAGCCATACCAAATGTATATAGTAGTGAAAATAACATTCAGTGTAGCAATACACTAGTAAAAATACTTCAAAATATGCTTTTATTAGGCAAAATTGCATGCATTAGCAGAAACGTGTATTAAATGTGGATGACTTTTATGCAATTAAAAATGACAATAATTCTTAAATGTTTGGGATAAGCCTAATTTAAAATTTAAACAAGACAAAATGCAAGATAAACTAAGTTTAGAGGAAAATGGGAATGTGAGAGAAATTGTTACATGTGGATTTGTCTGTTTCTGCATATCATCCACTTAGATCATCTCAGTTAAAAAAAAATCAGTATAAAAGAAAGCATTATAAAAGGAAAAGAAATTATCCAGTTGTCTTCCCTGATATCCACGGATTCATCATCAAGCTTTCTTTTCTGATGTCCAGGTATTCAAACTCCCATTTGCACAGAGGCTATCAATGTACACCAAAAATTGCATTGGCTATTTATCATCCATACACTGTCGCAGGGCAGAAATTGTGCATGTGGGACATACACGCATAGGCACTTGTCCGAATGGGGAGCTTGAATTCATCAGTGTCAGAGGTGGGACCCATGAGTGTTTGGTTATACAAGCTGGAGAACAATTATTGGATTTATTCCAGATTTCCAATACATCTGCTCTTTTGGCAGGCTGGAAACAAAGCCATTCTTCTCTCTGCCCAAGTTCAGCAGATATTCTGTTTCTCCGTCTTCCTAAATTGTCATCCTAAATTGTCAAAGATACAATCACTTAAGTGCATGAGGAGCTAAGAAGAGTCATCCTAGATCTGACTGAGAGTCCATCTAGCTCAAAAGTTTGTTCAATCAGTGTGATCCAGTGTTGGTCAACCACAAAATGCCTGCAAGAAAGGCACAAGTGCAACACCCATGTTCCCCAGCAATTGGTGTACTGGAGGTAGCACATAGCTGTTGGGACTAGTAATGATTCAAGTCTTTTCTTCCATGAATTTCTCCAGCATTAAACGTGTCCAAATTGGTGGCCATCACTCTTGCTTGGCCTTTAGGGTTTTTTTGTTTCTCCTTGAGGCCACGACTGAGGTTGAACAGCCAATCATCCTCAAGCTGCCCCCTGCGCGAAGGAGCAGCTTCTATCCATCTTTGTTTCAAGCCATCTGAACTTTATTAAAACACATTTGCTTTCTGAATTGTTCTCAGTAAAACAAAATTACTGACATTTATCACTAATTAGCTAATAATATAATTATCCACATCTAGCACATAGGAAAAAAAACAAAGAATATCATCAGACAGAAAATATCTCAGAACTGCTGAATTTGGAAAACTCGTAATGGCTTTTTTTAACTTCAGTAATTATTATTTTTTTCCTCAAAATATGGAGGGGGTGCTGGGAAATGCTACCAACAAAAGAAAAAGAAAAATGAAATAATGCCTTTTTTCCTATACAAAATATATAATTACATAAATATTAACTAATTTAATACAGGAGTGGCAGATTTATTTATGTCTCTTAGCAAGCAAACTCATAAAGCTGGAGGACTTTGTATCCAGAATCCATTAATTCATCAGTGTATGCTTGGTTCAGCACTGATTTACAAGCAGAAGGAGATAACTATCTCTTTTTCATGAAGAGGACATGCATAATTTTAGATTTATTGCTGTGCATCAGAGCCAATCTGAAGTGGGGAATGGAGGGGCACCTAAACCTTAGCTGTCAGTCCGGCTCTGCATCTTCATAGTAAAGTTATGGAGGACGTAAGTGAGCAGATCAGTAACTTTGCTACAGTTTTGTGGGACCTTCACAGCACTGTGAAGTATCTTCCACAATCCCCCTTCTCACACTGAAATTATTGCTGCAAGGTGAGAAGCACTTCTGATGAATCCTGAGTGTTTTCTTCCCATAAATGTGGCAGAACTTGACCATATAGGGTCAGGACCAGACTCCGGCTCGCTTAGGACACACTGGATCCTGTACAAGCACTTTCTGTGGGCTTCCTTTAAATCATGCTTGGTTCTTGTGGGGGCTGGACTTCTTTCCCACTCAAACAAAGTTTCCCTTCCAGATGTGAACTGTTCAAAACAAAGCATGGAATTGCTGCTTATCATGCAGTTTGTTATTCATATCCTGCTAGTGTGGGGCCAGAGCCTGTCCTGTTGAGACCTGATCTGCCTTTGGCTTCACATCACTGACTGTTTGTTTACTGAGCTACAATCTAAATGGCTTAGGGCCTGGTTACCTGAAGGAGCATCTCCTTCCATAGGTGGCTGCCCACCCCTTAAGATCTGGGGCAGAGGCCCTTCTCTGGGAGCCCTCCTTAAAGGAGGTGACTAACCAGAGAAGGGCCTTCACTGTGGCGGCACCCCAATTGTGGATTACGCTCCCCAGAGAGGTTTGCCTGGTGCCATCACTTTATTCTTTTCGGCAACAGGCTAAAACCTTTTTATTTTCCCAATTTTTAAGATTTGATTGTTTTAATAGGAGTTTTATTGCTGTTTGGAAATTTTATTAGGACAGTGTGTTAAATTTTATATTGTCCTACTGTTAAACCATCCTGAGACCATAGTTAACGGACAGTCTAGAAAAGTTTAAAATAAATAAATATAAAGTTGAGTAAGAGCGGATTCAAAAGAAGATGTGTAGTTCCAACTACAGACCACTCTTATTTGGCTAAACTTGCCTTGGAGTGCAACTTTAGTCTTTTTGAAGAACAGCTGTACGCAAAATGTTTTTGAAGGCTTTTCATCACGTTCTGCCTGAAATCAGAACATGTGTAATTCTGGGGGATTTGCTTGGGAAGTAGGGTGAATAGATCAACCTTTTCTGATCCATGCTAGTTTTGTATCTCCTTTAATTAATAAGTTCATATTAATACGGTCATGTTTCTGCATTAATCTCCACTTAAAAACAAAATGAACAAAAATGTAGTCAAATATATATTCTAATATGAATTCCGGAATGTATTTTTGCCGAAAAAACTTTTTAATAGCCTCTTTTTCAGAATTCAGAACCGAGGTTTATCCTACAACACATTATTTTCAATGTTTTGGGATCTTTTTTCAGGTGAAAAAAAAAGGATTGAAAAATGTAGTGAAATATGGAATCATACTGATCTGCACATTAGCCTGAGAGCCAGTGTGGTGTCGTGGTTAAGAGCGTGGGACTGGGACTCAGATGACCTGGGTTCGAGTCCCCGTTCGGCCATGGAGCCAACTGGGTGACTTTGGGCCAGTCACAGACTCTCAGCCCAACCTACCTCACAGGGTTGTTGTTGTGGGGATAAGATGGAGGAGGAGAATGATGTAAGCTGCCTTGAGCCCTTTGAGGAAAAAGGCAGGATATAAATTGGAAAATAAATAAATAAATAAATAAATAAAGGCTTGGATCTGGTCGGTTTGCTTTGATATGCAAAGCAAATAAAATCCTCACACATCCCTATTGAAGAGTTGGGCCACCCCTCCTTCTGCTCGGACTGGTAGCATCCTCAGCTGTTAAGGGAACCAAGTAACATTGATAATGAGTGCAGGGTTAAGCAAAAGCTTTTATGGAAATGATTTGCGCTCGAGAGACAATTTCAAAGGGGATCCGGTGTGTGAGTGCCGTGAAAAAGTAAATTCCATGTTAGACATAATTGAGGAAGGAACTGAACTTAAAGCTGCTGCTCTCATGCTCTCCTTTAGCAAAGTGTCAGGAATCTGGTTTTAGGGCAGGGATGCTTCAGATGCCCTCAGCCCAGGTTCCTGGCCTTTCATGGGCTTTCTCTCTGCCCCAGCTCTGCCTCCTGCCCGAGTGTGTCTGTGGGCACTTGTGGGAAGCAAGTGCCTATGACTCCAGAGGCACTTGTGCACACCCATTGTGCACACTTGTGCTTGTGCACGCCCATTCGTCCACCCACGTAACACAAAAGTTTTGTGCGTTTTGCATGCTTTGCACCAAGAATTACACACTCGGCGTACTTGCGTTGTGTCTGCTCCTGCCCCTGAGCATTCCTGGGCTTGATCTTGGCTTGGCTCGGTTCCTGCCAGGTTGAATGCAGCAAGGAAGTCCACCATGCACACGAGAGCCAAATTCCTTAACCCCCTTATCAAAATGCACTAAGAACACAGTACTCTTAAGTGTGGCTGCAGCATAAATTTCTGGTCACTGGCACGTTAAAAGGGCGCTGTATGTTTGGAAAGTGCAGGAGAGGGAAACTGAAATGGCCAATGGGCTAGAGCAGCTTTGGCAGTGGGAATGGTTACAACAGGTGGGATTATTTTGCTTAGGAAAAAACGGCTCATAAAGGGAGACAGAAAGAGGGCCATACGGCTAAGCACGCTGTAAATAAAATGGAGACGGGGACATTTTTCTCCCCTTTTCATAATGTGAGAGCCCAAGGGGGCGGGAGGGACAATTAGAACAACAAAAAGGGTCTTCTTCACACAGCACGTAATTCAGCTATGGAATTTTCCTTCACGGGCTGTAGAAATGGCCACCAATTTGGATTACTTTAACAGGGGATTGGACAAATTCAAGGAGAGGAAGACCACTAGTCCTTATGGCTATACACCTCCCCCAGTATCAGGAGCAGTATCTCTTGCTGGGGAACATGGGCAAGAGGGTGCTACTGCACTCATGTCCTTCTTGTGGGTTTCCATAGGTGAACCACTGCATGACCAGAATGCTGGACGTAATTGCCCCGTGGTCTGATCCAGCACAGCTGTTCGTATGTCGAGCCAAAGCACTGAGGTAAGTAGTGTGCACTCAATATGCATGTATTAGATTAAAGGTAAAGGAAAGGTAAAGGTTTCCCCTTGACATTAACTCCAGTCATGCCCGACTCTCGGGGGCGGAGCTCATATCCGTTTCCTGGCCGAGGGAGCCAGCGCTTGTCCGCAGACAGTCTCCGTGGTCATGTGGCCGGCATAACTAAACACCGAAGTGCACGGAGCGCTGTTACCTGCCCTAAACACTGAAGTGGTACCTCTTTATCTACTTGCATTTGCACACTTTCGAACTGCAAGGTTGGCAGGAGCTGGGACGGAGCAACGGGAACTCACCCCATTGTGCAGATTCGAACCGGCGACCTTTCGATCACCCAGCCCAGCGGCACAGCGGTTTAAACCACTGCGCCACCTGCAGTCCCTATGTATTAGATTAAATGTGCACAAAATACACAACAGGTTCAGTATACATATCTTGATATACAGGCATTCAGGTTAATTCCCTTTCCCTTCTTTCCTACTGAGTTTGTAAACTGGTGAGGAAATCAGTCAATATGAATATGGTCAGGAACGTGAGAAACCTAAATTGAAAGTTTGGTCCATCCCTGCTTAGAGAAGCAGGTCAGCTTCTGGTGTGGGAGTCCTATTTAGTAGCAGAATACAGAACACCAGCTGAGCTTTCCATGATGGGCGTCCCCCTCCTCCTGCACTGCCCTACAACTCTGGCTCCCTTGCCATGGGCCAGAATTCTTGTCCATACAGGGAAGGCATAAAGAACATGTTTCCCCTCCCCAGGACAGCTCAGAAGAATATGTGATCATCTGAACCATTAAGAGCATGAAATTTCATTACACAGAAGCAGACATCGCAATGTCTGTCATCAAGGCCCAGCAGGTAGAAACAATCAGCCAGGCCCATTCCCCAACATAAAATTATACGTATATTAATGTCACCCTAGATTTCATTATACAGAAAATGATGTTGTATAGGTCTGGAGTACAAGAGTGATTCAGGCTGAGGAGCGGGGAGAAAAAATATAGGGAGGATAAAGGGAATGCCTGTCTGGAGAGGAAGGGGATGGCAAAGGAAACATAGACATGATTAATCAGTCCTTTCAAATATGCATGATGCATATTGCTTGATGGAAAATTGAACGTGAAGTTTGAGCTTTCTGCTCTGAGGAGACTTCATTGGGAATTTGAAAGGAAGTGAGGAAGAGTTCAGTAAAATTGGTGAAATTCCTTCATGTTGTTGTACATCTCTAGAAATAAATCAGAACGGTAAAGATGCTGGCAGGTTCGCTGTGTTTAATGACTCATACTCCTGGGCTCTTTCAGCAAGTGTGGGTGGATTCGTTAAAATGTCTTTCATATGCTTTATATTTATTAATGAATGGCAATGTTCTCCTTAATCTATCCATGTGAGACATGATACATATCCAAGTAGTCTAGCAGGCAATTCTGTGGAGAACAACAGGACTGTCGGGGATAAAGGGAAGCGTGAGGGTCAAGTGAGACCAAATGATTAAGATTCTTGGCTGGAATCTCTACAGGCACAATCCTACGGGATGTTCAGACAGAAAATCTCTCAGAATCCCAAGCATCTCTAAGATGGTGGTTTAAATCACTTCTGCTTTGGATGTACTCATGAAGGTTCCAACAGGTCCAGCACCATCCCATCCAAGGTGTCCCAAGAACTCACCCCATGTCTCAGTGTGGGCACACGACACACTTCTCCACCCTCTGCTTTTTCTGCCTCTCTGTGCCCACTGGAGGGGCAGATTCCTTGGGGTCTTTGGGGAGACCCCTTGCCACCTCCATGATCCTGTCCATAAGCCTGCTCCCCTCATGCTCCTCTCCAACACACACACTGACTTGCCCTTGCTAGAAGCAGAAGCAGAACACCTTGCTGTGTTAAACATGGTGTGTGTTTCCACACCACTGTTCAGTGCAGGCATCACACCATGACCCAGATCCATACAGAGAGCTCTGCAGGGCCAATGGCAGGAAGCAAAACAGTAGGAGAAGAGTTTATCTGGTCAGAAGACCTTCTAAAGAACAAAACATGCAAATCGTTTTGATTTAGCCCTTAATCCATTTTTTTTAGTCTTTAAAAAAACACACACACACAAGCCAGTTCTACAATTGTTCCTGTTCTTGAGATCACAAAATAGGTTGTTGTTGTTCATTTGCAAAGTCATGCCTGACTCTTTGCAACACCATGCACAACATTCCTCCAGGCTCTCCTGTCCTCCACCATACCCCGGAGTCCACCCAAGCCCACACCCACCGCCCCAGTGACTCCATCCAGCCATCTCATCCTCTGCCACCCCCTTCTCCCTTTGCCGTCAATTGTGCCCAGCATCAGGGTCTTTTCCAATGAGTCCTTCCTTCTCATCAAAATAGGTAAGGCCCATCAAAACTAACCCATTAGTAGAAAATCAACAATAAGTTACAACAAGAATAATTTCATTGTAGAATTCCAGAGTGAGAAAGGACCATCTGAGCTGTTGAGTCCAACCCACAGCTAAGTCCAGGGACCCAGCTGAAAGTATCCCAGATAAATGGCTGCCCTGTCTTAGCTCTAACCATTAGGCAGAGTTTCTTGATCAACTGAAACCCCCCTTCTTATGACTTAAGCCTATAACATCGTGTTCTCCAATCCTGGAGAATAGAGAACAGTCAGCAGGCCTCTTCTGCATGGCAACCTATAAGGTACTGGAAAAATGCTTTTGTATCTTCTGCCCTGTATTCCGCTCTCAAGGCCAGATACATGCAGTTGCTTCAATCTTTTCTTGCAGAACTTAGTTTCTGGCTCTGGGTCATCTTTGTTGTCCTTCCCTGAATTCATTCTAATTTATCTGAATCTTTCCCAAACTGGGCACATCATATGGGATAAGGTCTAGCTAGTGGAACTGTTACTGCTCATGAGTTTGAAAATATGTTTCTATTGGGGCTACTTAAGACTGCAACTTGTTTGTTTGTTTGAGGTTTCTATAACCCATCCGACTACCGTCCACTTTGGTAGCAGATCCAAAATTCTTTTTGCTCATGCTACTGGCAAGCCACACAAATGCTACACAAATTGTTAAGTTTGCTTCTCTTATGATCTGCCGGGTCTTCTAATCTCTTGAGAACATTTTAAATTTTATTTCTGTTTTCTAAGCTATTATCAATCCCACCCAACATCTTACCCTCCGCAAAGTGCCTTCACCTTTGTGCTGGAATTTCCTGCCATAGCATCCTATTTATCAGTGCTCTGCGTTCATTAAAATAAATTTTCCTAAAGTCGAAGGGAATTTACAAAAATGTGTTGACAGTGTTGACTGTTTGCAGGTTCACATGTTTTCTTGGATGCTTCAGAAGTGTTATTAAAAGCAGTATAATTTTGCACATCATGCAATGCATCCCAACAGTCAATACATTTCAGTGCAGTCTTGATACGCAGCCTCTTTTGCTTCGACAGTAAAATATCCCAATAGTATTAGCATCATTTCAGCCAGAAAGGGACAAGAAAGACCATGGATATGACTGAGCAATCCAGTAGCTTCAGATGTGAGATGATTTTCTTTCCACAAGCAGATGATGTTCTGACAAATTGAACTGTTGGGGAAAAAATGAATTCATCTAAATTCAGGCTACCATTGAACCACGGGCATTTTCAAAAACTGGTTTTATAAATCTGAGCAACATGTTTGTCCGAAAAGAAAAGAAAAGAAAAGAAAAGAAAAGAAAAGAAAAGAAAAGAAAAGAAAAGAAAAGA
>JAIXND010000762.1:2463614-2474673 GCA_023646645.1 Varanus salvator macromaculatus
GAAAAGAAAAGAAAAGAAAAGAAAAGAAAAGAAAAGAAAAGAAAAGAGATACAAACAGCTGTTCCAGTAAATCAAAATATTAGTACTTTTAAGGGAATAATAAACAGCTTTCTTGTTTTCTACATTTTCCCTAATAAATGTAACATTTGTCTGCAAGCAAAAACAATGGGAGGAAAATAAGGTGTAAGTAAGTTATTTATTTGGTAACTTCTCGATTGGTCTCCTGTAACGCGCTCTGCGTGGGGCTGTCCTTGAAGACAGTCTGGATACTTTGACTGGTCCAGAATAGAGCTACCAAGTTGTTAACAGGGACCTGCAGGTATGAACACAGAACGCTGGTCCTTCTCCAACTACACTGGCACCCAGTTGAAGCCCGGGTCCAATTTAAGGTCCTGGTGATAACCTATAAAGCCCTAAACAGCTTAGGGCCTGGCTACTTGAAGGAGCATCTCCTTCCGTATGGGCCTGCCCACCCATTAAGATCTGGGGCAGAGGCCCTTCTCTGGGTGCCCCCCCCCCCCAAAGGAGATTAGGAGAGTTACTACCTGGAGAAGGGCCTTCTCTGTGGTGGCACCCCAATTTCGGAATTCGCTTCCCAGAGAGGTTTGCCTGGCTCTATCATGTTATTCTTTTCGGCACTGGGCCAAAGCCTTTTTATTTTCCCAATGTTTTAAGACATGACTGTTTTAATTGGGGTTTTATTATTAGTTAAATTTTAGGACACTGTGTTTTAATTTTTTTTTTTTTTTTTACATTTTGTATTGTTAAACCATCCTGAGACTTTGGTAATGGAATGGTTTAGAAAAGTTTTAAATAAATAAATAATAGGTGAGGGGGTGTCACATGGAGATGGGGAGAGGCCTGTTCTCCCCTGCAGAGGAAGGCAGGACGCGCTCCAATGGAGCAAAGCTCAGGGAGCCAAGGTTCAATTTGGATGCCAGGAAGCACTTCCTGACAGTTAGGACCCCGAGGGCTTCCACGGGAGGTCGTTGAGGCCCCATCGGTGAGGGTGTTCAAAGATAGGCTGGACATGCACATGGTGGGCATGTCATGAGCGGAGCCGGCTGGTGCCAGAGGTCAGACTAGATGGCCCAGGAGACCCCTTCTGACTCGCTCTGTTTCTATGTTTCTATGTTTCTATGTAGGTACCCTCCCTATACCAGCTATAGATCTTTGCTGTGGGTTCTTTAGCCCAACTTTAGAATTAGCATGCAACATTTTTCACCCACTTCTCATAACGATCGGGATCCTAAACACTATGTCAACTTTCTAGTCCTCTTCAACATCATCTGAGTGCAGCAGACTCCATCATCAACAACGATGTTCAGAAAAGACACAGGATTTGGCTCTTGATGATTGCCATACAATCACCTCCTGAGTTTTGGAGCTTTGAAACAGGTTCTGCTACATTTTGGCCAGTGTTTCTCTTGCTACTGCATAAAATAGCATTCCCATTGCATGCCATAGAAATACATTTTCAAGAGCTGCAGAAAAATGTGATGCAGGCATGGAAGCTCTCTTGCGCAGCCCTTGCCTCCTGGGAAAGATATTGCCAGTCATCTAGAGAGGCTAGTCCTCACTGTCAGTAGCAAGAGGTGAATTTGTCACACCTGATTTCACTCAGGTCCTCCTTGTTTCCTCCACTATTAAGTTCATTCTATTCTGTATCTGCCCCCTCTTGGAAGCCCACCAATATAGATCATAGAATAGTAGAGTGGGAAGGGGCCATGAAGGCCCCCTGCTGTTGCAGGACACCACATCACACCATCCCACTCAGAGGGCTGTCCAGTTTCACCTTGAATGTCTCCTGTGTGGGAGAGCCCTCCACCTCTCTGGGCAGCTGGTTCCACTGTCATATTGCTCTGGCAGTGAGGAAGCTCTTCCTGATGACCAGCCTGAATCTGGGTTGTTGCAACTTGAGTTGATTATTCCATGTCCTAGACTCTGGTATCAGTGAGGAGAGATCTTGACCTTCCTCTTTATGACAGCCTTTGAGGCACTTCTACAGGGACATCATGCCCCCCTCAGCCTTCTCGTCTCAAGGCAGAACATGCCCAGTTCTCCCAGTCTCTCCTCACAGGGCAGTGTTTCCAAACCCTGGATCATTTTTGTTGCCCTCCTCTAGACTCTGTCTAATTTACCTGCATCTATCTTAAATCTTGCTGCCCACAACTGGACACAGTATTCCAGGTGAGGCCTGACTTGTTCGGAGTATAGAGAAACTACTACTTCTCGTGATTTGGAAGACATACTGCTGAGGCAGGTTGGGAGTGTCAGCCTGGGAGCAATGCTTCTGGGAGGCCAGACCATCTCAGTAGGTTGGTCTTCTCACAAACTGAGATGTGCCCACTCTTTTCTGGAGTAACAACCATGATATCAGAAGAGAAAGAGTCTCTTTAATGGTGACTGAGGCAGAGAAACTCCTGAAGGGCAAGTACCAGGAAGGTACTGGACAGCCGCCCAGGCTATGCACGCACTCCTTCAAGTGGAGAATGGCTCCATCCCGAGCGGCTAAAATCCTAGTTGAAAGAACCACCCATTAACAGCATCTTAGCCTTGTCTGGATTGAGCTTTAGTTTCTTAGTCCTTGTCCCCATCCATTGTCACATCCTGGCACCAGTTCAACACATCCACAGCCTCACCTTCAGAAGATGAAAAGCAGAAGTAGAGCTGCGTGTCATCAGCATTCTGACAGAAGCACACTCCAATACTCTGGATGATTTCACTCAATGGTTCCATGTAGATGTTAATTAGCATTGGGCACAGGGTGAAGGGAAGAGATGCACAAGAGACCCCATACTGGAGAGTCCAAGGGGACAAGTGGTATCCCCCAAGCACCACCTTCTGGAGGTGGCTGTCCAAGTAGGATGGATAAAAATACAATGTGGTCTTACCATAGCCCTCTCTTGATGAAAAAAAAGGAAGGAAAGGAAAGGAAAGGAAAGGAAAGGAAAGGAAAGGAAAGGAAAAGAAAAGAAAAGAAAAGAAAAGAAAAGAAAAGAAAAGAAAAGAAAAGAAAAGAAAAGAAAAGTCTGTTTGATCAACAAAGCTGTTTCTTGCGATATATCCAAACCAAATAACAGAGATAATTTGGACAAATGTTTTGAGTGCTTTTTCCAAATGGAACATCTGAAGCCCCAGATTCCGAGCATCACTCTGCTGCACCCTTTCAATGCCATTTCTGCTAAGTAACAGCATGTAGGATGGAAATATTGGATCGTGTTTGCTTTTCATCTATTGAAAAATATTTACTGAGGTCCATTTTCAAACTTGGGCAGATGGATCGCTTCAGGGGAAATTCTTGAAAGAAGACAGTTTAGCAGAAGCCAACTAATTTCCATTGTTGTCAGTTAAAGATGCAGTTGCTAAAGACTCCTCTTGGTAGCCTTAGAGCTTAAAGTTGAAGGGGAATGCATTTCCAGGAATTAGTATGAACTTTAATGAAGGTTTCTTTATTTGTCATTCTCATATCAAAACTGTTTAGATGTGTGTGTGCATATTGTCTATTTATAGGTTAACTATGAAAAAATCAAAACTGAAAGATGTTACACACCTCAGCTCTTTCAGTAATTCAAAGGGAGACTACAGCCAAGAAATTGAAGACTTGGAAAGGCAGTGATGAAGAAACTAGAGAAGGTCATCAAGTGTAAGGAGGATTCTCTGGAGATCGAGGTCAAGATTGTCCACACTATTGTACTCCCAGGCACAATGGGTGCATGGGAAAACGGGATGGTGAAAGAAGACTGACAATGAGAAAATGGACGCATTCAAATTATGAAGATGGAGGAGCGCTTTGCGAATACCCTGGACCATCAGAAAGGCACACAAGTGGGTCTTAGATCAAATAAAATCAGAGCTGTCCTTTGAACCAAAAAGGAGAAATCTGCAGCTCCCATACATTGGGCACATCATGAGATGGCAAAAGTCCCTGGAGAAGAAAATTGGGCTATGGAAAGTCAAAGGCAGAAGGACAAAAAAACAAACAAACGAAAACCAAAGATGACTCCATAAAGGAAGCCACAGTCCTGAATTTACAAGACCTGAGAAAGGGCTATCTTGCATAGGACATTATGAAGGGCTTCCCTTCATAGCATTGCCATACGGTGAAGATGACTTCATGGCACAGAACAATAGGATGCAAATGGTGTTTATATTGTGTGCAAAATTGTACCTGGAAGGTTTTTAAACTTTGAAAATCACACAAAAAGCTTTGGCTATTGGGCAGAATAGAAATGCAATAAATGGAATAAGTAACATCACTTTGGCCTTTGTCTTCTTTTCAGCAGTTAATGGAATATTAAAAGTAGATGAATGGGAAGAAAAGAGACTCTGGCTAATTAGGGACTCCTGATTTGTCTTTGTTCCATTTCACTACTAATGTACAAGAAGTTCAAGGTCATTATCTCAGGTATGTAGAGATGAGTAGATTTTTTTTTAATGTGAGATAAAGCGATCTGGAAATGATGTATGTAGAATTGGGGGCCATATGAACATCATATTTAATCTTCTTCATTTTATTTATGGCATACTAGACTTACCTGTTAGGGCCTCACAGGTAGGGATGCAGTGAGCCTCTTTAGAGCCCAGATTGCGCCCACCCCTCTCAGACTGGTTCCAGTGCTCATCCTTCTCTAATGAAGTGAAGCAAGCCTGGAAGAAGCCCCCAACCATTTGTGGACTTCCTCTTGAGCGACTGGAAACCTTCCCCACCAGAGTGGCCAAACCTATTCCCCACTCATTGCCACTATCCTTCCAGTGGTGGACATGGAATGATGTGCCGCTTGCCTAGCACATGAAGCTCAACTCTTTTTTTTATTCTCTCCCCTGTATCCTCTTTCTTATGAGGAACCAAAGTCCTGAAAGCCAAAACTAAGGAATCCAGTGGATTCTCTGCCCGAAGTGGATTATTTGCACATCCTTTGCAAAACATGTGAAACACGTGTGTGTGTGTGTGTGTGTGTGTGAGAGAGAGAGAGAGAGAGAGAGAGAGAGAGAGAGAGAGAGAGAGAATCAGGGTGAAGGAACACATCCCCTTTTACATGGCAAGAAGGGAAAGGAGCAATCATATTCTTTCCTCAAAGGAATGTAAAATAAAATCAAAGTATTAGGGGAAGGCTGTGTCTCAGTGGCAGAATACATGCTTTTGTAGGTTTGCCCCGTGTGTTTGGAGTGCTCATAAGACACCCTTGGCCAGTGTCAAGGAGAGGACATTTTGAAGGACATCTATATGGTTGCAAAGTTAGAGAGGACTTCATGACACAAAGCCTTCGTTTGTGTGTGTGTACACTCTCTTTTGAGCCTCCACCACTGAAAAAAAAGGTAGGATAGAAAATACTTTTGTGCTCTATGTTTCAGGAGATTGTGTGACAATCATTGCAAAATCCACATTGCACCCCGGGTTGATAACCTTACTCCAAAAATCCAAAGCACACTCCTGGACAAATGGCCTGTATATGAATAGAAACAATATAAATACTGCTGCTTAATTAGTACATTTGATAAATCATCAAGCATGCATGAGTTTCATTCCGGCTGTTGAGCAATGAAGAACAATATAGATGGGGATTTATGAGAATCAGATACAAGTATCTTCATTGCAATCAAGCCTGAACTGTGGGATAGTCATTATGCCCAGAAAGGAGCCGTTGTCGTATCCTTCTTCTGGTGATATGCCTCCGATTAGACAGACGGATAAGTAGATCCCGCTGCTACAGCTTCCCAAATCCAGCATGCTCAGCATTTGGGGGATATCTATTCAAAGCAGCATGTAGGTTTCTTCAGTGCGTGATTGCTCTACCCATATCAGTGACTATTTGGTCAACGGAATCCCCCATGTGCTCTTACTTTTTTCTGTTAATGTAGCCCTGAGCGCCTTTTCTGCTGTTCCTTCTGATGGGCCCTCACCATGTTTGTGAAGAGAATCGAGGAACTGCTGTAATCCATATTCAGAGCAGAAAAAGAAACGAGATATCAGCATCTTTTCTAAGAGCCGTTGTCATTGTTCTTGCTTTTCCTTCCTTCCCTGCCTAATCCGCTGAATTTCCTGCTCCGGTGCTGTGAATGGCTTCCAAGTCTCCCTCAATCCATCAGGGATTGTACAGATGGACACTTTGCCTGCCCAGCCTGACTCAAGCACTTGAAGATTCATCAGAGAAAAATCTGTTGGCAACAGTTAATGGAGCCCATCCAGAACCAGCAGGTTTTGTGTCTCCAGAGAGCAAAGCCGAGCTGAAAATGGGCACCGTTGCTTAGGAAAACAAACAAACAAATAAATAACAACACCACATTTTGCTTCTGTTTTTCAACACTTCACAAGCTTTGATTCTTACTGTCTTAAGTAGGGTGAAATTCATTACACTATTCTTCTGGGCTCTACGTTCCAAAGACAAAACAAGCACTGAGTGGTTCAGTGAGCAGGTATGGACAGTCGGAGAGCAGCTTGAGCTTCACTCATGCAATAGATGAAGGAGCTGAGGGGCCAGATCAGGCTTTGCAGATTTCCTGCCCCAAATTTCCCTCAACGTGAGACACCCGTGACTCATTCCAAAGCAGAAGTCGCCTCGACTCTTAAAGCAGACTAGCGGCATGCCAGCACAAGTGGGGCGAGGGAAACGGCAGGAGTCAGCCACAGGGTAAATGGATAACATGATGTATCTGTCAAGCGTTGTTGTCCATTGTGAGTAATCATTCTGGGGATGCATGTCAGGCTGGGGAGAACCATTGCAAGCAGAGGGCCAGACTGGAGACAAAAGTTGCCCTTTCCTTCTCTGTGAGTGGGGGTCCAAATGGATGCATGCATAACTCATAGCTGATCTATGGAACTCACTACCACAGGATGAACTGGCTGGCTTTAAAAGGGAATTGGACAAATTCATGGAGGAGAAGGCTATCAGGTAAGGCTATCCTTGTCTTGGTGGCACTGTGCTACCTCTGGTCTGAGGCAGTCAACCTGAATATCAGTTGCTGGGGAGCTTGGACATCTTGCCTGAGGGATCCTGCAGACAGTTGGTTGCCCAGTATGTGCACAGATGGATGGTCTGAATGGTCCAGTGGCTGGACCTGGTCCAGCATGGCTTTTCTTATGTTCTTGGAGGCTTTTGTGACCAGATGGAGGACATCATTAAACTGGGCAGCACAACACTCCTTCTCAGTGCTCTCTGAGTATAAGTCAGGGTCAGACTTGGCATGAAGTTGATATACTGCCTCAACTGGATTAGATGTGAAGGAGACATATGTCAGCCCTTCAACCCAACTCTCCAGACGGCCTCTTTCAGAGGTTTGATGTAGATGTCGAACAGCAAGGGGGACAGGATGGAACCCTGCGGTGCTGCATGGTGTAATGGCCATGGGGTAGAGCTACAATCCTCCAGCATCACCTTCTGACTAGTCAGGTAGGAACAGAACCCCTCCAAATCGTTGCCTCCAACTTCTTGCTCAACCAGCCAACCAGATATCATGGTTGATGGTATTGAAAGCTGCTGAGAAGTCCAGGAGCATCAACAGGGATGCGCTCCTTCTGCCTTTCTCCCAGAAAATGTCATCCCACAGGGCAACCAAGGCAGTTTCAGCCCCAAAACCAGGCCTGAACCCAGAATGAAATGGATCCAGATGGTTTGTTTCCTCCAAGGGTGCCTGGAGCTGCCTGGCCACCAGCCATGCAAGCACCTTGTCCAAAACCAGAATGTTGGCCCCTGGCCTATTGTTGTCGATTTCCTCTTGGTCCAGACCTGCCTTCTTCAGGAGGTATCTGACCACCACCTCCTTTAATGGAGCAAAGACCGGCCCCTCCCTCAAAGCATTCACAATCACCTGGACCCAGCTAAGCATTCCCTCCTTGGCTTGGATTAGGCCAGGGGTAAGTGTCAAGTATGCAGGTGGTAGGCCAAACTTGTCCATTTACCTAGTCTACATCCTTAGAAAATCAGTTACCCTTTGAAATCCAGGTAGCTGGGATTCTCTGTAGCTCCAAGCCCTGGTCACCTTTTGTACCCTGAAGCTCTTTCTTCTCATTTTCTGTCATTGCAACCGCCCTCATCCTGCACTGTGCACTAGAGTAACCACCGTAGCCCTGCCTTACTAAAATTGTTGCTGCTCCTTCATTTGGATTTTAGGTTCTCACTGGGGCTGTAAACCTGCGTTGAGTGAACCTCTTGAGCCTGCATTAGTGGGGGACGACATGGTCAAAAGCTCCTACCTAGAAAATCACCATGCCAGGGAGGAAGCTAGCCTACAACCTGCACCCTTGTTGAAATACAATACAGAGGATACTGATGTGTTTCATCTGTAGGAAAAATGTTCGCTCAAGCAGCACCCACTTCGTGGGCCCTGGTGGAGACTCCGTGCCAAGGCCTGTCATTCCCAGATTCCTCCAAGCCAATGTGCTTTGTAAAGTATCCCTCCAATTGGCCCATCTTGAGGACATCATGAGCAAGACTAATGCAAATGTTTGCAGCCATATAAAGCACAATGACGAGTGATCAACAGCCGTTACACTCGATTACCTCCTGTCAGGAGATGGGCACATAATTTATTCCCTTCAGAAAAGAAAGCAAGAGAAACAACACTAATTTTAAAAAAAACAAAACAAAAGCAAAAGCAGACAAACAAACAAAAACTCAACCCAAACACAGCCGCTTCCTACAGGACCTAAAGTGAGGCCTATGTCTTGGTACTTTTCTGCAATGATAAATAAAATGAATACAGGATCGGGTCCAAGGGCCCTTGGCAGCCCTTGCAGAAGGCATCTGGAATGGACCGAGTATTTCCAGCCTGGCTATGAGGTTGCTTACATTCGTTACGGTTATTGGCCTTGTGGGTTGAACTTGACATTCGCTACGGATGGAGAAGAAATATGTTCGGTCCACATTTTAATGCAGACCTAATGCACTTCCCAAACCTATAGGAGAGCCAAAGCATATTTATTGTCCAATATCAGCCCTTCTCCAAATGTAGCTGTTCAGTCCCTTTGTTCAAAACATGCACACAAGAATATATATATATATATATATATATATATATATATATATATATGGGTAATTTCCTCACAAAAAATGCATGCCATTGAAAATAATTCACACAGTGCATTATATTATAGAAAAAAGCCCACAAAATCCTGCTATTAAGCAAAACTGTCCAAAATGCATACATTAGAAGGAATTAGCATGAAAATGCATGTTGGAGTTCATACACATTATATTTAAAAAATAGGCAGACCAATGCAGAAACAGAATAGACATGGAAATGGAAGAAAGGGAAAATGAGATGGTGAGAAAAACCAGTAGGTCTTTTCCTCATGTCAACTTGTCAAATGTAGCTTCCCATGAAGTATAATAATAATGAAATAATAATAAGTATTATTATTATATAATGCCTTTTAGATGCTAGACAACAAACATTAAAATCATAAATCACAGAAAGGAATGACAAAAAGGATAGTAAAAGCAATCAAAGAATCAATTTTAACAATAAAGACCAAGTAATAAGGATGCCATTTATACAATAACATCTACTGCTCACACTAGCTCAGTTATAGGCCAAGCTACATAATTAAATCTTTGGGGATCCTCCACCAGCCCTATGCTTATATGAAGGAAACCTGCTTGACTTCTCATCTCTCATATTGCACACGTATGAAGCTCCATGACTCCACCTAGATCAATTTGCTTTGCACTGGCCTCTTCATTGTATCAGAAATCAGGATAGCGTTCCTTTTTTTCAGGGGGGCGGAATCAATTTATATTAGAAGTACAGAATGATTCTAGCATCTGTCAAGAGATCTAGATGAGCTCATCAGTCCATTCTTCATGGAGCAATACAGGGTCACGAGTGTGTCATTTATACTGGGATCCCAATCTTTCCGAGTAGACACATTGCCACATCCTTTCTCTAATGCCCCTGGAAGTGGTCTGTCAGCAACTGAATTTTTAGTGAATCTACTGGGAAAGCGGAGCATGGAGCATGCACACGTTGCTTTGCAGTAGAATGAGGCTGCCCGCAGTCTATTGAAGAAGATGCTTGGTGGGCTGTCAGGCGTTCCATGTTGCAGATAAACTGGGTGGGGGAGGCATCCCAATTTGCCCTCTTTGACCAGCAGAATCACACTTGTTTACATATGGGGGATTTGGCATGGGATCCTGTGAAACATCTTGATGGTAGAACAGCAGTGGAAGCGATTACCTAGATGAGTGATAGGTCTCCCCACTAGAAGGAGAAGCTTAGCAGTCATCTGTTGAGTACGACTTAGCACGCAATGTCCTGCATCAAGCAGAAGTTTGGGCTAGATGGCTTGCAATTCACTAATTCACAAGAAACTGCAATTCTAGACACACTAACCTGGAAGCAACTCTCATGAAGTTACATTTGAATTTATGAGATTGTTCTGGTCACTTGTATAGACCTTGCTGGGGGAAGGGGGATGGGATTTTGGAGATATGCAGGTAAAAAAAGCTTGAAAGGTCAAAAACTGGTCCTTGTATATGGCAAGCAAACTAACCTACAGGCAGGGTAATACTCCCCCAGGAACCAGTTCCGCTTTTGTAGCTTTGGTATTCTGTGCTTCCATGCCCAAGAATTGTGAGCAGAAACAACCTCCAAGTGCTTTTGCAGACTAGATGTTAAAATCTCTCCAGAAGTTTACAGCAGAGCAACTGGGGACCACTCGAGAAAAAACAGAAGGTGATATTTATGTATTTATTTGATTAACATTATGTATTATTTTAATTATTTTGTTTGCTTTATTTCATGATCTATTGTTTTTCTCTTTTCATTTCTCCCTTTGGAGACATGTTTCTCATACCCATTAGGCAGCACAACAGCTTAGAAATCTATTTTCCTTTCGGTTTAATCCAACTCTAATCCTTTCAAACTATAAAGCTAGTGAAATGCCTGTGTTGTTGTTGCTTTCCCCCCCTCTTCTTCCAATTGTATATATTTACAGCTTCTATTCTAAATAACTTTAGTGCTTTAGGATTTGCAATCACCATAAGTTTTCAAGCAGGAGGGGAAGGGGGAATGAGAGAGAGAGAGAGAGAGAGAGAGAGAGAGAGAGAGAGAGAGAGAG
>JAIXND010000762.1:2474683-2514010 GCA_023646645.1 Varanus salvator macromaculatus
GAGAGAGAGAGAGAGAGAGAGAGAGAGAGAGAGAGAGAGAGAGAGAGAGAGAGAGAGAGAGAGAGAACACACACAGAGAAAAATCAAAGTTCCCAAACCACAGGGAACAATTCCATTGAACCTGGCACTCAAATGTCAGATCTATAGAAGAACAATCAACGCTTTCATCCCCCTGACCATTTGGCTCTGTCGCCTTCGCCGCTTGACTTGCTCGCACCTGCCGTTCTTGGGAATGTGGCGTGTTGTGTCAGAAATTGCATCGCAAATGTTATTAAATTTGCCCTCCTGCTCATGTTCGGCCCCAAAATGGACTCTGAAAGTTCTGGCTCGCCATCAAAGCAAATTGCTTTTGCAGATTGGTAATTGGCATTAGGACTTTTCCTAACTCTCCGGATATTGTTACAGAATATAATCAGATGGAGCAGTGGCTTGTCCGGGGCTGATTGATTGCATACTGGCACTGGAGAGTCCAGTGCCTCTTTCTTTCATGGCTTGCTTTCCTTTTGCGATATGGAGTTATAGCAAAGGGTGGGAGAATCTGCAAACCTCAGCTCATTAACGTTCTCCAAGTTCCACTTGGAAGTGCAATCTGCTTCATTTCCATGCTCTCTCACAAACACTATTGCTGAAGTTGTTGCCTGAACATGGAAAAGAACAAACTGTCTGAGCACATTGGGGTGCAAAGAACAAAATTATAAAAATGCGCATTATTCAGAGAAGGCAGGTTTCGAACCAGCTTCACTAGCTTGAAAATACACAAGCTTGTTTGAAACTGTTTTTTGTCATTAGGGAATATTCTGCTCACAGAGGAGCCAAAATGAAATTCTTGCACTTCCTGACTTAGTTTCTTCCCACTCACTGAAAATATGACTGTAAGAATAATTTGACATGCACAGCTTTTAAAAGGCCCACCTTTTAAAATGCACATCTGTTAATACTGCTGTTTTAAAGTTATGCATTTTTAAAATGCATGGTTTGTGCATGCAAATACAATTCTGAGAATTTGCAAACATGCTTGGCGATCATGCATTTGGGTTCAAATGAGACTTGTAATTTGTGTCAGGGACTTGTGAACAGAGCTGAAATTCTCACACTTACTTAGTTTCGGGATAGAAAGAATTTTATTCCAATGCCTTCTAATGATAGACCAGATCTGAAATTCCCAAATCATTATGCAATCTGGAATTAAGCAAGCCATTGTTATTCACACTCTTAAGAACTTTTTTTGAAAGTATACATACATGTGTGCATTCAGAGAAATATCCATACAACAGCGTGTAAGTATTATATCACAGCTTACAATGAGACACATGCATTAGTCAAGATGCACATGGACTGTGTGTATTAAGAGACCAATGTAGAGAGAATCTGGCTAGGTTAGATTTCATAGTCCAGATTCAAGCAGGATCAAAGGGAGAAAAGGGAGGGAAACAAAGGTAAACACCTTGAGACATCTTTTATGATACCAGGAAGCCTCCCAAGTCACAGAATCCTAGAATAGTAGAGTCAGAAGGAGCCAGAAGGCCACTGAGCTCAACCCGCTGCTGTTACAGGACACTAAGCTGCACCATCCCAGTTAGACGCTCGCAACTTCCCCAGGTGAGAGGTTCCATTGTTGCACTGTTCTGACAGTGAGGATATTCTTCCTGGTGTCTAGTCTAAATCTGGTTTCTTTTAACTTGAGCCCATTATTTCATGTTCTGCACTCTGGAATGAATGAGAAGAGTTCTTGTCCCACCTCTTCAGGTCAGCCTTTCAAGTACTTGTGGAGTTCTATAACAGGCCTGCTGCTGCAAAGGTGTGAGGCTACATAAATTAGGGACAGGATGCACGTGTGGGAACTTGCACAAAAAAGTGGCATGCTCTGGGGTGTGCCAGAGTGGCAGATCTTCCTTGGAAGTCAATACCAGGCAACATGGGTGGGAAGAATGATAAGCAGTGGTTTTGCACCAGGGAAACAAATTATGCTGAAGAAGAATCACCCTGTAACTGGTTTATTTCTCATTGAAGCCTGTTATTAAAGTGAATCAACAGTCTGAGATTCCCCCTTCCCTACTCACTCAAACACAATTTCTCTAGTCTCAGTCTTCAAGAAGGACAGCTTTTCTTTTTCCCTCTCCCACATAGAGTACCGTTTTTGTGCGGTTAAGAAGTGTTCGCACCAGGTTGTGTTGCTTATGAGTTTGCAACTCATGTTTCAGACCAAGCCCCCTTTTCTCATGGGACATACAGGATGGCTGGGGTCACCCTGCTGAAGGACCACTCACTGTTCTTTTTTCAATGGCTATGAGGGAGAATTTGAGCATTGATCTGCAGGTCTGAAGTCCTTTCCAACCTCAGACCTAGGAATGTGAACATTCCTTTTGCCATCTAGATTCTTTCTCATGGCCATAGGATTTCTCTGCCCAGCAGCAAATGAAACCCGTTTAGGTTCACTTATGAATTTTAGGACTTTTCTGCTGGCGACATATAGGTATATGAGGGGGTGTCACATGGAGGTGTGTAGAGGCCTGTTCTCCCCTGCAGAGGAGGGCATGACGTGCTCCAACGGAGCAAAGCTCAGGGAACCCAGGTTCCATTTGGATGCCAGAAAGCATTTCCTGACAGTTGGGACCTTGAGGGTGTGGAATGGGCTTCCACGAGAGGTGGTTGAGGCCCCATCGGTGAGGGTGTTCAAAGATAGACTGGACATGCACATGGTGGGCATGTCGTGGGTGGAGCCGGCTGGAGCTGGGGGTCAGACTAGATGGCCCAGGAGACCCCTTCTGACTTGCTCTGTTTCTATGTTTCTAGGAGGATGAACTGAATAATCACCACATAAGTCTAACTGGAGAAAGGATGGAAATTGGATGAGTTGAGGAGGATGGGGTTTTGGGAATGCAGAAGTGGCCTTTGAGACATGTGAGGGTGGGGTGGGGGGTGGGAAGAAAGCTTGAAAGGTCAAAAACAGGTCCGTGAATATGGCAAGCAAACTGACGTACAGGCAGGGTAGTGCTCCAGCAGGCATCAGTTCCTCTTTTAAGGCTTTGGTATTCTGTACTTCTGTGCCCAAGAACTGAGTAGAAACAACCTCCAAGCGCTTTTGCAGACTAGAGGCTAAAATCTCTCCAGAAGTTTATAGGAGAGCAACTGGGGACCACTCGAGCAAAACCTGAAGCTTTTTATTTATGTATTGATTTGATTAACAGTGTAATGTTGCATCCTTACAGGCAATGTAATGTTCCACTCATCTTTTGAAGAGAAAAAAGAAAGTCACAACTGCTTCAAGGCAGAATCTCCTCCCCTTTGGAGGCACATTGCTGTTATGAAACAAAATCCTGGTTGTCCTAGCACTGCCTCTACATCACCACCGTCTCAAAGATCTCTAACATGCTTTAAAATATGTGCTTGCCCTTGTACAAGTCTGTCCTTCTGTATCTCCATGGCATGCATTAAAAAACAGCACCCAAGCAAACTACAAAGGCAAGCAGGCAGTTGTGCTTGCATTAAAATTCATTGCACTGCAGGGGTAAAAGAGCAAGTGAACAATTCACTAAGTTGCATTTTGAAGATGCCTATTTGGAAGAGGTGCAAGCAACTGCAGGACCCGGCTCTCCAACGGTAAATGCAGGGCCCACCACTAGGTACGGTGGAACATTTCCACCCCATCATTTGCCTTTCTCAGGGGTAACTCACTGCAGCTTATTGCCACTCTGCTTCTTCCCTTCCCCACAGCATTCAAGGAATTGTGCAGCTGATCTGCCCTTTTTCCCTTTAATGGAAGAAAATTCACAAAAAGTTGGCTGAATCTGCCGGAAGACATGGGGAGGTTACAAAGGGGTGATATGTTGGTCTAAAGGTAAAGGTAAAGGTTTCCCCTTGACATTAAGTCCAGCCATGCCTGACTCTCGGGGGCGGTGCTCATCTCCGTTTCCTAGCCGAGGGAGCCAGCGTTTGTCCTCAGACAGTGTCCGTCATCATGTGACCGGAAGTGCATGAAACGCTGTTACCTGCCCACCGAAGTGGTACCTCTTTATCTACTTGTGTTTGCATGCTTTCGAACTGCAAGGTTGGCAGGAGCTGGGACGGAGCAACGGGAACTCACCCTGCTGTGCAGATTCGAACTGGCGACCTTTCGATCAACCAGCCCAGCAGCACAGCAGTTTAAACCACTGCGCCACCTACAGTTCCTATGTTGGTCTGGATCATATGTAAAATGAGAATGAATAACTCATGGCAATTTTCCTTGTCTGGAAAAATCCTAAAATGATTTTCCGGGATGAACTTGGAAATGTCCATTCAGAATTAACCTCTGGGGACTTTTGAGCAAGGCATGAAGGATTTTTGTAATACTCTGACTTCTGCTGCTGCTTCTGATTCTTTTGCTTTTTCTTCTTCTAAAGGTTTTTACACATCTCTAGTTGTGATTTGCTAAATCCAGTTTGATTCCTTCTTCCACTAGACAAGCCGGCCTGAAGGGATAAGCCAAACAAGTTTGCTTTTTTGTGAAAACCTCTGAAAACCCTCTCACTTTTTAAATAATGTTTCAAAGACTGGGAAGGTTCACAACTCATGGCAAGCAACCCTGCATGTGTATCACGGTTGGGATTTTCTTTTGTTTAATCATGCTGTACCCAAGAGACAACCAAGAGGTTTTTATGTCTGTATGATTTCCTTCCTCATTGTTCAGACTTCCCACTAATAGGGTGTATTCCATCAGCCATTGTCCCTGCAAAACAAACCCAGGGTGTATCACTCCCTGCTGATGTCACCTGCTTTTTCCTCATTGTTCCATTTCTCCCAAAATCTCTTGGCCAAAGCTGCTCATTAATGAACGAAATCTACCCATTGAAAGTACTTTTAGCGTATAAACATAGAAACAGAGCGAGTCGGTAGGGGCCTCCTGGGCCATCTAATCTGATCCCCAACTCCAGTCAGCTCCACTCATGACATGCCCACCATGTGCATGTCCAGCCAATCCTTGAACAGCCTCACTGATGGGGCCTCAACCACCTCCTGTGGAAGCCCATTCCATACCCTCAGGGTCCTAACTGTCCGGAAGTACTTCCTGGCATCTAAATTGAACCTTGGCTCCCTGAGCTTTGCTTCATTGGAATATGTCCTATTCTTATGGTAAATCACCAAACTTAGGCATTTCAACCATTTAGACTCTGAAAAACCCAGGGAATGGCAAATGATTGGTGGTTGGGTCCAAAATGGTGAAATGAGGGAAGAAGGGGTACCTATCAGGAGAAAGGTAGCAGGGTGTAATGTCATTGAGTTCACTATGTGATCCCTGATTGGCTGGAAGCAGGAAGGGGAAAGAAGCACCTCTAAGAGAAGCAAGACTCTGAAGCAAGACTGAAAATCAAATTGGGCAAACACCTGCACACCTTTATGGGTTTCTCTTGGCCACCTTTTCCATTTAGTAACCCTTGTAGCTCCTTTCTTCTTCCTTTAATAGTAACTTGGATATTATCCTCCACATTTTTAAAATATAAATCCTCTCTCTGCCTCAAGTCTTTATTTCAGTTTTCTTCCTTTTTCTCACCCTTCTTTATTTGCCGTTAGGGAAACTCAGATAGGCTCAGTTTTCTTAATCCTCTTTATAAATTTAAGAAACCCAATTAAGTCTGCATAAAGTCATGTCTTCTGATGCAAATGTATCCGGCTTCCAGAAAGGGAATAATACTCTGAGCTTCTAGGGAAACTTTTCTTCTTTTCTCCCCGCATAGTTCTCAAATGGCTATAAAAACAGTGAATTGATTACGGTGCATCGCCCTTGTGCAAGCAAGTACATGTGTCTATCACACATGAAGGAATGCTGGAGTACATCGTTTCCATAGTTTCCATGCTGATGGCCCAGGGGTCTGTTCTTGGTCTCTCCAGTAAAAGAATTTGGTAACAGCTGATGTGAAAGACCTTGGCCTGAAACAGGACCAATGGACTGATTTCTAGACCATCCAATAGCCAAAGTTTCCAGAGGGGTTGACAGCTATTCATAAAACACAGAACTTAAAACATAAAATTTCAATATGCAAAACTTTTAAAAAAGAACAAGACAAGAAAAAAACTGGCTACAACAATGAATGAATTGATATTCAGACGACCCTACGTGAACGATACGGTACAGTTGAAACTAGTGAAATGACCACAAATTTTAATATACAAACAGATATAAAATATGAAATATTTTATATAAAGCAGCAGCTGCAGTCTCAAATAGGCCATAGTACTGAATAGTTGTACTCAAAAAGTACTACTTTAAAAGCGGGGTAGATGAATGTTAGTGCAGTGATATGCTTTAACCATGCCACTAAATACCTGAAGGAAAAGGGCAGCCTTACAGCTGGTGCTAAACTGAGGATGGACTAGGCACTGGGCAGGCTTTGGTGGAAAGGCCATGCCATGAAGGGAGGGCTGCCACTCAGCAAATGTTCTCTCTTCCTGACACTCTGCAAGTCTCCCTTTACAGAGACTCCAAGCCCAAGAGCAGGCAAAGCTGAGCTGCTGGACCACGTTGTCTCCCCAGGTAGAAAGGTGCTCCTACCCTTCTGTTCCACCTAAATATATTCTGTGTGTCAGTTGTAGACATCTTAAAGAAGGACTTCAGTTTGTGTCAATAAAGCTAAACATAGGTTCAAACAGGAGCACTATTTTGACTTGCTTGGAGCTTCTTTCTTTACTGTGTATGAATCTTTAGTGCATGTTGCCAAGTTTGTACCTATGTGTGTGTGTTCTCATTAACATTTTCCAAAAATGTGTGCTTTGAAAGAGGTGTTTTGGGGTGAAATACACATTTTTACACATTATTTAATGGGAAAAATAATGTTTTCCCATCCCCACAGCACAAGAAATACATAGAAACATAGCAAGCCAGAAGGGGCCTCCTGGGCCACCTAGTCTGACGCCCAGCTCCAGCCAGCTCCACACATGACATGCCTACCATGTGCATGTCCAGCCTATCCCTGAACACCCTCACCGATGGGGCCTCAACCACCTCCCGTGGAAGCCCATTCCATGCCCTAGGGGTCCTAGCCATCAGGAAGTGCTTCCTGGAACCCACCCTAAATCTTGGTTCCCTGAGCCTTGCTCCATTGGAACATGTCCTGCCCTCCACTACAGAGGGAAAAAGGTCATGACCTACTCTGCATGGCATCCCATCATGTACCTCTATGTCACTAAAAGGCCCCCTCTGAGTCTCCTCTCAAGGCTGAAAAGACCCAGTTCCCCCATTCTCTCATATGGCTTCCCCTGCAAACCAGCCACCATCCTTGTGACCCTTTGCTACACCAACTCCAACTTCGCTATGTCTCTCTTGTAATGAGGGGCCCAGAACTGAACACAATACTCCAGAAATAAGCCAAACTGAGCATGGTGGTGGTACCTTGAGAAAAGATCCTGAGTCTTCCTCCCTACCATTGATTCTTCCCTCCCCACCAAGGCAGACCAATAGCACTGTATGTTTGGATGCCAGGAGTTTCCATTACCCCATTTTCTCCCTTCTGCCTTAGGCTGTGAAAAGGAAGCAGAGGAGTTCTGAATAAGACCCGGCAAGCCCCAAACACACATTTTAGTAGAGCTGTGCACCAAAGACAGGGTTCCTTTTGGACTCCGCTTCAGAAAGAAGCCTGGTTAATTTTGGCCTGCTTTGTGCATGGCTCGCTTTGACTTGGAAGTATTCCCTCAGTTGGGAAATCTGAGGCTTTGCATAGCCCCCCGGTGATTCGTACAGTGGAATGATTGAGTCAGAACTGCATCGCATGCTAGACCCACTTAGAGGTGGTTAAATGATAGAAATGAAGGGGAATTCAGCTAGAATGGGAATGCGTTATTATTAAGAATGGCTAGACTAAATTTGGATCCAACCCACAGCTAGAACTTCGTTAAGGGAAAGGAAAAAAGGAGAAATGCTTAATTGCTGTGAACTTGTAGAAACAGAAGCACTCTTTAAAGGGATGGATTTCAGTGCCAGGTTTCTGTGCTGGGTTCCTTACATGAGTTTTTGTTCCACCTGAAAAAATGAAGCTGGGCAACATCCTACAAAGGGGCGCTGTTATGTTTTTTTTCTTGCTGTTGTTCGCTTGTGTGGCATTGCTTAATATCACTGTGAAAGTTTTGTAGGCAGTGTGTATGAAAATGGCACAGATGGGAGATATAGCCCTGTAATTTGCAAGAAAAATATCTAAAGATTGGTATGGGAAGACAGCAAGTTGTGCAAGGGGGGGTATTTTAAATTCTTCTAGTGTTCACAGCCATCCCTGTTGCACAGAGAACCTTACCAACTGAATTTCTGTAAGGACGGGCCAAGCATCCTGATCGGCACCCTCAACAAATTACAGTTCCCAAGATCCGTAAACTATCAGGATCTGTAAACTAGATGACAAGGAAAATACCAGTTGCATTTAACAGTTAAATAAAGATAATATAAGTTTGCAATGTAAAATGCTCTATTTTCAATGGCTTTTAAATCAATTACTGCAAAGGAGGAGGAGTGAAGAATTGAAACTCTCTTCTCCACTGTAAGAAATGTGCTCCAGTCTGAGAAATGTCACAAAACTATTTTAAATTATCCAGTGAAACAAGAAATGGGTTCCTGATTTGCATCACTGCCTTGTCCTGGTGAAGGGGCTTGCACAGCTCAATGAAGCTATGAGCTACACCGTGCAGGGCCACCCAAGACGGACAGGTCATAGCAGAGAGCTCTGACAAAACGTGATCCACTGGAGAAGGAAATGGCAACCCAGTCCAGTGTCTTTGCCATGAAAACCCCATGGACAGTGCCAAAAGGCAAAAAGATATGACACCAGAAGACGAGCCCCTCAGGTCAGAAGGTGTCCAATATGCTACTGGGGAAGAGCAGAGGGCTAGTACTAGTAGCGCCAGAAAGAATGAAGCGACTGGGTCAAAGCCAAAAGGACACTCAGTTGCAGGTGTATCTGGTGGTGAAAGGAAAGTCCGATGCTGCAAAGATCTATACTCCACAGGAACCTGGAATGTAAGATCCATGAATCAAGGCAAGCTGGATGTGGTCAAACAAGAGATGACAAGACTGAACATCGACATCTTAGGAATCAGTGAACTAAAATGGACAGGCATGGGTGAATTTAGTTCAGATGACCATCAGGTATACTACTGTGGGCAAGAATCCCTCAGAAGAAATGGAGTGGCCTTCATAGTCAATAAAAGAGTAGCAAAAGCAGTACTGGGATACAATCTCCAAAATGACAGGATGATCTCAGTTCTAATCCAAGGCAAACCATTCAACATCACAATAGTCCAAGTCTATGCCCCAACCACTGGTGCTGAAGAGGCTGAAGTTGACCAGTTCTATGAAGGCCTACAACACCTTCTAGAATTAACACCAAAAAATGATGTCCTTATCATCATGGAGGATTGGAATGCTAAAGTAGGAAGCCAAAAGATAACCAGAATAACAGGCAAATTTGGCCTTGGAATACAAAATGAAGCCAAACAGGGCACAGGCTGGTAGAATTTTGTCAAGAGAATATGATGGTCATAGCAAACACTCTTTTCCAACAACCCAAGAGATGACTATACACATGGACATCACCAGACAGTCAACACAGAAATCAGATTGAATATGTGCTCTGCAGCCAAAGATGGAGAAGCTCTATACAGTCAGTGAAAACTAGACCAGGAGCTGACTGTGGCTCAGATCATGAGCTTCTTATTGCAAAATTTAGCCTTAAATTGAAGAAAGTAGGGAAAAGCACTAGGCCACTCAGGTGTGCCCTAAATCATACTCCTGATGGATAGACAGTAGAGGTGACAAATAGATTTAAGGAATTAGATTTGATAGACAGAGTGCCTGAAGAACTATGGACGGAGGTTCACAACATTGTACAAGAGGTAGCCACTAAAACCATCCCAAAGAAAAAGAAATGCAAGAAAGCAAAATGAGGAAAGAAGGGAAGCGAAAGGCAGGGGAGAAAGAGAAAGATATACCCAATTGAATGCAGAATTCCAGAGAACAACTAGAGGAGATAAGAATGCCTTCTTAAATGAACAGTGCAAAGAAATAGAAGAAAACAATAGAATAGGGAAGACCAGAGATCTCTTCAAGAAAATTGGAGATAAGAAGGGAACATTTCATGCAAAGATGGGCATGATAAAGGACCAAAATGGCAGGGACCTAACAGAGGCAGAAGAGATTAAGAAGAGGTGGCAAGATTACACAGCAGAAATATACAAGAAAGAGTTTAATATCCCTGATAACCATGATGGGGTGGTCACTGTCCTTGAGCCAGACATCCTGGAATGTGAAGTCAAATGGGCCTTAGGAAGTCTGAGCAACAACAAAGTTAGTGGAGGTGACAGTATTCCAGCTGAGCTATTCAAAATCCTAAAAGACAATGCAGTACAAGTGCTACACTCAATATGCCAGCAAATTTGGAAAACTCAACAGTGGCCACAGGATTGGAAAAGGTCAGTTTACATTCCGATCCCAAAGAAGGGCAATGCCAAAGAATGTTCAAACTACCACACCATTGCACTTATTTCACATGCTAGCAAAGTGATGCTCAAAATCCTACAAGCTAGGCTCCAGCAGTATGTGGACCGAGAACTACCAGAAGTAGTTCGAAGGCAGGATTTCGAAGGCAGGATTTTGAAGAGGGGAAGGAACTAGAGATCAAATTGCCAACATACACTGCATCATGGAGAAAGCTAGGGAGTTCCAGAAAAACATCTACTTCTGCTTCTTTGAGTATGCTAAAAGCTTTGATTGCATGGATCACAACAAATTGTGGCAAGTTCTTAATTAGATGGGAGTACCAGACTATCTTCTCTGTCTCTTGAGAAACCTTGAGAAACCTAAAAAGATAGGCTGGACATGCACATGGTGGGCATGTCATGAGCGGAGCCGGCTGGTGCCAGAGGTCAGACTAGATGGCCCAGGAGGCCCCTTCTGACTCGCTCTGTTTCTATGTTTCTATGTTTCTATATGCTGGTCAAGAAGCAACAGTGAGAACTGGGCACGGAAACACTGATTGGTTCAAAATTGAGAAAGGAGTTCAGCAAGGCTATATACTGTCACTCTGCCTATTTAACTTATATGCAGAGCACATCATGAGAAAGGCAGGGCTAGATGAATCACCAGTTGGAATTAAGATTGCCGGGAGAAATATCAACAACCTCAGATATGCAGATGATACCTCTCTAATGGCAGAAAGTGAAGAGGAACTAAAGAGCCTTTTGAAAACTAAGATCACGGCATCCAGTCCCATCACTTCCTGGCAAATAAATGGGGAATAAATGGAGGTAGTGACAGGTTTTATTTGCCTGGGCTCCAAGATCACCGCAGATGGCAACTGAAGCCAAGAAATTAAAGACACTTGCTCCTTGGGAGGAAAGCTATGGCAAATCTCTAGAGCATTCTAAAAAGCAGAAACATCACCCAGCCAACAAAAGTGCATATAGTCAAGGCTATGGTTTTCCCAGTTGCAATATATGGCTGTGAAATTTGGACCATAAGGAAGGCTGAGCGCTGAAGGATTGAGGCCTTTGAGTTGTGGTGCTGAAGGACCTGCGAGTCCCTTGGACCACAAGGCGATCAAGCCGGTCAGTCCTGGAGGAGATCAACCCTGACTGCTCTTTAGAAGGCCAGATAGTGAAGACAAAACTCAAATACTTTGACCACCTAATGAGAAGGAAGGACTCCCTGGAGAAGAGCCTAATGCTGGGAACAATTGATGGCAAAAGAAGAAGGGGACAGCAGAGGATGAGGTGGCTGGATGGAGTCACTGAAGCAGTTAGTGTGAGCTTGAGTGGACACCGGGGGATGGTGGAGGACAGGAAGGCCAGGAGGAATGTTGTCCATGGGGTTGCATTGGGTTGGCCTCAACTTCGTGACTAACAACAACAAGAGTTAAAGTCCATGGAGAACAAGGCTCTCCTTCCCAGCAATTCTAGTGGATAAGCAAAAGGTTTCTTTAGACCACCAGTGGATTCAGTGCAGCCACAGTTGAGGGGCTGAGATATAATTAAGGGAGAGGAGAGCTGGATGTTTCTGATCATTTTTAAGAATAGCTGATCTGCCTTCAGACCAGGACAGAAAATAGGCAACAGGATCTATGTGTTTCTTTCATAAGTCTTTTAGGGCACTTTGGTGGGAACGTGGAGCACCAGAAACCACATCAACTGTAACTCCAAACATTCTGCATCACTAGTAGGGGTTGAACTCACATTGTACAACTTCAAGATGACACCTCATCATGCTCGTAATCAGTCCTCAATCTGAGTTGCTGGCCCAGAGCTCCTAATGGGCAACTGAGCTCAGATCTTCATAACGCTGCTAATGGCTGGTGACAGCTCAACACGGGAGCAAGAATCTCACTTCTTGTTTTAGTGCGTGGGCACATATCAAAGTGCCCACGCACATATCAAAGTGACTCATAGCACATATCAAAGGCCTGCCTTTGGGCATCATCAAATTCTAATTGCAAGAAAAATGGAAGGAAGAAAGCATGGAGGAAGAGTTCATTCAGGTCCTTAATTTTGGTGACCATCTTTGTACGTTAGAATGAACACAAATTTTTAAGCTCTTGTAGAATAATCAATGTGGTCTGAAGCAAAGGATCTATGACTACCTTTGCACATCGGGGATCTTTTGACCATCAGCTTGGAGCTTGAAGTAGGGGATAAAAGAGAGATAGGATTCTATCAGTGGAAGGAAAGAAGGTAGGCAGGCAGGAAAGCAAGCAAGCAAGCAAGCAAGCATCTGGAGATGTGTCTTTTTAGGGAATGGGTGGAGTTGTAGGAACTTTCTCCATTTAAACAGCCATGCAGCTGAGCCCTCAAATACAATAAGGATCCAAACACACATACACTTTTCTAAAGTTTAACAATCATGGGAAGAAAATAGCTGTCATCACCATCTTCCATGAGCTCTTCTCCATCATTTTATCTCTCTCTCTTTCTCTCTCCCCCCCCCACCGCTCGCTCGCTCTCTCACACACACACACACACTTCAAACAAGTGAAAACACTTATTGTTTATGGATCATTGGCTGCCCCAGTTTTCCAGTAATAGAAAAACATGTGGCACATTCCTATTAAAAACCTCTCCCTTCATGAATGTTTAAGCAAATTAATTTGAACAAGAAATGATATACACATTAAAAAAGCTACTGCCAAAGTAACCTCCAATTACAAATTAAGTAAGGGTATGTTTAGCAAGAAAAACATCCTACCATGCACAGCAATGCTGCCTAAGAAATGTTGAGAGTTGCGGGGCTTTTTCAGTCTAAACATGAATTGGGTTGTACCCTAAAAGTATCTAGAAAGTGATTTTTAAAGGGCGAGTTAAATTTTCTGTTGAGTTTGGTATGAAAAGAATTTACTGCAATTCCTAAAGTTCTCTAGCTTTAGGACAAGAAGAACTTCTTTCTTGAAAAGAGGAAAGAAGGAAAAGAAAAAGAATGCATGTGGGACGAATGAAAAATGACAGATTAATATTCAGATGAAGGTCTTCAAGTATTCTACTTCCAACAGTTTAGTTTTTCATCCTTACATATTCAACTATCCAATGGTCTCCAATGGCTTATCCAAGAAGCCTTGCCATTTCCAGTCTCTACTTTGGGGGAAATTCAGAGCAGGAATCCTCAAGGCTGAGCCCTCCCATGGCTCCCCCACAGCCGGCAAAGAAGGCGTGATCCTTGGATGCTCCTCAACTTAAGCACCCACATATAAGGAGGACCATCTGAAGGAGGACTATCGACTGGACTCCGCTGATGTAGCTCAGTGGGTGTTTTGTTCAGTTGATTCTTATTAGTATTTAGCAGAATTTCCCCACTGACCCCCGGAGCTTCCATAAAACAGAATTCAGCTCTCAGACTGAAAGAGGTTCCTTACCCATATTTTACGTCTGTGAGACTGCTCTTGGAGGGGTGGGTATTGCAACACATTCTTGTTCGTTTTATTACAGGGGGACTACAAGAAATTAAAAGAAGTTATTTTGATGTGAAGTGACTTCAAACTCCCAATTGGCAAGTTTGAACTGGTCCTGCTTCAAAGATGTTTTCTCCTGGATCAGAAGGGAAAAGGACAACAAAATGGCAGAATCTAAGAATTCTTGCTAAGAATCATTGCCATTTCCTCGTTCATTCGGCACACTGCATTTTTTGTGTTATTTTGCATTTGTTGCTTCCCTCTATTTCCCAAGGTAACTGCAACTAATAAATATAGATTTTCCCATCGCGGAGATAGGCATGTTTGGATGAACTTGGGTGGTGGGCATGGTGGAATAAAAGACAGAAGCAAGTCACATAAAAAGGACACATGTTCGCACACACAAATGCACACGCACACACCCCTGAACAAATCTTTCATCCCCAAGCAGAAATTATTATGATTATAGCGACGGTCAGCAGGGATGGTGTGACAATTTTGCAATAGCAACACGGCAAGTTCCTATCAACAAGATTTGCTATTCAGGGCAAAGCACATAAGCACAGGTCCTGAAGCATTGCCTATAATCTTTATTTCATTTTCAGATGTTATGCCATAATAAAATGTAAAAAGGGAATATATAAAAAGTCGCTGAGGTGGGAAAGGAAGAAAAACACAGTTTGAAGTTGTGTGCCAGTCTCTTTGACAGGGCATGTTCCTAAGGATATGCAGGGAATAGCAAATGCCATTTGAAATAAGTACAATCAAGATATGGTGGTAGATTGAAAACCCAAGTCAATTTTCCCGAGTGCCATTTGATTAGCTTTCTTATATAAAACCGAAGCTTAAACAATGCCAGGGATTTGGGAGTGCAAAGCTGTTACAGAGCAGGGCTGAGAAATGGGTTACTCAAACCAATTTCATTTTGGGGACTAAAACGTCACTGAACATTGTTTCACTGTTTTTGCAATAATCCATAAATGAAGTAGTGTCGGAGGGAATTTGATTGATAGCTAGGAAATACAAAGGGGGGGGGCACAGTATGTATACTTTCAACAATCTTCTGCTAGCTTAGGTCTCCTTTCTTTTCTTTTCTTTTCTTTTCTTTTCTTTTCTTTTCTTTTCTTTTCTTTTTATTCCTTTGCCTCCTCAGTGAAGGAAGCTACATTTTTATTTGCTTTTCTGTCATTTTATTCATCAGGAGGGGCCATTTAAAGAGAGGTATTTCCAAGTAAACACACTTATTCCAGAGGAAAAATACTATATTCGTGGTCTACTCAACTGGTTTCATAGACTGAGTAGCAAATAAAGCCTTTATCTTTTGCTATTCACCTCTGGTCAATTACTGTCACTGTTTTGCTCCTGTCTTGGCTCTGAGATATGTGGTTTTTTACATTAAAATACATTCATAGAAACATAGAAGCAGAGTGAGTCAGAAGGGGTCTCCTGGGCCATCTGATCTGACCCTGGTTCCAGCCAGGTTCGCTCATGACATGCCCACTATGTGCGTGTCCAACCTATCCTTGAACACCATCACTGATGGGGCCTCAACCACCTCCCATGTCTCCTTCTCTATCTATGTCTCCCTTTCTATCTTCTTTCTCCACATCATGCATCATTTTCATAGAATCATAGAAGAGTAGAGTTGGAAGGAGGCAAGATGGCCATCAGGTCCAACTCTGTGCTGTTGCAGGACACCAAATCTCTCCCTCTCCACTTTCCACACCATGTCTTATTTTAAGCGCCTCCCTCATTTCGGTCCTTACTTGCCCTTTTTCCGAGCTGAATGGTGCCAGTGGTCACAGGTGCTCCTCAAAGGGGACCTGCTCCAGTCCCCTGAACATTGTTATTGATCTTCTCTGCACCTTTTCCAACTCAACAATGTCCTTTTTCACAGGAACAGAAAAAGGCAACACAACAGAGGCTGTGCTTTACTAAATGGGGCAGTGGACCATCACATAGAAACGTAGAAGCAGAGTGAGTCAGAAGGGGCCTCCCAAGCCATCTAGTCTGACCCCTGGCTCCACCTGGCTCTGTTCATGACATGCCCACCATGTGCATATCCAGCCTATCCTTGAACACTCTTACCAGTGGGCTGCAGCCACATCCCATGGAAGCTCACCATTCACACCATTCTAGATTTTTCCTCCCTGGCCACTGTCACACGGGTCAACCCTCTGAATGCCGTATGGGAGACCCCAGCTTGGTTGCTGTTCCAATAGCAGCTGAAACAAAAAGTACATGAGCCTTACCCTGCTATTGTCTGATCACCACTTCACTTCAGGCCTTCATGTTTTATGGGGCTTCCCCATAAGCTGACCCTTTTAGGTCTGATGGCCACAGGTCTGGGCAGCAGCTCTTAGCAACAGCATGGATCAGACAGATGCTTGCCCTAGAAAGCTAGAGGAAGGTTGGGGGCGAAGCTGCTTTTCTATCTTTCCTCACGGTGAGAAACTTGGCTTTGTCCCAAGGTTGTTTCAGGAAACTGCTTGGGTGGGGAAGTGCACATGTGTGGGTGCAAACTCATCAAACACACACACACCCCACTCTCACACATGCACATTTATGACACACCCCATCAGCAGCAGTTCTTGGTACTGCAAGCAACAACGTTCATTCTGCATCACAACACTAAAAGGTGCTAAATCCCCTTCACAAGCCAGCCCAAACCGAACCATGAACCTTGTGAAATAAAGGATAGCATCCACCTGGGGGATATTTGATCATGCAGAAATTTTTAGGCAGGATTTTAGGCAAGTTTGGGGGATTGTAGCTCTTTTGTCCAAAGGGTCACCATTGACCAATCTCCTCATTAGTTAAAACAGTTGGAAGGAAGGAAGGAAGGAAGGAAGGAAGGAAGGAAGGAAGGAAGGAAGGAAGGAAGGAAGGTAGGTTTAACAACACATAAAGACAAATTGTATGCAGATGAATGCATATTTAGATGATTTCTGTTTATGTTAATGACTCTCCATTATTCATTGAACATCCTGCCTGCCAAATTCACTTCAAAGTGCCTGTTCTATCCAGGTCTTTGATCTTCATGCCAATGGGCACTGGGCCACCATTTGCTGGAATCAGAAAGCACCAGTTCCTTGAAGGATGGGTGACCAACTGCTCCTTCCAGCCACACAGAAGCTTTTTGGCATAAATCAGTGATGTTGGCCAGCATGACAGATCAGTAAAAGGTCATTAATTCCCACTACTTGCTTTCGTGGCTCTGCAATCTTCGTGGTTAATTGGGCCTGAATGAGAGAGGTACCCTTTTGGTGCAAGTCTCATTGCAAATCCTGGGTGGATCTTGGCTACTTTTTGGATCACCTCTGGTCCTTGAGAAGGACCCAAACTTACACCCCAGACCCCAGATCCTTGATATTGTAACTTTCAATTTTTTGGCTTCACAATACTTTGGAACAGAAGGCCGTGAGAGCTGATTCAGACTTTACATGGGAAGGAGACATTCTTGTTCTTTGCAAGATGTGATATTTTGGTTAAGGATTCACAGCTGGTGAGAAGAACTAGAGGAGAACAGCTCTGATGTACCGTCAGATGCCAATTAGGAGAAAAAGAGGTCTTCTGGATTAGAATTTTTATTGTGCATTCTGTTACCCAGCCAGAGGAAGTTCAGTGGAGCTTTCAAACAGCAGTTCTCAATATGAGGGCATGCCATATTTCTAGGGGGGACAGCAAGTGCCATATTTCCAGGAGACCACTGTGCAGATGTTAAAGTACATTTTCTCCAGCTCACATCAGCAATCGGGAAGGTCACAGGAGTAAATGTAGCTCAGAAGAGGGTCATGATCCAAACTTAGGGCTGAGAACCCCTGCCTTAAATATCAGTGGCATCATTCCAGTATGCCACTCATCTTCTCCTGAGATGGAACTCGGGAAACTGAGCCTTACATTATTGCCTGGGCTTGTGAAACAGAATAGACCCCTTCCGCAGTGCAGTTGTGATTTTCCACTTTGCCCCACTTCACCACAGCACTGTCTGATGTTTGTGTGGTAGACGGTATAGAAATGGAGAAAAGGGCAAAGCCTGTGGGGAGAGAATCAGTCCAAATCTGGCAAACAATTCAACAGGAGAAGGAGCAAGCCCAGACAGTGAACTTGTGTCCAGTTCTGGGCACCAAGATTTAAGAAAGATGCTGGTAGATTAGAAACGGTCCAGAGGAGGGCAACAAAAACGATCCAGGGTTTGGAAACACTGCCCTATGAGGAGATACTGAAAGAACTGGGCATGTTCAGCCTTGAGAAGAGAAGACTGAGGGGGGAAATGAGATCCCTCTAGAAGTACCTCCAAGGCTGTCACAAAGAGGAAGGTCAAGATCTCTTCTGGATGATGCCAGAGTGCAGGACATGGAATGATCAAGTCAAGCTGCTATTATATCAGGCTAGATACAAGGAAAAGCTTCTTCACTGTTAGAACAATGTGACAGTGGAACCAGCTGACTGGACAGCCCTCTGAGTGGGATGGTGTAACATGGTATCTTGCAACAGCAGGGGGTTGGACTCACTGGCCTTCATGGCCCCTTCCAACTCTTCTATTCTAGGATTCTATGAAATAAGCTTATTGTGAAAATCCCAGTGCTTTTGCTTCCTAGCTTGTGTCATACAACTGTGATGAGGGAGGGAACTGACAATGGCTTGGCTCCATGTCTCTTTGTCTGAAAAGTAACAACAATGCAAGGACAATTGTCAGAAGAAGGGACAGAGGACTGTGATGGCTGAGTTCAAAGAAGGCATGCAATAGACAAAGAGACCAAAAGATGTTCAGAGCCATCTCAGAGACATCTCACATTAGTTAAGTATATATGAGAAATTTGGTTTAGTTCAGTGTTTATCTGGATTTTGCCCAATTCACACCTTCCAAGTTGAACATGGCCTTGGATGCAAGCTTGCCAGATGCTTTGTGGGGGAAATGAAGCAAGGCGCAGCAGCCCCCTCTCCCGTGTTCAACAGCATGTGTACATTTCAAAATTGTGTACCTTAGTCATGGGAGGGGCATGTGTGCTTTGAAGAAATGCAAGTATTCAGCCTTTGATGTATATGTTTGGGGAAAATGCACACAGAAAAAAATAATAATACAGATCTTCCTGTTGCAGATCCTGCTGCTGGGGAACCAGTGAGAATTACTGCAAATGCATGGCCCTTTTTGTCCCTCCGCCCCCCCATGGGTGCATTCTCAACCGGGGCGGGTGGGGGGGAGAAATTTCCAGTGCAGTGTCTCCCATAACAGTGGAAGTCCCTGCTCCAAAAATCAGAGGCTGTTCACAGGGGGGTTGCATTTCTAGCCCACCTTTTCAACTGTTGCATGGAATGGGAGGTGGTATACCGAATGATCCAGTGCTTGCTGCTATCTCGACTACAACCCTGCAAGGAGCTTAGGGAGAGAATAACCCACGTCCCTCAGTGTTCTTCATGGCCAAGTGGCAATAACATCCAGATCCCACAAGACCTATTTCAATGCTCTAACCGCTGTGCACACTGACTCTCAGTCCGTGTCTGACCATGCCTGGAAGCTTGGCCTGAATAGCATGGGTGGGAGCTCAAGCCCTGCAAGAGAGCCTGGGTGTTACTTCTGATCCCCTTGCCCCCCTTCCCAACTTGGCTTCTTCCATCTGCAAATCCAGAGCCCCAACACTCCATCCAGTCTTATGTGGGAGGCACCTGAGAGATGCTCTCAGTGGCTTGGTGCATCACCCAGGAGCCATGTACATCATCTAAATATGTTCCTTTTAAAAAGTGTATGAAAAATGTTACTGGCAGCCAGACTATCTTAAAAAGGAGAGGATACATAAAAGAAATCAAAGGAGAGAAAAGAGATCTTTGCCAGAGAGGCCTAGCAGCCAGCGAGACAAAGGAGGAAGCACACCCAGTATCCACAGAGCTGAGACAGAATGTTGTTTACTGGATCAAAAGTACCCTCCACGCAGCCTGTGTAGGGGGAAACCAAACGCACATTACCGCCGGGGCTAAAGAGCATAAAACCACTGATCCTGCAGTTACGGGGTCATAAAATCCTGCTTTCTGTGTGAAAAGCATTTAATAGTGGACATTTTTAATGCCTTCTCTCGGGGAGATGCCAAATGAGAGGGACCCGGAATAATTACTCAGGATAAAATATTGGGACTAAATGCTTGTCAGGAAAACAGATGGTTCCTTCCCCCCACCTCTTTCTTTCCTCCCCCAGCTCTCCAACTCCAAGCCCCAAATGTGTGCAGTGTGTTCTGACAGTTTGACAGTTGATAAAGAAAAGACGTCTGCCATTAACTCTAAATAGAAACAAAGAATGCAAAATGAGGGTAGGGCCCAGTGATGAGACTAAGCAAGGGTTCCAGTCCGCCAGGCTCAGTTGTGCTAGATAAAACAAGGTTATTTTGGCTGCTCCTGTGGATACAGTTGGGAAAGGGAGAGTCATAAATAGAAACTAATGGACTCCTTTAAAATGGTTGCTTATGCAGCAGCTTCTGGATCTGAGAATGCCTCCCCACAACACTGTCCCAGAGAGTGTGCTTGGCTTTAGAACTTGCATCCGTAGAACTGCTGGTTTGACAGAAGAAGACAGAAGAATGCTGCTCATCCTGGGGGATGGAGAGGGTGGAGATATTTGGCCCTTCTGCTCTGGAAGGGGAAGGGGGACTTCACAGAATCATGGGATCCTGGAATAGTAGAGTTGGGAGGGGCCATGAAGGCCATCGAGTTCAACCCCCTGCTGTTGCAGGACGCCATGTTACACCATCCCACTCAGATGGCTGTCCAGTTTCACCTTGAATGTCTCCAGTGTGGGAGAGCCCCGCACCTCTCCAGGCAGCTGGTTCCACTGCTGTATTGCTCTGACAGGGAGGAAGCTTTCCCTGATGTTCAGCCTGATGTCCAATTTGGGGCATAGGAAGAAGGCTTGCACTGTGCCAGGTCACGTTGTCCATCTGGACCTTATTGTAGAGACTCACAGTCTTTCTCCAGGAGTTCGAGCAGGAGGTTTCCTGGCCTTACTGAACATACTGGGGACTGAGCCACAGTCCTTTGGATGATCAGTTCTTATTTTCCCAGAATAGGAAAGCCTCCCATTCAAGCTGGCCAGCTAAGGGCATTAAAGCTCAGCTAGCAGGCTCCTAATACTTTGGCCCCCTAATGAGAAGGAAGGATTCACTGGAGAAGAGCCCAGTGCTGGGAACAATAGATGACAAAAGAAGAAGGGGACGGCAGAGGATGAGGTGGCTGGATGGAGTCACTGAGGCAGTTGGCGTGAGCTTGGGTGGACTCCAGGGGATGGTGGAGAATGGGAAGGCCTGGAGGAATGTTGTCCATGGGGTCATGATGGGTCGGACACGACTTGGTAACTTGCAAGCAGACTCCTCCAAATCTGGCTCAGAAGAGCAAGATATCTGACATAGTGGTTACAGCATGTGTTAAGTCATGACTTAGTCATGGCTTCCAGATCACAAGTAGTAGTTCTATACTCCTTACTAGTCAGACCTTATCTTAAAATACATGAGAAAGTGAAAGATGTCTGGCTACTTAAGTGGATGGCAGAGTGATAACGGACAACAAGGAAAAGGCAGAGATGGTCAATTCCTGCTTTGCCTCAGTCTTCTCCCACAAGGAAATCTGCAATCAAGAGGAAGTACAAGCTGGAAGTGAGAGATGGAAGCCCAAGATTGACACACAAATGGTCAAGGAATGCCTAGGTGGAATAAATACTTTCAAATCTCCAAAGCCCAATGAACCTTATCCCAGAGTCATAAAAGAACTTGAGGAAGAACTGGCTATTATCTTCGATAAATCTTGGAAAACAGGAGAAATGCCAGATGACTGGAAAAGGGCTAATGTTGTCCCTATCTTCCAAAGAAAGGTGGGTAGGGGGGAGAAGAACCTGGAAACTATAGACCAGTTAGTCTGACATCAATCCCTGGAAAAATTCTGAAGCAAATTATTAGAAAATCAATCTGCAAGCATCTTGAAGAAAATGCAGTGATTAATAGAAACCAGCATGGATTTATCAAAAACAAATCCTGTCAGACTAATTTAATCTCATCTTTTGATTAGGTAACCTACCAATGGACAGTAGAAACACAGGAGGCATAATCTACCGAGACTTTTGCAAAGCTTTTGAAATAGTGCCACATGACATTCTGATAAGCAAATTAGCAAAAACTGGACTAGATGGAAAAACTATTAGGTGGATTCAAAATTGGCTGCTAAATTGGACACAAAGAGTGCTCATCAATGGCACCTTCTCAAATTGGATGGCGGTAACTAGTGGGGTGCCACAGGGTCCAGTCCTGAGCTCAGAGCTCTTCAACATCTTTATTAATGCTTTAGATGAGAGGTGCGAAGAAAGGTAATCAGATCTGCAGATGATACAAAACTTGGTAGAATAGCAAACAGCTTAGAAGACAGAATGAAGATCCATGTTGATCTTGATAAACTTGAACACTGGGCTGAAAGCAACAGAATGAGATTCTATAAGGACATGCGCCAAGTCCTTCACTTAGGAAAAAGAAACCAAAGGCATCAATACAAGATGGGGAATACATGGCTCAACAGAACTGAAAATGAAAAAGATCTCAGAGTGATTGTGGACAATAGGCTAAACATGAGCCAACAATGCAATACAGCTGCCAAAAGGGCAAATGCTATTTTGGGATGCATCAACGGAAGTATTACTTCCAAATCATGAAAAGTAGTAGTTCCTTTATATTCCTCACTAGTCAGAACTCATCTGGAATATTGTGTCCAGTTCTGGGCACCAAGATTTAAGAAAGATGCAGGTAAATTAGAAAGGGTTGAGCAGAGGGAAATAAAAATGATCTGGGGTTTGGAAACATTGCCCTATGAGGAGAAACTGAGAGAACTGGGCATGTTCAGCCTTAAGAAGAGAAGACTGAGGGGGGACATGATATCCCTCTAGAAGTACCTGAAAGGCTGTCACAAAGAGGGAGGTCAAGATCTCTTTTTGCTGATGACAGTGTATAGGACACGGAATAATCAGCTCAAGCTACAACAACCCAGATTCAGGCTGGACATCAGGAAAAGCTTCCTCACTGTCAGAGCAATGCGGCAGTGGAACCAGCTGCCTAGAGAGGTGGTGGGCTCTTCCACACTGGAGACATTCGAGGAGAAACTGGACAGCCCTCTGAGTGGGATGATGTGAATTGGCGGTTGGACTCAATGGCCCTCTTGGCTCCTTCCAACTCTACTATTCTATGATTCTCTGAGACTGAAAGCAGTCAGTGAGAACATGGGGGGAAACCTAAGCACAATTGGGCCCTTCAGGGGCCCCTCTTCACCTCCTTTGTCCTTTAATAGGAATGTGTGAAGCAGCAAAATCTGAGCTCATGAAAGTTCTTCTAATTCCACATCAAATCTCACTCCAGCTTCAGTCCACGGCTTGCTTAAATTTAGCAGCTCTCATTGCCCCCCACCAATACAGATGTACATATTGGTGTGCATATTGGTTGTGCATAGTTTTGGAAGGTAAACATCTTATTCCCACTGCCTACAGCAAATTGGAGTCCCCCTGCCCCCCCCAAAAAAAGGAAACCTCCAAAGTTGCATTTTTTCATGCACACTCACGTTTGGTGCTGCAAATGATATTTGGTGTGGGACAAGAAGGATCTGGAATGAGCTTGACCAATGCTGGTCATGGTTTGGAATGGCCACTCTGCCTGCCACACAGCAACACCCAATGCCGCCATTCCCTGTGCCACCCTGAGTCAGTGATCTCCTGCTTTCCCAAATGAGAAGGATCAAGCATTGATAGAGCCCTGTCCACAGGGCCATGTTCCTGCAAACAGAATCCTAACACATCCAAGTCACCTTCACAGGGGTAGGGAAATGACTTACCGTATTTTTCGCTCTATAAGACGCGCCTGACCATAAGACGCACCTAGCTTTTAGAGGAGGAAAACAAGAAAAAAAAATATTCTGAGTCAAATGGGCACATAATCACAGGCACATTCCCCATCACTTCCCCATGGGCTACACATCTGACAGACTTACTGCACACACATATTCACTCTATAAGACGCACAGACATTTCCCCTTACTTTTGAGGGGGGAAAAAGTGAGTCTCATAGAGCAAAAAATACGGTATATGGTAGGCTCCACTTCCCAAAGAAAAGTCTCAGGGCCCTGGGGATGCATAAGACATTGGTTTCTGGTTGCTTTTGACCAGAATGCTATCCAGGTGCCTCCTTCCAGCCTGAACAGACACAAGCACCTTCACTGCAGCCAAAGTCCTCCCACTTTGCAATGCAATGTGATTTCGGGCCAGATGCATTCAATCTGTGCACAGATGCATGTGTTCTACCGAAAATGTGCACAGATACAATTTAACCTATGAAATTAGCATGCATATATTTCAAATGAGTACAGAACCAATGCATGTATTCAGGAAAAAAGCATGGGGATGCACATGGATTTGACTGAAGAGGAAATAAAAGGGAAAGAACAATGCTTGTAATGGGATACAGACACTGGGCAGAAAGAACTTCAGGATGGAATTGGGAGCATTTATGTTAGTTCCAGTTCTGTCCATTGCACTTCCCCGCAGGGGCACATGTCCTCCGTGGCCAGGGCCCAAAGTGGATGTGGCTAACACATCCAGACTCTCACACCAGTATGCTTACTGCTGCTCATTCCACTATTCCTCCTTTTTTGACTTGGCCACTGTTGAAAATTTAAGGATGAGGAATGACTGCAGGTTGTATATACCTGCATTATTCTTCCTCCAACACATGCCAGCACCAATAGACCCCGCATGCATGCACATTAAGGGTGTGCATTCAGAAAGTACATGCAATGTGCTTCAGTACCTTTTCTGCTGAGATTGATCTTGTTCGCAAATCACAGATTCCAATCCCATCTGGAAAAACGGGCACGAAAACACTAACCTGTTTTAAGCAAATGACAGAAGAATGTGTACTTTGCAAAGATGTGTAGAATTGAAGCATCTTTGGAGAATCATGCAGAAAAACATGCATGAGTGTTCTTGTGAAAAAGAAATGCTCAGAATCTAATACAGTAGGGCAGAGCTTGGAAGTGGAATTTGGAAAACTTCAACAAGTCCATATTTACTTTTCTGTATTGCTAGTAAGTAACTACCACAACGTTTAGTTTGGAGCTTGACCCAGTGGTTCTGAAAAGAGCCCGATCCACCTTGGATTGATCAATTTCATTTCAGGAACTAAATCTCAATCTCACTTTGTGAATCCAAAGCTTTGTTCCTCCCACCAAATATCATTGCAAATTGATGTTCAACTATTACATGTTATGCTGACTGACAGGCCTGGAAACCCTTCAGAGAAATAGTAGCTTCTTCCAAGGGAAGAAAGCCTGCCAAATTCTGGTCCAATTGGTGCAGGGAGTTTTCTGCTACTTACTTTTAAATGTCTTTTTGCAATGAGGGAGTGAGATGCAAACTGCCAGGATTTTTTGTTTAAATTTCTTGGCAGAATTGAATAGAAAGTGCAGCATAGTTGTCTCTCCTGAAGGAATTTGGGCTGCCGAGTTTCATATGAACAGCTTCGGGGGCTGATGGATCTGGAATATACCTGAACATCCTTTTTTCAAAGAAACACCCAGTCCATGGTTCCAGCACACCTTTTCCCACAGACTCCACTACAACCATGTTTAACATCCCTGGCCTTCAGAGGAAGAAAGAGAGAGAGAAGAGAACACTTAAACAGCTTTGCAAAATAACTGTCCACCTTTCCCAGCCTAAAGCACTGGGGTTGGCGATTCTTTGTAAAACCATCTGCTATGATTAGAAGCCAGACTTGTCAATCACAAAACTATACCTGTCCCTATCCCTCCATCTCCCCAACTACTTTTTTTTTTCCTTGAATGAGTAGATTTTAGGAAAATTGATCCATTTTTGAAGACTGTCTTGCTTTTGTTTCCCTTTAAAGCCCAAATGGCTAAGAAGCTTCATGTGGATTCAGAGTTGGTCCATTTCTGAAAAGCTCACTTTGTTCTGCCTGTCATCATCAGCATTGGTGGTTGTTGATGATGAGGATGATATCATCTAGACTGCCTCTAGGATCAGCCTGAATTAGCCTGATCCAGTTCAAATCTGAGCCAGACAGAACAGCAACACTGCTGCACATTCATGAAAATCTTTCTGCATTGGGCAACTCTGTCCTTGCATCTTTCTTCTTTTCCCCACCCAACCTTTGTCCAAACAAGGTGGTTCTGAGAACGGGCAACTCTTCCATGGGATCTTTGGCCTGTCGATGGCTTAGCAGCATCAGTTGCCTTTTCAAGGCCTAGTTAAGAATTCTAAAGCTTGAGAATATGATGTGTGTAAAACAAGGCAGTCATGAAGATGGCCGTACATGCCGTCAGCGCAACGAGGATTCCTTGGGCTGCAGTGTGATAACAAAATGATGAGTGCCTCTATAAATCTCTCATCCGAAACAGCAGTGTTGGAACCTCCCAGGATCCACAACGCCACAGATAGAATGTTTAATCTCTCCCTGTAGTCGCCTGCAGCAAAGTCTCCACCATAGGAGGTGCTGTGGGAAACATCTCCTGGCAGCGAAGTGTCCAGAGGGGGGAACAAGTGACAGAAAATTGCTGTGATTTCTTCAAAGTATCTCCTGGAGTTTCTGAACTGTACCAAATAAAAAATTGAATTTCTGCCCCAGAGAAAGAGATCTATAATGGGACAGTTTAATTCCCAGAATACATTTTGAATCTGTATTTTGGGAAGAATGTGAGAAGTAAGTCAGGGGAACTTTCAGTCAAGGGGAAAGAAAAATGGCAAGAGGAGTGTTCTCACTGACTAGAGGAGGTGAAGCAAAATGTAAGACCAGGGGAAAACTTTATGACGGCGTCATAGAGATCAAGGCAGAGTTTGTGGTGCCTTTTCCAACTTTCACATACCCTCTTGCATTGTTTGGACTGAGAGACTTATCAGTGCTCTCTGATGTGACTTGGTAATTCTCATTGTTTTCAATGATGCTTGCACCCAGACATCACAAAACTACACCTACCACTCTCCTTCCATCTCCCCAATCACTTTTTTTTATCTTCAGAAGAGTAGATTGTAGGAAAATCAATCCATTTTTGCACTGTCCTGTTTTGTTACACTGTTGTTAGAGCAAAGGGAATGTTTGAGTTAACAAGAAGAAGGGTAACTTGTGAGCCATGGAGGACCAGCAAGTAAAGATAAACTTCAAGGGCCAGATTTTGAATCTGGAAGAGAGCAGATAATTTGTCGGGAATTCATGTTTCAGAGCAAATACGTTGCCAGAGATTTATGGGAAATGTCTAAGAGCTCATGTATGCATGTCTAATTGAGGCGAAATTGATGGTTTTGTGTGCCCCCCTCCCCAACCCAATTCCTTGATACTTCGGTTTCAATTCCATTCGAGAGGAATAACAATGATTACTGTGGTCCCTAGGTATTTCCCCAGTGAGGAATTGGGCCATTGAACTCAAATGAATTGACACATCCACATGATGGTAACTTCAATTATGGATTATAGACTATGAGATGCAATTAATCTGAATATTTAGCTGAATACAATTAACATATTTTGAAGATTATTTTTATATCAGAAAATATAAAGTGTTCCTTGGAGGGTGGCACTAGCATATCAAGTTAGTTATCAGGAGAATTTAAGAAGTATTTTTGCATTTCTTTCTCCCCCAAAGGCCCCCATATTTCTGCAGAATCCCCCATCAGAGCAAAGTTTAATCATCTGATGGGATTGGTCTGGGGAATTCGGGAGAGCTCAGAATAGTGACCAGTCACAGCTTCTTTCTGGACAGAAAGAACTCCATAAGACAGTAGTGAACTTTACTCTCTTAAATTGTTCCCCATCAACCAGTCCCTTCCCTTTGGCAGCAGCTACAAAATTTAAGTCAAGGTTTTTCTGTGGACAACATTTTGCACAGCACAAGTACACATCCCGTTTCTTTTATTGTCCAGCACATATTTTTCTGTACATTTTTGCACTTGAAAACTGTATCTTTATGTTGGATGTAAGACTGAAAGCTGCGCATGAATGCAGAGATGTGCCCTTAAACACGGGTATATACATCTCTCCATACACGCACAAGCTCCATACACACGCACAAGCACCCCTTACACCTACTACTGCTTTTCCATACATTTTCTCTCATGCATTTCCTCCTACAGATGTATACCTTCCTTTCACATATACATACATTTCTATACATGCCCTTCACTCACTTATATTTCCTCCTCCTCCATCTGTTGTTCTTACATATTCATTCCACTCCATTTTAATGAATTACCCTACACCCAATCCTTATGTATCCTGCTGTACATTCTTGGAATGTAAGAACATGCCTAAACATAACTGACTGTTGGACCACACTGAGTATGAATCTAATCACTCCTAATCAGCTGCTGAATGCTGGAGCATTCAAGACAGGTAGCATCCATGCGCCCAGGTATTAGGTATGGACTTGTGAATTGATGGAGGATGCAGTATCGTCACTAATGGCTCCTCCTCTTGAGAGATTGCATTTAGAATGAGGAATAACAGAGGAAGAAATGGGTGGGTTGACTACTTTAAATCATTCCACAGCAATATGACTCTAATATATCAGTATTGTCCTGATGCTTTCTTTTGGGATGTGTTGATGTTTACTCTGATGGTTTAGTAGTCTGGAAGTTGTCATTGGGATGCGTGTGCATGCTGCCGAAGCCCAAATAATTCCAGATGTCAGCAAAATCTCAGAATGCGTTCAGTGCAGGTGACCACCCCAAAACACATATGAGATGCCTGGAATGTTGGAACCACCATGAGAGTATACTTTCCCTGATCTTAATGGGTTTCTTGTGTTTAGGTTCCTTATATGTTTAAGCCCTGGTACTTCTGTAAATAGGTATCTTTGATGGAGGACCAGAAGATGAAGGGATTTATTGGGTGCTTATGATACCCCTCTCTCCCCATGCAGAGTGGAAAGAACTACTGATCTTTCTTCTGGAAGAGCTTCCTCAGCCCCTGCCCTATTGGAGACACCAAGGTGAAAGTGGAAGGCCACCATTGTGGATTTGACACTGTACTCATTTTGAGGGGGAAAACTTCTTTGCTCATGGGAGTTCAGGAGCAGGAAAGGAGAGAGAGCGAGAGCACAAGAGCGAAAATTCACTGTACATTACACTTTATGACTGTGCCAAATGTTATGAGGGGGTGAAGCTTTGGAACACAATCTGTGTTCTTTTTTCAGGTCAGAAAGTGCTGGCTCTTGGCTTAAATGGTTGGCACTTTGTTTGGTTCATTGGTTGGTTCAATTCAGTTCCGTTCAGTTTTGTTTTGCACCACTAATCGGCAAACATGGAAACAGGACAGAAAATGGAAAACCAGAAAGAGGGTTTTTACTGGCCACAAACTGATTGTCCAAGCCAGGGGTGGGATGGTCCCCTGGATCCAGGAGGTCATGAAGTACTCTCTGAGGAAGGGATTAGTCCCTGCTCTCTTAAAGCAAGATGTGGTTGGACTTTACTGAAGAAGGCGAACCTGGAACCTGGATCAGTGTCAGCAACTATCAGCCAGTGGTCAGCATCCCCTTCTTGGGCAAGCTCCAAGCACTCTTGGATAAAACGGATTATCTGGATCCATTTCAGTACAGCTTCAGACCTAGATCTGCCATGGATGCCCCGTGAGAAGACCTGTGCCAAGGGAAATACAGGGGCGATGCACCCCTGCTGGTTCTCTTGAACCTCTCAACAGCTTTTGAGACCATTGACCATGGGAACCTTCTGGGTAGGCTGGCTGAATTGTGGGTAGGAGGCACTGCTTTCCAGTGGTTCTGTTCCTACTTGGCCAGCCAATTCCAGGAGGTGGTGCTGGGGGATAGTGGCTCTCCACCACGGCAATTGTGCCATGGGGTTCTGCAAGGTTCCATATTATTCCCCATGCTATTTACCATCAACATGAAGCTTGGGGAGGTCATCAGCAGGTTTGGCCAGAGGTGTGACCAATATGCTGAAGATGGTCAGCTCCACGTACCTTTCCCATCTAATCCAGGTAAGGCAGTGACAGTTCTGCAGTGGAGCCTAGCCCAAGTAATTGGATGAGGGCCAATAAAGTGAAGCTTACTCTAGACAAGACAGAGGTGCTGTTGAAAGATGGTTCCCTTGTCCAGATGGTAGATGTCTGACCTGTCCTAGATGGGGTTGCACCCCCCCTAAAGGACAGGGTTTGGAGTATGGGGGTGCTTCTGGACCAGAGCCATCCCTGTAACACCGGGGGGGGGGGGGTTCTGTAGCCAGAAGCCCCTTCCATCAGCTTTAGCTGATTTACCATCTTCATTCCTGTCTGGACAGGCAGAATCTGGCAACAGTATCCCATGCCCTGGTAACCCCTCAGCTTGATTTCTGTAATGCACATTTTGGGGGTTGCCATTGAAAATGCCCTTGAAGTTGCAAATCGGTACACAGTAGAGGAACATGTCTGCTTCTGGCCCCATACAGTCTTCCCTGGCCACCCATGGCAGTCCAGGCCTGCTCCAAGGTGCTTGTATGAACATATAATGCCCCAAATGGCTTAGGATGTTTATCTGATTATCTGAAGGACGTCTTCATTCATATGCACCTACCAATACCTTAAGATTTATATTGATTGATTGATTGATTTTTCAATTTCTATCCTGCCTTTTTCCTACAAAGGGCTCAAGGCAGTTTACATCATTCTCCTCCTCCATCTTCTCCCCACAACAACAACCCTGTGAGGTAGGTTGGGCTGAGACCCTGTGACTGGCCCAAAATCACCCAGTTGGCTCCATGGCCGAGCGGGGACTCGAACCCGGATCGCCTGAGTCCCAGTCCCAGGCTCTTAACCACTACGCCACACTGGCATCCTTGGATGCCCTTCTCCGAGAGCCAGCTTTAAAGGATGTGAAGAGGGTGGTCACTTGGGGAAGGTCCATTTTAGTAGTGGCACCTTGTTTATGGAACTCGCTTCCCAGAGTACGCCTAGCACCAATAATGCTGTACATGTTCTGGCACAAAAGCATTTCTGTTGTCCAGCACCTTCTTAACATCCACAGCCTGGTCTTCATTTTACTCCTCTGTTTCAGTTTTATTTATATTAGTTTTTTACTGGGATCCTCTATTTATTAACTGGTTTAATTATGTCACAAATTGTTTTGTTTGATTTATCTATTGCTTAATTGGAATGCTTTATGGATTGTTACTCTGTTTTAATATACTGTATTATGTCTGGCATTTTACTGAATGTAAACCATTCAGAGAGCCAATATGGCTGAGTGAACGGTATACAAACATTTTATAAATAAATAAATGAATGAAAATTAATATGGCTGTTAGTCTCAACACAGCGTTGCTGGATATTATGTTCTCAAGTTGCTCATTGCGTCTCATGATGAGATCTTGAACACGTGTAGAAGAGGTTAACACATGAATTAAGCAGCAATCAAATGTTCACTGAACCCAGGGAACGCCCCCCCCCCCCCCATTTCCCCCATCCCCTTGAAGTCTAAAATGCAGTACTGGTGATAACTTTTCATTAACTTGCTTCTTGAGAGTTGTTTGATCTAAATATTTTCCCTCAGGCTCCAAGACCTCCAGATATGTAAAGTGTATGTGGCGTTTTTCCCCTTTTAATGCAAATTGAGTTTTCTATGGAAACGAACGAATTTGAGGTGGTGATTCTGTGCACAGCAAGCTGCCCTAAACTAGAAAATAGAACTGTAATAAAAATGCCAAGGGACGAGACGGTAGCGATTACACGTGTGAGATGGTACGTTTTGCTTGGAAAGTTGTTGTTTTTTTGGGTGGGGGGAAGGAACCCAGTACCTCACATGTCCTGTACCTGAAAGATCTCTTTTATCAGCACACTCTCTTCCTTCCTGATTTCCGTGCCTTGTTTTGTTTGGGTTTTCTCGCTTGAGTGCTGAAACGAAACATGTCTGTAAAATGATGGATTAATTAGTAGAAATCCAAAGTAATTATTTCCTCTTTCTCCTCCTCCTTCTCTTCAAAGGTGGGGGAGGGCAGAATGAGCATCATCGCTGTGCGATCTTTTCCAAAGTCTTTATTATTACCCCATGGTGGGTTTTGAAAGTAATTTACATAATAGCTAACAAAAATGTACTCAGCGAAACTCCGGGCCCACTAAACATGGGAGATAATTATGCCAGGAGAATGATATCCCTCTGCCGGCTCCATTGTCAAGATACATTTATTTGCCCTGTACCCGACTCCCAACCACTAAACAGGAATTAGCATATTGCGTAGGTGTGCATATTAGAATCTGCACAGTTGTGGGGATATGGGAGACACACCATCCTATTCTCGGCACATATCTACCACCTGAATGGTATTTTTCATTATCTCCTGCCCTGGGAACATTGTATTATTCCACTGGGAAAACCGAGGAGAGGATATAATTATCAGGAAAGTAATGGGGAACCGCCCGTTAATGGCCAGCTATTCAAATATCTCCATATAATTGTCGATCCCAATCTCTCCCCACTGCATACTCTTCTGGAAAAACTCATCACTTTTTTCCCACTTACTCTAACATAATGAATTCATTTTGCATTTTCTTTTGTGAGAAATTAAGAGGGAGAGCAAGGTAATGTGTTGACATTTGAAATGCGGCAGAGAAAAGTTTAGAGAGGCAATTTGACTTAATCGCCCACCAGCAAGGAGAATCTGCTTATTAAATTAGCTCTTGGCATACAGGATACATGCTACTTCTGGTTCTACCAACTTTCTTTGTTAATTTAGGCCAATCCTGTTCCCACTTACCTAGGAGTTTGCTCTGATGGACTCAGTGGTATTTACTTCAGAACAGACATGTATAGGAATGTTTGCTGCTAGGAAAATTTCATTTTCACAAGTATGAGGGCCAAATAAATAAATACTGAAAGGGAGATGGACGTGCCATTTGTCTGTCTGTCCCAATAAAACAGAAAGAAGGGGAAGGGTGTAAATTTTAGCATGTTACTTCTCTGGATTCCATCACTTTTTCCCCTTCCCCAGTTTGGGTCACCTGTCCTATTAGTACTGGGCTGGGGGGCAAAACGCCAAGGTAGATGGAAAATGAGAAGTTGGGATAGTGCCCAGTGAGAAAAATTCTCTTCTGCTATTTTTCAGTTTGGGAAGGAAATGCCCCAACTTTTGTAGGTGAGCCCTTCTTTCTTACCCAGAAATGTTGCCAGAAATGACAGAGATCTAGGGATAAAGGAATCTCTGGATGTTACTTCCTCACACTTTCCTATTCTTCACTCTTGAAGCTCAGCACATCCTGTTTCCACTTCAGTTTGAGGTGTTAAAAATAATAATGGCAAGAAAACTCTGACATATTTCTCCTCATGTGAATAATTTCCTTAAGACAATGCTTTTTAAATATTATCTGACATGAAATGGTGCACCATTTTATGTACTATATCCCATACATACATACATACATACATATAGTTATATATTATTATTATATAGTTTTTTATTATTTGTGAACTATAGCACAAAATTCAGAGCAGTTAGATGTCAAAAGAGTATAGGCTAGCTGGCAAGGGGCAGCATAGAAATTTTTCAAATAAATAAATAAAGGACAACTTTTAATATTACAATTGTAATTAATAATTGATATTAATAGATTATTTTATTCATTTTAGTCTATTTGCATCTTGCTCTTTCTTCCTGCACCAATCCCAGGGCTACATAAATAATCTTCCTCCATCACCTCCTCCTCTTGTACTCACAACAACCCTTATTCTCACAGTTACCCTGTGAAGCATCTAGAAAGCTTCATCGCTGTGTGGGGACCAGAAGCTGGATCTCCGGAGTCCCAATCCAATACTCTGACCACTACACTACACTACACTCCCATAGATTGCAGTTCGTATATAGATACAAAAGTGCATAACCCCATGAACCAAACAAATCATCCCCCATTATATTGTGTGTGTGTTTGTGCATGAAATTGGGAGAAAAAGAATGAAGCTGCCCTCCCATGTTGGACCGTTGGTCCAACTACCTTGATATCATTGGCACTGAGTGGCAGTACTTCTTGATGGCTTCAGACAGGAGTCTTTGGAAGATCTCACTTGAAATGCTGTGCATGGAACCCGGGTCTGTTTGCATCAACCGTGTATGTCTTGGTGGAGCTACAACCATCCCTTTTCCACAGCATGTAAACTAAGTCGTAAAAAAGTCTCCAAGCAAAGTTCTGCCCCGCTGAGAGTAATCATACACACATTTCCCTCCTGGGATGGGAGACAATGAAGGCTCAAAGGGCACTATCTAAGCTGCCTTTGGGTTCCTCACAAAAAGGAAAAAGGCAGGAATTGCAATCATAATGTAATCACCACCACAATTACCCTGAAAAAGTGTGCAAGGATCTTCAGCCCAGCAGGAACCTCTGAGTAGCAGCAGGCTAGCTTCCTATGCTTGCAAGCTGCTTTCCATGTTAAACTAAACCTCTCTGATGATGAAGAAGATGGTAATGGTGGTCCTGATTTTTCGTATCCTGCTTAGAATCATGGAATAGTAGAGTTGGAAGGAGCCATGAAGGCCATCGGGTCCAATCCACTGCTGTTGCCTCTCCTTTCTCCTTCCACAAGGAGCCCAAGCAAGCCCTTGTTGTCTTGTGGCCCTCCTTTTTATTCAACCCTGTGAGGTAGCTGAGGCTGAGAGCTCCAAAGCTCCCACAGAACTGCAAGTCCAGTTATGGAGAAGATTTGTACCAATCCACACGAAGTAATGCGCACTAACACTGATGCTCCGTGCTGCATGCAGACGGGCATGACTGAGCACTCCTTAATGTGGATTGGAGCCCTTGTTCAGATGCACCTAAAGCAAACATCCCAGGATTCATATCTCTCCCCAGTGGTAGTCCCACCACAAAAGGGGCTGTTTGTCATTAAGAGGGCAAGGGGAAAGGGGTCAGATCTGCAGACTGGGGATGATGGGACCTTTTCATTTTCAGTTGTGCTGGTTCCTCAGTTTTCCATTTGATCAGCACATTCACATCAACAGACTTTTACAAAAGTGCTTTTGAATCCTCTGAATCTCTGGAAACACCTGCCATGGATCTTCCCAGAGACTGAACTGTTCCAGCCCGTGGTATTTAGCTGGCATTACGGTGAAATACTAATTTTCTCTTCAGAGGCTGACAGTTTGTAAACTTGTCCTACACCATTAATTCCAGGAGCCTTCCCATGTCTTTCAATAGGAAATTAGCAGTCAAATCTGTTTAGTCCGTGGATTTGGCAGCCGCGACAATCCACACAACCGTAAAACGGTTAAGAGTACACTAACTGGAGTTGCAAATATGCTCAAGCACACACACACAAATTATTTTTAAAGAGAGAGAAAGAAAAAGAAAAAGGAAAGAACATCGCCTGGAAGAATATCCAGTGTAAAAGCAGTTTTTCCTGTTATGGTCTGGATACCAGAACAGTTAAATTGGGGAGGCAGATAAGTTTGGAGGGTTTCCAGGATACCAAATTGGTGCCCATATTTGCACTGGAATGGGGAAAGCTGAACGTGCACACATGTGCTAGGATGGGGGAGGGGCACACCCACAGATACTGGACTGGGAAATGACATGTTCACATACAAGGGAAGGAGTGAACACACATGCACACCAAGAAGGGGAGGAAGAATGGAGGGAGGGAGAAACTATGATGAGGGACAACAGATGTACCCACATCTGGGGCCACATCAGCTCTTTGTAATGTCCCTGGTGCCATTACCTGCAGCAGCTACTCCAGGTAACTCTGAGACACTCGGGGGGGGGGAGGTCTCCTCCTTGTTCCAGAACCTGGACCACAGCTTTAGTGCTGCCATTTAAGGCAGCAACTATCAGAGCTGTCCTGGGTTTCCTGAGAACCAGAAAGCTGCAGCCTCTCTCCCACTCCAGTAGCCCAAATGGGACGTGTCTTCTTATCTTGTTTGAGAGATCAGAGAGAAGTTTAGCAATCAGACCCAATACTCCTATAGAAGAGCCTGCAAAGATTGTTGGATTGGATTCTGATTCAGAAGAGGAGAAGGGGGCAACATCCACACTGGAATTCATAAGGCCAGTGAACCCACAGATGAGTCTGGCAGTTGTGGAGGAGTAGACAGTTTCAGATTCTGCGGGAAATTCTAGAGAGCGAGCTATTATGGGATAGGGCAGATGCAACACCTTTGCTCTGATCAACAGAGCATCAGGTTAAGCTAGAAGACCAATCAAGAAGCATTGGATGCGCCAAACAATTGGTCCCTAAGCAGCATGATCCACATTGAAGGAGAGTTTAGCTCTTTTCAATTTGGAAAACCAAAGGACAAAGGTATGGGTGTGATGGTCACCTCCTATTGGTGCTTTGTTTCCTCCTGTCTCCTACTTGGAGATATAATGCTTCTGAACATAGAAGTTCCATTCATCTGTTTTATTAAGTTTGGTCTGGTGCACTAGGAGCTAAACTTTATTGCATGCCAATGCTGCTGACTCATCTCCTTTCAAGGACACAATCCAGAGAAGCTGGGATTGAATTCCCAAACTGTATTTGGAAAAGAATCCACTAATGCTAGGTTATTTTTGCGCCAGATTGGATGGGTTCATGCTGGAGTGTTAGGTATCTTTTAAAATCACAAAGTGTTCCACTTCCTAAAAGGCAACAAAATGCAACTGATTGCTTTTTGCTTTGGGTTGCTTTGTGTTCTGTTGCTTTGTGTAGCTTTGTGTGGCGTTGCTTTGCTGCGCTGCCAAAACTCTCAATTGCATTTCCAAGTGACTATTTTTAATAGGGACTGATCTCTATTGTTCCTATTGGAGACAGAGGGGGAGGGGGACATAGACCCAAGGGGGTTTATTTAATTTTAATGATTATTTATTTATTTATATGCCCTGAAAGCTATTTTAAAAGATGCGTTTTGGCATAGTTAGGATCCTAATGATTATATACAATTTTCCAAAGGAACTGCAAACTAGTTAAGGGCAGTTAGGGAGAGAAATGGACATGTCATGAGATGGATAGGACATTGCTGTGATCTGTGACTGTGAATTTTCCTCCATCAGGCGTTCTGGGAGGGCAGGACACACGGATTCCACGTGGGTGTGTGTGTGTGGAAGGGTGGTGCAGAGCTCACGGAAAAGGGCAGAGACATGCGGGGCAGGCTGTGTTGCATGAAGAGTGTGAGCATGACACAATTCTTACTGGGCCTGAGCAAGGGCCTGCTGGTGAGGAAAGACGACACGCCATCACTGGAGCCCATTTCCAAAGGCCACATTTATTTATTTAAAACTTTTTTAGACTGTCCCTTACCATGGTCTCAGGATGGTTTAACAATAAGACAAAATAGAATAAAATACAGCATCCTAGTCAAATTCCTAACCAATCAACAATAAAAACTATATTAAAACACATGAAGAAGTGAGTGTTGCTGGTGTGAGACAATATCATATCCAGTTGTGCTGAAGGGTACCTGCTTCCCATCCAGTTGTGCTGAAGGATACCTGCAACCAGAGGTGCAGTTCAGGAATTTTAGGCCTTAATGAGCATGGAGGGGATAGCATTTACAATGTCATGCACATTGCTTATGTTGCAAAACGCACAACTAATACGGATCTTGGCGAAACAAGGATCCTCCCAGATCCACCTCTCCTGCACTCATTGGGCTTCCTTCCCATGCCTGGCCCTGACCTAGGAAGAGAGCTCTACCAAGATGAAGTCTCTGAATACTTGGGAAGTCTAGCAGACCCCTTCTCTGGGCTAAGCTATTCTCCTACTAAATACCCAAAGTGTGCAGGTCGCATGTGAGGAAAGAGAACTGCATTTGTGCAGCTGGCACGTGGGAGGTGTGTGTGCAAGACAGCCTCACTACTCGAACCTGGGCAACGATCAGACTTCAGTCTCCCAGATGCCTGCACAAATGCCCATCCCCAAACCCGATCCCGCACACATCAGTAACTGATCTACTATTTCCCTCTGCGCAGCCCCCCTTCCTGTTCGAGCTGTTTCTCCATGCTGGACACGCAATTTCACCTTTCACTTAAACCTTTGGATCTTCTTGGTTGCCAGCACACAACTGAGCTTGTGGCTGCTGCTTGAGGTTAAACACAAGGGAGTGAGCAGCATCTTGCATGAGATAAATGAATTTTATTTGTTTGTTTGTTTGTTTGTTTGTTTGTTAAATTTGTATGCCGTCCAATTACTTGCATCTCTGGACGGCTTATAAATAAATTGACCATCCATACTGGCTGCAAATTAAAAAATACAATAAAATTCAATATTAAAACTTATTAAAATATTGATTAAATAAAAAGGTCATGACCTGGTGCCGAAAAACATATAATGGCAGCGGCAGGTGGACCTCTCTGGAGAGCACATTGCACAGTCGCTCCCCAGAATACAGAAATATGGCAAATTAAAAACTGCCACGTTAGAATCTGCATAATAAAACACAGCAATACATCCACATCACTTTTAGGTTTGGCTTTTTCCCCTTGCAAGGTGGCTTACATAGGCCTCCTCTGCTTCATTTTATCCTCATGACAACAACCCTGGAGTGTGGGCTAGGCTGAGAGTTCATGAGGGGCCTGATGTCACCCAGTGAGTCGTGGATGAGTGCGCACTAGAATCTGGTCCTTCAGATCTCCAGTTCGACTGATTTGCTACCATGCCACACGATGAGGAGGAGGAGGAGGAAATAATGAAATGAGAAGCTGGTTCTCTTATTGCAAGTTTCAAAAGATGTGACCAGCCTCAGCCTCAGAGGGACTGGCATGCAGATGCCAGACAAGGTGTTGGTGTTGGGCCCCACCGCACACAACGAAACAACTCACACACTGCTGTGTTCCAGTGTCCTGCCTGAATTGCTGCTGAGTCCCAGGATCACGCATTTGCAGTTTTTGCCTTGTGCGTAACTGTTTCCCATCTGGGGAGAATGCTACCCACTGTCCTGCTGATAGCTGGATGCAAGCTGTCTGCTCCTTACATTTCTTGGGGGAAAGAGGCAGGCTTCCACCGCCTACGATCCTTCTGAGATGAATTGCTCTGCTTCACACCAGCTACAGCAGCGTCTTGGAAGGCAGCCTTGTGAAGCATCTGCTGCCCGTCTCTTCTGTGCTTCGTGGATCTAGTGATTGATTCTCTTCCTTTTGCTGCTTGACATCCTTTTCAGGTATTTCAAAACTGTCAACAGATCTTCCAGCTAACTCCCAACTCCTTTCTCCAAGATACGCCCTACCAGTTCCTGCAGCTTTTTATTCTATGATAAGTCCTATGAATTAACACTTTTCATCAAGCATGTATATAATTTTGTATCAAGGTTTATCAGTTAGACCTGCCATTGAAATGCTGTCACAAGGAAAATTCAAAGTGGATTTGAGGGTAGCTTAAATTTTAATGCAAGCTGAAAGAGTCACAATAAAAGGAGAGAAACAACTAGCGCGCTCTCTCTCTCTCTCTCTCTCTCTCTCTCTCTCTCTCTCTCTCTCTC